>JARQOD010000001.1:226113649-226199504 GCA_033576555.1 Oophaga sylvatica
CTTCCACTCGGTCGGGTAGATCTTCTGTCTGCTTAGATAGTCTGCTACTAAGTTCTGCGAACCTTCCAGGTGTACTGCGGTTATGGAGAGGACCGTCTGTTCTGCCCATATGAATATCTTTTCTGCTAGATCCTGCAGAGTTCTGTAACGAGAGCCTCCCTGATGTTTTATGAAGGCTACTGCTGTCATATTGTCTGACAGGATTTTGACATGTTGGTCTTTTAAACGGTTTTGGTTTCTTCTTAACGACTCCCAAATCGCATACAGCTCTCGATAGTTTGACGACATTCGTCTGATTTTTCCGGCCATTTTCCCTGAAGAATCTTCCCTTCTAAATGGGCTCCCCATCCCCAAGCGCTTGTGTCTGTAGTTATTATTATGACTGGAGATGGAATCCAAAGAACTCCTCTTCTGAGATTTCTGCTTTGCATCCACCAACTTAAAGATCTCTTCACTTTTGCAGAAAGAAGAATCTTCTTGTCTAGGGATGCCTGATGACGATCCCACAAAGATAGAACTTCCTTTTGTAGGGGTCTTGAATGAGCCTGTGCCCATCTGACGCATGGAATGCATGATGTCATCACTCCCAGAACCTGCATAGCTCTTCTTATGGTAACTCTGCTCTTCACTATCTCTGCAACCTTCTTTTTTAACGATTGTTGCTTGACTTCTGGTAAGAAGGCTGTCCTGGATCTGGAATCCAGTAATACCCCTAGAAATACTTTTCTTGTACTGGGTGTTAAATGAGATTTTTCTCGATTCACCACCCAACCGAGACATTCCAGCACAGAAACTGTTCGTTCTGTGTGATGATTTAGGACTTCTGCTGTTCGAGCCACTAACAAAAAGTCGTCCAAGTAAGGTATTACTATAATTCCTTGGTTTCTCAGATAAGCTACGACTTCTGATATTAGCTTCGTAAATACTCTGGGAGCAGAAGCCAGCCCGAACGGAAGACCTTGGAACTGGAAGTGGCAGGTACAGTCCGGTAGGCTTACGGCAAATCTCAGAAGTTCCTGCGAGGTTGGATGAATTCGGGACCTGATAGTGCGCACTTTTTAAGTCTAGGGACACATTACGGAGTTTTTGTCTATTAGTGGAATTGCCGACTTTATAGACTCCATTCTGAATCTTTTGTACCGAACAAACTTGTTCAATGGTTTGAGATTCAGAATTGTCCGCGACTCGCCTGATGGTTTCATTATTGGAAAGAGAGAGGAATAATGTCCCATTTTTTCCTCTGGTCCGGGAACTGGCACTATAACCTGGGAAGAGATTAGATCTTGAAGATCTTGAAACATCCCTGAATTTGCCTGGACCGCAGTGGGAGATATGTATCTTTGGGGCGGATAGGATGTCAGTTCTATTTTGTAGCCCTCTCTTATGGTTTGTAAGACCCACTCGTTCTTGGTAACCTGCTTCCAGTTCTCTGCAGAGAACAGGAGTCTGCCCCCTATGTGCCTGGCGTCATTGTTTTCTAGATCTTGATGAAGATCCAAACAATGAACTCTTATTTCCTCTGTTTTGGGTGTAGGAACCTTTATATGATCCCCTACTAGCTCTTCCTGTGTCTTTGTAAAAAGGTTGTCTACGGAAAGCTGGTTTCTTCCGAAAGGACTGAAACTTTTTGGGTTTTTCCTCTGGGAACCCTTTCTTGCTATCTGACGCCTCTAGGATATCATCTAGCGCCTGGCCAAATACCTTTGAACCTGCAAAGGGTAAGGAACATAGTTTATTTTTAGAGGCATTATCCCCTGACCAGGATTTTAACCAGATAGCTCTACGGACTGCATTAGACAAAGAGCTATTTCTGGCAGAAAACCTAACCGACTCCGCTAAGGTATCTGCCAGAAAAGCCGTCGCTGATTTGATAAGAGGAAGCGACTCTAATATTTCAGCTCTAGGGGTCTTGTTGGTTAATTGTTCCTCCAGCTGACCCATCCAAAAAACCATAGACCTTGCTACCGAAGTAGCCGCAATATTGGTCCTTGTTAAAGCCGCCGAAGATTCCCAAGCCCGTTTAAGAAGGATGTCTGCCTTTCGGTCCATGGGATCTTTAAGACTTGAAGAGTCCTCAAAAGGAATCGAAGTCTTTTTCGCCACTTTTGCAATTGGCATATCCACTTTTGGAATCTCCTCCCAAAATTTTGAGTCCTCAAGATCAAATGGAAGACGACTCTTAAAGTCACGTGACATTACCAACCTCCGCTCTGCGTCCTTCCACTCACTCAGAATCATGGTTTTAATATGATCACTTATAGGAAAGACTTTCTGAATCTGAGCTGTGAGACCTCCAAACATCAAATCCTGTCTGGACTGAGGCCGTGGAACATCTTCCATATGCATTGTACTTCTCACGGCCTGGACAAGATCTTCCGTATCTTCCACCGGGAATAGGTACCTCCTGGCCTTTTCCTGGTTTTCTGGCTGTACTTCACCTTCTTCCTGCTCCGAATACTGAGTATCCGAATTTTCTTCTGATTCCGGTTTCGGGTCCTCTTCCAACTCCCACCTAGGTCTCTTGCGACACAGACCCTGACTAGTGGGCTGCTGTTGTGAACTAGCAGAAAAGGATGCTTGCACTTCTTCCCTAATCAGGAGCTTCAGGTCCGATAGTAATGAAGATCTTTCTTGCTCCAAGACCGCTGCTGTACAAGAACAACAGACCGGTTTCTTATACGCATCAGGAAGCTTCTTGTGACATGTGGAACAGCGATTAGATTTCACCAAGACTTTGCCTGATTTTTTCGCTGCCTGCCGAGGCATTGATGAAGTTTCCTTGTCCTAAGTAATACAACAATATGTATACTAAGGACTGAGTCTGGATAATGAATCTTACATAGTGAGGGTGCAGTTTTTTGCGCTATGCGCACTCACCCCCGCATCCTCCTCTCTGGATTTCTCAGACTCCATATCCTGCCGCAGAAAGATTCACCTTGCTGCCTTAGGACTGCTATGGTGGCTACAACGCGTTCCCTGTGATTAAATCACAGAATGGCGCCCAGCAGTTCAAACACCACCACACATGCGCTCTTAATATAGCGCTCTTTTTAGTGACGTCATTAGCGCCGCCTTTCCTGCGTTCCATCCTGGAACGCACAACGATTGCGACCTAAAATACGACGCTTTACCTTTTGCGTTCCGTTCCAGAACGCATGAATATTAGCGGTGCACTTGCGATTCCAAATGCGACGCTCTTCGGCCTTTCTGCGATCCATTCCAGAACGCACGCTGATTTTTTGCGCCTGCGTCACCGGAAGTGATGTTCCGCTCTCAGACAAGGCCTGTACGGCGTTCCTTCCTGGACCAGGAGGAAGACGCCTGAGCCGAGAGCCTCCCACCGGGAGGAGCGGCTCTTACCCGGGAGCTCGTCCGCCCCCGGTCTTTGGAGCAGAGGGACTCCCAAGGAGGGAGTTTCGGCCCTGGACCTCTTGACAGGGGGAAGGATTGGACGAACCGCACGATCCCCCTGGGCCCGGTAAGCTGCGCAGCAATATCTGTGTGTCCCTCCATGCAGGGACAGGAAAAACACTACGGTATTGGGGGAGGAGTGGGACCTTTTAACCTCTCGTGTGCTTCCTGTCCCTGTAAGGAGGAGGAGGACGTCCTCCATAGTGCTGTCAGGGGGACGTCCTGGAAAGTTGGTTCATGCGCACAGCAGCAAAAGTGTCATATAGTGAACAGCAGAATTTAAATGGTTAAGGGCAGTAATCAGAGCTCCTCTTCGCCCGCTGCTCTTAAGAGACTGACGATGGCTATGTAACGTAGCTGGCATCTACCGTGTGTGGAGGAAGCTTTAGTTCTGTGCCCTCTGCGCACTCAGGGACGCCAGTGCTGACGTACATGTACATCATTTTGTGTTATCCACAGAAAAGGAAATTGTCTGATCTGTGGAGGACAAAACACTCGGAGTCCAAAATTCATGTCAATGGAGCATACGTGTGCATGTGTGATTACATTTCAACCCCTTCACCCCCAAGGGTGGTTTGCACGTTAATGACCGGGCCAATTTTTACAATTCTGACCACTGTCTCTTTATGAGGTTATAACTCTGGAACGCTTCAACGGATCTTCGCGATTCTGAGACTGTTTTCTCGTGACATATTGTACTTCACGTTAGAAGTAAAATTTTTTCGATATACACTACCGGTCAAAAGTTTAGGGTCACTTAGAAATTTCCTTATTTTTGAAAGAAAAGCACTTTTTTTCCAATGAAGCTAACATTAAATGATTCAGAAATACACTCTATACAGTGTTAATGTGGTAAATGACTATTCTAGCGGCAAACGTCTAGTTTGTAATGCAATATCTTCATAGGTGTATAGAGGCCCATTTCCAACAACCATCACTCCAGTGTACTTATGGTATTTTGTGTTCGCTAACTGTGTAAGAAGGCTAATAGATGGTTAAAATATCTTGCAAAACGGTTTGAAGTGTATGTTAACACAGCTGAAAACCGTTTGGTTGATTAGAGAAGCTATAAACCTGACCTTCCTTTGAGCTTGTTGAGAATCTGGAGCATTACATTTGTTGTTCCATTAAACTCACAAAATGGCCAAAAAAAAAGAACTTTCTTGTGAAACTCGACAGTCTATTCTTGTTCTTAGAAATGAAGGCTATTCCATGCGAAAAATTACCAAGAAACTAAAGAATTCATACAATGGTGTGTAGTACTCCCTTTAGAGGAGTGCACAAACAAGCTCTAACCAGAGAAGAAAGACAAGTGGGAGGCCCCGCTGCACAACTGAGCAACAAGACAAGTACATTAGAGTCTTTAGTTTGAAAAATTGATGCCTCACAGGTCCTCAACTGGCAGCTTCATTAAACAGTACACATTAAACGCCAGTGTCAACATCTACAGTGAAGAGGCGATTTGGGGATGCTGGCCTTCAGGGCAGATTGGCAAAACAAAAGCCAATATTCCTCTGTCCAATGTCTGTGTTCTTTTGCCCATATTAATCTTTTCCTTTCATTTAAGCCAGTCTTAAATATGGCATTTGTTTTGCCAATCTGCCCTGAAGGCCAGCATCCCCAAATCGCCTCTTCACTGTAGATGTTGACACTGGCGTTTAATGTGTAGTGTTTAATGAAGCTGCCAGTTGAGGACCTGTGAGGCGTCAATTTTTCAAACTAAAGACTCTAATTGTACTTGTCTTGTTGCTCAGTTGTGCAGCGGGGCCTCCCACTTGTCTTTCTTCTCTGGTTAGAGCTTGTTTGTGCACTCCTCTAAAGGGAGTACTACACACCATTGTATGAATTCTTCAGTTTCTTGGTAATTTTTCGCATGGAATAGCCTTCATTTCTAAGAACAAGAATAGACTGTCGAGTTTCACAAGAAAGTTCTTTTTTTTTGGCCATTTTGAGAGTTTAATGGAACCAACAAATGTAATGCTCCAGATTCTCAACAAGCTCAAAGGAAGGTCAGGTTTATAGCTTCTCTAATCAACCAAACGGTTTTCAGCTGTGTTAACATACTTGCACAAGGGTTTTAAAGGGTATTTTAACCATCTATTAGCCTTCTTACACAGTTAGCGAACACAAAATACCATAAGTACACTGGAGTGATGGTTGTTGGAAATGGGCCTCTATACACCTATGAAGATATTGCATTACAAACTAGACGTTTGCCGCTAGAATAGTCATTTACCACATTAACACTGTATAGAGTGTATTTCTGAATCATTTAATGTTAGCTTCATTGGAAAAAAACTGCTTTTCTTTCAAAAATAAGGAAATTTCTAAGTGACCCTAAACTTTTGACCGGTAGTGTAACTTGCGTTTATTTTTGAAAAAAACGCAAATATGGCGAAAATTTTTAAAATTTTGCAATTTTCAAACTTTGAATTTTTATTCCCTTAAAACAGGAAATATATCACACAAAATAGTTAAGAAATAACATTTCCCACATGTCTACTTTACATCAGCACAATTTTGGAACCAAAATTTTTTTTTGTTAGGAAGTTATAAGGGTTAAAAGTTGACCAGCGATTTCTCATTTTTACAACAAAATTTACAAAGCCATTTTTTTTAGGGACCACCTCCATTTGAAGTCACTTTGAGGGGTCTATATGGCAGAAAATACCCAAAAGTGACACCATTCTAAAAACTGCACCCCTCAAGGTACTCAAAACCACATTCAAGAAGATTATTAACCCTTCAGGTGCTTCACAGGAACTAAAGCAACGTGGAAGGAAAAAATGAATATTTAACTTTTTAGCCACAAAAATGATCTTTTACAAACTTTTTTTTTATTTTCACAAGGGTAAAAGGAGAAAATGGACAGATAAGGTTGTTATGCAATTTCTCCTGAGTACGCCAATACCCAATATGTGGGGGAAAACCACTGTTTGGGCACACGGCAGAGCTCGTAAGGGAAGGAGCGACGTTTGGACTTTTTCAAACTAAAATTGGCTGGAATTGAGATTGGACGCCATGTCGTGTTTGGAGAGCCCCTGATGCGCCTAAACAGTGAAACCCCCACAAGTGACACCATTTTGGAAACTAGACCCCTAAGGTACTTATCTAGATCTGTTGTGAGCACTTTGAACCCCCAAGTGTTTCACAAAAGCTTATAATGCCTGGGTGTGAAAAAAAAAAATTTCCACAAAAATGATTTTTTAGTCCCAAATTTTTGAATTTTCCCAAGGAAATTGGACCCCAAAAGTTGTTGTCCAATTTGTCCTGAGTACGCTGATACCCCATATGGGGGGGGGGAAATGTTTGGGTGCACGGCAGGGCTTGGAAAGGAAGTAGTAACGTTTTGGAATGCAGACGTTGATGGGGGTCATGTTCCGTTTGCAGTGCCCCAGATGAGCCTAAACAGTGGAAACCCCCCACAAGTGACCCCATTTTGGAAACTAGACCCCTAAGGAACTTATCTAGATCTTTGGTGAGCACTTTGAACCCCCAAGTGCTTCACACAAGTTTATAATGCCCGGGCATGAAAATAAAAAATCCTATTTTTTTCCCACAAAAATTATCTTTTAGTCACTAATTTTTTATTTTCCCAAGGGTAACAGGAGAAATTGGACCACATAAGTTGTTGTCCAATTTGTCCTGAGTACGCTGATACCCCATATGTGGGGGGGAACCACTGTTTGGGCGCACGGCAGAGCTCAGGAATGAAGGAGCACCATTTGACTTTTTCCAACCAAAATTGGCTGGAATTGAGATTGGATGCCATGTTGCATTTGGAGAGCCCCTGATGTGCCTAAACAGTGGAAACCCCCCACAAATGACCCCATTTGGGAAACTAGACCCCTAAGGAACTTTTCTAGATCTTTGGTGAGCAATTTGAACCCCCAAGTGCTTCACACAAGTTTATAACGTAGAGCCGTAAAATTTAAAAATCATATTTTTTCCACAAAAATGATCTTTTCACCCCAATTTTTATTTTTCCAAGGGTAACAAGACTCCAAAAGTTATTGTGCAATTTGTCCTGAGTGCGCTGATACCCCATATGTGGGGGTAAACCACTGTTTGGGTGCATGGCAGAGTTTGGAAGGGAAGGAGCGCCGTCTGACTTTTTCAACGCAGAATTGGCTGGACGCCATGTCGTGTTTGGAGAGCTCCTGATCTGCCTAAACAGTGGAAACCCCCATAAATGACACCATTTTGGAAACTAGACCCCTCAAGGAACTTATCTAGATGTGTGGTGAGAACTTTGAACCCCAGGTGTTTCACTAAAGTTTATAACGTACAGCCGTAAAATAAAAAATCTTTTTTTTTTTTTACAAAAATTATTTTTTCGCCCCCAATATTTTATTTTCACAAGGGTAACAGAAGAAATTGGAACCCAAAAGTTGTTGTCCAATTTGTCCTGAGTACGCTGATACCCAATATGTGGGAGAAAACTACTGTATGGGCGCACGTCAGGGCTCGGAAGGGAAGTAGTGACGTTTTGGATTGCAGACTTTGATGGAATGGTCTGGGGCGTCATGTCACATTTGGAGAGCCCCTGATGCACCTAAACAGTGGAAACCCCCCACAAGTGACCCCATTTTGGCAAATAGACCCCACAAGGAACTTTCTAGATGTGTGGTGAGCACTTTGAACCCCGAAGTGCTTCACAGAAGTTTATAACGCACAGCCGTAAAAATAAAAAATCTTTTTTTTTTTTTACAAAAATGATTTTTTTCGCCCCCAATATTTTATTTTCACAAGGGTAACAGGAGAAATTGGACCCCAAAAGTTGTTGTCCAATTTGTCCTGAGTACGCTGATACCCAATATGTGGGAGAAAACTACTGTATGGGCGCACGTCAGGGCTCGGAAGGGAAGTAGTGACGTTTTGGATTGCAGACTTTGATGGAATGGTCTGGGGGCGTCATGTCACATTTGGAGAGCCCCTGATGCACCTATACAGTGGAAATCCCCCACAAGTGACCCCATTTTGGCAAATAGACCCCACAAGGAACTTATCTAGATGTGTGGTGAGCACTTTGAACCCCGAAGTGCTTCACAGAAGTTTATAACGAACAGCCGTAAAAATAAAAAATCTTTTTTTTTTTTTTTTTACAAAAATGATTTTTTCGCCCCCAATATTTTATTTTCACAAGGGTAACAGGAGAAATTGGACCCCAAAATTTGTTGTCCAATTTGTCCTGAGTACGCTGATACCCAATATGTGGGAGAAAACTACTGTATGGGCGCACGTCAGGGCTCGGAAGGGAAGTAGTGACGTTTTGGATTGCAGACTTTGATGGAATGGTCTGGGGGCGTCATGTCGCATTTGGAGAGCCCCTGATGCGCCTAAACAGTGGAAACCCCCACAAGTGACCCCATTTTGGAAAATAGACCCCACAAGGAACTTATCTAGATGTGTGGTGAGCACTATGAAGCCCCAAGTGCTTCACAGAAGTTTATAATGTACAGCAGTAAAAACAAAAAAATAATTTTTTTTGTACAAAAATGATATTTTCGCCCTCAGTTTTTTATTTTCCCAAGGGTAACAGAAGAAATAGGACAAATTGCACAATAACTCTTGGGGTCCAGAGTACGCTGATACCCCATATGTGGGGATAAACTACTGTTTGGACGCATGGCAGAGCTGAGAAGTGAAGGAGCACCGTTTGACTTTTTCAACGCAGAATTGGCTGGAATTGAGATCAGACGCCATGTCACATTTGGAGAGCCCCTGATGTGCCTAAACAGCGGAAACCCCCCAATTCTAACTCCAACCCTAACCCCAACACACCCCTAACCCTAGTCCCAACCCTAACCACAAACCTAACCCTAACACACCCCTAATCCCAACCCTAACCCTAATCCTAACTTTAGCGCCAACCCTAACCCTAACTTTAGCCGCAACCCTAACCCTAACCCTAATGGGAAAATGGAAATAAATACTTTTTTTTAATTTTATTATTTTTCCCTTACTAAGGGGGTGATAAAGGGGGGTTTGATTTACTATTTATAGTGGGTTTTTATGATTGGCAGCTGTCACGCTAAAAGACGCTTTTTATTGCAAAAATAGTTTTTGCATCATCACATTTTGAGAGCTATAATTTTTGCATATTTTGGCCCACAGAGTCATGTGAGGTCTTATTTTTTGCGGGACGAGTTGACGTTTTTATGGTACCATTTTTGAGCACGTGACGTTTTTTGATCGCTTTTTATTTCGATTTTTGGGAGGTTAGAATGAACAAAAATCAGCAATTCATGAATTTCTTTTGGGGGAGGCGTTTATACCGTTCCGCGTGTGGTAAAATTGATAAAGCAGTTTTATTCTTCGGGTCAGTACGATTATGGCGATACCTCATTTATATCATTTTTTCATGTTTTGGCGCTTTTATAGAATAAAAACAATTTTATATAAAAAAATTATTTTTGCATCGCTTTATTCTGCGAGCTATAACTTTTTTATTTTTTCGCTGATGATGCTGTATGACGGCTCGTTTTTTGCGGGACAAGATGGCGTTTTCAGCAGTACCATGTTTTTTTATATCGGTCTTTTTGATCGCGTGTTATTCCACTTTTTGTTCGGCGGTATGATGATAAAGCATTGATTTTTTGCTTCGTTTTTTTTTTTTTTAAGGGGTTCACTAAAGGGGTTAACTAGTGGGACAATTTTATAGGGGGGGTCGTTACGGACGCGGCGATACCAAATATGTGTACTTTTATTGCTTTGTTTTTTTTATTTACAGGAAGAAGTGAATTTATTGGGGAATATATATATATTTTTTATTTATTTTGGATTTTTTTTAAAACATGTTTATTTTTATTTTTTTAACTTTTTTTACTTTGTCCCAGGGTGGGACATCAATGTATTTTATCAGATCGCTGGTGTGACAGTGTGCACAGCACTCTGTCACACCAGCGATCGCTCAGGCAGTGCAGCAGGCCTCTCAGTGCCTGCTCTCGGCAGGCACTGAGGTAGCCGCCTCCCTCCAGGACCCCGGCACCATCTTGGATCCGGGTCCTGGGAGGTAGGAAGCCCTCAGAACAGCGCGATCACATCGCGCTGCTCTGAGGGTCTCAGGGGGGCGCGCAGGGAGCCCCCACCCTGCGCGATCCTCCCCTGTGCCCCCAGTACACCGCGATCATGTTTGATCGAGGTGTGCAAGGGGTTAATGTGCCGGGAGCGGTCCGTGACCGCTCCTGACACACAGTCATGGGTGTCAGCTGTGATAATCAGCTGACACTCGGCCATGATCGGCTGCGCTCCCCCTGGGAGCGCGTCCGATCGCACGAGACGTACTATCCCGTCCCGGTCATACGGGCCCAGGTACCATGGACGGGATAGTATGTCCGATGGCAGTAAGGGGTTAAGATGGTCAGGAGCAATTGTGCGCCTGTGTGCCCTCTGGTCCCAGTGAGTAATGCACTGGTCATACGAGTACTGCTGCTCTATTCAAACAAGGGACGCTGGACTCCTGTTCTCGTGTGTGGTGAACGTCCCAGTGGATAACCCCTTTAAAGTTTTGGTCACATCCAGGACAAGGGATAACACAGGCCTAATGATAAATACCTTTAGTACAGCGAATTCTCATCACCGCTTCAAAACCAATCTTCCTAGTAAGATAATGATCCAGATCTTGCTTTAGTTTATCAGCTTGAGCTGGGTTGTGCTTATGATGGAATGATGGATAGTAATAGATGCATCCAGCAGAGTACTTCGACATGCAGGCTGAAAAACACAATAGCATAATATTATTTCATTCTTTCATCATCCACAAAGGTGTTGCCACTGCAGAGAAATTCTGTAATGTCTGGATGAACCCTAAAGCGATGTTCATACGCAGAGTTTTCGCAGCATTTTTTTCTGCAGTCCAAAACTTACTCTCTAGGCAGTAAAAACGCTGCAATCCAGACGCAGGTTATGCTGCTTTTTTGGGAGCTGATTTGTCTACAGTACATGTTAAATAAAGTTAGGTTTTATTCACCAAAAAGACGGATTTTGGTAAGAACTACCTGTAAAATCCTTTTCAGCGAAGGAAGGAAAGGAGACACACTAGTAATGACTAGTGGGTAGGCGGAGCCCAGATAGATTGACACCTCAGATTAAAAAGAGTGTTGACCGGCCCCTCCAGCTCGGGCTCCTCCTACTCCTGCTTCTTCAGTCGTACAAAAGCTTAGGGAAGAGCAAATATCACCAGCGGAGCAACATAACCCCTTCTGAAGGACTTCAGAGAAAAAGCAAGAATACAGGTTATGCATGCATGTAGGCAAAAAAAACACAGTTCCAGGTACTACTCACTGGACCTGACCACCGCGATGAGCTGGCAATGCTGGAAAGGAGCCGTAGCGCGTCAACCTCAGTCCAGATAATCGCTATCAGAAGAGGGTCACGCCGCATCTGAAAACACATCAACACACTTCTGCCATGGGCGGGTGCTGTGTCTCCTTTCCTTCCTTCGCTGAAAAGGATTTTACAGGTAAGTTCTTACCAAAATCCGTCTTTCAGCAGCAGAATGGAAGGAAAGGAGACACACTAGTAATGACTAGTGGGACGTCCCAAAGCAGTCCAAAAATTAAGGGTGGGAATATAACCAAGAAAAAACAGGCAGAATCCCAACAACCTTGGTAAATGCGCAACAGGCGCCAAATACAAGTTAACTAGAACTTTACACTACAGCCGCCTGTAGGACCCTGCGTCCTAAGGCCGCATCAGCGGAAGCACTGACGTCCATCTTATAAAACTTTGCAAACGTGTGGACGGAGCGCCAAGTCGCCGCTCGGCAGAGCTGAGCTGCCGAAGCCCCTTGATGAAAGGCCCACGATGAGGCCACAGCCCTCGTGGAATGAGCACGAATCTTAATCGGGCAAGGTTCGCCTTTAAGTCGGTAAGCCTCCAAAATGGCTGACCGAATCCAACGAGCTATAGAGTCCTTGGAAGCTCGTTGACCACGTCGACACCTGCTGGAATAACAAACAAGGAGTCTGACTTCCTAAAACCTTGAGTAACAGACAAATAGAACTTCAAGGCCCGCACTAAATCCAATGTGTGCAAAACCCGTTCCTTTGCATTCCTCGGGCCCGGGCAAAGTGAAGGCAAAACAATATCCTGGTTAACATGGAATTGCAACACTACCTTAGTAGAAAGTCGCCCCGTGTGCGAAGCACTACTCGATCCGGGTAAAATTCCAGGAAAGGAGGCGAGCAAGAAAGAGCCGCCAACTCAGAAACCCTTCTCAAAGAAGTGACTGCGACTAGGAAGGCAACCTTCCAAGAAAGCAAAGAAAGGTTAGCAGAATCCATTGGCTCAAAAGGCCCATGCTGAAGAGCCTCCAGGACAAGGTTGAGCCGCCAAGGAGAAACAGGTGCCTTCCGCGGCGGAAACTGACGGGTTACCCGCGAAAAAAGGAGCGCACGTCCCTACCGAGGCGATAACTTTCCGGAACAACAGGGACAGGGCAGAAACCTGACCCCTCAGGGTGCTAACTGCCAAACCCTTGTCCAGCCCGTACTGTAGAAAAGCCAACAGATTGGGAATGGAAAAAATCCTCGGGTTCCTTGAAGAACCCAAACACCACGAGAAGAAGGCTTCCCAGGTCTTGTGGTAAATTCTAGTAGTAGCTGGACCTCTGGCAGCTCGCAGAGTGGCAATGACTTCGGCTGAAAAACCTCTACGGGTCAGTATTTCGGTCTCAAGAGCCACGGCGTCAAACGCAGAGACTTCAAGTCCGGATGACGGACAGGACCCTGGGTTAACAGGTCCGGGCGAAGAGGAAGTGGAAATGGCGGTGCTGCCAAAAGCGACACCAGTGTCGAGAACCACGTCCTCCTTGGCCAATCTGGGGCTATCAATATAGCCGGGATTCTCTCCAGTCTGATCCGACGCAGCACCAGAGGAAGTAAGGATATCGGCGGAAACACATAGATTAGCTCGAATCGGTCCCACGGGGTCACCAGAGCATCCACCGCCACAGCCTTCGGGTCCTTGTACCTGGACATGAAGGTCGGCAACTTGGCATTGGACCTGGATGCCATCAAATCCACTTGGGGAACTCCCCAAAGGGAGCACAGCAGTGCAAAGATCTCCGGATGAAGACTCCATTCTCCGGGATCCATCTTCTCTCGACTGAGGAAGTCCGCCGTGGTATTCTGAACTCCTGGAATGTGAATCGCAGAGATGGCTGGTACTCTGTCCTCGGCCCAATTCAGGATCCGAGACACTTCCACCATGAGCCTGGAACTCCTCGTCCCGCCTTGGTGGTTGATATACGCGACCGCCATTGCGTTGTCTGTCTGCACTCGGACTGGTAGACCGCTCAAAGGGACCGTCCAGTGTTGGAGGCAAAGGAAAATTGCCCTCAATTCCAAGATGTTGATCGGTAGAACAGACTCTTCCGATGACCATACTCCCTGAACCCAGAGATCGTTCCAGACACCCCCCCAGCCCGTCAGGCTGGCATCGGTGGTTATGACCTACCACCTCGGAGGAAGGAAAGACTCCCCAGTGATAACGTTCCTGGACGTGACCACCAACTTAGGGACTCTCGCACCCTGCGAGAGATGAGGATACTGCGATCCAGTGCAATCTGCGATTGATCCCAATGACTCAGAATGAGCCTTTGGAGGGCTATGGAATGAAACTGGGCAAACGGAAGCGCTTCCATGGAAGCCACCAGCAGACCTAAAAGGCGCATACACTTCCGAAGGGACATTGCTGTCGAAGACTTCATAGTCTGTACATGTCGAAGGAGACATGCCCGCTTGTCTGGAGGTAGGGACACCACTGCCCGTACCGTGTCAAATGCATCCCCAAAAACAGGATTGACTGCGACGGTTCCAGAGACGACTTCTCCCAATTGACCAGCCACCCGAAGTCCTCTAGGAGCTGAAGGGATAGATTGCGAGCCGTCACCGCCTCCTCCTTTGAGGACGCCACAATCAAAAGGTCGTCCAGATAGGGAATAATCGTGACTCCCTGTCTTCGAAGAATTGCCATGAGAGGCGCTAGAATTTTTGTAAAAACTCTGGGCGCTGAAGCCAAGCCGAATGGCAGGGCCACAAATTGGTAATGGTCCTGACCTATGGCAAAACGAAGGAAGCGCTGGTGAGCCCTTCCGACGGGAACATGCAAATAAGCGTCGCGAATGTCGATTGACACCAGAAAGTCGTTCTGCGACAGGGTTGCCACAACGGAGCGAAGTGACTCCATGCGGAATTTTTGGGTGTGGACATGCTGATTCAATCTTTTGAGATCCAGAATAGGACGAAATTTGTCCTCTTTTTTGGGGACCACAAAGAGATTTGAATAAAAACCTTTTCCCCGATCCTCTGTCGGAACCGGTATTACTACACCCTTCTGCAGAAGGAATTCCACCTCTCGCAGCAGAGCGGCAAATAGCTCGGGCTCTGACGGAATGCGAGACTGGCAAAAACTGTTCGGGGGTCGAGAAGAAAACTCTATGAAATAGCCTGCCGACACAACTCGCGTTACCCAGGAATCCGGAACGCAGGAAATCCAATTCGCCTTGAATTGGAGCAGGCGACCCCCCACTCGAGAGCCCTCGAGTGAGGACCTGGCGTCAGTCTGCCTTGGCGGGCTTCTTGTCAGTTTCCCGCTTGTCTTGACGGAAACTTTGTTTCCAAGGGGTGCGGGATTTCTGAGAAGACTTCTTTCCCGAAAAAGAGGGACGACCCGATCCCCAAGAAGACTGACCGGATCGTCCCCTAGACCGAAAATACCGCCGACCATTACCGGTACTAGGTCTGCCAGACGTAGAAGCCATAGCCCTTCGCTGTGGTAAAGCCGCTTCTTTAGCCTTTGCCTTGGCAATCAGCTCTGTGAGATCAGATCCAAATAGCTGACCACCCTTGTAGGCTAAAGACAGTAAACCCTGCTTGGAAACCGCGTCCCCGGTCCGCTGTCTAAGCCACAGTGCTCTTCTGACTGTGACCGCTGAAGATTGCGTCCTGGATAATAATGACGCAGCATCCAGACCTGCATCACAGCTATACCGGGCTGCAGTCTCCAATAAATCGAGAAGTCCATCTATCTCGGATAATGGAGATCTATTTTGCAATGCCTTCCGTAAACGGACCAACCAGCACAGGGAAGCCTTAGAAGCACACATGGATCCTAGTACTGCTCTGAATCCATGACCTGCAGCTTCATAGATGGATTTCGCCGCCATCTCCGTTTTTCTGTCCAGCGGCTCTTGCAGACTCGCTTTCCCTTTAACCGGAAGCAATGAGGATTTACTAAGCTGGGATAAAGGAACATCCACTTCAGGAGAAGGAATCCAATTATCCGTCAATTCCGTTGAACACGGATATAATGCTTCAAAGAACCGTGTCCCTTGAAAACGTTTATCTGGACACAGACGTTCCTTCTCCACTACCGTATTAAGCTCTTCCAGAGCCGGTAATGTTGACCGCGACTTATGGTACTCCTGGTACATGCGGCCCGACTTACCAGGCCGTGTAGTTACCTCCTCCGGTAACTGTAACGCCTCTCTCATAGCTTCAATTAAAGCCTCTGTTCGGCTCACAAGAGAGAAAGAATGTCCCTGCTGATCCTCCTTATCCGAATCGGATAACTCCCCTTCTGAGTTTGAAGGAGAACCCTGTCCGCATTCCATATCAGATACCTCTGATTCGCTACGCGGAAAAGATGGTACCGGCCTGCGCCGCTTCCTGTCATGAGAGGATCTAGCTGACACCCACTGACCTAAAAGGTCAGACAAGCCATTAATTGACTGAGCGATGGCATCTAATTTGGTATCGCTGTAAATCGCAGCGCTTGATGCCGTCGAAGTCTGTGTATCAGATACTTGCGACTGATCCTGTAGCGGATCTGGCAGATGGTCCGCACCTTCCGGACCTGAACCGACATGTCAGCAGTAAATGGCAGGTCAAAACCCTGTTAGTAACTGGAAACAGTGTGGTTACTAAGCAGACTGAGCAAGTACGCTGAAGGGTTAAAGCTCTTAAAGAAGAGAGTTACCCCAGCTATCTCTCAGTATATAAATAACCTCCTGCGTTCTGATCCCTACCGGGTAGAACCTGCGGCGGTTATTGCTGAAAGGGTTAACCCTTCATAGGGGTTAATGCCGCCAACTCCCCACAACTCCCTATATAAAATAAAAGGAGTGTGCGAGTCCCAGGTCTCTATAAGAGAACGCGGCTGCAGATAAACGCTATCTGTCACTTGGAACACAGATGGTTCTGCGCTGTGGGGTGATGATATTCACTCACCCAGCTGGCTTCGGTGAAAGTATACCTTAAACAGGAGGAGCGGAGCATGAGGAGCCCGGAGCCTCTGTAATGGCCGCCGCGCTGAGAGAAGCCGGAAGAGAAGGACAGTGAAGCTGCAGTCTCATCAGAGCGATTCCTGTCACAAAAAGAGCGGGAAGCGTGAAGCCACGCCCCCCTCCGGCTTCAAAAAAAGAGCGCAAACTCCTCGCTCTCTGCTCTCCCCTGTCCTGCAGGTATCTGCCTGCGGACATAAAATACAGTCACCAAACATGTCATCTAATACATGTACCAGCGGCTGCCGCAGCAGCCGCTGAGAGCACACACACATTCACATAAAAAATGCGGTACTCACCAGCCGAGCGCCACAGGGACCCTCAGGGGTTTGTGGCGCTGTGCCCATCGCTTCCCCCCCCGGGCGGGGAACGCAGTGACCCCCAATGTGCGGTTTGCGTCCCCGCCAGGGAAGCAATCCTCATCCCCCAGGGCCGGCGTGAAACTGCAGGGACCACCATACAGGGTATTACAGATCGCCAAGGGAGAGGTGGGGGTCCAGCAGCGCTGAGACCCCTGAGACCTCTAGACCACTTCTGGTGATCCAAGTCTCTTGTCCGATAAAAATAAAGTTTTCTGAGGAGCTGCTTCCAGCAGCGACCTATCCTCTGGACCTCAAATTTTAGACTGAAGAAGCAGGAGTAGGAGGAGCCCGAGCTGGAGGGGCCGGTCAACACTCTTTTTAATCTGAGGTGTCAATCCTATCATTACTAGTGTGTCTCCTTTCCTTCCATTCTGCTGCTGAAAAATAAGAGGAAGAGGATTTGAACTCTAGTGCCACCTATTGGACGTGGCAATCCTACAAGTCAATATCGACCCTTTAACGAGCCTTGCAAAGTCATATTGCAAGGCTTCCAATAGGTGGCGCTAGAGTCCAGGTCCTCTTCCTCTCAGAAGAGACAATTTCCATATTTTATTTCCAAGAGGAGAGTGCAAGGCGTTTCTTCACATTGGCATGCCAGACCTGGCATGTCACTCTCCACAAGTAGAAACATTACTCCTCAGATCCCGATCTGGTAACAACAATCGTATACCTATGGCTTTATGAACATTTTAACGTAATCGAAAAAATAGCGTACCAAGAAGTTTTCCGTGACTTTAGCATAGACCCTTAGTATAAAATCGGTAGGGGTCAAACTTCCCACACCTCCACTGATCAGTTGAATAAATGTCACATAGTGCAATGGAAAAGCAAATAATGAAGGAGAGCTTGCAGTACCATTCTGTGTCATTTCTAAATGTACAGAGTTGGTAGAAATGTGATTCAGTGCCGACCATAATCTACAAAAAGACGGATTTTGGTAAGAACTTACCTGTAAAATCCTTTTCAGCGAAGGAAGGGAGGGAGACACAGTACTTCATTACTGATGGGTAGGCGGAGCCCAGACGGGATAGTCACCTCAGATTAAAAGAGTGTGCTGACCGGCCCCTCCAGCTCGGGCTCCTCCTACTCAGATTACTCAGTTGTACACAAGCTTAAGGAAGAGCAATATCACCAGCGGAGCAACATAACCCCTTCTGAAGAACTTCAGAGACAAAAAAAAACAAAAACACAAGAATACAGGTTATGCATGCAGATAGGCAAAAAACCACACAGTTCCAGGTACTACTCACGGAACCTGACCACTGCGATGAGCTGGCAATGCTGGAACAGAGCCGTAGCGCGTCGACCTCAGCCCAGATAATCGCTTATCAGAGACGGGTCACGCCGCATCTGTAAATGCAACAACACACTTCTGCCATGGGAGGGATCGTGTCTCCCTCCCTTCCTTCGCTGAAAAGGATTTTACAGGTAAGTTCTTACCAAAATCCGTCTTTCAGCTGCAGATGGAAGGGAGGGAGACACAGTACTTCATTACTGATGGGACGTCCCAAAGCAGTTCAAAACATTAGGGTGGGAAACAAAACCAAAATAGGCAGAAACCCAACAACCTGAATAAAAGCGCAACAGGCGCCAAACAAGTTAACTAGACTCTTAAACTACCGCTGCCTGCAGGACCCTACGTCCCAAGGCTGCATCAGCGGAAGCACTAACGTCCACCTTATAAAATTTTGTAAAGTGTGAACGGAGCGCCAGGTCGCCGCCCGGCAGAGCTGAGCCGCCGAGGCCCCTTGATGAAAGGCCCACGATGAGCCCACAGCCCTCGTGGAGTGAGCTCGAAGTTTAATCGGGCAAGGTTCGCCCTTAAGTCGGTAAGCCTCCAAAATGGCCGACCGAATCCAGCGAGCTATAGAATCCTTGGAAGCTCGCTGACCACGTCGATGACCTGCTGGAATAACAAACAGAGAGTCTGATTTCCGAAATCCTTGAGTAACATTCAAGTAGAATTTCAAAGCCCGCACCAAATCCAATGTGTGCAAGGCCCGTTCCTTCACAGTCCTTGGCCTCGGACAAAGAGAAGGCAACACAATATCCTGGTTAACATGAAATCGCGACACCACCTTAGGTAAGAAGTCGCCCCGAGTGCGAAGCACCACACGATCCGGGTGAAACTCCAAGAAGGGAGGCGAGCAAGAAAGAGCCGCCAACTCCGAAACCCTCCTCAAAGAGGTAACTGCCACTAGGAAGGCCACCTTCCAAGAAAGTAAATAAAGGCTAACCGAATCCATAGGCTCAAAAGGCTGATGTTGAAGAGCCTCCAAAACAAGATTGAGCCGCCAAGGAGATACAAGAGTTCTCCGCGGTGGAAACTGATGGGTTATTCCACGAAAAAAGGAACGCACGTCCCTAAGCGAGGCGATAGCCCTCCGAAACAGTAAAGACAGAGCCGAAACCTGACCCCTCAGGGTGCTAATGGCCAAACCTTTGTCCAACCCGTGTTGCATAAAAGCCAACAAACTGGGAATAGAAAATTTTCTCGGGTTCTTTGAAGAACTCAAACACCACAAAAAGAAGGCTTCCCAAGTCCTGTGGTAAATCCTAGTAGTAGCTGGACCTCTAGCAGCACGCAGAGTAGCAATGACTTTGGCTGAAAAACCTCTACGGGTCAAAATTTCGGTTTCAAGAGCCATGACGTCAAACGCAGAGACTTCAGGTCTGGATGACGGACGGGCCCTTGGGTTAACAGGTCCGGACGAAGAGGAAGTGAAAATGGCGGTGCCGCTAGAAGCGACACCATGTCGAGAACCACGTCCTCCTTGGCCAATCTGGAGCTATCAAAATAGCTGAGATCCTCTCCAGCCTGATCCGACGGAGTACCAGAGGTAGCATAGAAATCGGCGGGAACACATAGATTAGATTGAATTGGTCCAACGGGGCCACCAGAGCATCCACCGCTACAGCCTTCGGATCCCTGTACCTGGACACGAATGTCGGTAACTTGGCATTGGCCCTGGATGCCATCAGATCCACCTGAGGAGTTCCCCAACGGGAGCACAGCAGTGCAAAAATGTCCGGATGGAGACTCCATTCTCCGGGATCCATCCTCTCGCGACTTAGAAAGTCCGCCGTGATATTCTGAACTCCTGGGATGTGGATCGCAGAGATGGCTGGGACCCTGGACTCTGCCCATATCAGGATCCGAGATACCTCCACCATAAGCCTGGAACTCCTCGTTCCGCCTTGGTGATTGATATAAGCGACCGCCGTCGCATTGTCTGTCTGCACTCGGACAGGCAGACCGTGTAAAGGGACCGTCCAGTGTTGGAGGCAAAGGAAAATTGCCCTCAATTCGAGGATGTTGATCGGCAAGACAGACTCCTCTGGCGACCATACTCCCTGAACCCAGAGATCGTTCCAAACGCCCCCCCAGCCCGTCAGGCTGGCATCGGTGGTTATGACTGACCACTTCAGAGGAAGAAAGGACTTCCCCCGAGACAATTCTGTCGAACGGATCCACCATACCAGAGACTCTCGTACCTTGCGGGAGATAACCACACTGCAATCCAGTGAGGTCTGCGACCGATCCCAGCGATTTAGAATGAACCCTTGGAGCGCCCTGGAATGAAACTGGGCAAACGGAAGAGCCACCATTGAAGCCACCATCAACCCCAGAAGACGCATACATCTTCGAAGAGACATTGTCACTGAAGACCTCATCACCTGCGTATGTCGGATAAGACATGCTTGCTTGTCTGGAGGAAGAGACACCACTGCTCGTACTGTGTCGAAATGCATCCCCAGAAACAGGATTGATTGTGACGGTTCCAGAGACGACTTCTCCCAATTGACCAGCCACCCGAAGTCCTCCAGGAGCTGAAGGGATAGATTGCGAGCCGTCACCGCCTCCTCCTTCGAGGATGCCACAATCAAAAGATCGTCCAGATAGGGGAGGATCGTGACTCCCTGCCTTCGAAGTATAGCCATGAGAGGTGCCAGAATCTTGTAAAGACTCTGGGTGCCGAGGCCAAACCGAATGGTAGAGCCACAAATTGGTAATGATCCTGACCTATGGCAAAGCGAAGATAACGCTGGTGAGCCCCTCCGATTGGAACGTGCAAATAGGCGTCGCGTATGTCGATTGACACCAAAAAATCGTTCTGTGACAATGCTGCCACTACGGAGCGAAGCGACTCCATGCGAAACCTTCGGGCGTGGACATGCCGATTCAACCTTTTGAGATCCAGGACGGGGCGAAACTTTCCCTCCTTTTTGGGGACTACAAAGAGGTTGGAATAAAAACCTCTTCCCCTGTCTTCTGGTGGAACCGGAACCACCACACCCTTCTGCAGAAGAAACTCGACTTCCTGCAGTAAAGCGGCACATAGCCCGGGCTCTGATGGCATGCGAGACTGGCAATAACTGTTCGGGGGTCGGGAAGAAAACTCTATGAAATAGCCTGCTGACACAACCCGTGTCACCCAGGAGTCTGGGACACGGGAAACCCAAGTCAATTTGAATTGGAGCAGGCGACCCCCCACTCGAGAGCCCTCGAGCGGGACCCTGGCGTCAATCTGCCTTAGTGGGCTTTTTGTCAGATTCCCTTTTTATCTTGACGGAAACTCTGTTTCCAGGGAGCGCGGGATTTCTGACTTGTTTTTTTTCCCGAAAAAGAGGACGACCCGACCCCCATGAGGGCTGACCGAATCGTCCCCTGGAACGAAAGGACCGTCGACCACTATTGGTACCAGGCCTGCCAGACGTAGAAGCCACAGTCCTTCGCTGTGGTAAAGCTGTCTCCCTTGCCTTTGCTTTGGCAATCAGTTCCGTAAGGTCAGATCCAAATAACTGACCGCCTTTGTAAGCTAAGGCTAGCAAACCATGTTTAGAAACCGCATCACCGGTCCACTGTCTAAGCAACAGTGCCCTCCTGACTGAGACCGCCGAGGATTGAGCCCTGGACAGCAGTGACACTGTGTCCAGGTTTGCATCATGTCCATATTGTAAGGCACTTTCTAACAATTCAAACAGTCCATCCACCTCAGGTACTTGAGGTTCACATTTCCTCCGTAAACGGCCCAACCAGACCAGGGCAGCTTTATAAACACACATGGAGTCTAACATTGCTCTGAAGCCATAACCCGTGGCTTCATAAATGGACTTTGCCGCTGACTCTGCTCTTCTGTCTAGCGGGTCCTGCAAACTCGCCTTCCCTTTAATAGGTAGCAAAGAAGGTTTGCTAAGCTGAGATAAGGAGACATCCACCTCGGGAGACTGAATCCAACAATCATTAGATTCCGTAGTACACGGATACAGTGACTCCAAAAGACGAGTCCCCTGAAAACGCTTGTCTGGGCACAGACGCTCCTTCTCCACTGCCTGGTTGAACTCAATCATCGATGGCAAAGTCGCGACTGACTTATGCGACTCCTGGAACATCCTGGCCGACTTACCAGGGCGAGTAGTTACATCCTCCTGTAACTGTAACGCCTCCCTCATTGCCTCAATTAAAGCCTCTACACGACCCGAGCAAAAAGCAGAGTGCATTTGCCGATCCTCTCTATCCGATTCGGATATCCCCTCTGAACTTAAAGGGGAACCCTCCACGTCAGAACTCTCTGAGTCGCTATACGAGCGAAAAGACACCGGCCTAAAACGCTTCCTGCTATGAGGGGGTTTGGCTGACACCCAACAACCTATAAGGTTAGACAGGCTATCAATCGAACGAGTGAGAGCCTCCATTTTTGCGTCACTGGGTCCTCCGACCGCTGCACTCGATGTCGAGGTCTGTGTGTCAGATATGCGAGACTGATCTCGTAACGGAGCTGGATGATGATCCGCACCTGTGCCCTGATCTGACATGTCTTACTCAGTACAATGACAGGTTACACTGATAGTAACACGAAAAAATGTGGTTTTAGGAAAAAAAACTTTTAACCAGACGCTGAAGGGTTAACTCTTAAAGAAAAAAGGTTACCCCAGCCACCATTAAGATTTAACCGCTTGATAAGGGGTTAAAATCACAAAACTCTTCACAAACTGTATTCAAGTGACAGATGTGCGAGTTCCAGGAGCCTCAATGAGGCAGCAGGCAGAGACAGAAAAAACGTCTCAAAAAAATACCACACTTAAATCGCTAAATATTTGCGATCAATTTTGTATCGCAAAGACCTCCAGCGACCCAAATAGCGTCGCTAAACTCAGCGTGTGGCAACCTGCGCTACGGGGGAGAGAAAAATGATTCTCTAAGCTTCTGCCCCGATTGGGCAGAAGCGACTCACAGTTTTGCGGTGCTGTGTTCTTCACTTGTGCAGGAGAGCAGAGAGGAAGAGGAGCCCGGTGCGCTGTAATGGCCGCCGCACTGAGGAGGCAGCCGGAAGAGAAGGAAGCAGGAAAGCGCGCTCAGAGAGCGCTTCCTGCCCGGGAGACGCGAAGCCACGCCCCCGCCTTAAAAAAAAAACGCGGGACTCCCCTTCTCCGGTACCGCGATCCCACTGCGGACAAAATACACAAAATCACCACATGAAACTGTACCAGCGGCTGCCGCAGCAGCCGGTGAATCACTCAACACACTGATAACATGTGGAGTACTCACCCCGTTATGCGCCACAGGGACCCCCAGGGGTTTCTGGCGCGTGCCCATGCTTCCCCCCAGGGCGGAGATCGCAGTGACCCCTGAGCGGGGTGTGCGTCCCCGCCAGGGAAGCCATCCTCATCCCCCCGGGCCGGCAGGTTTCTGCAGGGACCACCCTCAGGGTAATACAGATCCGCCAAGGGAGAGGTGGGAGTCCAGCAGCGCTGAGACCCCTGAGACCACATTTGGTGATCCAAGTCTCTTGTCCGATATAAAATAATAAAATCTTCTGAGGAGCTGCTTCCAGCAGCGACCATCCTCTGAGACCTCAAATTGTAAACTGAGTAAGCTGAGTAGGAGGAGCCCGAGCTGGAGGGGCCGGTCAGCACACTCTTTTAATCTGAGGTGACTATCCCGTCTGGGCTCCGCCTACCCATCAGTAATGAAGTACTGTGTCTCCCTCCCTTCCATCTGCAGCTGAAAAACTACGTGAGCGTCCACCGCACTGCTCCTAACAGGCCGTGTTCAAGGTCCGGGTGGACTGAAACGTTGGCCATCTGGTAAAGTGCGGTACGCCTACACAGGAGATGCTGGCAGATAACTTCACAGCAAGCAAGGAGAGCCATGGTCTTTCTTATCCTCTTCTGCAGTGCTGATCGCTGGTGGTGTTGGGAGTCTGATCCCCACAGATCTGATGTTGAGGCCCCAATCCAAAGAATAGTTCATCAATAAGAAAGTCAGGGATTATCCCCTTTACCAGTGTATTCTTTCACAGTCACAGATAGAAGTACAGAAACCTAAAACGGCTACATGGTGACCAACCTAGTGATGCCAGGTCAGAATACTGTGAACTTAGAAGAAACAAGTCCACAGCAGTTTGTTGTCCAGAGCAATCCAAAGCCAACTTCTTATAGAAATCTGTGGCGGGGCCCAAGTGCTGGATTCCCTGAAAAACACACAGGAATATATTATAAAAAAGAAGTACCACCTTAAAGGGAAGCAATTCATAGAACATCCATGGACACTGTACCTTTAAGCTGGATCTTTGGTTTGGATCTTCTCTAGACTGTAAAAGTCCAGCTCCTAAGGACGGCAGCTGAGTCTGGAATACTGATATTCTTCCTCCAGTGGGAGACATCAATTTAAAAGCTCCTTGAAGAGCGGGGCCAAGAGCACTGTGTGTTTCCCTTGTGCTAGTAAACATGCCAGGTAAGGCGGTCAACAGATCTTTGATCAGCTAGGAAGAGAAACAGATACGTAACAACATTTAGTATTTAATGACATAAAAAATACCCTTGTTCGTAACATGCTTGGGCTCAGTTCACACTTACATTGCAGATTCTGCGGTTTTTGACAAGAATTGTAACAGTGCTGAGAATAGAACTCTATTTCAGTGACGGACACCAAAGCCATATCTGACAAACCCCACAAGGAGTAAATAGGGTCCATCAGTTGCTGCTGGTACCCATCGTGACATTGATTCATCAATGTGTCAAGATGTCCGTTTATGACAGAAACACAGAATAACTTTGGACAAAGCTTACAAAACCACATGTATGTGCTACACTAGGGCATCTGTACATCTCTGGAGGAAAACATGATTAGGGTACGCAATATTTACAGGGGCGGCAGGTTTGTTGCTGACATTTCGGAGTCGGCCTCAATTATTTGAGCAGGGCTTGGAACAATTCATCTGCAAAAAACATCTCTACTTATATGTATGGTGCACAAATGCAATAGTGTTAATGTCACAAAATGAAGAGACCTATGATGACACCCAACAGTTAACTTTTTAGTGACCATGCCAAAAGGGATCTTAATTAAAGGACAATTTTTCTTTCGTCTGACTCTTAAGCAACCATAACCTTTATTTTTCCCCACTGACGTTTTCTTTTTATGTGGGACCAATATTTGTTAGCACTATATTATTTTTTATACATACATGCATAAAACAGTTAATTCTCCAGGTTATTACAACAATACGGATATCTAATGTGTGTAGGTTTTTTTTGTTAAATGTAAGTAATGTACTTTATATGAGAAAAAAAAAAGTTTTTTTTGCGGTGGGGCTCTTTTCTTTTTTTTTTGCAGAAGTTTTAAAAAGTTTTTATTTTACATTCTTTATCCCCCCAAGAGATTCTCTCTTTCTGTATGCATATATTTTTTTCAACTGCAACTGGGGAATCTGTAAAAGCCAAGTCAAATTTTGAGTCAGGGCAATGTGGGGCGTCCCATGTCCATACACCATGGGTAACTTGCATATTATACTATTTATTTGCAGATTCTTTTGACGCAAGTACATCCATAGCTGCTGTCTCATGCTTTTTCACTTTCTGACCTTACCATGAATTTGCAAAACTCATGTGTCTAAGTATGTTCAGCTATACTTGCCACTTATTACCTATGTATATACCAGTAGTATTTGGTGATATATGTTCCAATGGATGACACTCTATATGGATGGCCCCCACTTCTCTCTGTTCCTCCCTTCATAAAAGACCTCTTTTTGCTGTGATGTGATTTTTTTTATCATGTTTTTCTAATAAACTTTGGCTTTTACTCTATTTGGTGGTTTGTGGCTACTCCATTTTTTGCTATTATTTGCATGTCTTAGGAGTACTTTTTTTTTTTTTTATCTGGGGAAACCACATTACCTTCACAGTTCCCAACCACATTGATTGATAATGTGCATTTTGAATATTTGGCTAATTCCCCAGAAAGAGTTGGCTAAAGAAACTTATGCCTATTTTCTAACAGAAAAAAAAAGAAAAATGAGATAACAGTCAGATAGACGCAAAGTAACCCAGACTCCAAAATATTGCTCTTACCTCCAAGCTTTCGTGAAGATTTACAAGTAAGCCATCAGGTGTAGGTAAGAATATTTCTGAAACAAAAAAAACACAGCCATTTAAGCTAGAAAAACTCCTATTTATACTGAACAGACAAAATGCAACACAAAGTGAATGTAATGACAAATGTCACAGACGGAAAAAATGATAGGAACCAAGTTTTTCGCAAAAAGGAAAACAGGTGTATGTAACAACGAAGACATGAAAACAACATCCCACGTTACCGGCACTCAGATAACTGGCATATGCTGCGGTGGTGATTGCACCCCAGCATATAAAAATATCACATACTAGAACCAGAAGGCTATAAAAGTGCCCATAATCTGGCTTCTTTTTCCATTTTGCTTTAACAGCGAGGTTGTGGGCAAATAAAGAGCGTTTCGGATCATACCAGGTGCTGAATGCAGAGTGCTTGTGAAGGGGGCAGCGCTGGAGTTCCCTGCATAGTGGGTCACCGGAGGGAACGTAGGCAGCAGCATTACTGCTGTGCATCATCATTGGAAGGATGGGAGTCACTGCTGTCAGATCTCATGAGCAATAAGTGATGGGAAAATCCCTTTAACCCTTTAGTGACTACCAATATATATATTTTTTTTTTTACTGACGTGAGACAAAAGAGAATAGCATCCCCATACAGGTGACAATCCAGCAGCTGTCAGCTGTATACTATAGCTAACAACTTTCTGCATCAGCCACAATCAGTGTTGGCACTGACCATAGCCGTTTAACCCCTTAAATGCTGTCAATAATGACTACAGCATCTAATGGTTAAGAGAGTGCAGGGGCTCCCTGTTTAACCCCATAGGCACTCAGAGATCTTGATTGTGTGGTCCTGATGTTTGCCATGACAGTTGACGGCCAAATGAGGACCTTAGCGTCTGCTGGCTATAGCGGCAAGTTCAGACGCTAAAAAAATTTACACGGTAAAAATAAACTTTTTCATTCCTGTGATGCCACTTTGCATTAATTCCTGAAAAGCACCTGAACAGTTATCATATTTTTCAGATTATAAGATGCACTTTTTCTCCCCCTAATTTGGGGGGAAAATGGGGGTGCGTCATATAATGCAGATATAACTTACTGATGCAGCTGTGGGAGTGCTGCTGCGGGAGTGTCCGGTGCTGCCGCTGCGGGAGTGTCCGGTGCTGCCGCTGCGGGAGTGTCCGGTGCTGCCGCTGCGGGAGTGTCCGGTGCTGCCGCTGCGGGAGTGTCCGGTGCTGCCGCTGCGGGAGTGTCCGGTGCTGCCGCTGCGGGAGTGTCCGGTGCTGCCGCTGCGGGAGTGTCCGGTGCTGCCACTGCGGGAGGCTCTGCCGACATTTTGTGAAAGGCCAGAGCCCCCGCAGCTCCATGGTTTCCTGTGCGGTGGACTCGGGGAAAATGGCCGCCGGGGGCAACTCATGAGCAGATGGAGATCTCGGCACCAAGATCTCGGGACATGAGATTTCAGTGCTGAGATCTCATCTCCTGAGATCCTGATGCCAAGATCTCCATCTGCACATGCACCATTTTCCCGGAGTCCACCGCACAGGAAACCATTGAGATGTGGGGGCTCTGGCCTTTCACAAAATGACAGCAGAGCCCCCGGCAGCACCGAACACTACTTCCGCAGCGGCAGCACCGCACACTCGGAGCACTGGTCACCTCCTCATCCCAGCCAGCGGCTTGCAGGATCACTCCACTCCTGCCTCCTCCAGCAGCGACCCTGGGACCCCGCTTCACCGCAGCCACCACCCCGGTAAGCAATAAGACAAATGGATTATAAGAAGCACCACCATTTTATAAAAAAAAAAAAAGACGGATTTTGGTAAGAACTTACCTGTAAAATCCTTTTCAGCGAAGGAAGGAAGAGAGACACACTAGTCATTACTAGTGGGTAGGCGGAGCCCAGATGAGATAGACACCTCAGATTAAAAAGAGTGTTGACCGGCCCCTCCAGCTCGGGCTCCTCCTACTCAGCTCTCCAGTTGTACACAAGCTTAGGGAAGAGCAATATCACCAGAGGAGCAACATAACCCCTTCTGAAGGAATTTAGAGAAAAAAAACACAAGAATACAGGTTATGCATGCATGTAGGCAAAAAACCACACAGTTCCAGGTACTACTCACTGGACCTGATCACTGCGATGAGCTGGCGATGCTGGAACAGAGCCTTAGCGCGTCGACCTCAGCCCAGATAATCGCTATCAGAGAAGGGTCACGCCGCATCTGAAAACATCAACACACTTCTGCCATGGGAGGGAGCTGTGTCTCTCTTCCTTCCTTCGCTGAAAAGGATTTTACAGGTAAGTTCTTACCAAAATCCGTCTTTCAGCAGCAGATGGAAGGAAGAGAGCCACACTAGTCATTACTAGTGGGACGTCCCAAAGCAGTCCAAAAATTAAGGGTGGGAAAAAACCAAAATAGGCAGAATCCTAACAACCTAGATAAAAGCGCAACCGGCGCCAAATACAAGTTAACTAGAAATTTAAACTACAGCCGCCTGCAGGACCCTACGTCCTAAGGCCGCAGCAGCGGAAGCACTGACGTCCACCTTATAAAACTTTATAAACGTGTGGACGGAAACGCCAGGACGCCGCTCGGCAGAGCTGAGCTGCCGAGGCCCTTGATGAAGGGCCCACGAAGAAGCCACAGCCCTCGTGGAGTGAGCTCGAATCTTAATCGGGCAAGGTTCGCTTTTAAGTCGGTAAGCCTCTAAAAAAAACCGACCGAAACCAACGAGCTATAGAGTCCTTGGAAGCTCGTTGACCACGCTGACGACCTGCTGGAATCACAGAGAGTTCCGACTTCCGAAAATTATGAGTAATAAACAAATAGAACTTCAAAGCCCGCACCAAATCCAATTTGTGCAAGGCCCGTTCCTTCGCATTCCTCGGCTCCGGACAGAGCGAGGGCACCTTGGGTAGGAAGTCGCCCCGTGTGCGAAGTACTACACGATCCGGGTGAAACACCAGGAAAGGAGGCAAGCAAGAAAGAACCGCCAACTCAGAAAAACCTTTCTCAAAAAGGTAACCGCCACTAGAAAGGCAACCTTCCAAGATAGCAAAGAAAAGCTAGGAGAGTCCATAGGCTCAAAAGGCCCATGTTGAAGAGCTTCCAATACAAGATTGAGCCGCCAAGGCGACACAGGTGCCTCCGCGGCGGAAACTGACGGGTTACTCCGCGAAAAAAGGAACGTACGTCCCTACGCGAGGCGATAGCCTTCCGAAAAGCAAAAGCAGGGCAGAACCTGACCCTTCAGAGTGCTAACTGCCAAACCCTTGTCCAGCCCGTACTGCAAAAGGCCAACAAATTGGGAATGGAAAGAATCCTCGGGTTCCTTGAAGAACCCGAACACCACAAAAAGAAGGCTTCCCAAGACTTTGTGATAAATCCTAGTAGTAGCCGAACCTCTGGCAGCCCGCAAAGTGGCAATGACTTTGGCTGAAAAACCTTGACGGTCAATATTTCGGTCTCAAGAGCCACACCGTCAAACGCAGAGACCTCAGGTCCGGATGACGAACGGGCCCTTGGATTAACAGGTCCGGGCGAAGAGGAAATGGAAAAGGAGGCGCTGTCAGAAGCGACACCAATGTCGAGAACCACGTCCTCCTTGGCCAATCTGGGGCTATCAACATAGCCGGGATACTCTCCAGTCTGATCCGACGCAACCCCAGAGGAAGTAAGGGTATCGGCGGGAACACATAGATTAGCTCGAACTGGTCCAACGGAGCCACCAGAGCATCCACCGTCACAGCCTTCGGGTCCTTGTACCTGGACATGAAAGTCGGTAACTTGGCATTGAACCTGGATGCCATCAAATCCACTTGGGGAGTTCCCCAACGGGAGCACAGCAGTGCAAAAATCTCCGGATGAAGACTCCATTCTCCGGGATCCATCTTCTCGCGACTGAAAAAGTCTGCCGTGATTCTGAACTCCAGAAATGTGGATCGCAGAGAAGGCTGGCACTCTGGTCTCGGCCCATACCAGGATCCGAGAAACCCCCACCATGAGCCTGGAACTCCTTGTCCCGCCTAGATGGTCGATATACACAACCGCCGCCGCATTGTCTGTCTGCACTCGGACTGACAGACCGCTTAAAGGGACCGTCCAGTGCTGGAGGCAAAGGAAAATTGCCCTCAATTCCAGGATGTTAATCGGCAGGCGACTCCTCCGACGACAATACTCCCTGATCCAGAGATCGTCCAGACACCTCCCCAGCCCGTCAGGCTGGCATCGGTGGTTATGACCGACCACCTCGGAGGAAGGAAAGACTTCCTCAGGGATAACACTTCCGGACGTAACCACCATCCTAGAGACTCTCGCACCCTGTGGGAGATGATGAGACTGCAATCCAGCGAAGTCTGCGATCGATCCCAACGGCTCAGAATGAGCCTTTGGAGGGCCCTGGGATGAAACTGCGTAAACGGAAGTGGCTCCATGGGCCACCATCAAACCCAGAAGGCGCATACACCCTCGAAGAGACATCGCTGTCGAAGACTTCATAACCTGTACATGTCGAAGGAGACATGCTTGCTTGTCTGGAGGCAGAGACACCACTGCTCGTACCGTGTCGAAATGCATCCCCAAAGAACAGGATTGACTGCGACGATTCCAGAGACGACTTCTCCCAACTGACCAGCCACCCGAAGTCCTCCAGGAGCTGAAGGGATAGATTGCAAGCAGTCACTGCCTCCTCCTTTGCGGACGCCACAATCAAAAGGTCGTCCAGGTAGGGAAAAATCGAAACCCCCTGTCTTCGAAGAAATGCCATGAGAGGCGCCAGAAATTTTTGTAAAAACTCTGGGCGCTGAGGCCAACCCGAATGGCAGAGCCACAAACTGGTAATGGTCCTGACCTATGGCAAAACGAAGGAAGCGTTGGTGGGCCCTTCCGATTGGGAAGTGCAAATAAGCGTCGCGAATGTCGATTGACATCCAAAAAAGCGTTCTGCGACAGGGCCGCCAAAACGGAGCGAAGCGACTCCATGCGGAATTTCCTGGTGTGGACATGCCGATTCAATCTTTTGAGATCCAGAATGGGCCGAAATTTGTCCTCTTTTTTGGGGACCACAAAGAGGTTAGAATAAAACCCTCTTCCCCGGCCCTCCGGCGGAACCGGCACCACCACACCTTTTGCAGAAGGGAATCTACCTCCCGCAGCAGAGCGGCAAAAAAAGCTCGGGCTCTGACGGAACACGAGGTTGACAAAAAAACTGTCTGGGGGTCGAGAAAGAGACTCTATGAAGTAGCCTGCCAACACAACCCGTGTCACCCAGGCGTCTGACATGCGGGAAGCCCAAGTCGGTTTGAATTGGAGTAAAAGACCCTCCACTCGAGAGCGCTCGAGTGAAACCCAGGCGTCAGTCCGCCTTAGCGGACTTTCTACCAGTTTCCCGCTTGTCTTAACGGAAGTTCTGTTTCCAGGATATGCAGAATTTCTGAGAATTCCCCCTTTTTTTTTTTTTAAAAAAAAAAAGAGAGGGACGACCCGAACCCCAGAGGGCTGACTGAATCATCCCCTGGACCGAAAGGACCGCCGACAACTACCGGCACTAGTCCTGCCAGACGCAGAAGTCACAGCTCTGCGCTGCGGTAAAGCTGTTTCTTTTGCCTTTACCTTGGCAATCAGCTCCGTGAGGTCAGGTCCAAATAGCTGACCACCTTGCAAGCTAAAGATAGCAAACCCCACTTGGAAACCGCGTCCCCGGTCCACTGTCTAAGCCACAGTGCTCTTCTGACTGTGACTGCCGAGGATTGCGCCCTGGATAGCAGTGATGCAGTATCCTCCAACAACTGGAAAAGGCCATCTACCTCGATATAGGAGATCCACCTTGCCACGCCGTCCGTAGACGGTCCAACCGGCTCAGGGAAACTTTACGAGCACACATGGATCCTTAATACTGAATCCATGATCCGCGGCCTCGCAGATGAATTTTTCTGCCATCTACGTTTTTTGTCCAGCGGGTCCTGCAGACTCGCCTTCCCCTTAACAGGAGGATTTTGCTAAGCTGGGATAAAGGGACATCCACTTCAGGAGAAGGATCCAATTATCATCAACTCCGTAGAACACGGATACGGTGTCTCAATTTTCTGGACACAGGCGCTACTTCTCCACTGCCCCATTAAGCTCATCCAGTGATGGTAAAGCTTGATTGATTGAAAGATATCCGGGCCGACTTACCAGGACGTCCAGATACCTCCTCCGGTAACTAACGCCTCCAATAAAAACCTCTTTACGGCCCAAAAGAGAGGCAGAGTGTCCCTGCCGATCCTCCTTGTCCGAATCGGACATTTTCGTTACGCGGGAAGGAAGGCACCGGCTTGTGACGCTTCCTGACATGAGAGATCTAGCTGACACTCAATAATAGAAAATCAGACAGGCCATCAATAGAAACTAGCGAGGGCCTCCATTCTGACACCACTGGAACCTCCGACCGCTGCGCTTGACGCCGTCCAGGTCTGCGCATCATAATACGCGAGACTGATCCTGTAGCGGATCTGAGAGACGGTTACACAGTATATGGCAGGTTAAACATGTCAGTAACTAGAAAGTGTGGTTTCTTAAAGAAAAAACGAACGCTGAAGGGTTAAAGCTCTTAAGGAGAGAGCTACCCCAGCTGTCTCCCATTAAGAGTTAACCGCCTAAGAAGGGGTTAAAGTCGTAGACTCCCCACAACCTTAATAATGAAAAGGGTGTGCGAGCCCCAAGTGCCTCTTATAAGGCAGTAGCTACAGGACAGCTATGCTACACTTAACAAGAAACGTTCACAAGATCGCTACAAAATTGCGCTGTTAGTAAATCGCAATGACTGCCAAAGTCATTAAGGGGATCACTAATCGCTTATGCGTTGTTAATGAAATCGCCCAGATTGGCAGCTACTAGCGACATTAAAAATGGTTACACAAACGATCGCATAGTATGCGTCGTCGTTAGCAGGAACGTATAGTGGCAGTATTACTGTCGCAGACTCCCCACAACCTATTGAAAAGGTGTGCGAGCTTCCTTACGAGATAACAGCTGCAGGCAGCGCAGTCTGCCACCCATTTGTGCCTCAGAAAGGCGCCCGCGCTGTGGGGGTGAAGGGGTTAAGCTTCTGCCCTAGACGGGAAGAAGCGACTCACCCAGCTGGTCGCGGTGCAGCGCTGCCGAGAGGGGAGGAGAGCGATGTCCGAGGGAGCTTTCAGCCTGTTAGTAATGGCCGCCGCGCTGTGTCTCCGTGTGCTTCATGAGAGAAGCCGGAAAAGGAGACTGCCGTAAAGCGCGCGCTGAGAGCGGCGCGACATTTAAATAAAAAGGCGCGCAGCTCCTCTCTCCCCCGTTCCTATGTCCTGCAGGCATCCACCTGCGGACAAAAAACACACAGTCACCGCAAGTATACTGTAACAGCGACTGCCGCAGCAGTCGCTGAAAACACTCAAACACATATTAAAATGTGGAGTACTCACCAGCCGAAAGCGCCACAGGGACCCCCAGGGGTTTCTGGCGCATGCCCATGCTTCCCCCCAGGGCGGGGAACGCAGTGACCCCTGCAGCGCGGTTTGCGTCCCCGCCAGGGAAGCCATCCTCATCCCCCCGGGCCGGCAGGGTTCTGCAGGGACCACCATATAGGGTAATACAGATCCGCCAAGGGAGAGGTTGGGGTCCAGCAGCGCTGAGACCCCTGAGACCTCTAGACCACATTTGGTGATCCAAGTCTCTTGTCCGATAAAAAATAATAAAATCTTCTGAGGAGCTGCTTCCAGCAGCGACTATATTCTCTGACCTCAAATTGAAAACTGGAGAGCTGAGTAGGAGGAGCCCGAGCTGGAGGGGCCGGTCAACACTCTTTTTAATCTGAGGTGTCTATCTCATCTGGGCTCCGCCTACCCACTAGTAATGACTAGTGTGGCTCTCTTCCTTCCATCTGCTGCTGAAAAGAGCTTTTTTTCCTCCTCAAAATTTGGGTGAGTGTTATAATCCGGAGCGTTTTATAATCCAAAAAATACTTAAAGCAATTTTAAATATGTTGAGAGGTGCAGTTTTTAAAATGATATAACTTTTGAGGGTTTCCAATATGTAGGACCACCAAAAACACTTCAAAACTGGACCGTGTGAAAATAAGTTGTGTAAATTTCCTTGAAAAAAAAAATGAAAAATTACTCCTACATTCTTAAACCTTCTAAAATTGTCACAAAATAAAACAACATTTTACAAATGGTGCTGATGTAAAGCAGACATGAGGGGAATAAAATGTATTAATGTTTGAATGATTATCCTATTAATCCACACAAAGTTTGAAAATTGCTAATTTTTAAAAAATTTTTGTCAAGTTTGATATTTTTATAAACTAAAACAAAACATATCAACCTAAATTCACAAACAACAAAGTATAATGCGTCACAAAAAAAAAAACAATCTCAAAATCATATTGAAGCATTTCAGAGTTATTACTACATAAAGTGACACGTCATTTAAAAAACTATCTTGGTCACTGAGGGGTTAAGATTGACAAAAATAAAGCTTTGGCTTAGATGACTTCATGAAAACAATAATTCAGTGCAAAAACTAAAATCGAACAGATCTGTCCAAGTTATTATTTAACAGAGCAGGTTTGTCGAGATGGTTGCCAATGTATGAACCTCAACCAAAATCTTGGCTCAGAGCCTTTATTTTCCCTTTAAATACATTTATTGTGACTTCTGCTCATCCCATGCTTTGGAAAACTTACCTTCTACATCAGATACGATTAACATTTGTGGCTGAGAAAGACCTTCCTGTAGATTGTAGAAATGCACGGTGCTGTCAAATGTTATGAAGCCGATCTTTGTTCTTGAATCTCCCCGTAACCTTACAACAAGTACGGCCAGTTAGTGATAAATCGTTATTAAGCATTATACTCCTGATACCCAAGTCTCCATTAATAAAGATTGTTATATAGAAAGCACTGGTTCTTAGGGATTACCTGTGCGTTATCTAATTCCAGATAAAGTATTCCAACTAGGACATCATGAAAGCATTCTATACCGTCAGATATTATGCACATGGGTAGGTAAAGGTGTCATCTGTCCTACAGCCATTCAACTCTTAAAAAGGGGTTGTCCACTACTCATACAATCCCATCTCAGCATGTTTGCATCAGTAAAATAACAACACTTAGAGCTAGCACCATTCCGGAGGTGTCAGTACTCACTTTCCCGGGGCTCACGTGACATTGTTATGTCACTCAATCCCTGTGCTCAATCAATAATGGCTTCACTCTCCCCGTTTTTGGATGAATCAAATACCAAGCGGAAGCCAGAGTTGCAGCTGGCCGCTCACTTCCTCTTGGTGTTCAGTACATCTGAAAGCAGGGAGAGTGAAGCCAAAACTCATTGGGCGTAGGGCTCCCGTGAATCTCACGCGAGCCCAGGTAAGGCCTCATACTCACTGGGCTGGAAAAAAATCGGTCCGTTTTCGGCAGGAAAAAAACGGTACAATTGTTGTAAAAAGACATGCGATTTTGATGCGATTTTAAATCGCACCATGCGTTTTCTGTCAGTTTTCCATCTGTATGCAATGCGATTTTAACATGAAGTTTTACATAGAGCAGTTATCTCTATGTAAAAAGTCATGTAAAAATCACATTGTAACAAAAAAAAGTACACAAATAGCAAATAATTATATATATAATATATATATATATACATCTAATATATATATATATATATATAATATATATAATATATATATAGGTCATACACTTCTACATAGTATAATAGCCGCTAATTCATCCCTGGCATTACTGTAAAATCACACTGACAGCTTTAATAAAGAATAGAAACAATACATATACACACACACATATATATATATATATATATATATATATATATATATATATATATATATATATATGTATTCTATGTAATTGTGACATGTATATATATATATATATTTATAGTTCCTAGACTTCTACATACTGTAATAGCCGCTAATTCAATTGCCGACTTTTGTGAAATCACAGAAGCCGACATGAAATGATACATTGTTTCCACACAGTTAACCATGTCATTTCATGTATTTTGATATATGGTTTGAACTTACAATTACATGAGTGTATTTGTACAAAATTTCAGACATGTAGGGGTTAATTAAAGGTGTAAATTCGTTGAAAAAAAATGCGTGGGCTCCCGCTGTATTTTCTCCACCAGACAAAGCAAGCGAGTGGGGGCAGATAATAATAGCCTAGGGAGGGTACATTTTTTTTGTGCCCCCCCTGGCTACTAACATCTGCCCCAGACACCCCAGAAAGGGCAAATCTATAATTAGATTCGCCCTTTCTGGCACTGTCTATTCCCATTGCCCTGTAGCGGTGGCGAATGGGTTAATAATGTCACCTTAATGTCACCGTAGTATTGAAAGGTGACCTTAAGGCAGGTTAATAATTGAGAGCTGTCAATTAGACAACTATCAATTATTAATCCTATTGAAGTAAATTAAAAAAACACAGACACATTAATAAAAATTAATTTTAATGAAATAAAAACACATTTTTTTGACCATATTTTATTTTACACTTAATCCGTGCGAAGCCCTTGATCTCCTAAAATAAAGAAAAAAAAAATAAAACAACATTATTCTTACCTATTCCGCCGATCTGTCACGTCCCACGCTGTAATCCTTCACAAAGGGTTAACTAGCTTTGAGCCAAGCAGTGCAAGTAATCCTGCATGCTCAGCTCAAAGCTCCTGAATGAATAAGTTCCTCTCCTGGCGACAGGAGAGGATGTGTTTAATGAATGAAGCTTAATTGATTGTGTCCACTTTCCCTTTAGGTCAGGTCACTAAAGTTAAATTGCCAATAAATCAATTAAGCTCCATTCATGAATCTATTCCTCTACTTTCTGTGGTAGAGGAACTTATTCATTCATGGGGTTACAGCTAGGAGACAGAATTATCTCCCTGCTAACTGTAACCTCTTAACCCTTTCTGATGGATTACAGCGTGGGACCTGACTGTACATCGGATTGGTAAGTATAATTTTGCTTTTTTATTTTATTTTTATTACAGGAAATGGTTTTAGCAGGAAAATAAAATATGGTCAAAAACTGTGTGATTATTTAATTAAACTTATTTTTTATTAAACTGTGTGTGTTTGATTTTTCTTTCATATAATAGGATTAATAATTGATAGTTGTCTAATTGACAGCTCTCAATTATTAACCTGGCTTACAGTCACCTTTCAATTGCAAGGTGGCTGTAACCCCTTATTAACCCATTCGCCACCGCTACAGGGCAATGGGAATTGACGGGCAAAGTGCCAGAAAGGGCGAATCTAATTATAGATTTGCCCTTTCTGGGGTGTCTGGGGGCAGATGTTAGTAGCCAGGGGGGGCACAAAAAAAATGTACCCTCCCTAGGCTGTTATTATCTGCCCCCACTCGCTTGCTTTGTCTGTCTGGTGGAGAAAATACAGCGGGAGCCCACGCATTTTTTTTCAACGAATTTACACCTTTAATTAACCCCTACATATCTGAAATTTTGCACACATATACTCATGTAATTGTAAGTTTCAACCATATATAAAAATACATGAAATTACATGGTTAAATGTGTGTAAACAATGTATCATTTCATGTCGGCTTCTGTGATTTCACAAAAGCCGGCAATTGAATTACCGGCTATTACAGTATGTAGAAGTCTAGGAACTATAAATATATATATATATACACATGTCACAATTACATAGAATACATATATATAGTGTATGAACTATAAATATATATCTATGTATGTGTCACAATGACATGTACATTATATATATATATATATATATATATATGTATTCTATGTGTATATATGTAGTGTTTTGTGAGCTGTCAGTGTGATTTTACAGTAGCCGGGGATGAATTGCTGGCTTTTCAAAGGAGACTGGTGCGTATACATCGGACAGCACTTGCATGGGGCGAGTGCTGTGCGATGATTTCTCGCACCCATTGACTTGCATTGGCGATTATCATGCCAAAATCGCATCAAATCGCAGCATGCTGCGATTTTTTTCTCACACCGATTTCTGATGAGAAAAAAATCGCAAATGAAAACTCACCCATTGACTAACATTGGTCAGATTTGAATCCGATTTTTTTTCATCAGATTTTCATCCGTTTTCGGCGCAAGTGAGTATGAGGCCTAAAGCGAGTGCCGACACTGCTGGAACAGTACCGGTGTTGTTATTTTACGGGGGTAAACATGTCTTGAGAAATAAAAGTGAAATACACCACTACTAATAAAAGTGAAATACACCAACTGGTATACCTACTTGTCTAGATTTTCCAAAAGTGACTGAGAGAAACATTGGAGATACCCAGACTCAACAGCGTTGTACGATACATCCAGAACAAACAGATAAACAGCTGGTGGTGGAGGGCGAAGCTATAATAATAATAAATAAATAAATAATAAATAATCTTTATTTTTATATAGCGCTAACATATTCCGCAGCGCTTTACAGTTTGCACATATTATCGTCGCTGTCCCCGATGGGGCTCACAATCTTGATTCCCTATCAGTATGTTTTTGGAGTGTGGGAGGAAACCGGAGTACCCGGAGGAAACCCACGCAAACACGGGGAGAACATACAAACTCCTTGCAGATGTTGTCCTTGGTGGGACTCGAACCCAGGACTCCAGCGCTGCAAGGCTGCAGTGCTATCCACTGAGCCACCGTGCTGCCCTTGATATGATAAGCTATGGCAAAGATAAAAAAAAGAAACATTTAATTCAAACACCGGATGTAATTACTGTACATTCCCATAAAGCTAAAACAGTTTTCTGAGGCTTACCCCAACTGGGTCAAGGAGGGTAAAAGAGCATAAAATAATAAAGCTATAATGACAAATTACTAACCTGATAAATTTGTCAATGATCCAGCACTGCCACTCCCCCTCCAATCTGCCGCCCCTGTCTGTGACCACTGCAGCCAATCACTGGCCAAAGCAAAAACCAAGTCTTCACTATAGCCAGTGATCAGTGTGGTGGTCACATGTCCAGATGGAACAATAGGGAGACATCAGAAGGTGGAAAGGAAGTGGCAGTGATCAGTAAGCAAAGTATCACTTTTCTCATTATTTTACTCCATTTTCAACCTTAATATTTGCTAAAGATTTATATGGACAACGCTTACTAATGAATAGGACCATTGCTGGTGGCTCTACTCTGGCGCATATAGCGTAATCCTGAGATAGACCACTATCTAGGATGCCCATATTCGTATATGCAGACTATGGGCAAAGGCTGGCAGGTTAGACAACCTCTTCAATGGTCAATTTAAGAGTGATGGCAAGAGTTTACAAAAAGGCTTGACTACAATTAAATAGTGAAGATAGTATATAAGAATTGCAATTATATACTATACAGGTATGAGTACATAGCCTTCCACAAACATTGAAATTGGATTGCATTAAATACATAATCTAAACCACAATTTTAACCCCTTAATGACACTAGATTTTTTCGTATTTGCGTTTTCGTTTTTCGCTCCCCTTCCTCCCAGAGCTATAACTTTTTTATTTTTCTGTCAATATGGCCATGTGAGGGCTTATTTTTTGCGAGACGAGTTGTACTTTTCAACGACATCATTGGTTTTAGCATGTCGTGTACTCGAAAACGGGAAAAAAGTTCCAAGTGCGGAGAAATTGCAAAAAAAAAAAAAGTGCGATCCCACACTTGTTTTTTGTTTGGCTTTTCTGACAGGTTCACTAAATGTTAAAACTGACCTGCCATTATGATTCTCCAGGTCATTACAAGTTCATAGCACCAAACATGTCTAGGTTCTTTTTTATCTAAGTGGTGAAAAAAATTAAATTCTAAAGTTTGCTAAAAAAAAAAATAAATTTGAGCCATTTCCGATACCCGTAGTGTCTCCATTTTTTGTGATCTGGGGTCGGGTGAGGGCTTATTTTTTGCATGCTGAGCTGATGTTTTTAAGGATACCATTTATGTGCAGATATGATCTTTTGATTGCTCGTTACTGCATTTTAATGCAATGTCGCGGCGACCAAAAAAACGCAATTCTGGCGTTTCGATTTTTTTTATTTACAGCTACGCCATTTAGCGATCAGGTTAATTCTTTTTTTAATTGATAGATTGGGCGATTCTGAATGCGGCGATACCTAATATGTGTATCTGTGATTTTTTTTTTATTGTTTTATTTTGAATGGGGTGAAAGGTGGTGATTTATTTTTTTTTTAGTTTTTTCATATTTTTTAAAACATTTTTTTTTTTAATTTTGGCATGCTCCAATAGCTTCCATGGGAGGCTACAAGCATCCACTACTTGATCGGCTTTGCTACATATACAGTAGGCGATGAGTAGATCGCCTATATGTAGCAGAATTACAGCATTGCTATGAGCGCCGACCACTGGGTGGTGCTCATAGCAATGCCTTATCAACAACCACAGAGGTCTCTATGAGACCACAGGTTGTTATGGCAACGCATCGCCGACACCCGATCACGTGACAGGAGTCGGCGATGAGCGTATTTCCGGCCCGGTGGCCGGAAGTGCTGGTTAAAACCTGCTGTCAGCGTTTGACAGCGGGATTTAACTAGTTAATAGGCGCTGGTGGATCGCGATTCTACCTGCGCCTAGTGCGGGCACATGTCAGCTGTTCAAAACAGCTGACATGTCCTGGCTTTGATGCGGGCTCACTGCCGGAGCCCTCATCAAAGCGGGGGATCTGACCTTGGACGTACTATTCCGCCCAAGGTCAGAAAGGGTTAAAGTTGAATCATAATTCATCCCTTTAGAATTATCTAAATTCCTACCATGTAATCAGAGGAAGCAATGAATTCCACTGAAGAATTCAGGACCTCCGGTCGTTTATGCGGTTCTCCATAGGATCGAGTGACTGGATTGTACATAAACTCCTCTGGTACTGTAAATAAATTTATCACAAGTCATATTTAATGGCAAAAAAATAAGAAAATTGGGAAGAAAAAAACTACCGTAATTCAGATAAAGCAAGTCAGGGTATATAAAAAGTTAAAGAGTACAATAAACTGTAGTAGAAAATAACAGAATCGTCTTCACATGTGGTCTAAGGCCACGTTCACACGTTCAGTATTTTACATCAGAATTTGTAAGTGAAAACCAGGAGTGGAACAATCAGAGGAAAAGTACCGTATAATAGAAACACGTCACCACTTCTGTATTTATCACCCACTCCTGGTTTTGGCTTACAAATACTGATGTAACATACTGACCAAATACTGAACGTGTGAACGTGGCTTCGAGGTACAGCTCACCCTAGTACACATTACATGTAGAGCACATTACATGTAGTACCGCACTGTACTGAACTGCAGACCAGCGCTACTACACAGCCAGAGCAGTGAATATGTTACAGGGATCCTGCCCGTCAGACAGAACCTGACATGCCCCAAAACGCCATTTACCTGCAGATAAAATGTTATTCAGCAGGTAAATAGCTTTAAATCTACTTTAATCATCTTATTGGAACAGCACCTAGAGAGAAAATTAAGTTATATCTTTTGCAGCTGCTAACCTCCAGTCCTCAGGGTGATGCAGGGAGCGAGTGGTCACGCTCAGCACAGTGAGCACGCTGTAATCATACACTTTGATTGATAGCGCACACACTGCTGCAGAGAAAATTGTTAGTCAAAGTGACAGGGACTGATAACAGCTCATAGTATAGTGGGGGGTGAGTGTAACCGCTCCCTGCACAGCCCCAATGACTGAAAGCTAGTAGCTGCAGGGAGGAAATAAACTTCATGTTCTCCCTGTAGCTCCTGTTCCAGTAAGCCTGTCAGACAGGTTTCAAATGTTATTCACCTGCAGATTACTCCTACATCCTATACATTTCTGGACATAGCATGTTCTCTATAATGTGACTGGCTTCAGTGAGCTTCTTGCTTAATGTGATGTGTTAATTTACATTAATTTTTGCCATGCAGCAATCATCCAATGAAATACAGCAAAACCGCTGCTGCCTGTGATGTTGTAAATTAAACGGGTTGTCTGGGACTTTTATACTGATGGTCTATCAGTGGGGGTGCGACACCTGGCACCACTGCTCGCTGGTCCTGGCCGGATGTGCGGAGCAGCAAAGCACAGCTGTATCAACTGCCTAGGGGCAGCGGCCGGTTACTGAACATCCACTCCCTATTGATTCGATTAAGGGGCAGATGTGCAGTACCTGACAGTAGGTACTATTCAGTTGATTGAGCTGTGAAGCGCCGAAACTCAGCATAACCGACCAGCACCGGGAACAGCTGGCAAGGGTCACATCCCCACACTAGCCACTAAGGAGACTCAAGGTCTCCAAAAATTCAATTTAAACAGCACAAAAAGGCAGCAAAACTCACCTGCCCAGATCTCAGAACAAATGCACTACAGGGTGCAGCCAGCCCATAAAGCAAGATGTTAGCAGCACAGGTGCAAAATACCAGATAAAACAGCCACTCTCCACATACCCATATAGGGAGGGGGTGACTGCCCAGTATACAATTGCACAACAAAGGCCCGCACAGGGTGCCGTTCACACAAGAATACTTTATAGTGTCTGGTTCACAGCCTATTAGTCACGTCCCTACTCTGCTGCTAACATCTTGCTTTATGGGCTGGCTGCACCCTGTAGTGCATTTGTTCTGAGATCTGGGCAGGTGAGTTTTGCTGCCTTTTTGTGCTGTTTATATTGAATACAAGGGTCACATCCCCATCGATCACATACTGATGACCTATCCAACAGATAGGCCATCAACATACTGTGTAAGTCCTGGACAACCCCTTTGAAGAGAATCTGTCAGCAGGTTTCGCTATGTAATCTGAGGCCAGCATGAGTTAGGGGCTAAAACACTGAATTAAGTGATGCGTCACTTATCAGGCTTTGTGCAGTTGTTTACTTACAATGAAGGTTTTATCACCAGGATATTATCACTGCTGGACTGGGTCTCATATGACTGTTAAACTGACTGTGCCCCCTCTGCAGCTGATGTAGGTGAGGCTAGCAATCTCAGCTCTGCTGCATTCTACGTCTAAGAACTCTGTGTCAGAACCTCTACACCAGTAATCTAATCGATGCTGCTCTCAGATGAGGTAGCAAAAACATGCTGACAGATTCCCCTTAAATATGGCTTCAAGTTGTGATAGTGTAGGGAAGGCCATTCCAATATGAAAATATTGCAAAATCAGGGACTAGGGTCACAAATGTTCCTGAGAAGGCTGGATTCAATCCAATATGTCCATCATAACACAAAGGGTATCAAATGGAGAAAATGGGATATTTAACTGCAGGCAAGATTTGCCATTCAGCATCTGGTACAGGATTGTACTTATTTATTTGGGACTCTAAAGAGGTAGCATATTATATTTAGTATGAAATATAATAATGGATTATACGCACCGTCATTCACCCTGTAACAAAGATTACATTTCCACCTCCTCTGGTCAATAAAAGATACAAATGGATTGATGTATGTCCTGCAACTTCTGCAACGCACAATGGTGCTTGGCGATAAAGTGGTGATACGCTGGATAACAAGCAAAAAGAAAATCAACTGGTATAATCACACATTTACAGCAAAAACCTTTCAAAAGAGCTGTAAGTCCTTACCGGCTTGCTTTTGAAAGGATGAAGAAGTAATCCAAGAGGAAGCTTTGCTTTATTCAAGAGAGCCTGAGTCTGTGGGACATTTGTGAGCGTGCACCTAAAAAACCTGCAGACAGAGAGCAAAAAGCCTGATTACTTACTGGTAATGCTCTTTTAATGAGTCCACGACAGCACCCACTTGAGAGCGATCCGCCCATAGGAACAGGAAACGTACAGAAATAAAAGGGGCGGTCCGCCTCTCCTCCTCATAAGTTGGATTTCAAAGTACCAGGAGAACCGCCAAATGTTAGGCAAAACACCATCCTTTCATGCTCCAAAAATCCTACTTTACTATATGTCCAAGTATATACAATCGATCAACACGTGTTCTATCTATCTTTAACTTACGGGCGGGAAGTGAGTGGGTGCTGTCGTTGACTCATCAAAAGAGCATTACAGATAAGTAATCCGGCTTTTTACCCTTCGTTACGACAGCACCCACTTGAGAGACTTTCAGAGACCATAACCTGGGAGGGACCATCGTGCTGAGAACAGCTCTGCCAAAGGCTAGGTCAGAAGATGTGAGATCGAGTCTATAGTGATTATTGAAGGTGGACGGAGTCGACCAAGTTGCAGCCTTACATATGGATTCGATTGGGACGTCTCCTCTTTCTGCCCAGGAGGATGCCATAGCTCTATCGGAATGTGCCCTTATACCCTCCGGAGGATTTTCACTTTTCGCAGCGTATGCCAGATAGATCGTGTCCCTCATCCATCGGGACAAGGTGCCCCTCGTGACTTCATACCCCTTTCTGAAGCCCTGAAAGGATATAAACAGGGCCCTACACTGCCTCCAACTCCAAGACCTTTCGATGTAATTTGAAACTACTCTCCTCACATCTAGGGTGTGGAATTTTTCCTCTCCTGGAGTGGAGGGGTCGCTAAAAAAGGAGGGGAGAAGGATCTCTTGTGATCTGTGAAATCTTCCTGCCACTTTTGGAAGATACGAGGGATCTGGCTTCAATATCATCCTATCTTGGAATGTCAGTAGGAAGGGTGGATCTATGGACAGCGCTTGGATGTCGCTGACTCTTCTGGCAGATGTCAGAGCCACTAAAAGGGCTGTTTTTAGTGACAAGTATTTTGATGACGCAGAATCTAATGGTTTAAAGGGAGGCCCTGTCAGGGCATCCAGGACCAGGTTTAAGTCCCAGGGGGGAACCCTAGACATGTGAACCGTGTTAATACGTTCGCAGGCCGAGATGAACCGGGATATCCACCTGTCTCCTGCTACATTATAACCATAAAGGGCTCCTAGAGCGGATATCTGGACCTTTAGTGTATTGACAGATAAGCATAAATCTCTTCCCCTTTGTATAGGAAAGATGTGTATCTTCGTACCGTGTTAGCCAGTAGATAGAAAAATATTTAGACTTGAGAGTCCTCAGTGGTTGATACCTTTTAATGGCTAACTGAAAAGATGGTAACAAATTGCAAGCTTTCGAGACTACTCCGGTCTCTTCATCAGGCAAAGACTAAAACAAAAACTGAAGAATCACATATATATATATATATATATATATATACACAAGAGGACACAGGAATAGTGCAATAGGTAAGAGAACCAATATGTGATGAACGGGCACCCAGTCCGCCACACGGTAGCCCGGGGGTCACGGCTTGTGATCCCACTGCTGCCACCAATATGTGATGGAACGTGCACACACACGACGGCTGCTGCCGTCCGACCCAGTAAACTGCAGGGATTTATAACTATCCCACTTCCACTTAGGAACTTGCAGCTCTCTGGCGCCCCCCCTCTGTCTTACCTATTGCACTATTCCTGTGTGCTCTTGTGTATATATATATATATATTATATATATATATATGTGATTCTTCAGTTTTTGTTTTAGTCTTTGCCTGATGAAGAGACCGGAGTAGTCTCGAAAGCTTGCAATTTGTTACCATCTTTTCAGTTAGCCATTAAAAGGTATCAACCACTGAGGACTCTCAAGTCTAAATATTTTTCCCCTTTGTAGAAATTCTAGGATGGGTGTAATCGGAACTTCCGTAGAGTTAGAGTTTGTATGGAACTCTAGGAATTTCTGCCATATTTTGGTGTAAATCTTTGTGGTGGATTATTTTCTGCTCTGTAGGAGTGTATTAACTAATCCTTCCGAGAAACCCCTTGATCTCAGTAGCTGCCTCTCAAGTTCCAAGCCATCAAGTGGAGGCTCTCCACTTGAGGATGGAGGAATGGTCGCTGAGAGAGCAGATCGGGGACTGAAGGGAGGACCCAAGGGTCTGATGTTGACATGGTTTGCAGCCAAGAGAACCATGGCCTTTTGGGCCAGAATGGTGCGATTAAGATTATCCTCGCCTTCTCTTCCCTGATTTTCTCCGGATAACTTGTGGCAACAGTATTACTAGAGGAAAGGCATACGCTAGCTTGAACTGCCATGGAGCTTGAAGGGCATCCACTATCTCCTGGTGGTCTGTCATATTCAGGGAGGTGAATCTTCGCACCTGCCTGTTTTTCCTTGTGGCAAAAAGGTCTATCTGAGGAAGACCCCATAATTCCACGATCTTTCTGAATATCTGGTGATTCAGAAACCATTCTCCTTTGCGCAATGTATGCCGGCTTAAGATTTCTGCTTTCGAATTCTCCTTTCCTCTGATGTGAAGAGCAGAAAGGGATAGAAGATGATTTTCGGCCAGATCGAAAATTTTGGCTGCGGAAGACAGACTTTCTGATCGTGTTCCGCCTTGTTTGTTCAGATATGCAACCGCTGTAGTGTTGTCTGACATGATTTTCACGTGTGTTCCTCGAAGCTGCGGAAGAAAATGGTGTAATGCATAACTAACCACATTTAATACCTTCAAGTTTGATAAATCCCGTAGTTCTCCATTCCACTGACCCTGGGAGATACTATCCCCCATATGAGCACCCCATCCCCTGGGGCTAGCATCGGTAGTGACTATACGGGATGGTCTTATCACACATGGAACACCTCCGGATAGGTGATTATCATGTAGCCACCAGGCTAGAGAGTTTAAGACTTCTGGAGACAAGGCTATTTTCTTTTCAAGATGACCCTGCAGACGCGTCTCCTCTATTAGAATCTGATGTTGCAATCTCCGAGTGTGATACTGGGCCCATTGGACCGTCGGGATACAAGAGGTAAGGGACCCTAGAAGGGACATAGCTTCCCTCAAAGACATGCGTGGTCTGAACATTGCTGCTCTGACCTTCGCTTTTATAAGTGGTATCTTTACCTGTGGAAGCAGACACCTCTGACTTGTGGAGTCTACAGTCATGGCCAAAAGTTTTGAGAATGACACAAATATTATATTTTCACATGATCTGCTGCCCTCTGGTTTTTATGTGTGTTTGACAGATGTTTTTTATCATAGACAGAAATATAATAATTGCAAACATATGAGTAACAAAAGCTTATATTGACAGTTAGAATGAGTTAATGCAGCAAGTCAATATTTGCAGTGTTGACCCTCCTTCTTCAGGACCTCTGCAATTCTCCCTGGCATGCTCTCAATCAACTTCTGGACCAAATCCTGACTGATAGCAGTCCATTCTTGCACAATCAATGCTTTCATTTTGTCAGAATTTTTAGGTTTTTGTTTGTCCACCCGTCTCTTGATGATTGACCACAAGTTCTCAATGGGATTAAAATCTGGGGAGTTTCCAGGCCATGGACCCAAAATCTCTATGTTTTGTTCCCTGAGCCATTTAGTTATCACCTTTGCTTTATGGCAAGGTGCTCCATCATGCTGGAAAAGGCATTGTTGATCGCCAAACTGCTCTTGGAGGGTTGGGAGAAGTTGCTCTTGGAGGACATTCTGGTACCATTCTTTATTCATGGCTGTGTTTTTAGGCAAGACTGTGAGAGAGCCGATTCCCTTGGCAGAGAAGCAACCCCACACATGAATGGTTTCAGGATGCTTAACAGTTGGCATGAGACAAGACTGGTGGTAGCGCTCACCTGGTCTTCTCCGAATGAGGCATTTTCCTGATGTCCGAAACAATCGAAAAGGGGATTCATCAGAGAAAATAACTTTACCCCAGTCCTCAGCAGTCCACTGCCTGTACCTTTTGCAGAATATCAGTCTGTCCATGATGTTTTTTCTGGAGAGAAGTGGCTTCTTTGCTGCCCTCCTTGAGACCAGGCCTTGCTCCAAGAGTCTCCGCCTCACAGTGCGTGCAGATGCACTCACACCTGCCTGCTGCCATTCCTGAGCAAGCTCTGCACTGCTGGTAGCCCGATCCCGCAGCTGAAACACTTTTAAGAGACGGTCCTGGCGCTTGCTGGTCTTTCTTGGGCGCCCTGGAGCCTTTTTGGCAACAATGGAACCTCTCTCCTTGAAGTTCTTGATGATGCGATAGATTGTTGACTGAGGTGCAATCTTTCTATGATGATGCCAAGCACCAGCCTCCTTTTAAAGTGTCCAGTGGTGTCATTCTTACTTAATCATGAAGATTGATCTCCAGCCATGTCCTCATCAACACCCACACCTGTATTAATGGAGCAATCACTGAAAAGAGGTTAGCTGGTCCTTTTAAGGCAGGGCTGCAATGATGTTGAAATGTGTTTTGGGGGATAAAGTTCATTTTCTAGCCAAATATTGACTTTGCAAGTAATTGCTGTTAAGCTGATCACTCTTTATAACATTCTGGAGTATATACAAATTGCCATTAGAAAAAGTGAAGCAGTAGACTTTGTAAAAATTAATATTTGTGTCATTCTCAAAACTTTTGGCCATGACTGTAGATGAAGACCTAAAAAGGACTGGAGAGTTTGTGGCACAAGCCTGGACTTCTTGAAATTGATAATCCACCCTAATGCCTGTAAAGATGAAACTGTGTCAGCTAGATGATTACTACACTGGATGGCCGAGCATCCTAGTATTAAAAAGTCATCAAGGTATGGTACAATTAAAGTGTCTTTCTGACATAAGAAGACCATCACCTCCAACGTCACCTTCGTGAAAAGTCGGGGTGCCATAGAGAGACCGAAGGGCATTGCCGTAAACTGGAAGTGGTGGATCTCGCCTGCAAAAGACACCGCCACTCTGAGGTATCTCTGATACTCGCCATGGATGGGGAGATGGTAATACACATCCTTTAGATTTAAGCCGGCCATCATACATCTTGGAAAGAGAAGTTTAATGGTGGATCTAATTGACTCCATCTTAAATTTACGGCTATAGATGAAAGTATTTAATCTCTTTAAATTAATGATTGTTCTAAACGAGCCATCAGGCTTGGGAACCAGGAATAAGGGGGAGTAGAATCCTCTCCCTTCCTGCCCTTTTGGAACCTCAATTAAGCCTTTTTTAGTTAATAAACTCTGAATTTCTGACTCAAGCGCCTTCTGTTGTATTGGTGATTTGAGTGATGTAATAATAAATGTTTCATGGGGGACGTGGTGGAACTCTAGTTTCAGCCCCGTCTTGGTTATGTTCAGAATCCAAAGACTTGTTGCTATTTTTTCCCACTCTTGGAAGAAAAACCTTAGTCTACCTCCTACAGGATGGCCTGGTCTATCAGTATCTACTATCCTTTCGGGAGGAAGATCCTTTAAACATAGCACCTTTTTGTTTATCTTCCTTTGTAGACCAACAAACTTGTCTTTCTGATGGCCTTCTTTTACCAAATGGTCGTCTTTTAAATGCCCATAGGATGGAAGAGATGGGTTAGGAAAATTTCTGCTTTAGTATCTCATCTAGGACACTTCCGAAAGAAACTCACCCTGACACGGGGTAGCGCAGTCTCGACTTGGACCACGTGTCCCCTTCCAACTTTTTAGCCATAGGGCACACCTGGCGTTGTTAACCCGGCCAGCCGACCTAGCTGCTAGGCGTAATGAGTCTGCCGATGCGTCAGCCATAAATGCTGCTGCCCCTCTGATTAAAGGGATAGCAGCCTGCAAATTGTCTCTGGAGACCTTTTGTTCAATCTGTTGTTCTAGCTGATCAATCCATACAAGCATGGACCTGGCAGTACATGTACCGGCTATAGCTGGTTTGAATATACCTGTAGCCGCTTCCCATGATCTTTTTAGTGAAGCCTCAGCTTTGCGGTCAAGTGGGTCCAATAATATGCCTGCGTCCTCTACTGGAAGCGCTGACTGTTTAGAAGTAGAAGCAACTGCTGCATCAATCTTAGGGACTTTGGTCCATGTTAGCAATTCCTTGTCGCTAAACGGATACCTCCTTTTAGAGGCTGAAGAGAGGAAGCCCCTCTGATTTTGTTTTTCCCACTCTTTTTAGCAAGGCTTTAACTGCCAGAATCACAGGAAAGGCCCTCCTTTTCCTCTCTGCCAATCCTGCGTACATTATCTCTTGCATTGTCTGAGCTCCCTTTGCCTCTGTGCACCCCATAGTGTTCCTAACCGACTTAACCAGGTTATCCACACTATCTATGGGAAAACACGAGCGTCCTTCTATGTCCGGTGAAGATGGTGACGAGGACGATAGTGAGGAATCTGAGGCTACCCCATGGTCATTATCAGACCCTGAACTGGAGATTATCAGTCTCTTACTTCTATTTTCTTGGGGTATATTACTCTGGCTCAAGGCCTGCAGTTCCTCTCTTATCATTGTGTGTATGTCTACAGCTGACACCGCTGCCTCCTGCATAGTCTCACTGATGCACCCCTGACAATCTTTTGGGGTAGGAGTCAGGGAGGGGCTACCTGCATAGGGCACATTCTTTATGTTTGGATTTTTGTTTTTTCTTGGTCTGAAAAAAGGGAGATATATAGCAGGAGAAAATGTCAGCTTAATAGGTAGAGCCCACACAATCACCCAGTGAAGTCATATGGTACCGGATCTAGAGGCCGTGGTACAGTCTGGGACCTGGTGCAGTCCGTGGTGTCACTTTTGCAACACCTGTCCGTGGAACCTCGGCTGGAGCGATCCATGGACGTGCCTGCACCTGCTGAATCCACCGCTGGTGGATGCGGATTCTGTCCTGGAGAAGACATTTTTTGGCACCAATATCCCCAGCACCACTGGGGTTTTATAGACTTGCTTCCAGTTTGAAAACCGAGGTCTCGCCTGTACCGCCTCTTCTGGTATGCCCTGGAAGTCCCACATAATTCCGGGGCAGGAGCGCTCCCCGCGTTCTGCACATGCGCGGCCCAGCTTCCATTCTTCCGGGACCGCGCTACTAACACCAGCCTGTCCGGAGGAGCGGGTGACCCGGATATGTGCCCCCTCTGCTTACTGCGCTCCCGCATGTGCCAGGACGGCCATAACCGGACCCCGACGGCACCCTGTTTCTCCCGCGTGAGACCGGCCGGCCCTCCCCGGACCCAGTCCTCACTAATCCACCAGACGAGGAGGGAGCTGTGAAACAGAACTCCCATGACGCTGCTTCCGGACTGCAGCCCCTGCCGTTCTCACAGATACTGCACAGGCGGCATGCACTGGCCCAGGTACTTTCTTTTCCTGTAGGTATTCTTCCTTCGGTTCCCATAGGAACAAGAAACCAACTGAGGACTGGAGAGGCGGACCGCCCCTTTTATTTCTGTAGGTTTCCTGTTCCTATGGGGGGATCCCTGTCTCAAGTGGGTGCTGTCGTGGCGAAGGGTAAAACTAGAGATTTTGTTTTGTTTTAAATCATAACAAGTGTATACTGAAAAACATATCCAACCAGAATAAATACAAGGAAATAAACGGTACTCTGGATTAAAGCCTACCGTATATAGGATCTATAGTCACCAAATAGCCAGTAATAATGCACAGTGAGCATCAGGGTCGCCGTTAGGTACTTAGATCCGGAGCCTCAGCACCCAGATCATGAGTGCACTGCCCCGAATCTCTAGTTTGATTTTTTTGTAGACACGCAGGGTTTCCCTGACTAAATCCAGTGGTTACTGGGGTTTACCCACATAATGGCTTCTCACCAAAATATCTTAAGGTTTTTACTTTTCCTAGCCTTCATTAGGGGTGTATCAGATAGGCACTTTGATAGGGTGGGTTCAGCTTTTAGGATTGCCCAGTGTTTAGCTCAGACATATAGAAAAAAATAAATATATATATATATATATATATATATATATTATATATATATATATATAATAACAGGTCTCCTGTGTACAGCCCATCCTCTGGCTGTTGATTTCCTACATCACGCCTCGTCTACTGCAACTGGATACATGATGAAGAATATATATATTTATTATATTGCACGGACCTTCTGCTACGGGGTATCAGCTCAATCAGGGCTAGCAAGGTCCACGGTTCAGGTTTTTTTTAGTACAAACGTCAACACTTCTCTGGAGTGTTCCTCTCCAGACACTAAACACCCACTGCCTCTGGAGGCCAGCTACTTAAGCCCCAGACCAGACCCTGGGGTGGAGATAAGGTGGACAACCTCCCACATGCTCTATGGTTGTCCACAAAAAAAACCCAACCCTTTAAACAAATTGTCCGTTAACACCTTGCAACACTTAAATGTGCTGAAGGAAAAACTTCTGCGTTTTTAAATCACTGAAACCATGAGCCTCAGCGAAACATACCTCCCCCCTCCACCACCTTGCCAGTGACTTAGTCACAATATAATAAAGCTATCATATGTATAAATAATGTGTGTGTTCATTCAGCTATCATGTCTATGTGATGGCAGGTTTAGTGTGTGTATGATGTCTGTGTTATGGTGTACCTGGTGTGTGTATGATGTCCTCCTGTGTGTCTGGTGAAGCACATCATCTCTGTCTGTAGGGAACAGTGAACATTTGTTCAAAAAATTGCATTGAGAGGTTTGGGGCGTAGTTACTACATCTGTAGTGTCCACTACAGTGTCACAGCTTTTACAGATCTATTAATATATTTTTATATTTTTTTGTAGTGTATGTGAGGTACATGCGGTTTCGTGTGGATCTTTTCTTTGTATTTTTTTGTTCTGATAACCTCTTTGTTGTGTCTGCCATTAAAGGGGTTGTCCACTACTAGGACAATCCCTTCTTAATCTAAATGTTTGGCCTCAATAAGATAAAAAAGACTATACAGTACTCACCTCTCGTGCCAGCAGTGTTCCAGCGGTTTCGGCACTTGCATTCCCTGAGCTGTCATGTGGTTGTATGACACGTGGTGCCTTGCACCCAATCAGCACTGGCGCCACTGTTCCCGCCTTCGTATAAATTAAACATGAAGCGCAAGTCTGGGCTGCAGCTGATCCGACTTCCTCTTTATGTTCAATTTGTACAAAGGCGGGGACAGTGACGCCAGCGCTTAATTGTGTGCAGGGCTAACTTGTCATAACAACCGCATGGGAACCACGGGAACACAACTGCTGACACTGCTGGAACAGCACCGGTACGGGAGGAGAGTATAACCTTTTTTATTTTATTGGAGCAACATTTAGATCAAGAAGGGGTTGTCCTAGTAGTGCTACTGTAGTACCTTTAAAATCAGTTTTTTAGGTGAAAAAAAGAAGTTCCAAATGTATTAATCCCTTAATGACCTATGAGGAACATTTTCGTCACAGGTTTCTAAGGGCTGTATAAAACAGACTCGAGCAGAGCCAACTTCATACACAGTAGATGCCTGATATGCTGCATAGCCAAAAACTGTGGTAGGATAGCCGAAGTTTATCTATAAATGGCACTGGCGACACAAACCACTTGATTTTCACAAGGTTCTGAGCTTTTCTTTTAACCACTAAAATATAATGAAACTCAATAAGGGTAGGTGCACATGTCCAGTATTTGCAGCAAGAAAATCTACTGGAAGCACCAGAGGGTTTCTAGGAAAAATGTTGGGTAAAATACGCATGTTTTGCTTTTTTTTTTTTCGGGAGGGGGGGTACATGCATTTGAGCAGGCACCCACAGGGTCCTTATTATTGGGTGTATCAACTCATCCTGAGTTATAAAAACAACTATTCAATATATATGCACAATGCTGTAATTTTATGGATATCTGTACTTTTTGTATACAAATAAATTTGATATATTTTTTGAGATACTTTTTTTTGACTTTTTTGTTCTCCAGTAATTCTCAGTTAAATTATAAGTCAGTATCCTATGGTTTGCTATTTTGGTTTTTTTTTTCCTTAAAATATCGGCAAGTTGCATGTTTGAAACTGCTTCAGATCTGCAAGGAAAAAATAATCAGTGTGTACATGAAACTTTAGACATCTCATCCAGAAAGAGCATCCTGCTGAACTTTTATCTTCCGTCCTAAAACTGAACGTAACAGAGGCACCCAATAATAATAGAGTCCCTCTGCTTCCATTCGTATCAGTTATGCAACAGATTCATTAGAGACATTTAGGCTATGGGGTCATTCCACATCAAGTGGACCAGTTTTAAAAATTGTCCCCACTCGACCTTCTCTGATTTTGTTGAAAATTTATAAGGATGTACATGTATGTTTGAAAAGAGGTTCTGTAAATTTTTAGGGCCAGATCTCAAATACATTGGGCACTGTTGACCTTTCACTGGAGGTTCCACCAAGCCTGCGGCTTCAGCTAAGAGGATTTTGCAAACTTTGGCACATAGCCATTAAGAGTTCTATACTGGCTATGATGCTGAAATTTGGCATACTAGCTCAACTTTTGCTGCTAAACACGGTAAAATTATTACCAGCTATGACAAAACAATATTTCGGCCGCAATTTTGTGTCAAAGTAGCTTGTAAAACGCGTCGCATAAAATTTATGCCAAACTTTGCCCATATATAACTCAAGACCAAAAACCAATAGTAACTGGTGCTTTGCCCTGTACACCAAACATCTACATGACTTTGCATTGCTGCAATATCACGGTCAAACCATATGTATTTGTGGAAATATTCACACCCACATATGATGAAAAACTTAAAAAAAAAACGAATTTTACCTATTTTTAGGTCAAATTTCTCAAAAAGGGTACCCCTAAAATCTATTAATTCTGATATCATTAGAAAGAGCACATTTTTCTCTACAAGGATCATTGTTTTTTTTTTTTTGGAGTCTCTCAGTTTAAGAAAAGAAAAATGCCACTGAACATGGTGTTATTTATGCGCGTAATGCATTTTGTGTTTGATTTTCAGATTCTTATCACGTTACAGAGTTGTATTGTTGCTAGCAATGTCTATTATAATCAAAAACCTATAAACCTTTTTGTTTATGAAAAGTTATTGACTATTGTTACATTTTAATGCATATATTATTTATTTTTTAGCGATGGAAAATGAAATTGATGAACAATCGGCCCAGTGCTCTATCGGCCTTGCGAACAATTTGAAGTGCCACCTCAAGACATTCACCCATAGCAAGGATGAGTTGAAATTGTTTACAAGCTTTGGATTGGATGAACAGAAATTGCTGCGTCGACGAGTGGGACTAAATTTTGACGAACATTCACAAATCTGTTTACACCATGAAGCTTCATTCTTGACCAAATATGAGCATTTGCAAAAATCGTGTTGCAATCCTTTTGGGAAGAAAGGTCATAACACCAAAAAGAATTTCGAGCTATCAATTTGTTAGCAGCTGACCAGTTGAACGAATTTACAAAGAATGATGTGAAGCCTGGCCAGAAGATGTGTGCATCATGTCGAAAAGAATTTGCTAACAGGAAAAAATCAGCTGATCCAGTTTCCTCTGAATCAGATCCAGATGGAATGGAATGTTCTCCTGAAAGTCTAAATTCAAGCTTAACATCCATTGGCATCTCTCCTCTGAAATATCCACGGGTAAGCCAGCGGGATTCACTTGGATATGCAAGGAGAAAGATAAGCCAGGTACAAAATGTATTTTCTAGCAAGATTGCTTCAATTGGAGGGCTTGAGCCGAAAGACATTGAGCAAACAAAAACAGCATAGTGCAAAATGTGTCTGGATTACAATCACCTTTTGGCAGATTTGAAGCAAAAGCTGCAGGTGTCCAGTCGGGCAGAAAAGGTCCAAATCTTGACATTGGCACCTAAAAGTTGGTCCATTAAGGCTATATCAGACGAATTCGGTGTCTATGAACGAATGGTCAAACAAGCTCGAAAGCTTAAATGTGAACATGGGATCTTAGCCTTACCTAGAATCAAGAGTGGCAATAAAGTTTCTGAGGAAGTGAAGAAAAAGGTGCAGGCATTTTTTAGGATGATGAATTCAGTCGAATGTGCCCTGGTAAAAAAGACTATGTATCAGTGCGAATAGCAGGAGAAAAAAAGCAGATGCAAAAGCGACTATTACTGAGCAATATGAGGGAAATGTTTGTTGCCTATCGGAATCGGAATGGCCCTGAAATAGGATTTTCCAAGTTTGTGAGCTTCGGCCAAAGTGGTGCGTAACCGTTGGATCTGCTGGAACACATTCCGTTTGTGTGTGTACCATTCACCAAAATGTCAAACTAATGCTTGCTGCATGCCCAATCAATGATGACTACAAAGAGCTCATATGCAAAATGGTCTGTGGAATTGAATCCAAGGACTGTATGCTTGGCCGTTGTGATAAATGCCCGGGTCCTGAAGTTTTAAAAGAATTTCTAGTCAATGTGTTTGTCAACAGTGACCTTGAAGATATTATTGAGTTCAAACAATGGATTCACACTGATCGAGACACGCTTGATACCAAACAACTGACTATAGAAGATTTCATTGAACAATTGGTTTTGAAAATTTCTAAACTTTGTAGCCATCACTACATCGCCAAGCATCAAAGTAGCTATTTGAAATCGTTGAAGGAAAATCGGAGACCTGGAGAGCTTGTGATCCTTATGGACTTTGAAAATTACTCATTTATTGTTCAAGATGCCATTCAAGGTTTCCACTGGGAAAATAGTCAAGCTACAGTACACCCATTTGTAATTTACTTCAAGGAGTTAAATGGTGAAGCTTCGCAGAACATCAGCTTGTGCATAATCAGTGATTGCTCACGACATGACACAGTTGCAGTCCACACTTAACAGTAATTGTGAGTATCTCAAGACTCTCATCTATGGGATTCGTCATATCCACTACTTCAGCGATGGATCTGCAGCCCAGTACAAAAATTTCAAAAATGTTCTCAACTTGTGTCACCACAATGCGGATTTCAATATCAGCGCTGAATGGAATTTTTTTGGTACCAGTCATGGAAAGTCGCCCTGTGATGGGATTGGAGGGACAGCAAAGAGGTTGCCAGCTCGTGCCAGTCTTCAACGCCCAACTGAAAACCAAATACTGACCCCGGTGGATTTATTCAACTTTTGAAAAGAGCAAATGTATGGAATCAAATTTTTTTTTGTTCCAAAAGAAAAAATTGACGAAATACGGGTAGTTCAAGAGGAAAGGTTCAAAGATGGACATACAATTGCTGGAACAAGAGAAAATCACCAGTTTGTGCCAATTGATGACAAAAAGATTCGCATTTCAAGGGTGTCAAATGACCCATCATCTTTCATTGCCCATGTAGATAGATCTGTCAGATCAGAAATGCCTTTTGTGCCAATTTCAAACCTCCAGCCAGGGCAATACATTGCCTGCATTTACGATAGGAACTGGTGGATTGGAAATATTTCTGAAATTTCAGTCGACGACCATGATGCATTAATAAATTTTATGCATCCTCATGGACCAGCTAGCTTCTTTCACTGGCCTGTGAGAAATGATACATGCTGGATTCCCGAGCAGTCAATCATTGCAATAATTCCAGCACCAGCTGCAACAGCAATGGGCCGACAATACAGCTTCTCTGAACCGATTATGTTGCAAATTCAGCAACAATTCCAGACCACTTAGACTGAACATTATGGCTTGGGAACCAACAAAAGATACCCAATATTAGGCTTGGGATCCTAGGCAAAGCCACCCACCCTCAGGCTTCGGAACCTGCGATAGAGAGACCGCCCGCGGCTGGCCTTGCACGGCTATCGGCCATGGCTCCTAGGCGATGGGGCTGTCAATTCTCGAAAGACAGCATTATTACAATTCTTAATAGGATTATAATACCAATTCTTAGGGAATTGGTTGTGGTATAACCACCATGGACCAATGCAAGGGTTTGAATAGTGCAGTTACCATTCATTGCTTATTAATAAATAACACCATGTTCAGTGGCATTTTTCTTTTCTTAAACTGAGAGACTCCAAAAAAAAAACAATGATCCTTGTAGAGAAAAATGTGCTCTTTCTAATGATATCAGAACCAATATATTTTAGGGGTACCCTTTTTGAGAAATTTGACCTAAAAATAGGTAAAATTTATTTATTTTTTTTAAGTTTTTCATCATATGTGGGTGTGAATATTTCCACAAATACATATGGTTTGACCGTGATATTGCAGCAATGCAAAGTCATGTAGATGTTTGGTGTACAGGGCAAAGCACCAGTTACTATTGGTTTTTGGTCTTGAGGTATATATGGGCAAAATTTGGCATAAATTTTATGCGACACGTTTTACAAGCTACTTTGACACAAAATTGCGGCCGAAATATTGTTTTGTCATAGCCGGTAATAATTGTATCGTGTTTAGCAGCAAAAGTTGAGCTAGTATGCCTAATTTCAGCATCATAGCCAGTATAGAACTCTAATGGCTATGTGCCGAAGTTTGCAAAATCCTCTTAGCTGAAGCCGCAGGCTTGGTGGAACCTCCAGTGAAAGGTCAACAGTGCCCAATGTATTTGAGATCTGGCCCTAAAAATTTACAGAATCTCTTTTCAAACATACATGTACATCCTTATAAATTTTCAGCAAAATCGGAGAAGGTCGAGTGGGGACCACTGGTCCACTTGACATGGAATGACTATGTTCACATGCAGCATTTTTGTGCAGATTTTTTTTAATGCAAATTAAAAGTCGCTCTTTACAATACCAGCAGTTTTGTTTTTCCTGACTGAATTTGATAACTGTAGCGTTTTTGAAATCTGCGTCGTGTCAATTAATTCAGTTTTTTTCACCCATAGAAAGCAGTTAAAAAGGTTACTAGAAACACAAATGTTTTGAAGCGTTTTTGGTGAATAAAACTAACTTTACTAAACATATTGTGTACAAAGGATACATGTAATCCACTCCCTAAAAAAATAAAGCAAAAAAACCCACAGCCAAACGGGTGTTTTGAATGCAGCGTTTTTCCTGCCAAGAGAGCAGGTTTTGACTTACTGGAAAAAAAACAGCAAAAAAGCAACGCAATGCCATATATACCCACGGTTGAGTTTTTGCTGCATTTTTTATGCCATTTAAAAGCTGATTATTGCAGTACTAGCAAAAGCTGTGAGATTTCAGAAATCTCATGCACGTGCTGTTTTTTTCTTTCCTAACTAATTTGGAAAACTACAGCATTTTTAAAATCTGCAACATAAATTCTTTGCAGGGTTTTTCCACCCATCGAAAGTATTGAGAAAGTGCATAAACACAACAGTTTTTCCAGCGTTTTTGGTGAATAAAACTAACTTTATTATGTACTGTAGACAAGTCACCCAATAATCCGCACCAAGAAACGCTGAAAAACTGGATTTTTTTACTGCCAAAAGAGCAGGTTTCGGCCGCTGAAAGAAACCACTGCGTAAGAACGTAGTCAATCCTTCCAGACCGCAGGTGAGTAAGTAGTCTCTGAAACTACATTTATTACGTTCACGGGTTTTGCCAAAATAATGCACAATTATGTGGACAGCAGTTTCCAAACAATGCACTTTTTTTTCCAACAATGTTGCATATATCTTTGCACTTTTCTTTGATTCTGCTGACGAGTATAATCACTTAACAGTGGTGTTACATAGGACTGCAGATGACATCTACTACATTATCTGTACTCGGAATAATCACTGTGCCATATGTGGTGGTCTGAAAAACATATGGCCCGGGGCATGAGCCCCTGACCTTTTTTGACCCTAGCAATACCCTACTGAGCATCTCCATGTTGCTGAGGAGGAAATGATCCAGTGTCAGAGTCTGGATTAATTATCTTAAACACAGCTGTCAGGATAGTTTTTAAATATATTACTTCCTTATGTCACTCCAAGACAGACATCCCCATATCATAATATTTTTTGTAAAAAATAAAAAAAAATGGTATTCACAAAAATTCAATAATAATTTAAAATCTAACTAATTTAACACATTTTTTGACTCCTTTACACCATGTCCCATGTGTTTTAAAAAGTGTTCACACACAAATATTTGGCGCAGGTCATTGTACTGCGCAAATGACAATATCCTAAATCAGCCGTCACCTCCTGTTGTGTTACACAATCTATTCAGTTGATCTGTTTTAAGGGAGTAAAGTACATGCACGACCCTCCAATGGACTGTGCATCCATCTCAAGAACGGGACCCCGATGTGCACCATTCAGAGAAGGTGCGATCACAAATCCCATTCATTTCTGATCACCTCTCCACTGACAGGGGCATGTGAGCCCCCTGTTCTCACATAATATGCAGGTCCAATTGGGGGGACTACTATTTACTATACATTGATGGTGTATCCAGCGGATATGCCAAAAATGTACAGCATATGAATCACTCTTTAAGGGAAGCTAAAAGTGAACCCATAGGTTTGCTACAACAGCTCTACTTGAGATATTACTAAGCTTTCTGCATCCACTGACCGATAAAGCAGTCTTATGCAAAACTTAAAATTGTATCCTTCCTTATCTCAGAAAAACAACCAAGAGGATTGGTGTCAGCTGAACAGGTAGTATCAGTGAGGTGTATGTATATTACGAGGACATAAACTTACTAGTAAAACACGAAGGCAATTAGTTACAAGAGTCCCTAGGGTCAGAGCTTGGGGAGCGCCAGGTAAAGGGACAGATATAACCATATCATTATAGAGAAGACGACGCTTACTCTGGATTGCAGTTTAGCTTCTTCAGGTCTGCGTTGAGATTTGGGGCTGGAGGTGGCAGAGATGATGCAGGAAGAAGATTCCGATCCTGAATTAGGTTCACAGGTCGAAGGCTCTCGGGCTGCTGGGGTTGCTGCAAGCTTAATCCTGCTAGCGAGGCAGGTAATTGATTCATGCCACCGTACTGTCAATTCACACGGGAAAAGAGAAAAAGAAAAGCACATTCAATAGTATCTCCCAGAAGATTACACTTATACACAAAGCAACATTGTAAAGGTTTGCCAATTGGTGGCATCTTTGCAAATGGTGGCCTTGTAATAACCTGTTTAGAGTGGCCGACAGAGCTTCTGATGGGCACAGAAGGAGGGAACCAGTCATTAGATTCATGCAGCAGATAGAATCGGAGCATGGCTGTGCAACTGTACACAGGTATGTCTGTCTCTGAAATGCTGTAAAGGCAGACGGGGACTATAGGGCGAGGCCTGACCTGCTACCCCTCTCGCCCAGTCGGGCAGGTCTCTTCATGTGTACACACATGGTAGACACCTGTCAATCAATTGAAGAGCGGTGGGGAGAAGTCAGCCGGAGACTGCACTGGACTAGTCAGGTCTCTCCCTAGAGTCTTCTACATCCTACAGTATAAACTATATTTTCTCTGAAATGCCGCAGAGTTTCAGAGAAAGAGTACCAGGCTGTAATCGCGCAGGCAAGCAGAGCTTCATGCAGCTCAGGTCCATTGATCAAATTATAGGTTCTCTTTAATAGATCGATCCATGTGAATAGGCTGCCATTATTCTCAGCAGCACATTTTGTTTACGCAGTATAATATGCTGCCGAGGATAAATGAATTTAAAAAGGGACTCTGACAGCCAAAATGACGTCTCCTCAAACCAAGTAAAGGCGCTCTGTGCATCATGGCGGAGCCAATTATTTAATTGCACCTTCCCACTTGCTTGTTGTCCCTTTATCTACACCCTCTCCTCCCCTTTGATTGATAGCTGTGGCTTCATAGAGCCAGGGAATAGCGGAGACAGATGGAAAACAAGAAGGTGGGAAGGTGCAGTTAAAGGGAACCTGTCATCAGTTTTTGAGTATCTAAACAAATGCCAGCACCTTTATCTGTTCCTTTGCTGCAGTCCACAAACATGTATATAATCTAATGACTACCTCTGCACACTCCCAAAAGTACCATTTGAATTTCTCCTGTGCTGCATGTAAATTAGCAGGGTCCGATGGCTGTCATCGCTGCAGTGTCTGTGCCCCCTTTCCTAACCGCTGTTCTCCTGCGTCACCCACATAGCACAATGTAACCTCACACCTGCACGGTAACATCGCAGGCCCACTTTGCCCTGCCGTACTGAGGGCAGAGCATAGGACATCAATGTGCATGCGCTGTAAGCCGTCATTCCATTAGGTCTAAGATGTATTTAATAATGTATGCAGTTTATCGTGCGAAATTTGGTAACAGATCCAATACAAGTGAGAAACATAACTTGTAGCGAACAATATAAAGAAGCGAATGATCTGATCAATTATTTTGGCTGACTGTATGATGCAATAACTTACTGAAATATAATTCTACATGTTGTGATGTTAATAGATACTGAGCCATGTCTGCCCACTACCTAACAAGACTGACAATTTAGCTTGGATTATCTGCATAATCTATAGTGAAGAAACAAAACCATATGCCCCTGGACAATGTAATAACAGGGACACTTGGGTATAAGCTGCTTTAAAAGGCAGTACTCGATAAAAGGCAGAGTGACAATGGACCAGTAAATTTGATCAGGACATAGACAGGCCATTTATACCAGAACATGTCCTTACAGGAGCATACTGTGAATAATTTGGCTGATGAACAGGAGTACTTGGCTGAGAGCTGTGGGGGCTTGCTGTGTTTTGATATCCAGGCTGCAGAGTTGGGTACCCATGACCAAATGGTTTGGATAGCCTAGTAGATACATGAGAAGCGGCATTAACGGGAGCCTGGATGTTTGCGGCAGCAGGCGTCTCTAAAATGTGCAAAAATAGAGAATTGGTTAAGGATGTCACTGAAATCCATGTAAAAGATGGTGATCTGCGAGACTCAGAGGATATGCACCTGTGTATCCGCCTCCTTCCAACACATCGTAATTTCTGGGCTCAGATGATGCGCTGCTGGTGGTGGAGGAACTTTCATCAATGCCTGAAAACACACAATAATTAACTTTAAAAGCCACTTTGTTAGGGCTGGAGATACCATTTACATTTATTAATCGACTTCTATTTACTTGTAAAAGATACAATGATATTACCAGACATCCAATGTTACAAGTAGCAGGTTGTGTGGTGACACAGCAGCCATGAAGCCCAATCATGTGACTATCAATGTAATTAAGAAAAGTGAACTCATTACCACCAACTTTACAGAAACTTAACACTTCTCCAGTGTCTGACAATCAGCTGCACAGGAGAAATACACACATCATTTATGGGTCTATACCCAACGGCAAGTGCTACTTCACTACTACAGAGATACAGACAGATATCTAGAAAATTGTCTCAATGATGTATAGGAACTTTACATTATATAACTGTTCCTCCACATACAATCCTTTTTACCAAGACACACACGGCCTCATCATGTCCTATCCTGCTCTCAGCTTCTAACGCTCTGTCTGCTACTCCTCATCGCTGGCGATGTATCCCCAATTCCTGGCCCTCCTCAACACATCCCCATACTCATTTCTAACACCCTGCCACGATCCTCCAGACGTTTCTGCAACCATGACAACCTCATACCTATCCATCCACACCCCCCCTCCCCCGGTCCCCCTACCCGGAGAACTATGGAACCACACGCTCCGTCTGCAATAAACTGTCATTTATCCACGACCTCTTTATCACCAACAAACTCTCCTTCCTTGCCATCACTGAAACCTGGCTCAATCCCTCTGACACAGCATCTCCAGCTGTGCTTTCCTATGGCGGATTCCATCTCTCTCACACCCCTCGCCCCAGCAACAAACGTGGTGGAGGAGTTGGCTTAGTCCTGTCTGATACCTGCTCCTTTACCCCTATTCAACTTCCACCCTCCGCTGCTATGCCCTCGTTCGAGGTGCACTCAGTCCGCATCTATTCCCCCTCCAACTGGCTGTCATCTACCGCCCCCCCGGTACTACCCATCTCCACCTTTCTCGACCACTTCACCACCTGGCTACTCCATTTCCTCTCTGCTGACATCCCCACCATCATCATGGGCGATTTCAACATCCCCATTGACACTTCCACCCCGGCTGCCTCTAAATTTCTATCGCTCACGACTTCCCTCGGCCTCACTCAATGGTTCTCTGCGGCCACTCACAAAGATGGTCACACGCTGGACCATATCTTCACCCGTCTCTGTTCCCTCACTAATCTCACTAACTCCCCACTCCCCCTGTCTGACCACAACCTACTGACATTCTCTTCCCTCTCCTCTGTTAATACGCATCCCCCACTCCACAAATTCACCCACCCTCGCAGAAATCTCAAACACCTCAATTTACAATCGCTCTCTGAGTCCCTCCTCCCTCTCACAGACATAGCCTCACTTCATGACACAGATGCTACGGCCACATTTTATAACACCACAATAAAAGCCACACTTGATTCGGTCGCCCCCCTCACGCAGAGCAAAACTCGTACAATCAACAGGCAGCCCTGGCTGACCGGCCTGACCAAAGAACTTAGACGGGCTTCCAGGGCTACCGAGCGGAGATGGAAGAGAACCCATTCTACCGAGCACTTCAAGTCCACGCTCTCTGCCGCAAAACAAACTTACTTCGCATCTCTCATATCCTCCCTGTCTCACAACCCTAAACAGCTCTTCAACACTTTCAATTCTCTACTCCATCCCACAGCACCTCCTCCCTCTCCTCTCATTTCTGCTGAAGACTTTGCCTCCTTCTTTAAGCAAAAGATTGATACTATCAGAGAAGGCTTTGGCCCGCAGCCCCCAATGCCCCTCTTAGCCACTCAGCCCTGTTCTTCCAAAACAAGCTTCACCACCATGACAGAAGATCAGCTCTCCTCTCTCCTGTCAAGATCACACCTCACCACTTGCACGCTTGACCCACTCCCGTCCCACCTCATCCCTAACTTTGCCACAGTCTTCATCCCTACTCTCGCACACCTCTTCAACCTTTCACTTACAAATGGTGTCTTTCCTTCATCCTTCAAACATGCTTCAATCACACCCATCCTCAAAAAGCCTCCCTCGACCCATCCTCTGTGTCTATCGCCCGATATCTCTTCTCCCCTACGCCTCACAACTACTGGAACAGCATGTATATCTTGAACTGTCCTCCCACCTCTCCTCCTGTTCCCTCTTTGACCAGTTACAATCTGGCTTCCAACCACATCACTCAACTGAAACTGCCCTAACTAAAGTCACTAACGACCTGCTAACCGCCAAGAGCAAGCAACACTACTCTGTCCTCTTTCTCCTGGACCTGTCTTCTGCCTTTGACACCGTGCACTATTCCCTCCTGCTACCAGGGCTGTGGAGTCGGTAAGCCACAGTTGCGACTCCGACTCCTGGATTTTATCAGGTTCCGACTCCGACTTCTTCATAAATGGCCAATTCTTAACAACAGTAAAGATGTATATCTTTGTACCGTGTTAGCCAGTAGATAGAAAAATATTTAGAGTTGAAAGTCCTCAGTGGTTGATACCTTTTAATGGCTAACTGAAAAGATGATAACAAATTGCAAGCTTTCGAGACTACTCAGGTCTCTTCATCAGGCTAAACTAATACAAAATCTGAAGAATCACATATTTATACACAAAGCAGCACAGAAAAAATGCAATAGGTAAGACAAGTGACGTGAAGCAGAATAGTCATTATGGCAGAGGGATGAGCATAAATATTGGAACAGTTCATAGATAAGGAGTGTGAAAGTTTTATTGCCCTCTGATTGGGGTCTGGTAATGTTTTGTGATGTTTTCACAGGGTATTTGGAGTAAATTCCTTAATTGATGTAATAGGCCATAAAACCATGTGACAGGTACTGTGTTTTAGGCAGCCCCCAAATCTAAGAAGCATCATTGTCAGAAGTTCCCTGTCCCCCCCAACAGCTGCAGGAACCTTCCCTTGCAACAAGAAGAAATGCAAAACCTGTGCATCTATAATGACCACGGACAAGATAAAGATCCCCAACTCCCATCGGGACTACAAGATACCAGGTACTTTCAGCTGCATCACATCTAATGTGGTGTACCTAATTTTATGTACTAAATGTCCAACTGGGGGTCTGTATGTGGGGGAGACCGGGCAAAAACTGAGAACAAGGATGAATTCTCATCGCCACACAATAAGAGAAAAAAGAATGGATCTACCTGTGGCAAAACATTTTTGCTCCCCTGATCATAGCATGTCAGATATGAAAATACTTGTACTGAGAAGCAGCTTCACATCTCAGAGACAGAGAAGAATTTGCGAATACAAATTGATGGTGACCTTTGACACTCTTAATGCTGGAATGAACCTGTCACATGGTTTTATGGCCTATTACATCAATTAAGGAATTTACTCCAAATACCCTGTGAAAACATCACAAAACATTACCAGACCCCAATCAGAGGGCAATAAAACTTTAACACTCCTTATCTATGAACTGTTCCAATATTTATGCTCATCCCTCTGCCATAATGACTATTCTGCTTCACGTCACTTGTCTTACCTATTGCATTTTTTCTGTGCTGCTTTGTGTATAAATATGTGATTCTTCAGATTTTGTATTAGTTTAGCCTGATGAAGAGACCTGAGTAGTCTCGAAAGCTTGCAATTTGTTACCATCTTTTCAGTTAGCCATTAAAAGGTATCAACCACTGAGGACTCTCAACTCTAAATATTTTTCAATTCTTAACAATAAATTATAATATTAACATCGTGCTTATTCAGTTTCTCACCATCATATTATAAGTAATCAGACCACTTAGAGCAAAAACTATATTTATTAGAATACAATTAGAATATAGCAAATAACTTTTATAAACTTTTCTTAACTCTTGTAAGTAAATATGTAATAAACACTGTTATGCAGTTAATAAGAAGAAATCTATAAATTTGTCCCCAGAAAACGTATTGCCTCTGTCAGATCCTCCTTCATGGATGCCCTCAAATCTGATCTAATTATTTTGAGAGCAGAGAACAACCTCTCTACACTAACTTGGGTTGGTGGCAAAGCAGTAACCACTCGGGCAACATCTCTGACAATGTCAGGATACAGAGGAATCGCTTGTTGCACTGTTATTTTTGATGAACGGTCAAATTTCTCAATTTCTTTTAGTGCACATGAAAAATTCTGCTGAAATGTACTGGCTGTGTTCTTTGATGGGGATGACTCTTCTTCTATGCGGGAACGCTTTGCACGGTCCTTGTGACCCAAATATTTTTCGAAATTGAATTCTTCATCAGTTGATGAGGGTGACGATGTGGCAGGACGACCAAATTCTTCTTGTTCCTCCTGACTGTTCTGCAACCCTTTCATCCTTACTGCTAATTTCAAACAGAGCTTCTTTTCCTTTAGTTAGCTGTTGATCATCTAGAACAGTGTTTCTCAACTCCAGTCCTCAGGACCCACCAACAGGTCATGTTTTCAGGATTTCCTTAGTATTGCAAAGGTGATGGAATTAATGCTTGAGCAGGTGATAAAATTATCACCTGTGCAATACTAAGGAAATCCTGAAAACATGACCTGTTGGTGGGTCCTGAGGACTGGAGTTGAGAAACACTGATCTAGAAGAATCCGATGCATTGGGTCTACATAAACAGCTGCCAAAAGAATGTTATTTTGTAATAGTAGCTCCTCTCTCAGTTTCATTGATGTAGCAATGCCACTTGCAATTAACCCTCCTCTTTGGGACAGGCGAAACATCAGGTTCTTCCACTCCTTTAAGAAAATACCTGGAGTTAAGTCCTCTGCTTGTAATTTTTTAGTCACTGTAAATGGGTGCTCTAGCAATTTTTCCAGCTCAGTCACCTGATTCCACTGACTTTAATTTAGCGTCAGTTGAGGGTTAGCCATGTCTACAAGAAAGGTTTTCAGTTCAACCAAGCGCTGAATCATTAAGTAAGTACTGCCCCATCATGTGGCTTGATCAATAATTGCCCCTTTTCCAGCACGTCTCTTCAAAATTGAGTCAACTTTAGGGGTTCTGGCAACAGTAGCCAATTTTCTCACCTTGCCAATCAGTGCAGCAGCATGTCCTTCTTGCAGACTGTCTCTTACAGCCAGCTGTAGCGTATGCACAACACAGCGCATGTGATGAATGAAAGAACGTATTGACACAGTTTCAACAAGATCATCTATACTATCATGTTGCTGTTCATCTGAAGCAACTTCAGTTTGCTCCTCAGTTACAATACTGTGTTCCTCTATTTCAAACATTTCTGTGGACCCAGAATGTTCTTCTAGCTGCTGGTCACCATCATTACTCTCATTCATTAGCTTAATAGCACTTATCATATTTGAAGCATTGTCAGTTACGACAGAAAGAACTTGCTCTTTTTTAAGTTCATAGTCTTGCAGAACCTTTTCCACCAAGACCTGGAGAAACTCACTGGTGTGATGAGCTTTGGTGTCTTTTACTGCCAATGTCTTGGTAACTATTTCATTTTTGTCACAAACAAATCGGACACTGATGGCAAAATAGTTCACTCTGACGTGTGCAGGCATTCATTTTAAGAAACAGAAAGCGTCCCTTGAGAGTTTTTTTAAGTTCTTCCTTTTGTTTAAAAGCTTCTTCGATTACTAATTTTCTAATACTCTCTCTCTCCAGAGAAACTCCAAGCTTGCGGGCCATTTCCCCATTCAGACACATAAAAGCTGGTCATGAAATAGGCACACTATCCTTTACAACAAGCTCTATGATCTGTTTTTTAAATGTATCTACTGTCATTGTCACAGTAACTTTGTCACTGACAAAATATCTTGCAACTGATGGCTGCAAAGTTCTCTGCTCCTTTGTTTGGCTGGAAGAGCTGGGCACTGGTTCATTGGTTTGGATGCAGTCTTTCTCATCCACTGCTTTCAGTACTTCTGGATGAAAGCGCTGTAAATGTCTCTTTAGATTAGAAGCTCTGGTAGGAGCATTTTTATCTTTGCCTGAATATGCACTGATCTTGGCTTCACAGCACTTGTTTTCGTCTGGATCATTTGTCATACACTGACAGACATAATGTTTTCTATCTTGAGTGATGGTGAAATGTTCAAATAGAGGTGATTTAATGTGACGCTTCTTTGACATTCTCAGGTGAATTCTGCATTCACAATCCAAATGACAATTGTTTTTCCTAAAAACAATTGTACAAAATTATTGCCAGGTCGTACAACTGATATAGTGGTCAGTAATACTGTTATTCCTCATGTACTCACAGTTAACTGATGCAAAGTTTGTTGAAAGGATGATACTTCTTACAGTCTTCCTCTTCTGAGTAGCAGCTGTGAGATGCTTGAAAGATGCACACCTAGTAAACATCTAGTCTAGAGGAGGAGTTTAATTTGCAACACATTTTCACTTTCAGTTTCATACATTGTAAGTAGGGGGGTTGGGGCAGCTTGAGGTTAACCAAGTATAAAATTAGATAAGGGCAGTGGAGAACAGTGACACACAAGAAGTAAGAAATGTCTCTATCTCCAGCAGAACTGCTTATCACTGTTCATAGTTTGATAGAACATATATATTTAAGTAACATTTATAAAATTCATATGAATGTTCAATTATGAAATATTAATACATTTTTTTTTAAAGCTGGAGTCGGAACATTTCTACCGACTCCGACCAAAACTAACTCCGACTCCGAGACTCCGACTCCAGAGCCCTGCCTGCTACAGATTCTCTCATCTCTTGGCATCACAGACTTGGCCCTATCCTGGATCTCATCATACCGAACATTTAGTGTCTCCCTCTCACACACCAGCCTCCTCACCTCGCCCCCCTGTCTGTCGGTGTTCCTCAAGGCTCAGTCCCAGGACCCCTACTCTTCTCCATCTACATCTTCGGCCTGGGACAGCTCATAGAATCTCACGGCTTGCAATATCATCTCTATGCCGATGACACGCAGATCTACCTATCTGGACCTGACCTCACCTCCCTACTGACCAAAATCTCACAGTGTCTGTCTGCTATCTCAGCCTTCTTTTCTGCTCGCTTTCTCAAACTGAACATGGACAAAACAGAATTCATCATCTTTCCCCCACCTCATTCTACCCCTCCACCAGACCTATCCATCAATGTCAATGGCTGCTCGCTTTCCCCAGTCCCGCATGCTCGGTGCCTTGGGGTGATCATCGACTCTGCCCTCTCTTTCAAACCACATATCCATCCCTCACCACCTCCTGCCGCCTCAAACTCAAAAATATTTCCCGATCCGCGCATTCCTCAACCATGAAACCACAAAAACACTAGTGCACGCCCTTATCTCCTGCCTCGACTACTGCAACCTCCTACTGTCTGGCCTCCCCTCTAGCACTCTGGCACCACCCCAGTCCATCCTACACTCTGCTGCCCGACTAATCCACCTGTCTCCCCGCTATTCCCCAGCCTCCCCCCTATGCCAGGCCCTTCACTGGCTTCCTATTGCCCAGAGGCTCCAGTTCAAAACCCTAACCATGACATACAAAGCCAACCACAACCTTTCTCCTCCATACATCTGTGACATGGTCTCCCACTACCTACCTACACGCAACCTTCGATCCTCTCAAGATCTCCTTCTCGACTCCCCCCTCATCTATTCTTCCCACAACCGCATACAAGACTTCTCCCGGGCTTCCCCCATACTCTGGAACTCCCTGCCACAAAACATCAGACTTTCACCAACAACGGAGACCTTCAAGAAAAACCTGAAGACCCACCTGTTCCGACAAGCCTACAACCTGCAATGATCCTCAGTCTACTGAACCATCGCACGACCAGCTCTACCCTTTCCTAGTGTATTCTAACCCATCCCTGCAGACTGTGAGCCCTCGCGGGCAGGGTCCTCTCTCCTTCTGTACTTGTGTGTTCCTTGTCTAGCACATGTCTATTGTTCCTGTCTATATTTTTACCTTTTCATATGTAAAGCGCCATGGAATAAATGGCGCTATATAAATGTTTAATAATAATAATATATTCCGTGCACCTTTGCAGGGTGCCTTCTCCTACTCTAAAAGTTATCCTTGTTGGGCCCAAAAAAATCATAATGACCTACCTGACCGATGCCACACCTCCATACCTGCTACTATGTCCAGCTCTGGTCTTGGGGCATCAGCATCCGGGAGGTGTCATGACGTGACCTCACGTTCTGCCCGTGCCAGCTCCTTCTTATTGGATGGAGTGTGAAACCTGCTGCCCGGATTTTGATACTGGCAATGGGCAAAGGAGCGGCACCAGTCCCTGAGGACAGTATATCAGGCGTGAGGGATATGCTCTGCGGTAGACGCTGGCTCACACAATGGATATAGTAGCAATACAGAGGAGCGGCACCAGTCCGTGAGGACAGTATATCAGGTGTGAGGGATCTGCTCTGCAGTAGGCCCTGGCTCACACAATGGACATAGTAGCAATACAGAGGAGCGGCACCAGTCCCTGAGGACAGTATATCAGGTGTGAGGGATCGGCTCTGCTGTAGACCCTGGCACACACAATGGACACAGTAACAAGTACAGAGGAGCGGCACCAGTCCGTGAGGACAGTATATCAGGTGTGAGAGATCGGCTCTGCTGTAGACCCTGGCACACACAATGGACATAGTAGCAAGGTGTGAGGGATCGGCTCTGTGGTAGGCCCTGGCTCACACAATGGACACAGTCACAAGTACAGAGGAGCGGCACAAGTCCCTGAGGACGGTATATCGGGTGTGAGGGATCGGCTCTGTGGTAGACCCTGGCTCACAAAATGGACATAGTAGCAAGTACAGAGGAGCGGCACCAGTCCATGAGGACAGTATATCAGCTGTGAGGGATTGGCTCTGCTGTAGACCCTGGCACACACAATGGACATAGTAGCAATACAGATTAGCGGCACCAGTCCGTGAGGACAGTATATCAGGTGTGAGAGATCGGCTCTGCTGTAGACCCTGGCACACACAATGGACATAGTAGCATGGTGTGAGGGATCGGCTCTGTGGTAGGCCCTGGCTCACACAATGGACACAGTCACAAGTACAGAGAAGCGGCACCAGTCCCTGAGGACGGTATATCGGGTGTGAGGGATCGGCTCTGTGGTAGACCCTGGCACACACAACGGACATAGTAGCAATACAGATTAGCGGCACCAGTCCGTGACAACAGTATATCAGGTGTGAGGATCGGCTCTGTGTTAGACCCTGGCTCACATAATGGACATAGTAGCAATACAGAGGAGCTGCACCAGTGCATGAGGACAGTATATCAGGTGTGAGGGATCGGCTCTGTGGTAGACTCTGGCTCACATAATGGACATAGTAGCAATACAGAGGAGCGGCACCAGTCCATGAGGACAGTATATCAGGTGTGAGGGATCGGCTCTGTGGTAGACCCTGGCTCACATAATGGACATAGTAGCAATACAGAGGAGCTGCACCAGTGCATGAGGACAGTATATCAGGTGTGAGGGATCGGCTCTGTGGTAGACTCTGGCTCACATAATGTACATAGTAGCAATACAGAGGAGCGGCACCAGTCCATGAGGACAGTATATCAGGTGTGAGGGATCGGCTCTGTGGTAGACCCTGGCTCACATAATGGACATAGTAGCAATACAGAGGAGTGGCACCAGTCCATGAGGACAGTATATCAGGTGTGAGAGATCGGCTCTGCTGTAGACCCTGGCAAACACAATGGACATAGTAGCAAGTACAGAGGAGCGGCAGCAGTCCGTGAGGACAGTATATCACGTGAGATCGGCTCTGCTGTAGACCCTGGCAAACACAATGGACATAGTAACAAGTACAGAGGACGGCACCAGTCCGTGAGGACAGTATATCACGTGTGAGGGATCGGCTCTGCGGTAGACACTGGTTCACACAAGGGACTTTATTCATTGCTTCAAAACAGGCGGTTTATTAAAAAGTTCATAAACCGTCAGAGTTACAAAACTGAAACAGAGGAAATAGGGCATTGGGAGTGAACTAGTGGGGATCAACCCGGTAGGAGGTGCCTTTACAAGTCTGAAAGTTTCTGGTGAATGATTGAGCTTTACAATTCTCATGAAAGAACTGTAGAAATGAAAATGTGTGGACGATATACAAGATCTTCTTATAGTGACAATCAAGTTCACAACAATTCCCATTAGAATGGCTGGTGCAGAAACAGTCTCCCTCAAAAAGCAAATAAACCATTTATACATTCATATAGGGATCTTAGTCCCTATAAACATCACTCATGTAGTTTACATTTTATTTTACATACTTTTTTTATTCCATATGGTAGACCCTAGATGTGGTCAAGATCTCAGTACAAAGTTCATTACAATCCTCCACACCTCCCTTAATGGTGATTGACAGCACTCACTTGAGTGCTCTCCTCAAATTGAATCCTCAGCCCTGCACACACTGACACTGCAGGAGGTGAGTGCACATACAGTGTCAACGTGTGCAGGTGCATTCTCATTCCCCTCTCCTGTCTGCAGCGGCTGCTGCTACACAAGTTCACATAGTATTGGTTGGCTGATGCGATCAGAAGAGCGGGATGACAGTGTGCACACACGGACACTGGAGGAGCCCTGCAAGTGTAGAAACAGTGTCATCCCTCTTTCTTGTTATTTGCTACTGTCTAAGCCTATAGCAGTGAGCAGCCGCTGCAGACAGGAGGGAGATTAGAACACACCTACACACTGACACTGTGTATGCACTGACATCCAACAGCATTAGTGCAGATCTGAGGATTCAAGTCAAGAGGCGCTCCAAAGTGGATGCAGTCACTCAATATAAGGGGCAATGCAGAAGATTGAAACTGAGGGGTAAAATGGTACAATGAGCTCTTGGCCGTGCCAGGAGTTCACTGCAGTCACATCATTTACATATCCAATAAAACTTTTTTTTAATATTATGTAAAGCAAAATAAATAAAATCTAAACTACAGTCATGATTCTTGTAGGCGCCAGTACAGTTTATGAAAGCCAAAATTGTTTAATTTGCATTTTGGTGGACAGATATTTTGCCAATATCTGATGCATCTACCAGACACCAATATAAAAGAAAAACAAAATCCACATATACGATATAGGCTTACAGGAATACGCTATCTTATCCATAATACTGAAAACGTGATGCTAGAAATTGGAAAAATATCATTATATAAAAGGATTGCTCCTATGTATGAATAAGGGATTATGATTTCTTCTATACCTACTGTCCACTTCCCATAAAAGTCCCCAGCACACACCCATAAGAAAAAGGAAGGAAAACAGGAAACGCTGAAAAAAGCTTTCAAGCGAATGTTCAGTATGAAAGCGTCATTTCATGGTGATGCCCACACATGTTCATTGAGGGTGCCATGCCTACAATTACATATGCCTTCCCTAGGTGTGGTGTGGTTAAAGACTCCAGCAAAATTGGGTGACTGGCAATCCCATAAAAAATCATTAATGGGAGCTCAATGGTCCTGTACTCCTACAAGACCATCATAAAAATGTGAATTGCCCTGGCTAGGCAGGGATGCTTCACTGAATGGAGTTGTCTAGGCGAGCTGGAAACCAGACTGGGCAGTCAAACAAAATGCTGATTTGTCAGATTCTGTTCACATCATGTTAACCCTGTAACATCAGATAGTTTGGGGACTTTAGAACAAAAAAAAAAAAATGTTAAGTTTTCTATTGTCACGTTTTACGAGCCGTCGTATTTTTTTGTTTCTACATAGTGTAGAGAAGTAAGAAGAATTCACTGGGTAGAAAGGCAAAATGAGAAAATGTAAGTACACAGTGCTATATGATGACTGCAATATATTAAGAGGATAACAATACTTCTTGAAAATAAAAGAGGTACACACCCTGGTAAATAGTCTTACAGACATGTTTAATGTATATATACATTTAGCAATAACCATGATTTGAACAGAGCCTTAAGGTACTGTCACACTAAGCAAGATCGCTAAAGCGTCAGCGATTTTATGACGCAGCAGCGACCTCGTTAGTGACTTAGCTGTGTGTAACATGTAGCAGCGATGTGGTCCCCGCTGCAATGTCACTGATTGTTCATGAACTTTCTGAGCCCTTTTTTGGTCGTTGGTGTTCCGCTGGTGAGCCTGAATCGCTGAGTGTGACACCCTTTATGAATGACTTTACCAGCGTCGCAGGCGGGACTAGGTTTTCCCAACGACCGCAGAGGTCGTTATACAGATCGCTGATGAGATCTTTGTGTTTGGAAGCTAACTAGCGACCATATAGCGATCACACCAACGATCTCGCCAGGTCGTGTCGTTATCGCTGGTGCGATCGCTAAGTGTGACAGTGCCTTTAGCCCCCCAACACAGACTAAAGTTGGTGAACCAGCTAACAGTCTAATGTGTATGGAGACCTCCAGACTCTCCCTGACATATGATGTTGAGGACATAAGGGTTGGGTAGTTAGAAATGAAACTCAACCCTATTGTTCTTTGGCAAATAAGATGATAATAGTCACACTGTGTCTTTCTTCTGGCACAGTTGGGAGAGATAGGTGAAGGTCAATGAGAGCACACAGTGGTGTGAAGAAAGTGTTTGCCCCCTTCCCGATTTCATCTTCTTTTGCATGAGTGTCACACTTGAATGTTTCAGATCAACACACACATTAAAAAATATTAGACAAAGATAGCATAAGTAATCACAAAATGCAGTTAAGTGAAGGTCTTTATTATTACGGGAAAAGGAAATCCAAACCTGCAGGACTCCGTGTGAAAAAGTGATTGCCCCCTACACCTAATAACTGGTTGGGCCACCCTTTAGCAGCAACAACTGCAATCAAGCGTTTGCAATAATTTGCAATGAGTCTTTTACAACACTCTGGAGGAATTTTGGCCCAGTCATCTTTGCAGAATTGTTGTAAGTCAGCCACATTGGAGGGTTTCCGAGCATGTCCCACCTTTTTAAGGTCATGCCACAGCTACTCAAACGGATTAAAGTCAGGACTTTGACAAGGCCACTTCAAAGTCTTAATTTTGTTTTTCTTAAGCCAGTGTTTTGGGTCATTGTCCTGCTGCATAACCAAAATGCGCTTCAGCTTGAGGTCATGAACAGATGGCCAGACATTCTCCTTCAGGATTTTTTAGTGGACAGCAGAACTCATGGTTCCATTTACCACAGCAAGTCTTCCAGGTCCTGAAGCAGCAAAACAGCTCCAGACCATCACCATACTTTACTGTTGGTATGATGTTCCTTTTCTGAAATGCTATAATGAGACATACACCTTCTAAAAAGTTCAACTTTTTTCTCATCAGTCCACAGAGTAATCTCCCAAAAGTCTTGGGGATCATCAAAATGTTTTCTGGCAAATCTGAGATGATCCTTAATGTTCTTATTGCTCATCCGTGGTTTTCGTCTTGGAACCCTGCCATGCAGGCCATTTTTGGTCAGTCTCTTTCTTATGGTGGAGTCATGAACACTGACCTTAACTGAGTCAAGTGAGGCCTGCAGTTCTTTGGATGTTGTTGTGGGTCTTTTGGGACCTCTTAGGTGAGTCATTGCTGTGCTCTTCGGGTAATTTTGGTCGGCTGGCCAGTCCTGGGAAGGTTCACCACAGTTCCATGTTTTTGCCATTTGTGGATAATGGCTCTCACTGTGGTTCACTGGAGTCCCAAAGCTTTAGAAATAGCTTTACAACCTTTTACAGACTGATAGATCTCAATTACTTTGTTTCTCATTCATTCCAGAATTACTTTGGATCGCAGCATGATGTCTAGCTTTTGAGGAATTTTTGGTCTACTTTACTTTGTCAGGCAGGTACTATTTGAATGATTTCTTGATTGAGAACAAGTGTGGCAGTAATCAGGCCTGAGTGTGGCTAGGGAATTTGAACTCAGCTTCCCAAAGATGTAATAAACCACAGTTAAAACATAAATTAAGGGGGGCAATCACTTTTTCACATAGGGCCCTTTAGGTATGGATTTCTTTTTCCCTTTATAATAAAGACCTTCATTTAAAAACTACATTTTGTGTTTATTTGTGTTATCTTTGTCTAATATTTAAATTTGTTTGGTGATCTTAAACATTTAAGTGTGATAAACACGTGAAAGAGTAGGAAATCAGGAAGGGGGCTAACACTTTTTCACACACAACGTATATTTGAGATTATATATATATAACGTTTATTTGAGATATATTATATATACAGTGGGTACAGAAAGTATTCAGATCCCTTTAAATTTTTCACTGTTTCATTGCAGCCATTTGGTAAATTCAAAACTTTTTTTTCTCATTAATGTACACTCTGCACCCATTCTTGACTGAAAAAAAATAGAAATGTAGAAATTTTTGCAAATTTATTATAAAAGAAAAACTGAAATATCACATGGTCATAAGTATTCAGACCCTTTGCTCAGTATTGAGTAGAAGCACCCTTTTGTGCTAGTACAGCCATGAGTCTTCTTGGGAATGATGCAACAAGTTTTTCACACCTGGATTTGGGGATACTCTGCCATTCTTCCTTGCAGATCCTCTCCAGTTCCATCAGGTTGGATGGTGAATGTTGGTGGACAGCCATTTCCAGGTCTCTCCAGAGATGCTCAATTGGGTTTAGGTCAGGGCTTTGGCTGGGCCAGTGAAGAATGGTCACAGAGTTGTTGTGAAGCCACTCCTTTGTTATTTTAGCTGTGTGCTTAGGGTCATTGTCTAGTTGGAAGGTGAACCTTCAGCCAAGTCTGAGGTCTAGAGCACTCTGGAAGAGGTTTTCATCCAGGATATCTCTATACTTGGCAGCATTCATGTTTCCTTCAATTGCAACCAACATGATGCTGCCACCACCATGTTTAACTGTTGGAATTGTATTGGGCAGGTGATGAACAGTGCCTGGTTTTCTCCACACATACCGCTTAGAATTATGACCAAAAAGTTCTATCTTTGTCTCATCAGACCAGAGAATCTTATTTCTCATAGTCTGGGAGTCCTTCATGGTTTTTTTTTTTTTTAGCAAACTCTATGCGGGCTTTCATATGTTATGGCACTGAGGAGAGGCTTCCGTCAGGCCACTCTGCCATAAAGGCCCGACTGGTGGAGGGCTGCAGTAATAGCTGACTTTGTGGAACTTTCTCCCATCTCCCTACTGCATCTGTGGATCTCAGCCACAGTGATCTTGGGTTCTTCTTTACCTCTCTCACCAAGGCTCTTCTCCCACGATTGCTCAGATTGGCTGGATGACCAGGTCTAGGAAGACTTCTGGTGGTCACAAACTTCTTCCATTTAAGGATTATGGAGGCCACTGTGCTCTTAGGAACCTTGAGTACTGGAGAAATTCTTTTTTAACCTTGGCCAGATGTGTGCCTTGCCACAATTCTGTCTCTGAGCTCCTTGGCCAGTTCCTTTGACCTCATGATTCTCATTTGGTCTGACATGCACTGTGAGGTCATATATAGACAGGTGTGTGCCTTTACAAATCAAGTCCTATCAGTTTAATTAAACACAGCTGGACTCCAATGAAGGAGTAGAACCATCTCAAGAAGGATCACAAGGAAATGGACAGCATGTGACGTAAATATGAGTGTCTGAGCAAAGGGTCTGAATACTTATGACCATGTGATATTTCAGTTTTTATTTTTTAATAAATTTGCAAAAATTTCTACATTTGGTTTTTTTTTTCAGTCAAGATGGGGTGCAGAGTGTCCATTAATGAGAAAAAAAATTAACTTTTTTTGAATTTACCAAATGGCTGCAATGAAACAAAGAGTGAAACATTTAAAGGGGTCTGAATACTTTCCGTACCCACCGTATGTATGTATATATATATATATATATATATATATATATATTATATTTGAGATATATATATATATATATATCTCAAATATAATATATATATATATATATCTCAAATATATATATATATATATCTCAAATATAATATATATATATATTATATATATATATATATATATATAATATATATATATATATATATATATACACACTACCGGTCAAAAGTTTAGGGTCACTTAGAAATTTCCTTATTTTTGAAAGAAAAGCAGTTTTTTTCCAATGAAGCTAACATTAAATGATTCAGAAATACACTCTATACAGTGTTAATGTGGTAAATGACTATTCTAGCGGCAAACGTCTAGTTTGTAATGCAATATCTTCATAGGTGTATAGAGGCCCATTTCCAACAACCATCACTCCAGTGTACTTATGGTATTTTGTGTTCGCTAACTGTGTAAGAAGGCTAATAGATGGTTAAAATACCCTTTAAAACCCTTGTGCAAGTATGTTAACACAGCTGAAAACCGTTTGGTTGATTAGAGAAGCTATAAACCTGACCTTCCTTTGAGCTTGTTGAGAATCTGGAGCATTACATTTGTTGGTTCCATTAAACTCTCAAAATGGCCAAAAAAAAAGAACTTTCTTGTGAAACTCGACAGTCTATTCTTGTTCTTAGAAATGAAGGCTATTCCATGCGAAAAATTACCAAGAAACTGAAGAATTCATACAATGGTGTGTAGTACTCCCTTTAGAGGAGTGCACAAACAAGCTCTAACCAGAGAAGAAAGACAAGTGGGAGGCCCCGCTGCACAACTGAGCAACAAGACAAGTACATTAGAGTCTTTAGTTTGAAAAATTGACGCCTCACAGGTCCTCAACTGGCAGCTTCATTAACCCCTTCACCCCCAAGGGTGGTTTGCACGTTAATGACCGGGCCAATTTTTACAATTCTGACCACTGTCTCTTTATGAGGTTATAACTCTGGAACGCTTCAACGGATCTTCGCGATTCTGAGATTGTTTTCTCGTGACATATTGTACTTCACGTTAGAAGTAAAATTTCTTCGATATACCTTGCGTTTATTTTTGAAAAAAACGCAAATATGGCGACAATTTAGAAAATTTTGCAATTTTCAAACTTTGAATTTTTTTTCCCTTAAAACAGAGAGATATGTCACACAAAATAGTTAATAAATAACATTTCCCACATTTCTACTTTACATCAGCACAATTTTGGAACCAAAATTTTTTTTGTTAGGAAATTATAAGGGTTAAAAGTTGACCAGTGATTTCTCATTTTTACAACAAAATTTACAAAGCCATTTTTTTAGGGACCACCTCACATTTGAAGTCACTTTGAGGGGTCTATATGGCAGAAAATACCCAAAAGTGACACCATTCTAAAAACTGCACCCCTCAAGGTACTCAAAACCACATTAAAGAAGTTTAATAACCCTTCAGGTGCTTCACAGGAGCTGAAGCAACGTGGAAGGAAAAAATTAATATTTAACTTTTTAGCCACAAAAATGATCTTTTACAAACGTTTTTTTATTTTCACAAGTGTAAAAGGAGAAAATGGGCAGATAAAGTTGTTGTGCAATTTCTCCTGAGTACGCCAATACCCCATATGTGGGGGAAAACCACTGTTTGGGCACACGGCAGAGCTCGAAAGGGAAGGAGCGCCGTTTGACTTTTTCAAACTAAAATTGGCTGGAATTGAGATTAGACGCCATGTCGTGTTTGGTGAGCCCTTGATATGCCTAAACAGTGGAAACCCCCCACAAGTGACACGATTTTGGAAACTAGACCCCCTAAGGAACTTATCTAGATCTGTCGTGAGCACTTTGAACCCCAAAGTGTTTCACAAAAGTTTATTGCCTGGGTGTGAAAAAAAAAAAAAACAATTTTCCACAAAAATGATTTTTTAGTCCCAAATTTTTGATTTTTCCCAAGGAAATTGGACCCCAAAAGTTGTTTTCCAATTTGTCCTGAGTACGCTGATACCCATGTGTGGAGGGGGGGGGAAACTGTTTGGGCGCACGGCAGGGCTTGGAAAGGAAGCAGTAACGTTTTGGAATGCAAACATTGATGGGGGTCATGTTCCATTTGTAGTGCCCCAGATGAGCCTAAACAGTGGAAACCCCCACAAGTGACCCCATTTTGGAAGCTAGACCCCCTAAGGAACTTATCTAGATCTTTGGTGAGCACTTTGAACCCCCAAGTGCTTCACACAAGTTTATAATGCCCGAGCATGAAAATAAAAAATCCTATTTTTTTCCCACAAAAATTATCTCTTAGTCACTAATTTTTTATTTTCCCAAGGGTAACAGGAGAAATTGGACCACAAAATTTGTTGTCCAATTTGTCCTGAGTACGCTGATACCCCATATGTGGGGGGGAAACCACTGTTTGGGCGCATGGCAGAGCTCGGAATGGAAGGAGCACCATTTGACTTTTTCCAACCAAAATTGGCTGGAATTGAGATTGGACGCCATGTTGCATTTGGAGAGCCCCTGCTGTGCCTAAACAGTGGAAACCCCCCACAAGTGCCCCCATTTGGGAAACTAGACCCCCTAAAGAACTTATCTAGACCTTTGGTGAGCAATTTGAACCCCCAAGTGCTTCACACAAGTTTATAACGTAGAGCCGTAAAATTAAAAAATCTTATTTTTTCCACAAAATTGATTTTTTCACCCCAATTTTTATTTTCCCAAGGGTAACAAGACTCCAAAAGTTATTGTGCAATTTGTCCTGAGTGCGCTGATACCCCATAAGTGGGAGTAAACCACTGTTTGGGTGCATGGCAGAGTTTGGAAGGGAAGGAGCGCCGTTTGACTTTTTCAACGCAGAATTGGCTGGATGCCATGTCGTGTTTGGAGAGCTCCTGATATGCCTAAACAGTGGAAACCCCCCAAAAATGACACCATTTTGGAAACTAGACCCCTCAAGGAACTTCTCTAGATGTGTGGTGAGCACTTTGAACCCCGAAAGTGGTTCACAGAAGTTTATAACGTACAGCCGTAAAAATAAAAAATCCTTTTTTTTTTTTTTACAAAAATGATTTTTTCGCCCCCAATATTTTATTTTCACAAGGGTAACAGGAGAAATTGGACCCCAAAAGTTGTTGTCCAATTTGTCATGAGTATGCTGATACCCAATATGTGGGAGTAAACTACTGTATGGGCGCACGTCGGGGCTCGGAAGGGAAGTAGTGACGTTTTGGATTGCAGACTTTGATGGAATGGTCTGTGGGCGTCATGTCGCATTTGGAGAGCCCCTGATGCGCCTAAACAGTGGAAACCCCCTACAAGTGACCCCATTTTGGAAAATAGACCCCACAACGAACTTATCTAGAAGTGTGGTGAGCGCTATGAAGCTCCAAGTGCTTCACAGAAGTTTTATAACATACAGCCGTAAAAACAAAAAAATCATTTTTTTTTTTACAAAAATGATTTTGTCGCCCCCAGTTTTTTATTTTCCCAAGGGTAACAGAAGAAATAGGACAAATTGCACAATAACTCTTGTGGTCCAGAGTACGCTGATACCCCATATGCGGGAGTAAACTACTGTTTGGGCGCATGGCAGAGCTCAGAAGTGAAGGAGCACCGTTTGACTTTTTCAACGCAGAATTAGCTGGAATTGAGATCAGACGCCATGTCACATTTGGAGAGCCCCTGATGTGCCTAAACAGCGGAAACCCCCCAATTCTAACTCCAACCCTAACCCCAACACACCCCTAACCCTAGTCCCAACCCTAACCACAAACCTAACCCTAACACACCCCTAACCGTAATCCCAACCCTAATCCTAATCCTAACGTTAGCGCCAACCCTAACCCTAACTTTAGCCGCAACCCTAACCCTAACGGGAAAATGGAAATAAAGACATTTTTTTAATTTTATAATTTTTCCCTAACTAAGGGGGTGATAAAGGGGGGTTTGATTTACTATTTATAGCAGGTTTTTATGATTGGCAGCTGTCACGCTAAAAGACGCTAATTTTTGTATATTTTAGCCCACAGAGTCATGTGAGGTCTTATTTTTTGCGGGACGAGGTGACGTTTTTATTGGTACCATTTTTGAGCACGTGACATTTTTTGATCGCTTTTTATTTCGATTTTTGGGAGGTTAGAATGAACAAAAATCAGCAATTCATGAATTTCTTTTGGGGAGGCGTTTGTACCGTTCCGCGTGTGGTAAAATTGATAAAGCAGTTTTATTTTCGGGTCAGTACGATTACGGCGATACCTTATTTATATCATTTTTTTATGTTTTGGTGCTTTTATAGCATGAAAACAATTTTATATAAAAAATTATTATTTTTGCATCGCTTTATTCTGCGAGCTATAACTTTTTTATTTTTTCGCTGATGATGCTGTATGACGGCTCGTTTTTTGCGGGACAAGATGACGTTTTCAGCGGTACCATGGTTATTTATCTCGGTCTTTTTGATCGCGTGTTATTCCACTTTTTGTTCAGCAGTATGATGATAAAGCATTGATTTTTTGCTTCGTTTTCTTTTTTTTTTTTTTTTTTAAGGGGTTCATTAAAGGGGTTAACTAGTGGGACAGTTTTATAGGGGGGGTCGTTACGGACGCGGCGATACCAAATATGTGTACTTTTATTGTTTTGTTTTTTTTATTACAGGAAAGAATGAATTTATTGGGCAATATTTTTTTTTTTTTATGATTTTTTTTTACCACTTTTTATTTTTTTTACTTTTATACTTTGTCCCAGGGTGGGACATCACTGTATTTTAGCAGATCGCTGGTGTGACAGTGTGCACAGCACTCTGTCACACCAGCGATCGCTCTGGCACTGCTGCAGGCTTCCCCAGCGCCTGCTCTCAGCAGGCACTGAGGAAGCCGCCTCCCTGCAGGACCCCGGCGCCATCTTGGATCCGGGGACCTGGTGGGAGGACGGACCCTCGGAACAGCGCGACACATCGCGCTGCTGTGAGGGTCTCAGGGGAGCGCACAGGGAGCCCCCTGCCTGCGCGATCCTCCCCTGTGCCCCGGGTACACCGCGATCATGTTTGATCGCGGTGTGCCAGGGGTTAATGTGCCGGGAGCGGTCCGTGACCGCTCCTGACACACAGTCACGGGTGTCAGCTGTGATAATCAGCTGACACCCGGCGGCGATCAGCTGCGCTCCCCCGGGAGCGCAGCTGATCGCCCATGACGTACTATTCCGTCCATGGGAATAAGGTCCAGGGTCACATGGACGGAATAGTACGTCTGATGGCAGAGAGGGGTTAAACAGTACACATTAAACGCCAGTGTCAACATCTACAGTGAAGAGGCGATTTGGGGATGCTGGCCTTCAGGGCAGATTGGCAAAACAAAAGCCAATATTCCTCTGTCCAATGTCTGTGTTCTTTTGCCCATATTAATCTTTTCCTTTCATTTAAGCCAGTCTTAAATATGGCTTTTGTTTTGCCAATCTGCCCTGAAGGCCAGCATCCCCAAATCGCCTCTTCACTGTAGATGTTGACACTGGCGTTTAATGTGTACTGTTTAATGAAGCTGCCAGTTGAGGACCTGTGAGGCGTCAATTTTTCAAACTGAAGACTCTAATGTACTTGTCTTGTTGCTCAGTTGTGCAGCGGGGCCTCCCACTTGTCTTTCTTCTCTGGTTAGAGCTTGTTTGTGCACTCCTCTAAAGGGAGTACTACACACCATTGTATGAATTCTTCAGTTTCTTGGTAATTTTTCGCATGGAATAGCCTTCATTTCTAAGAACAAGAATAGACTGTTGAGTTTCACAAGAAAGTTCTTTTTTTTTGGCCATTTTGAGAGTTTAATGGAACCAACAAATGTAATGCTCCAGATTCTCAACAAGCTCAAAGGAAGGTCAGGTTTATAGCTTCTCTAATCAACCAAACGGTTTTCAGCTGTGTTAACATACTTGCACAAGGGTTTTAAAGGGTATTTTAACCATCTATTAGCCTTCTTACACAGTTAGCGAACACAAAATACCATAAGTACACTGGAGTGATGGTTGTTGGAAATGGGCCTCTATACACCTATGAAGATATTGCATTACAAACTAGACGTTTGCTGCTAGAATAGTCATTTACCACATTAACACTGTATAGAGTGTATTTCTGAATCATTAAATGTTAGCTTCATTGGAAAAAAACTGCTTTTCTTTCAAAAATAAGGAAATTTCAAGTGACCCTAAACTTTTGACCGGTAGTGTATGTATATATATATATATATATATATATATTATATATATATATATATATATATTTATTTATTTAGACTTACTCAGACTATGCAGGTTGGGTTTCCAAGCAGAGACAATTTCATTTTTATTCATGGTGGTGGGGGTAGGGCAATCCATTTCAGTTTGGTGGTCCTCAGGGGAAGTAAATGTTATAATGGTGGGCAGAAACTGAAAGTATGGTTGGCCTGCTTCCACCATCATGCCAAAGAAAAGCAGAATAGAGAAACTGATGGAAGCTAAACATGTGCATAAGAGATTGCATTCAGGTTCAGCCATGAAAATATTGCAGTATGTCAGACACAGCCATATCACAGAAGAGATCATGTTAATGATTAGGAGTGTAAAAAAAGCTGAAGCAGACCTGCTTCCTCATCATCCTCCTCCTCTTCCTCATCATCTGAGCTGGATGACAAGGGAGTTGGTGCAAAGTTAGCTTGATTATTGACATATCCAGCATACTGCATGCCTGCAAATTATAGAAAGTACAAGAGAAATCAGACAGGAAATCACAGCAGACCGTGTACAGGACAGAAGACTCACAACGGCAACTCTTCATGATAGCACTGAAAACTATGCAGCCACGTCCCTGCGGCTCTGCTACGCAGGTGTAAAGCTTCCCCGGCAGGAGAGCCATTATTGTAAAGAGGACGAGGCAATGTCATTATACCAGTAGAAAGAAAGGTCCGCTCTTTCTCCTTTGTCTAGTGACTTCAGAGCAGCAACTATTTCTAGAGAAGAGACTGTCACCTAATCCTGGATACCTGAACTACGTATTGGGGCAGTGTTCAGCCTCAATGTTACAGGGGTATTCTGGTTTCGCCATTTATGTCTGAGAAAGAAATACTTGTCGATATTTAAGAGACACAGATAACGGACAGTGTTACGATGTTTCCATAACTCCCATTCACATCTATTGGATTGATGCAACTAACCTAACACAATCCATAATCCTGCCGCAGACACACCGGTATTCCCATCATAGACATAAATGGCGGAGGTAGGGATATACCTCAAAT
>JARQOD010000001.1:226199604-226297342 GCA_033576555.1 Oophaga sylvatica
GGACACCGGCACCTGGCCCCCAGAGACGAGAGGTGAGTATGTCTTTTTTTATTTTTTTTTTTTTTTTTTTTTTTTCATTGCAGCGGCAGCATAAAGGACCTATACTATCATGGGGGCACAATCTATGGAGCATCTTGTGGGGCATAATACATGGGGCAGCATATGGGGTCATAATCTATGGGGCATAATACATGGGGCAGCATATGGGGCACAATCTATGGAGCATCTTGTGAGGCATAATACATGGGGAAGCATATGGAGCATAATATATGGGGTAGCATATGGGGCATAATCTATGGGGCAGCATATGGGGCATAATCTATGGAGCATCTTGTGGAGCATAATACATTGGGCAGCATATGGGGCATAATCTATGGAGCATCATATGGGGGCATAATACATGGTGCAGCATATGGGGCACAATCTATGGAGCATCTTGTGAGGCATAATACATGGGGCAGCATATGGAGCATAATATATGGGGTAGCATATGGAGCATAATATATGGGGTAGCATATGGGGCATAATCTATGGGGCAGCATATGGGGCATAATCTATGGAGCATCATATGGGGGCATAATACATGGTGCAGCATATGGGGCACAATCTATGGAGCATCTTGTGAGGCATAATACATGGGGCAGCATATGGAGCATAATATATGGGGTAGCATATGGAGCATAATATATGGGGTAGCATATGGGCATAATCTATGGGGCAGCATATGGGGCATAATCTATGGAGCAGCATATGGGGCTCCTGATTCAATATGGCTATTCAAAAACAATTAACCTACTTTAATTTTACTTTTATTGGTATCTATTTTTATTTTTGAAATTTACCAGTAGCTGCCTCATTTTCCACCCTAGGCTTCTACTCGAGTCGATAAGTTTTCCCACTTTTTTGTGGCAAAATTAGGGGGGTCGGCTTATACGGGTATATGTTTCACACCCCCTATAATTTACTCTCTTGTTGTCAAATGGAACTGGCAAAATGAACAATTTCCACATCTAAAGTTCCCTTTAGGAATCTCTTCCTCCTACCAATTTTTAGATTTTAATTTACCCCGATTCTGAACTAACAAATCTTTGAGGTTTTTTGTTCTTTTATTTGAAATTAAGGGCCCCTTGATACCATATCAGCAACCCTTTCCTCCTTTTCCAAAATGTGCCAATGTTTATTAATGATTGATCTAATCTCTGTCCATCGGACTGAATGTAAAACAACACAAAACTGTTATGTTTCGGTAGCTGAGGAGTGCAGGTAAAAAAGGCAATACACCAGAGCAGTTGGAATCTACCACCTAAATTAGTTCTCTGGTGTAAGAAAATCAAAACAGCAGCCACTGAAAAAACTGGAAAAAGCAAAAGAACAAAACTCAGTGGCTGAACTAAACTGAGAGGGCAGAAGCCCCCGGAGGGGACCCTGAAGGCCCCCAAAGAAGTGCAGGACAAAATGCAAAAATATAGCAAAAACACAAAATAAGAAATTGTCTTATCTGATAGCAGGAGATGCAGACACGACACAGCAGGCTACAAGGGATACTGGAAAGAAGAATTCAGACCAGAACAATTGATCACCGGCAACCCTGATGGGAAAATGACTCCCTTATATAAGACCAATCAGTAACACCTGATTCCCAGTCCTCACAATCCTCACTAGTACCGCTTGTAACCACCAGAGGGAGCCTCTGCTCAGAACTCATCTCAAACACATTCACAACAGTACCCCCCCTTGAGGAGGGGTCACCGAACCCTCATTTGAGCAACCAGGTCGGTCAGGATGAGTTCTATGATACGCACGGATAAGTCTCCTAGCATGGATGTCCGAAGCAAACACCCAAGAATTGTCTTCCTGACCATAACCTCTCCATTTAACCAAATACTGGAGTCTTCGTCTAGAAAAACGAGAATCCAATATTTTCTCAACCACATACTCCAGATTGCCCTCAACCAAAACAGGGTCAGGAGGCACAGCAGCAGGAACCACTGGCTCAACAAACCTCTTCAACAAGGACTTGTGGAACACGTTATGGATCTTAAATGTCCCTGGAAGAAGCAAACGAAAAGAAACAGGATTAATAATCTCCATGATCTTATAAGGTCCAATGAACCTAGGCTTAAATTTAGGAGATGCTACTCTCATAGGAATATTCTTTGAGGACAACCAGACCAAGTCCCCCACTTTAAACCGAGGACCATCAGTCCTATGCCGGTTAGCAAACCGCTGGGCCTTCTCCTGAGAGAGGGACAACCTCTCCACTACCTGGTCCCAAATCTGCTGCATACGCTCAACAACAGAGTCAACACCTGGACAGACAGAAGCCTCCGTCTGTCCTGAAGAAAATCGAGGGTGAAACCCAGAATTACAGAAAAACGGAGACATCAAAGTGGCAGAGCTAGCCCTATTATTAAGCGCAAACTCAGCCAAAGGCAAAAAAGAGACCCAGTCATCCTGATCAGCAGACACAAAGCATCTTAGATAAGTCTCCAATGTCTGGTTTGTTCTCTCAGTTTGACCATTGGTCTGAGGATGAAATGCCGAGGAGAAAGACAATTGAACACCCAGTTTAGAACAAAAAGTCCTCCAAAATCTGGAAACAAACTGGACTCCTCTGTCAGACACAATGTTCTCAGGAATGCCGTGTAAACGAACCACGTGCTGAAGGAACAACGGCACCAATTCAGAGGAGGAAGGCAACTTAGGTAATGGCACAAGATGTATCATTTTGGAAAACCTATCACAAATTACCCAGATGGTGGTCATTCTCTGAGAAACAGGAAGATCGGAAATGAAATCCATAGAGATATGGGTCCATGGTCTCTTGGGCACAGGCAATGGCATCAACAAACCACTAGAGCGAGAGCAAGGCTTGGAGCGAGAGCAAGTCCCGCAGGACTGCACAAATTCCCTGACATCGCGAGACAAGGTAGGCCACCAAAAGGACCGACTAACCAAGTCTCTGGTACCAAAAATTCCGGGATGCCCAGCCAATGCGGAACAATGAATCTCAGACATCACACTCTTTTTCCACTGGTCCGGGACAAACAATTTTCCAACAGGGCAGCGCTCGGGCCTATCCTCCTGACACCCCTCCAGAGCAAGTCTCAAATTGGGCGAGATGGCGGAAAGAACTACACCCTCCTTCAAAATAACAGAGGGATCAGATAGCTCAGGAGAGTCCGCAAGGAAACTCCTCGAGAGGGCATCCGCCTTAACATTCTTAGTGCCAGGAAGAAAAGAAACCACAAAATTAAAACGTGTGAAAAACAAGGCCCACCTGGCCTGTCTAGGATTGAGTCGCTTGGCAGATTCCAGATAGACCAGATTCTTATGGTCCGTAAGGACCACCACCTGATGTTTGGCTCCCTCCAGCCAATGTCTCCACTCTTCAAAAGCCCACTTCATGGCCAATAACTCCCATTACCCACGTCATAATTACGTTCAGTAGGAGAAAATTTTCGAGAGAAAAAGGCACAAGGGTTACTTTTAGAGGTCTCTGGATCTTTTTGGGACAAAACGGCACCTGCCCCAATTTCAGAGGCATCAACCTCCACCTGAAATGGCAGAGAAACATCAGGCTGCCGTAGAACAGGAGCAGAAGTGAATCTCTGCTTAAGTTCCTGAAACGCAGAGACTGCCTCAGGAGGCCAATTCACCACATCAGAACCCTTTCTGGTCAAATCAGTTAATGGTTTAACAATAACCGAGAAATTACCAATAAATTTACGATAAAAATTGGCAAAACCCAAAAATCTCTGAAGAGCCTTTAATGAAGTAGGTTGGACCCAATCACAGATGGCCTGAACCTTGACCGGGTCCATTTCAATAACAGATGGGGACAAAATGAATCCCAGAAATGAGATCTTCTGTACGCCAAAAAGACACTTTGATCCCTTCACATACAGAGCATTCTCTCTCAAAATCTGGAATACAGTTCGAACATGTTTCACATGAGAGTCCCAGTCATTAGAAAAAATCAAGATATCATCCAAATAAACAATCAGAAACTTGTCCACAAAATCCCTGAAAATGTCATTCATGAAGGACTGGAAGACGGAAGGAGCATTAGTGAGCCCAAAGGGCATCACAAGGTACTCAAAATGCCCTTCAGGGGTGTTAAATGCCGTCTTCCATTCATCCCCGTGCTTAATGCGAATAAGGTTATACGCCCCCCTGAGGTCAAGCTTGGTAAACCAAGTAGCGTTTTTCACCCTGGAAAACAGGTCAGAAATCAAGGGTAACGGGTATTGATATTTCACAGTAATATTGTTCAAGAGACGATAATCAATACACGGCCTTAATGAACCATCTTTTTGGCCACAAAGAAAAAACCGGCACCTAAGGGTGAAGAGGATGGTCTGATATGACCCTTCTCCAATGATTCCTTGATATAAGACCGCATAGCGTCATGTTCAGGTACAGACAAGTTAAAAAGGCGACCTTTAGGGAATTTACTACCCGGCACTAATTCAATAGCGCAGTCATAGCTCCTATGGGGAGGCAAGGATGCAGATTTACTTTCGCTAAACACATCAGAAAAATCAAACAAAAAGTCAGGAACATCCTCAGCCTGGGGGAGGCAGAAAAACAGGAGTGTTGGTATTAACACATTGGCAGCCCCAACTGGTTACAGACACAGATTTCCAATCCAAAACAGGATTATGAGACTGTAACCAAGGGAAACCCAGCACTATAATGTCATGCAGATTATATAGAACCAAAAATTTGCAGCACTCCTGGTGATCAGGTTCAACCCTCATTATCACCTGAGTAGAAAACTGGGGTTTATTCTCAGCCAAAGGGGTAGAATCGATCCCCAGTAAAGGAATAGACTTCTGTAGGGGTATCAAGGGAAATCCACAACGTTTAGCAAAATCATAATCCATCAGGTTAATAGCTGCTCCAGAATCAACGAAAGCCTGAGCAGAAAATGAGGACAGAGAGCATATCAGAGTGACAGTTAATAAAAACTTAGTCTGAACACTACCCAAGACAACTGAGCATGCAAAATGTCTTCCCCGCTTAGGGCAGACTGAAATAGCATGAGAGGCATCACCACAGTAGAAACATAACCCATTGCGCTTTCGAAACTCATGACGCTGTGCCCCAGACACCACTCCATCACACTGCATGGGCTCAGCAGCTGGCTCACAAGGCAACACCACTCCACGCATACTTCTCCGCTCACGCAAACGTCTGTCAATTTGAATCGCTAATGACATAGAATCATTGAGACCAGAGGGGGACAGGGAATCCCACCATAACATCCTTTACATTATCCGACAAACCCTTCCGGAAAAGGGCCGCCAAAGCGTCGTCATACCACTTGGTCAGGACTGCCCACCTACGGAATCTCTGACAGTATAACTCAGCGTCATCAAGCCCCTGATTTAATGCCAACAAGGCTTTTTCAGCTTGATCAGTGACATTAGGCTCATCGTACAATAACCCCAAGGCCTGAAAAAACGCATCAACATCACTCAAAACAGGATCCCCAGGTATCAGGGAAAAAGCCCAATCCTGAGGATCGCCGCGCAGGAGAGAGATGATAATTTGAACCTGCTGCGCTGCGTTTCCTGAGGACTTAGATTTTAAGGCAAAAAACAATTTACAATTATTTTTGAAATTCTGAAACTTAGCTCGATCCCCTAAAAACAAATCTGGCATGGGGATCCTAGGTTCCACAACAGGCAACCCAGCAAGATAGATAGCAATACTCCGACCTCAGTGGCAAGCTGATCCACACGGCCAGACAACTGTGCAAACTCCATTGGGAGAAAAGATCCTCCCCAGCACCCAGAGATACAGAGGGAGAAAAAAAAAAAAAAAAAATGCAACAAACAGAAAAATATCTCTGACAACTTTTCTTCCTTCAAAATATTTTTTCCCTTCTGTGAGTACCATACAATTTTTAGGCCGGTGATACTGTTATGTTTCGGTAGCTGAGGAGTGCAGGTAAAAAAGGCAATACACCAGAGCAGTTGGAATCTACCACCTAAATTAGTTCTCTGGTGTAAGAAAATCAAAACAGCAGCCACTGAAAAAACTGGAAAAAGCAAAAGAACAAAACTCAGTGGCTGAACTAAACTGAGAGGGCAGAAGCCCCGGAGGGGACCCTGAAGGCCCCAAAGAAGTGCAGGACAAAATGCAAAAATATAGCAAAAACACAAAATAAGAAATTGTCTTATCTGATAGCAGGAGATGCAGACACGACACAGCAGGCTACAAGGGATACTGGAAAGAAGGATTCAGACCAGAACAATTGATCACCGGCAACCCTGATGGGAAAATGACTCCCTTATATAAGACCAATCAGTAACACCTGATTCCCAGTCCTCACAATCCTCACTAGTACCGCTTGTAACCAGCAGAGGGAGCCTCTGCTCAGAACTCATCTCAAACCCATTCACAACACAAAACCATTTTGCTTCTTAATATCATTTTTCTTTTTAACAACAGTTGAAGTCTGTTGTAAATGGGGGAGAAAAAAGAGATGAAGCAGGAGGCTCTGCTCTGTCCCATGCCGCCCTCAACAAAGGCGCTTGATCACCTCTTGTCCAAAAACCAATGAAATAAGTCTATGGATTGTTGAACACAGTGGTCGGGATCATTGTTAATCCTTTTTATTCTTAAAAATTGACTGAACGGCACAGATCTTTTTATATGCATAGGGTGTGCACTATGAAAATGCAAAAGTGAATTTGTGGATGAGGGTTTTCTAAATACCTCTGTGGTCAAATTACCTTGATTGGTTCTAAAACCAATACATCTAAGAACTCCAAACGGGAGCCCCCAAAAATGCTGGTAAATTTCATATTCATTGTATTTGAAACATTAAGATATTCCACAAAACTACCAAAGGACTCAGAAGACCCGTCCCAAATTATAAAGATGTCATCCACAAAACCGATATACAGTTTGATATACCTCAAAAACGGATTTTCCGTGGCATAGCTATACTTCTCAAAAACGGAAAGAAAAAGGTTAGCAAACGTACACGCAACAGGGCTCCCTATCGCAGTGCCCACCTGTTGAAAGTACCACGTGTCCAAAAACTTAAAAGCATTCCTTTTCAAAATAAATTGAATTCCATCACAAATAAAATCCCCAAAATCCCCACTCTTCCCTGTGTCCGCAAGAACTCTCCTGACTGCTGCAGCGCTCACCATTTGTGGAATTCTAGTGTACAAATTATCCACATCTATTGATGTCAATGAAAATCCCTCCTGCCACGTGAATTCCCGTATAGCATGGAGGAACTCATTGGTGTCTTTAATATAAGAAGGAATTTCCTTTACTACAGGACGCAGCAGGCAATCTAAATATTTTGACATAGGTTCTGTTAAAGATCCGATTCCGGACACTATCGGACGTCCAGGAGGAAGAGTCAGTGACTTGTGGACTTTAGGGATATGATACCAGTGTGCCCTGTGAGGAAACTCTGGTAACAATTGTTTTGCTCTTTTTTTTTGGAAAGTATGCCTTTCTCTACCTGAGTCCTCAACAATGTACGTAATTCACTTTTAAATTTATTTGTGGGATCACCACGCAAGATTGCATAGGTATGATGGTCAGACAATTATCTCAAAGCTTCTTGGACATAATAATCATACTAAGTAATACAGTATTGCCACCTTTGTCCGCTCTGCGGATCACCACATCATCCCATCCTCTAATGGTTTTTATAGCATTATGCTCTGCTACAGTCAAATTTGAAGGCGGCTTAGGATAACACAAAGCCTCCACATCCTTAATAACCATTTTTTCAAACAACAGGGGCATATAGGTTGACTTAGGCTACTTTCACACATCAGGCTTTTTGAATCAGGCATGTTCCGTCTTATGCCTGATAGGACGGATCCGGCGCTGATTTTAAAAAACTGATGGAATGATCAGGTTTTTTGCCTGATCCGGCCTGACCTTTGAACCCGGAAAAAGAAGCTTTTCCAGGTTGAAAATACAGACATCAATGTCCGGACCGAGGAGAGAGAGAGAGAGAGAGAGAGAGAGAGAGAGAGATTCCGGACCGAGGAGAGAGAGAGAGAGAGAGAGAGGGAGAGAGAGAGAGGGAGAGAGAGAGATGGAGAGGGAGAGGGAGAGGGACCTTGGACTCCGGATCAGTTTTCTGACGGATTTGTCAAAAATCTGGTCCGGCTCCATAGGTTTGCATTGTTTCCGGCCGCCTGAAGTGCCGATTCAGGCACTGTCAGGTGCCTCCGGAAAAAAAAAAAAAACGTTACAAAAACCGTCTTGTCCGGCCGCCGGAATGTACAATTCCGACGGATCCGGCCAAAAACGGATGCAACGCAGTGGCATCAGGCGCGATCCGGCGCTAATGTAAGTCAATGCTAAAAAAACGCATCCGGTACCGGATCCGTTTTTTTAGAAACACGCCGGATCGCGCCTGATTCAAAAAGCCTGATGTGTGAAAGAGGCCTTAACCCTCCTCTAAAAAAATAATTTTTTTGACTTGATGAACAAAAACCACCTTCTGTTACAGAAGGATCCATCAAACTCCGTAATAAAGCCGCATCTTCTTTGCTTGTTGCCAAAGATGTACTACCACTCCCTTTTACCATAAAACCCAAAAGTCCTATAGCACAAGGACTTTCTCCATCTAATAATCTTTAGATTTCATGATGCCTTGCACCCAGGGCCAGCGGCAGCAAAACAACCCCAAAACATCGTTGAACCTCCACCATATTTTACTGTAGGTACTATGTTCTTTTCTTTGTAAGCTTCATTCTGTCTTGCTCTCATCTGTCCTCAAGACGTTTTCTCGGAAAGATTTTAGCTTACTCATGTACATTTTGACAAACTGCTTTCTAGCTTGTTTATATCTCTGTGTCCAGCAGGAGGGTCCTCCTGGGTCTTCTGCCATAGTGTTTCATTTGATTTAAATGTTGATGGATAGTTTGCGCTGACACTGATGCACTCTGAGCCTACAGGACAGTTTGAAATTCTTTGAAACTTGATTGGGGCTATTTATCGACTATACTGCTTTGCAACCTTTCAGCAATTTTTCTCTGCCGTTCAGGGAGATTATCTATAGTGCCATGGGTTGTGAATTTGTTGATTATGTTGCGCACCGTGATTAAAGAAACATCAAGATCACTGGAGATGCACTTAAAACCCTGAGATTGTTGATATTGTTCAAGAATTTTGGTTCTCAAGTCCTCAGACAGTTCTCTTCTCCTCTCTCTGTTCTCCATGCTTAGTTTGGCACACACGACACACAATGCAAAGATTGAGTCAAAGTCTCCCTTTTTATCTGGTTTCAGGTGTGATTTTCATATTGTCCACACCTGATATTTGCCACAGGTGAGTTTGAATGAGCATCACATGCTTGAAATAAAGTTGTTTACCCACAATTTGGAAAGGTGCCATCAATTTTGACCAACCCATTTTTGGGGATTTGTGTGAAATTGTGTCCGATTTGCCTTTTTATCCTCTGTTTTTTTTTGTGTTGTTCCAATACACACAAAAGGAAATAAACGAGTATAACAAAACATTGTAATTGCAATATTCATCTGCGAGACACATCTCATTTTCTGGAACAATTTCAAGGGTGCCAACACTTTTGGCCATGACTGTATAACTTATGTCTACATATAGCATGGACTGGAGGGTACCTTTCTTTTCTCATTATTTTTGGTCTTGCCTTTAAACAATGTATAGTTATAATACTCAATATATAATTTAATATGCTACAAGTATTGTCTTTTTAATTGTTGGAAACAATGGCGTAATTTCCGAGTATAATCTTTAGAAATGACTAAAATCTGCTATGATTTATCTGTTTTTTTCATCCAGGACAATAGATAAGGATATTGATTTTGTATTTCCTGTTTTCTTCTGCAGGGGGCTATTCTTGTTAATGACTTGGTTGTCCCACAGCCACAGCTTCAGCACTTATCTGTCGAGAAACTTGAGAGGGATGGTGCCTTTCTCATGGATGCTGGTTCAGTATGTTCTTACTATCTTATTATGTTTCTTGTATAGTATTTTAAGTTAGAGTACTACTGCTCTGCCAGGACATCATCACTTAGTATTAGGTCAAGTTCAGACGACTGGTGTAGAAGCAGAGCCGGTCATTACATGCCCTGGAGCACATGCTGCAGTTATGTCCAGTTCCACATTGACTACCATTTTGTGTGAGCATACACGTACACCACACTAACCAACTCTAGGATTACCTGAAGCTGGCATGATCAGACTGAGGTTCATGAACTTATTCACTGATGTTGGGAGTCTGGGGAGAGGGTAATTCCTGTCTGTCTTCAAAGGAACTCAACTCTCGAACTTACACACGGAGTCCAGCGACATTAACAGTATGCCTCTACAGCAAGTTTTCTCAATCGCTTCATTGGGGGACACAGGAACCATGGGTGTATGCTGCTGCCACTAGGAGGCTGACACTATGCATATGAAAAAAGGGCTGGCTCCTCCTCTGATGTATACACCCCACTGACTGGCATCACTTAATCAGTTTTAGCTTAGTGTCAGTAGGAGGTGGACACGGGTCTCTCCGGAGACCCATAACTACCTAATGTGCGTCGTTCCTTTTCAGGTTTTTTTCCGGAGGGATACAGTGTCAAAAGTCACTACTGTACTCCCACGCAGAGACTATGAGTACGGCGTGTACTGCCACCCCGTATCCTCATATGTCTGTTCTTTGGCAGGACCCCCGTAGATCCCTAACACGGACGTGTGTTTAGGCGACCAGAACAAAGCAAAGACCCGGGCCTGCCTCCGTCTCCCACCTACTCGCCCACCAGAGCCTGTCGGATGGAGAGACACAGATGTCCCACATCTGTCTTCTGGACGTCCGATCTTCATTCAAGGTATGGTCCCTTCCCTCCAATAGGACAGAAGAAGGAAGATAGGAAGAAACAAGATATGAAGAAAGAAGATAAGATGTTGCAGGGATGTGCCCCCCTCTCCTCCCCATCCCCCCCCATATGAATAGTGGGGTGAGGATTACTTTCTGGGAGCCCCTTGTCCTTTACGTCTCCCAGGGCGCATCACCTCCTGGGGTTCCCTGCAGCTCCAGGCTCCCTTGGCGCCGCTGCACTCTCTCTGGAGGGGCCTTCACACTCCCCTCTGAGGGGATCTCAAGCCCCTTGAGTCATCAGAGGGATCTTCTGTCCGGGGCCACTTGTCTACTAGGGCGCACTATCGCGCCGCCACAGGGGGCTGTTTTCGCGTTTTTTTTTTTTTTTTCGGTGAACCGTCCCCCCCCCTCCCCCTCTGCCGGCGGCCTCAGTTCCTAATTGAGGCCCCGGCTTCATTCGGGGCCTACTTCCGGCGCTGGCTCCGCCCCCTGTTTCCCTACTTACGGGCGGGCTTTTCTCCCGCCCGTCTCCTCACAGCGCAGTCAGAGAGGCCCCGCCCACCTCCCTCTCTGCTCCTCGGCGTTCTGTAGCCGCCCTGTATGCGGCTCTGTGCAGCGTTTTCGCACCGCCCACTGATGAGAGCGGGAACCTGGAGCAGCAGCGCGCGTTTTTTCTTAATCCGGACGCCATCTTCAGGAGAATCCTCCCAGCAGGATGACTTCTCCCACAGCCTGATAGGATCGCTCACATCCGGAGACCACCTTCAGGAACCGTGAGTTGCTCTGCCCTGCAGAGCAGACACTCTCCTCTGTCTCCCTGGTGTCCTCCAACTTTCTGGCATCAGTTAGTGGGACTCTCACGATGCCTAAACACAAGGGTGAGCCTGCTCGCCCCACACCTTCCTCTTCCTCTACCACTGTGGTCAGGCACTTTGTGCGTAATTCCTGTAATAGCAGACTCCCTTTAGGTCAGTCATCTACCCTCTGCCAGGCCTGCAGCGACCCCACAGTACCCACCCAGGAATCCCCTTCAGCCCCAGGCGGTTCTGACCCCCCTACCCCAGTGTGGGCGGCTTCTCTGTCACAATCCGTGTCACAGACATTTGTGTCCGTTTTGGACAGATTGCCCCTTTCAACACCAGCGGCTGGAGTCACAAAATTCCCAGCCCGGTCCTTTTATCTCAGGCCGTAAGAGACCCAGACTGGAGCAGCGTTCTAGGTCTCTTCCCGCTCCACCTCACCAGACGACCTATCAAGGTGTGATCCCCCTCTGGCGCCCTCCTCTCCGGAGTCAGGCAAGCGTCTGCAGACGCCTATCGAAGATGATCAGACCTAGATTCAGGACAGGCCTCCACCATGATGGATATGGTGCAGAGCCTGATCGTGGCAGTCAACCAGACCTTAGGCATCAAAGTATCGCTACGGAATCCGCAGATCAGGCGGTTTCGTTCAGACGGTCCAAGCTCATGGAGATACTCAAGAGGGAAGATCCAACCAGGCGTTTTCAAAGAGGGAAGCACCTCGGCATCCTATATCCCTTCCCTCCGGAACTTACCACTAACTGGACGATTTCTCCTACGGTGGACCCTCCGGTCTCCAGACTCTCCACCAATACGGTCCTTCCACTCTCTAATGCAGCTTCCCTCAAGGATGCCAACGATAGAATTTCAGCTGCAGAATGGAAGGGAGGGAGACACAGGAATTCATTACTGATGGGTAGGCGGAGCCCCAGATCAGGATGTCACCTCAGATGAAAAGAGTGCTGACTGGCTGGCCCCTCCAGCTCGGGCTCCTCCTACTCAGCTCCAGTCTAAGATTTGAGGTCCAGAGGATGGTCGCTGCTAATGCAGCTCCTCAGAAGATTTTATTATTTTATATTCGGACAGGAGACTTGGATCACCAGTTGGTCTAGAGGTCTCAGGGGTACCAGCGCTGCTGTACCCCAACCTCTCCCTTGGCGGATCTGTATTTACTCAAAGTCCCTGCAGAATCCTTGCCGGCCCTGGGGGATGAGGAGAGCTTCCCTGGCGGGACGCAAACCACACGTGCGGTCACTGCGTTCCTCGCCCTGGGGGAAGCATGGGCACAGCGCCAGAAACCCCTGAGGGTCCCTGTGGCGCTTTGGCTGGTGAGTACTCCACACAAATTTTTTATTATTATTATGTGTGAGTGCTTTAGCGTCTGAGTGAGCAGCGCTATTACTTGTATGTCAGTATGCTTCAGCGCTGCTGTGACAGCGCTGTTACAAGTAGATGTGGTGATTTTTTGTCCGCAGGCTGATAGCTGCAGGACAGAGAGGGAGCAGGAGCGGGGGAGTTCGCGCTCAGCAGGGGGCGTGGCCTAACGATTCCCGGTCTTCTGAGCAGGAAGACGTGCGCTCTGGCGTTTCTCCTGCGACTCCCCCACTGTGGCGGCCATTACACAGGCTCCTGGGCTCCTCAGACCGCTCCTCTCCTCATAAGACACCACGGCCAGCTGGGTGAGTGCTGATTCCTCACCCCGCAGCGCAGCGATCGCTATCCTGCAGCTGCAGTCTCATTAGAGACATAAAATTGGCTGGGGCTGACACTTCATATATATATTGTGGTGAGTTTGCAATATTAACCCCTCTGAGGGTTATTTCTACCAGCTAAATTTTTTAACTGAATACCGCTGGGGTAACCCTGCCTGGTGAAGCGTTAACCCTTCAGCGTTTAAAAAAAAAAAAAAACGCATAGTTTTTGCTGGTATTACCGCTTTGACCTGCTCATACAGGTGAGACATGTCTGAACAGAGTTCAGATGCCGTGGACCACGTCCCAGTGCCATTACGGCAATCAGATACGCAGACCTCCACAGCTCTAGCGCTGCGGTCGACAGCGGTGAAAAATTGGACGATATCGCTCGATCGATCAACAACTTGTCTGACCTTTTAGGTCAATATGTGTCTGCTAATTCCTCTCAGAGGAAGCGACGCAGGCCATTACCGGCCTCTACACGGAGCGAGTCAGATGTATCTGATATTGGGCAGAGTTCCCCTTTAAATTCGGATGGAGAAATATCCGATTCAGATGCGGACGAGCCGCAGGGGCGTTCCTCTATGGCGAAGCGTACGGAGGCATTAATTGAAGCCATGAGAGATATATTACAGTTACCGGAGGAGGTAACTAGTCGTCCTGGTAAATCAGCACGCATGTTCCAGGAGTCCCGTGCTTCGCGTACAACATTGCCAGCTCTGGATGAGCTTAATAGTGTAATAGAGGAGGAACGTCTGTGTCCAGATAAGCGTTTTCATGGAACGCATTTCTTTGATACACTTTATCCTTGCTCTGCGGAGTTAAAGGCTAATTGGACTTCTGCTCCTGAAGTGGATGTGTCTTTATCTCAGCTTAGTAAATCCTCACTACTCCCTATTAAGGGGAAAGCGAGTTTACAGGAGCCTTTGGATAGAAAACCGGAATTGGCGGCAAAAGCAAGCTATGAGGCTGCGGGTCATGGATTCCGAGCGGTGCTAGGATCCATGTGTGCTGCTAGAGCTTCTCTAGGCTGGTTGGCACGTCTGAAGACGGAGTTGCAAAATGAATCTCCGTTATCTGAGATACGGGAAACTTGTGAATGGTTAGAAACGGCAGCCTGTTATATCTTTGATGCCGGTCTGGATACGGCATCTCTGCTGGCCAAAGCGCAAGCTTCAGCGGTCACAGTCAGAAGAGCTTTATGGCTCAGACAGTGGGCCGGGGACGCAGTTTCCAAACAAGGGTTGTTGGCCTTACCTTACAAGGGTGGCCATCTTTTTGGATCCGACCTCACAGAGCTGATTTCCAAGGCTAAGGCGAAGGAATCAGCATTATCACAGCGTAGGGCCATGGCCTCGGTGTCCAGTAAGCCTAGTGTCTATAGTGGTCGGCGGTCCTTTCGGGGCCGAGGACGATCTAGTCACTCCTCGTGGGGATCGGGTCGTCCTTCCTTCTCAGGAAAGAAATCCTCTCAGAAAACTCGTACTCCCTGGAAGCAGAGTTTCCGCCAGGACAAGCGGGAACTTGACAAGAAGCCCGCAAAGTCGGATTGACGCCAGGGGTCCACTCGAGGATTCTCGAGTGGGGGGTCGCCTGCTTCTTTTCAAGGCGACTTGGATGGCTCGCGTTCCAGATTCCTGGGTAACGCGGATAGTGTCGGCAGGCTATTTCATAGAGTTTGCTTCTCGACCCCCAAATGTTTTTTGTCAATCTCGCGTTCCGTCGGAACCCGAGTTTGTTGTCGCTCTACAGCGAGAGGTCGAATCTCTGCTACAAAAGGGTGTAGTGATACCGGTTCCGTCAGAGGACCGAGGGAAAGGTTTTTATTCCAACCTTTTTGTAGTTCCCAAAAAGGAGAACAAATTTCGCCCGATTCTGGATCTCAAGCGATTAAACCGGCATGTCCATGCCCGGAAATTTCGCATGGAGTCGCTTCGCTCCGTTGTGGCAGCTCTGTCACAGAACGATTTTCTGGTGTCAATCGACATTCGCGACGCCTATTTGCATATTCCCATCGGAAAGGCTCATCAGCGCTTTCTTCGATTTGCCATAGGTCAGAATCATTACCAGTTCGTGGCTCTGCCGTTCGGCTTAGCCTCAGCGCCAAGGGTCTTTACAAAAATTCTGGCGCCCCTCATGGCAATCCTTCGAAGACAGGGGATTACGATTCTCCCTTATCTGGACGATCTTTTGATCGTGGCTTCCTCGGAGGAGGAGGCGTTGACGGCTCGGGATTTGTCTCTTCAGTTTCTGAAGGACTTCGGTTGGCTAGTCAATTGGGAGAAGTCGTCCCTGGAACCATCGAGGACAATCCTCTTTTTGGGAATGCATCTCGACACGTTTCGGTCGGTAGTTTCCCTACCACCAGACAAACAGTCATGTCTTCTTCGACATGTACAGATTATGAAATCCTCAACGGCAATGTCCCTACGGAAGTGTATGCGTCTTCTGGGACTGATGGTGGCGTCCATGGAGGCAATTCCTTTTGCCCAGTTCCATTCCAGGACTCTCCAAAGGTTCATCTTGAGTCGATGGAACCGGTCGCAATCGCTGGATTGCAGTGTCACTATTTCTCGCGCGGTGCGGGATTCTCTAGAATGGTGGTTACGTCCAGGGGCATTCTCCCTGGGGAAGTCTTTCCTCCCTCCGAAGTGGTCAGTCATAACCACCGATGCCAGCCTGACGGGCTGGGGGGGTGTTTGGAACAATCTCTGGATTCAGGGGGTATGGTCATCGGAAGAGTCTGTTCTTCCGATCAACATCCTGGAATTGAGGGCGATTTTCCTTTCCTCCAACAATGGACGGTCCCTTTGAGCGGTCTGCCAGTCCGAGTGCAGACAGACAATGCGACGGCTGTCGCGTATATCAATCACCAAGGTGGGACAAGGAGTTCCAGACTCATGGTAGAGGTTTCCCGAATTCTGATTTGGGCAGAGGCCAGTGTACCAGCCATTTCGGCGATTCATATTCCAGGGGTTCAGAATATTACAGCGGACTTTCTCAGTCGCAGAAGGATGGATCCCGGGGAATGGAGCCTCCACCCGGAAGTTTTTGCACTACTGTGCTCTCGCTGGGGAACCCCCCAAGTGGATTTGATGGCATCCAGGTCCAATGCCAAGTTACCGACGTTCATGTCCAGGTACAAGGACCCGAAGGCTGTGGCGGTGGATGCTCTAGTGGCTCAGTGGGATCAGTTCGAGCTGATCTATGTATTCCCGCCGATATCCTTACTTCCTCTAGTACTGCGTCGGATCAGACTAGAGAGAATTCCAGCTATTTTGATAGCTCCAGACTGGCCAAGAAGGGTGTGGTTCTCGACAATAATGTCGCTGTTGGCGGCACCTCCTTTTCCACTCCCTCTTCAACCGGACTTGTTGACTCAGGGGCCCGTTTGTCATCCGGACTTGATGTCCCTGCGTTTGACGGCGTGGCTCTTGAGACCGAAATCTTGACCCGTAGAGGTTTCTCAGCCGAGGTCATTGCTACTCTTCGTGCTGTAAGAAGTCCGGCTACTACTAGGATTTACCACAAAATTTGGGAAACCTTCTTTTCATGGTGTTTGGGGTCCTCTCGGAACCCGAGAAAATTTTCCATTCCCAACCTGTTGGCTTTTCTGCAGCATGGGCTAGACAAGGGTTTGGCAGTCAGCACCCTGAAAGGTCAGATTTCTGCTCTGTCCTTATTGTTCCGGAGAACCATTGCTTCGAATAGAGACGTGCTCTCCTTTTTCCGAGGTATATCTCGTAAGTTTCCGCCGCGGAAGGCACCCGTGTCTCCTTGGCGGCTCAACCTTGTTTTGGAGGCTCTTCAGCATAAATCTTTTGAGCCTATGGTTTCTGCTAGCCTTTCTTTACTTTCTTGGAAGGTGGCTTTCCTTGTTGCAGTCACTTCCTTGAGGAGAGTTTCTGAGTTGGCAGCTCTTTCTTGTTCGCCTCCTTTTCTGGAGTTTTTTCCGGATCGTGTAGTGCTTCGCACTCGGGGTGATTTTTTGCCTAAAGTGGTGTCACAATTTCATGTCAACAGGATATTGTGTTGCCTTCATTCTGCCCGGATCCGAAGAATGTGAAAGAGCGAGCTTTACACACATTGGATTTAGTGCGGGCCTTGAAGTTTTATCTATCTATTACTCAAGGTTTTCGTAAGACGGACTCCCTATTTGTGGTTCCAGTCGGTCGTCGGCGTGGTCAACGAGCTTCCAAGGATTCTATAGCTCGTTGGATCCGGTCAGCTATATTGGAAGCTTACCGTCTTCAGGGTGAATCTTGCCCGATTAAGATTCAAGCCCATTCCACGAGGGCTGTGGCTTCATCGTGGGCTTTTCACCAAGGTGCTTCGGCAGTGCAGCTCTGCCGGGCGGCAACTTGGCGCTCTGTCCACACGTTTACGAAGTTTTATAAAGTGGACGTCAGTGCTTCCGCTGATGCAGCCCTCGGACGTAGGGTCCTGCAGGCAGCTGTAGTTTAAAGTTCTGGATGAACTTGTGTTTAGCGCTGGTTGCGCTTTGTTGTTAAGGTTGTTGGGTTTCTGCCTCTTGTTGGTTTTTTCCCACCCTTATTTTTGAACTGCTTTGGGACGTCCCATCAGTAATGAATTCCTGTGTCTCCCTCCCTTCCATTCTGCAGCTGAAACACGGATTTTGGTAAGAACTTACTGGTAAAATCCTTTTCAGCGAAGGAAGGGAGGGAGACACAGCACCCTCCCAAGGCAGAAGTGTGTTGATGTTTTCAGATGCAGCGCGACCCTTATCTGATAGCGATTATCTGGGCTGAGGTCAGCGCGCTAAGGCTCTGTTCCAGCATCGCCAGCTCATCGCAGTAGTCAGGTTCCGTGAGTAGTACCTGGAACTCTGTGGTTTTTGGTTTTCTTTGCATGCATAACCTGTATCCTTGTGTTTTTTCTCTGAAGTTTCTTCAGAAGGGGTTATGTTGCTCCGCTGGTGATCTTGGCTCTTTTCCTAAAAGCTTTGGTACGACTGGAGCTGAGTAGGAGGAGCCGAGCTGGAGGGGCCAGCCAGTCAACACTCTTTTGATCTGAGGTGACATCCTGATCTGGGGCTCCGCCTACCCATCAGTAATGAATTCCTGTGTCTCCCTCCCTTCCTTCGCTGAAAAGGATTTTACCGGTAAGTTCTTACCAAAATCCGTGTTTTAGAATCGCTGGCAAAATCAGCCTTTGAAGCAGCCGCTTCTGCTTTATGCCTCGCCTTTGCCTCAACTTGGGTATCAAGGGCCTTAGCCCGATGGGCAAGACAGCTCCGCAAGGGCATCATGGCTGTAGCCCCTCCGATAGAGCTGGCGGAGCTTGCAAATCAAATTTCCCGTGCTGGACAATATTTGGTTTCGGCCTCCCGGACGCCGCGTCTTGCACTGCTCAGGCATCCAGCAATTCTGTAGCCATCCAGAGGAATTTTTGGCTCAAGGCATGGCAAGCTGATCCTTCTTCAAAGAAGTCGCTCACTGGCCTCCCCTTCCAGGGAAATCGTCTGTTCGGCTCCAGGTTGGATCAGATCATTAAGGAGGCAACAGGAGGCACGAGTTCTCTCCTCCCTCAGTCCAAGCCTCGCAGTCCCGTTCAAAGGCGGCAGTTCCGCTCCTTTCGGCCTTTTCGCGCTTCCCCGGCGTCGGACGATTCTTCAGGTCGGCACAGGCCGCAGAATCGGCAGACCAAGGAGAAGGCTTCCTTCAGGCCCACTCCTTCCTGGCGTTCCCATAACTCCCTGGGTAGATCTTCCAGGTCAAGACCTGGCAGATCCTCCTCAGCTTGACTCGTATCCACAGCCCAGCGTTTCTCCCAGGCCGGGTGGTCGTCTCCTGCGGTTCCGAGGCGTTTGGCTTGTCCTGGTAGAAGACTCGTGGGACAGGGAGGTTGTATCCTCTGGATACAAAATAGAGTTCGCTTTCTGCCCCCCAGTTCGGGTCTTCGTTTCCCGCCCCCCAAGGGACCCTTCCTTGCGCCCGTGTTCTCAGTTGCTCTATTTGACGACGCAGCTATTGAGACCGCGGTATTAAGAGCATCCGGGTTCTCCGATCGGGTGATTCGCACCACGATCCAGGCCGGGAAACCGTTGTCCCCTAGATTCTACTACCGAACCTGGAAGGCCTATTTTCACTGGTGGGAGTCTAACGTCACCCGCCAATGAGGTTGTCGCTCCCAGCTATCTCGGGTTTTTTCTCCAAGTGGTACTGGATTCTAGTCTCTCGCTCTCTCTCTCTCGCCACTCTAGAAGGGTCAGGTGCCAATTTTTTCTATTCTCTGTCAGAAATCCTTGGCACCTCATTCTTTTCATTTGAATGAGGATAATGTCCTACCTTCCTTCTGTCTGCTTCCGACTCATTCTCTGGAGCATTAGTGGAACAGGCCGTACCGGGTCCGGGCAGTGAGGATCTGCCTAGAGAGGGCTGCTTTCTTCAGGAAGTCAAATCTTCTGTTCGTCATTCTAGCCGGGGCGCGGAGAGGCCTGCCGGCCTCCAAGGATATGACTGCGCGTTGGATTAGGATTGCAATATTGGAAGCTTACCGGGTTAAGAACAGTGTGCCCCCCTTTGAGATTAACGCTCACTCCACCCAGACAGTAGGCGCCTCCTGGGGGTTCACCATGGGGCATCCGCCCTACAACTTTGCAAAGCGGCAACCCTGTCTTCCATCCACACGTTTGCCAAAAATTTTACAAGGTCCACGCCTACGCTTCGGCGGACGCCAGCTTAGGCAGAAGATCTTCCAGGCAGCATTGGGGACTTTGCAGACCTGAATGGAGTTTCTTGCCATTTTTTCCCACCCCATGGACTGCTTTGGGACGTCCCATGGTTCCTGTGTCCCCCAATAGAGAAAGCAAGATTATGGTTTCTTACGTAAAATCTGTTTCTCTGAGCGCTCATTGGGAGACACAGCACCCTCCCATATGTTTACAACTCGTCCTTTCTTCTGATTGTTATGGTTATGTTTGTTGTCTGTTCTGTTTTTTTCTCTCATGTTCTTCTCCTACTGCTTTCTCACTAACTGATTAGCTGATGCCAGTCGGTGGGATGTATACTGCAGAGGAGGAGCCAGCCCTTTTTCATATTTATAGTGTCAGCCTCCTAGTGGCAGCAGCATACACCCATGTTTCCTGTGTCCCCCAATGAGCGCTCCGAGAAACAGATTTTACGGTAAGCAACCAAAATCTTGTTTTTGTGGGACGAGTTTCTGTTTTTCTTGGTACCATTTTTATTTTTATTTTTTTTGTTTTTTTTTTTTATCACACAATGAGCAAAAACCAGCAATTCAGGAATATTTATTTTATATGCAGTTCAGCGTGTGATAAAATAGAACAGCGTATCTTCTGGTCAGTACTATTACAGCAATAGCACATTTATATATTTAAAAAAAAAATAAAAAATTTCACTTTGCTACTTTTACACAATAAAAACAATTTTATAGAAAAAAGTATTGATTTTGCATGGCTATATTCTTTGAGCATATGCTATTTATCTCGGCTGATGGAGCTGTATGATGGCTTGGTTTTTGCAGGACAAGATAACTATTTCAGCTATACCATTTTTATTTACATACTACTTTTTGCTCGCATTTTAATCCACTTTTTTTTGGGGGTGGTATGATGAAAAAAGTTTTTTTTTAACACGTTTTATATTTTTTTTTTACTGTGTTAACTGACGTTGATAACTAGTGTGACACTTATATAGATTGGGTTGTTCTGGATGCAGCGATACCAAATTTGTTTGGGTTTTTTGTTTTTGCATAAATTACATATATATTGGTATAATAATTTTTTTTTTTTTATGGGTCTTTTTTATGCTTTTACAATTTTTTTTTTTAACTTTTTTACCTAGTTACTCTATGGGAATTTAACTTTTATTATGCCAATCATTGGTATAATGCTTAGTAATGACAAAATGCCATCTAGACCATGCGCTTGGCGTGGTCTAACAGACCACTATATTATTTGACTTCCTTCTGCCATGACAACCATCGGTCCCCCACAATTACTACGCTGGGGTGCTGGTTGGGTGGTATAGGAAGCCCTGTCCCTCTCCTAGCCTTCTAAAATTTGCAATCGTTATTGATCGCGGCATTTCGGGGTTAAACAGCCGGGGAATGTGCGGGCGCTGCCCCTGGCTGTACCAGTCCGAGCTCGGCTGTCACTTAAGTGTAATCCCAGCGGCAATCATGCTGGCACAGCTCTTGTTCAGGTCACTGCTAAATAAGACGTACCGTTACATCACATGATGGGAAGGGGCTAATGTGTGCATTTGGGGTGACGCTCCTTTAGGCTTTTATTTTTGATAGCGGTTAAACACCAAAGGCTATGTTTTGAGCTAGGCTTTTTACTTTTTTCTTAAACATTCTGCTCGATGGTATTTTTTACAAGAAGCAGGTGTCCAATTTCAGAAAATATATTGGCGTAGGTTATATTCGTTTTTTTATAGTTCTGATTTTAATTCTGTTTGGAAATTGACCTGAAACCTTTAGAAACAAAGGGGTTAAACATAACGGATATTTCCAAGTGACAAGTGATAGAATTGCTAATTCCGTGGGACAGATACGGATTAATAATAACACCTACATTCCAGCACAATTAAAATATGTAAATGTTTTACATTGCCGGGCATTGCTGCTCTAGTTTTATTAAGTGTGCCTTTCTCAGCAGTAATGTGTTCCCTGCTTTGTGTCAGGGCTTGTATACGCTTGGAGCATTGGCAATTACCATTTTAGAAATGAGACTTCCTTGCAAATGTAGACTGAGGTATTTAGACCAATGGAAAATGTCTTCCTATCTAGACATATACTTTATTCTGCATTTCATCAGCTCATTTTATAGCATGTTACAAACATTTGTAATCTCTGTTTTTTTTGTAGACCTTTTACCTCTGGGTTGGAAGGAATTGTGATACTAATTTTTTGAAGGATGTGCTAGGATTCCCTAACTATGCATCAGTGCCACAGAAAATGGTAAGTACGACTATACATATTTTTGTGGTCATTTTGGTGTTGAAATTCGACTGCATTGAAAAATCATCAAACCACTGGATATCTGCAGATCTTTTTATTTATTTATTTTATTTCAATTTTGATTTTTCTGACTTTTCAATCCTATATATTGGCCTTAACTAAAGGGCATTTCTAAAACTACCGAAACCTACAAAAAAAGAAAGCATTTCGCCCAGACGTAAAATTGAATGATATTTATTAAGTAATCAACAATTTAAAAAAAAAAAAAAAGAGAATAAAAAGTGAAGATTATGTACAGAGAACCACTATAGTCAGGTACCCCAAAAAATAATCATACTAATTACAACGAGTGCCTAAGCAAAGTATTCGTATTTCACATTTGACAGACAGGTAAATAGAAATAAAAAGGGCGAAGTTCTATATGAAGGTATTGTTCTGTAGGACTAAGTGCACAAATAAGCCCATCACTTAAGGGCAGTGCAATAAAATGATTAGACATATCATGATCGATCCATACAACCCGGTGGTCAATATATGAGCTCTGAATTGTTCAGTACTAATAAGATAACACGTATGTTTATAAAAATATGCAGTATGTCATGAAAATAAAGTGTACACAGTATGTAGTATAAGTAGTACCATAAGGCAGAACACCCGATCTGAAGTCCTTAATGTAGGAGGGGTATAGCGGTCCATAGGGGCATAATTTTAAGGAGTGCTGATTTGCCCTACAGGTCCCTGTAGAGGCTCACTCTTATCTGTACCCCAAAACTCCTAACAAGGGCAGTCCACAGATATCCATGAATAGGAGACCCTGCACTCTAACTTCTTCGTGTCCTGAAGTGTTTCGTCAAAGTGACGCCTCAAGGGACTAACTTGTCTAGAGTTTAATGGTAATAAACTGCTAGGTGCATGACAAACGTGGGTCCCCCCACTCCCTGTCTTGTTCTCTGTGTTGAACAAGACAGGGAGTGTAGGGACCCACGTTTAGGAATAATTGGAATAAGGGTTTAGGAATTGCAGCTCTTTAATATGTAGCTGCATCTTTTTCAAGGGACCAAAAGTAATTGGACAGTTATCTCAAAAGCTGTTTACTGGGCTGCATGGGCTTTTCCCTCATTAATCTGTTATCAATTAAGAAGGTAAAAGGTCTGAAGCTAATTCCAACTGTGGTATTTGCATTTGGAAGCTGTTGCTGTGAACCCACAACATGCGATCAAAGGAATGCAGTGAAGCAGAACATTATTAGGCTGAAAAAAAAATGCATCATATATAGATCAGAAATGTTTGGAGAGGCTAAATCAACAGTTTGGTACATCCTGCAAAAAAGAACGCACTGGTGAGCTTGGGAACTCAGGAAGGCCTAGACGTCCACGGATGATCACAGAATCCATTCCATGGTAAAGAAAAACCCTTTCAGAATTTCCACCCAAGTGAAGAACACGCTGCATGAAGTGTTTTTAGTATTGAAGTCTACCATAAATAGTAGACCTCATGCGAGCAAATATAGAGGATTCTCCACAACGTGCAAACAAGTAATCAGCCTTTAAAATAGAGAGGCCAGATTAGACTTTGCCAAAAACATCTAAAGAAGCCAGCCCAGTTCTGGAAAAGCATTCTTTGAACAGATGAAACTAAAATTAACGTCTATCAGAATGATGGGAAGACGAAAGTATGGAGAAGGACACCAGCACTCTACATCCTCAGTAAACATAATGGAGGCAGTGTGATGGCATGGGCATTCATGGCTACCAATGGCGCTGGGTCACTAGTGTCTATTGATGACATGTAACTGAAGACAGAAGCAGATGGATTAATACTGAAGTGTACAGGGCAATACTTTCTGCTCAGATGCAACCAAATGCAGCAAGGTTGATTGGACTTCAAAGTACAGATGAACAAAAAACATTCTTTGAAAGAAACCCAGGAGTTTTTTTAAGTAAAATAATTGGAAGAGTCAATCACCAGGTCTCAACCCCATGGAGCAGCATTTCACATGCTTAACACAAAACTTAAGACAGAAAGAGCCCCAAACAAGCAACAACTGAAGTCTGCTGCAGTAAAGGCCTGGCAAAGCATCACAAAGGAGGAAACCCAATGTTTGGTGACGTCCATGGTTACAGACTTCAGGCACTCATTGCCTGCAAAGGATTATTTGCAAAGTATTAAAGCGAATATTTTATTTATGGTAAAGTTAAATTGTCTAATTACTTTTGAGCTCCTGACATGAGGAGGCTTTATAGAAAATTTGTTGTAATTCCTAAACTTTTCACAATATATTTTTGCACAACCGCTTTAATTAAACCTGAATGTCTACATTACAATTGCATCTCAGTTGTTTTATTTTAAATCCAAAATAGTGGCATATTGAGCCCAAATCACGAAGATTCGGTCACTGTCCATATATTTCTGGACCTAATTGTATATAATACCATTGGGAGTGGGTTACTATGTGTCTACATGAGGGCGTTTTGTCACTGAGGAATATTACCATCTTGTCCTTTCCTCTATACTTGTCTTTTAGTCATTGCCTCTTCTATGCTATTGACTATTTTTATCAGTTATGTTTTTGTGATATTTTGATAATATTGAATAAAAATGTTCTACATATGTAATTGTTTGCCCTCTCTCTGTGTCCTTTTTGGGTAGTCTATTATCATTTTGCTATTGGGCATTTTATTTATTTATTTTACAGTTCTACAGCAAGTTTCCTTTATTGAGGTCGTTTACCCCTGTAACTGGGGATATAGAAGAAACTTTGGTAAAGGGAAAACACCTCCATTAGTCTCTAGAGCAAACAGAAAAAAAAACATTTATTAAAACTTCACCATTTATGATGGAATCTGTGTTTGACAAATACCAGGAAAGAGACTTTCATTTTTTGACTTCAACAATACCGGACAATATCGGACAACCTTACGGCCCCGTTACACTAAGCGAGATCTAGCCAGCGATTTCGCTTAGTGTGATACTCAGCGACGATCAGCCCCCCTGCTGTGTATCGCTGATCATTGCTGAATGTCCTGGACCATTTTTTGATCGCTGGTCTCCCGCTGGCCACCGCGCATCGCTGCGTGTGACAGGCGGGAGACCAGCGATCAGCCAGCCAGAGCTGGTAACCCGATGTGTACGTTAGATACCAGCGCGCTGGTGCAGGGGAGCTGGTAACCAAGGTTCACAGCGGGTTTCTAGGTGCCGCACGGTGCTTAGAAACCCGATGTGTACTTTGGTTACCAGCTCCCTGCACCAGGGCGCTGGTATCTAAGGTACACTGCCGGTAACTAAGCGACGTGCTTCGCTTGTTACCCGCATAGTCGCTGTCCTGATCGCTGCCTGAGCTGCTTGTTTGGCAGCTCAGCAGCAATCATGTAGCGACACACCAGCGATCCTGACAAGTGCATATCGTTGTTGGGATCGCTGGTGAGTCGCTATGTGTAACGGGACCCTTAGAGAAGAAATGGAACGTTGACACAATGCCAGTCCTAACATACTGTAATTGCACCCATGTCATCACACAGCTCATAATAGACTGGTAGGTGCCGTAACTCCCACTAAAATGAAGGGACTACAGCATTCTATACAGCATTTTCTTCAAAAAGTTTTTCCCAAAATTAAAAATGTATTTTCACTCCATAAAATAGGGAACAACTTGCTAATGAAGGATGGTCTGACTGCTGGCACCCAAGCGATTCTGAGATTAAGACTTTGGAAACCCAATTACTCTGCTCTATAAGGCTGTCTTGTAAGGAACAGCGGTACAAATCCTTAACCTCTCATCCATCCATTGTCTTTGGGACTGCCAAAAAAAGCGGAGGAATAGGCTCAACTTTCTCCAATTGTCAGTGAATGGAGCAGAGGCTGAGGATGGGCACCTTGGCTCTATTCAAGACATGGCTGTAGAGTGCCATTATTGAAATCTGTGAATCCCAGTAGTTGTACCAACAATAAACAAATTATCCCCTGTCGTATACATCAGGGACAACTTGTGTTTTTGAGTTTGGCAAATATACAAAGCTACCAGGTTGCAAAAGGAATATTGTCCTGTGAGATCTCTGCACCACAACCCCAGCTGATCACTTATTTTAAGTTTTTTTAAGTTGTCTCTTTTTATTAATTATTATTATAATATAATTTTTATTTTTTTAAAGACTTTTCAGCAGCAAAACGGAAGGAAAGGAGACACACTAGTCATAACTAGTGGGTAGGCGGAGCCCAGATGAGATAGACACCTCAGATTAAAAAGAGTGTTGACCGGCCCCTCCAGCTCGGGCTCCTCCTACTCAGCTCTCCAGTTTAAAATTTGAGGTCTCAGAGGATAGTCGCTGCTGGAAGCAGCTCCTCAGAAGATTTTATTATTTTTTATCGGACAGAGACTTGGATCACCAGAAGTGGTCTAGAGGTCTCGGGTCTCAGCGCTGCTGGACCCCCACCTCTCCCTTGGCGGATCTGTATTACCCTATATGGTGGTCCCTGCAGAACCCTGCCGGCCCTGGGGGATGAGGATGGCTTCCCTGGCGGGGACGCAAACCGCGCTGCAGGGGTCACTGCGGTCCCGCCCTGGGGGGAAGCAATGGGCATAGCGCCACAAATCCCTGGGGGTCCCTGTGGCGCTCAGCTGGGTGAGTACTCAACATGTTAATGTGTTTTGAGTGCTTCAGCGACTGCTGCGGCAGCCGCTGTTACATGTATACATGTCGGTGACTGGTGTTTTTTGTCCGCAGGTAGATGCCTGCAGGACATAGGAGCGGGGGAGAGAGGAGTTGCGCGCCTTTTTATTTGAATTTTCGCGCCGCTCTGAGCGCGCGCTTTACTGCTGTCTCCTTTTCCAGCTTCTCTCATGGAGCACATCGGAGGCACAGCGCGGCGGCCATTACTGAAGCAGGCTGAAAGCTTCCTCGGGCCTTTCACTCCTCCCCTCCCGGCAAGACGCTACACCGTGACCAGCTGGGTGAGTCGCTTCTACCCGTCTGGGCAGAAGCTTAACCCCCTCACCCCCACAGCGCGGGCGCCTTTCTGAGGCACAAATGGTTTTTGGGTGTCAGCTAGATCCTCTCAAAGAAGCGACACAAGCCGGTGCCTTCCTTCCCGCGTAACGAAGGTGTCCGATTCGGACAAGGAGGATCGGCAGGGACACTCTGTCTCTCTTTTGGGCCGTACGGAGGCTTTTATTGAAGCCATGAGGGCGTTACAGTTACCGGAGGAGGTAACTAGACGTCCTGGTAAGTCGGCCCGGATTTTTCAGGAGTCGCATAGGTCGCGATCAGCTTTACAACGTTTTCAGGCACTGTATCCGTGTTCTACGGAGTTGATTGATAATTGGATCCCTACTCCTGAAGGGGATGTCCCTTTATCCCAGCTTAGCAAATCTTCCTGTTAAAGGGAAGGCGAGTCTGCAGGACCCACTGGACAGAAAAACGGAGATGGCAGCAATATCCATCTGCGAGGCCGCGGGTCATGGATTCAGTACTAAGGATCCATGTGTGCTTGTAAAGCTTCCCTGAGCCGGTTGGACCGTCTACGGACGGCGTGGCAAGATGGATCTCCTCTATCGAGGTAGATGGGCTTTTCAAGTTGTTGGAGGATACTGCGTCACTGCTATCCAGGGCGCAATCCTCGGCAGTCACAGTCAGAGAGCACTGTGGCTTAGACAGTGGACTGGGGACGCGGTTTCCAGTATGCTATCTTTAGCTTACAAGGTGGTCAGCCTTTGGATCTGACCTCACGGAGCTGATTGCCAAGGCAAAGGCAAAAGAAACGGCTTTACTGGAGCGAAGAGCTGTGACTTCTGCGTCTGGCAGGACTAGTGCCGGTAGTAGTCGGCGGTCCTTTCGGTCCAGGGGACGGTTCGGTCAGCCCTCTTGGGGATCGGGTCGTCCCTCTTTTTCAGGAAAAGAGACCTCTCAGAAATCCCGCACTCCCTGGAAACAAAGTTTCCGTCAAGAAAAGCGAGAAGCTGACAAAAAGCCCGCTAAGGCGGACTGACGCCAGAGTCTCACTCGAGGGCTCTCGAGTGGGGGGTCGCCTGCTCCAATTCAAATTGACTTGGGTTTCCCGCGTCCCGGACGCCTGGATGACGCGGGTTGTATCGGCAGGCTACTTTATAGAGTTTTCTTCTCGACCCCCAGACATTTTTTGCCAATCTCGCATTCCGTCAGAGCCCGAGCTATTTGCCGCTCTACTGCGAGAGGTCGATTCCCTTCTGCAGAAGGGTGTGGTGGTACCGGTTCCGCAGGAGGACCGGGGAAGAGGGTTTTATTCCAACCTCTTTGTGGTCCCCAAAAAGGAGGACAAATTTCGCCCCATTCTGGATCTCAAAAGATCGAATCGGCATGTCCACACCCGGAAATTCCGCATGGAGTCGCTTCGCTCCGTTGTGGCAGCCTTGACGCAGAACGACTTTTTGGTGTCAATCGACATTCGCGATGCTTATTTGCATGTTGCAGTCGGAAGGGCTCACCAACGCTTCCTTCGTTTTGCCATAGGTCAGGACCATTACCAGTTTGTGGCTCTGCCATTCGGGTTGGCCTCAGCGCCAAGAGTTTTTACAAAAATTCTGGCGCCTCTCATGGCAATTCTTCAAAGACAGGGGTTTCGATTCTCCCTACCTGGACGACCTTTTGATGGTGGCGTCCCCAAAGGAGGAGGCGGTGACGGCTCGCAATCTATCCCTTCAGCTCCTGGAGGACTTCGGGTGGCTGGTCAATTGGGAAAAGTCGTCTCTGGAACCGTCGCAGTCAATCCTGTTTTTGGGAATGCATTTCGACGAGCAGTGGTGTCTCTGCCTCCAGACAAGCAAGCATGTCTCCTTCGACATGTACAGGTTATGAAGTCTTCAACAGCAATGTCCCTTCGAAGGTGTATGCGCCTTCTGGGTTTTATGGCGTCCATGGGGGCACTTCTGTTTGCCCAGTTTCATTCCAGGGCCCTCCAAAGGCTCATTCTGAGCCGTTGGCGATCGCAGGCTTCGCTGGATTGCAGTGTCATCATCTCCCACAGGGTGCGAGAGTATCTAGGATGGTGGTTACGTCCGGAAGCGTTATCCCTGGTAAGTCCTTCCTCTCTCCGAGGTGGTCGGTCATAACCACCGATGCCAGCCTGACGGGCTGGGGAGGTGTCTGGAACGATCTCTGATTCAGGGAGTATTGTCGTCGGCTGTCCTGCCGATCAACATCCTGGAATTTAGGGCAATTTTCCCTTGCCTCCAACACTGGACGGTCCCTTTAAGCGGTCTGCCAGTCCGAGTGCAGACAGCCAATGCGACGGCGGTCGCGTATATCGAACATCTAGGCGGGACAAGGAGTTCCAGGCTCATGGTGGAGGTATCTCGGATCCTATGGGCCGAGACCAGAGTGCCAGCCATCTCTGCGATCCACATTCCAGGAGTTCAGAATATCACGGCAGACTTTCTCAGTCGCGAGAAGATGGATCCCGGAGAATGGAGTCTTCATCCGGAGATTTTTGCACTGCTGTGCTCCCGTTGGGGAACTCCCCAAGTGGATTTGATGGCATCCAGGTTCAATGCCAAGTTACCGACTTTCATGTCCAGGTACAAGGACCCGAAGGCTGTGACGGTGGATGCTCTGGTGGCTCCGTTGGACCAATTCAAGCTAATCTATGTGTTCCCGCCGATACCCTTACTTCCTCTGGGGTTGCGTCGATCAGACTGGAGAGAATTCCGGCTATGTTGATAGCCCCAGATTGGCCAAGGAGGACGTGGTTCTCGACATTGGTGTCGCTTCGGGCAGCGCCTCTTTTTCTACTTTCTCTTCGCCCGGACCTGTTAACCCAAAGGCCCGTTCGTCATCCGGACCTGAAGTCTCTGCGTTTGATGGCGTGGCTCTTGAGACCGAAATATTGACCGTCAAGGTTTTTCAGCCAAAGTCATTGCCACTTTGCGGGCTGCCAGAGGTCCGGCTACTACTAGGATTTATCACATGTCTTGGGAAGCCTTCTTTTCGTGGTGTTCGGGTTCTTCAAGGAACCTGAGGATTTTTTTCCATTCCCAATTTGTTGGCCTTCCTGCAATTCGGGCTGGACAAGGGTTTGGCAGTGAGCACCCTGAGGGGTCAGGTTTCTGCTCTGTCCTTGCTGTTCCGGAAGGCTATCGCCTCGCGTAGGGACGTACGTTCCTTTTTTCGCGGAGTAACCCGCCAGTTTCCGCCGCGGAAGGCGCCTGTGTCTCCTTGGCGTCTCAATCTTGTTTTGGAGGCTCTTCAACACGGGCCTTTTGAGCCTATGGACTCTGTTAGTCTTTCTTTGCTCTCTTGGAAGGTTGCCTTCCTAGTGGCGGTCACCTCTTTGAGAAGGGTTTCTGAGTTGGCGGCTCTTTCTTGCTCGCCTCCTTTCCTGGAGTTTCACCCGGATCGCGTAGTGCTTCGCACACGGGGCGACTTCTTACCTAAGGTGGTGTCGCAATTTCATGTTAACCAGGATATTGTGTTGCCCTCTCTTTGTCCGGGGCCGAGGAATGCGAAGGAACGGGCCTTGCACACATTGGATTTGGTGCGGGCTTTGAAGTTCTATTTGTCTGTTACCCAAGGTTTTCGGAAGTCGGACTCTCTGTTTGTGATTCCAGCAGGTCGTCGACGTGGTCAACGAGCTTCCAAGGATTCTATAGCTCGTTGGATACGGTCGGCCATTTTGGAGGCTTACCGACTTAAGGGCGAACCTTGCCCGATTAAGGTTCGAGCTCACTCCACGAGAGCTGTGGGCTTTCCATCAAGGGGCCTCGGCAGCTCAGCTCAGCCTGCGGCGGCGACCTGGCGCTCCGTCCACACCTTTACAAAATTTTATAAGGTGGACGTTAGTGCTTCCGCTGATGCAGCCTTAGGACGTAGGGTCCTGCAGGCGGCGGTAGTTTAAAGTTCTCTTTAACTTGTGTTTTAGCGCTAGTTGCGCATTTTCTTGGGTTGTTGGGTTCTGCCTTTTCTGGTTTTTTCCCACCCTTAATTTTTGGACTGCTTTGGGACGTCCCACTAGTTATGACTAGTGTGTCTCCTTTCCTTCCGTTCTGCTGCTGAAAGACGGATTTTGGTAAGAACTTACCTGTAAAATCCTTTTCAGCGAAGGAAGGAAAGGAGACACAGCTCCCTCCCATGGCAGAAGTGTGTTGTTGTATTTGCAGATGCGGCGTGACCCTCCTCTGATAGCGATTATCTGGGCTGAGGTCGACGCGCTAAGGCTCTGTTCCAGCATTGCCAGCTCATCGCAGTGGTCAGGTCCAGTGAGTAGTACCTGGAACTGTGTGGTTTTTGCCTAAATGCATGCATAACCTGTATTCTTGTGTTTTTTTCTCTGAAGTCCTTCAGAAGGGGTTATGTTGCTCCGCTGGTGATATTGCTCTTCCTTAAGCTTGTGTACAACTGGAGAGCTGAGTAGGAGGAGCCCGAGCTGGAGGGGCCGGTCAACACTCTTTTTAATCTGAGGTGTCTATCTCATCTGGGCTCCGCCTACCCACTAGTTATGACTAGTGTGTCTCCTTTCCTTCCTTCGCTGAAAAGGATTTTACAGGTAAGTTCTTACCAAAATCCGTCTTTTTTAGGGATCTTGGTGCGTATTCTGTTTAATTACAATGGTTTTGCTGGATAAATATGAAACCGCTACAGATGAGCAATAAGCATAGAGGCATTTTGGAAAAAAAATGCACAGCACACATTTTTTTTCTAATCCTCTCTACTTAATTAACTTGGACTTTGAATCCTTCATTGAAGCATTTAATTGCCTCAACTGAGATAAACCTTTATTATGGTATAAATGCAAATTTCATTATTTTGACGATTATCCCATTAAAATGATTTCTCCTCTATTACAAGTGATATCCTATCGCTAGGGATGCCATTACAAGTTAATTATTGGATATCCATCTGCAAAGAGCCCATACAAAATAGTTTTATATGCATATCCGAAAGTGTTGGTACCCTTAAATTATTCCAGAAAATGAAGTATTTCTCCCAGACCAGTCTGTGCAGTCATTATTAAATGGACCGACTACTCAAATTATATAATAAATTGGTACAGTAGTTAAATGCAGTATGTGATGTTATTTTTTTTCCTCATAATAATTTGGGAAAGTTATGAAATGTCCTATAAATGTCTGTTCTGTTCCTGATCTAAGGATCTCGTCTTTTAGTTGGGATGAATCTGTGCTGCACGAGTCTGAGTCGGAAGTCAGGGAAATGGAGGAGTCTGAGTTGAATGTTTGGCTTGCTGACTCTACAGCCCTGCTGCACTAAAATTATAGCAATTACACGTTTTTGTTATATACCTGTTTATTTATTTTTGTGTGCATTGGAACAACAAATAAAAACAGAGGAAAAAAGGCAGATTGGACATAATTTCGCACAAAACCCCAAAAATGTGGTCTGGACAAAATTGGTGGCACTTAACCCCTTCACCCCCAAGGGTGGTTTGCACGTTAATGGTCGGGCCAATTTTTACAATTCTGACCACTGTCTCTTTATGAGGCTATAACTCTGGAACGCTCTAACGGATCTTGGCGATTCTGAGAAAGTTTTCTCGTGACATATTGTACTTCACGTTAGTGGTAAAATTTCTTCGATATAACTTGCGTTTATTTTTGAAAAAAAATGCAAATATGGCGAAAATTTTGAAAATTTTTTCAATTTTCAAACTTTGAATTTTTATTCCCTTACAACAGAGAAATATGTCACACAAAATAGTTAATAAATAACATTTCCCACATGTCTACTTTACATCAGCACAATTTTGGAACCAAAATTTTTTTTTGTTAGGAAATTATAAGGGTTAAAAGTTGACCAGCGATTTCTCATTTTTACAACAAAATTTACAAAGCCATTTTTTTTTAGGGACCACCTCATATTTGAAGTCACTTTGAGGGGTCTATATAGCAGAAAATACCCAAAAGTGACACCATTCTAAAAACTGCACCCCTCAAGGTACTCAAAACCACATTCAAGAATTTTATTAACCCTTCAGATGCTTCACAGGAGCTGAAGCAACGTAGAAGGAAAAAATGAATATTTTAACTTTTTAGCCACAAAAATGATCTTTTACAAACTTTTTTTTTATTTTCACAAGGGTAAAAAGGAGAAAATGGACAGATAAAGTTGTTGTACAATTTCTCCTGAGTACGCCAGTATCCCATATTGTGGGGAAAACCACTGTTTGGGTGCACGGCAGAGCTCGTAAGGGAAGGAGCGCCGTTTGACTTTTTCAAACTAAAATTGGCTGGATTTGAGATTGGACGCCATGTCACGTTTGGAGAGCCCCTGATGTGCCTAAACAGTGGAAACCCCCCACATGTGACCCCATTTTGGAAACTAGACCCCCTAAGGAACTTATCTAGATCTGTTGTGAGCACTTTGAACCAAGTGTTTCACAAAAGTTTATAATGCCTGGGTGTAAAAAAAAACAATTTTCCACAAAAATGATTTTTTAGTCCCAAATTTTTGATTTTTCCCAAGGAAATTGGACCCTAAAAGTTGTTGTCCAATTTGTCCTGAGTACGCTGATACCCCATAATGTGGGGGGGGGGAACTGTTTGGGCGCACGGCAGGGCTTGGAAAGGAAGTAGTAACGTTTTGGAATGCAGACGTTGATGGGGTCATGTTCCATTTGCAGTGTCCCAGATGAGCCTAAACAGTGGAAACCCCCACACAAGTGACCCCATTTTGGAAACTAGACCCTCTAAGGAACTTATCTAGATCTTTGGTGAGCACTTTGAACCCCCAAGTGCTTCACACAAGTTTATAATGCCCGGGAATGAAAATAAAAAATCCTATTTTTTCCCCACAAAAATTATCTTTTAGTCACTAATTTTTTATTTTCCCATGGGTAACAGGAGAAATTGGACTGCAAAAGTTGTTGTCCAATTTGTCCTGAGTACGCTGATACCCCATATGTGGGGGGGAACCACTGTTTGGGCGCACGGCAGAGCTCGGAATGGAAGGAGCACCATTTGACTTTTTCCAACCAAAATTGGCTGGAATTGAGATTGGACGCCATGTTGCATTTGGAGAGCACCTGATGTGCCTAAACAGTGGAAACCCCCCACAAGTGACCCCATTTGGGAAACTAGACCCCCTAAGGAACTTATCTAGATCTTTGGTGAGCAATTTGAACCCCCAAGTGCTCCACACAAGTTTATAACGTAGAGCCGTAAAATTAAAAAATCATATTTTTTCCACAAAAATGATCTTATCACCCAATTTTTATTTTCCAAAGGGTAACAAGTCTCCAAAAGGTATTGTGCAATTTGTCCTGAGTACGCTGATACCCCATATGTGGGGTTAAACCACTGTTTGGGTGCATGGTAGAGTTTGGAAGGGAAGGAGCGCCGTTTGACTTTTTCAAAGCAGAATTGGCTGGACACCATGTCGTGTTTGGAGAGCTCCTGATCTGCCTAAACAGTGGAAACCCCCGACAAATGACACCATTTTGGAAACTAGACCCCTCAAGGAACTTATCTAGATGTGTGGTGAGCACTTTGAACCCCGAAGTGCTTCACAGAAGTTTATAACGTACAGCCGTAAAATAAAAAATCCTTTTTTTTTTACAAAAATGATTATTTCGCCCCCAATATTTTATTTTCACAAGTGTAACAGGAGAAATTGGACCCCAAAAGTTGTCGTCCAATTTGCTTGGAGTACGCTGATACCCAATATGTGGGAGAAAACTACTGTATGGGCGCACGTCAGGGCTCGGAAGGGAAGTAGTGACGTTTTGGATTGCAGACTTTGATGGAATGGTCTGGGGGCGTCATGTCACATTTGGAGAGCCCCTGATGCGCCTAAACAGGGGAAACCCCCCACAAGTGACCCTATTTTGGAAAATAGACCCCACAAGGAACTTATCTAGATGTGTAGTGAGCGCTATGAAGCCCCAAGTGCTTCACAGAAGTTTATAACGTACAGCCGTAAAAACAAAAAAATCATTTTTTTTTTTTTTTACAAAAATGATATTTTCGCCCCCAGTTTTTTATTTTCCTAAGGGTAACAGAAGAAATAGGACAAATTGCACAATAACTTTTGGGGTCCAGAGTACGCTGATACCCCATATGTGGGGGTAAACTACTGTTTGGGCGCATGGCAGAGCTCAGAAGTGAAGGAGCACCGTTTGACTTTTTCAACGCAGAATTGGCTGGAATTGAGATCAGACGCCATGTCACATTTGGAGAGCCCCTGATGTGCCTAAACAGCGGAAACCCCCCAATTCTAACTCCAACCCTAACCCCAACACACCCCTAACCCTAGTACCAACCCTAACCACAAACCTAACCCTAACACACCCCTAACCCTAATCCCAACCCGAACCCTAATCCTAACTTTAGCGCCAACCCTAACCCTAACTTTAGCCGCAACCCTAACCCTAATGGGAAAATGGAAATTAATACATTTTTTTAATTTTATTATTTTTCCCTAACTTAGGGGGTGATAAAGGGGGGTTTAATTTACTATTTATAGTGGGTTTTTATGATTGGCAGCTGTCACGCTAAAATACGCTTTTTATTGCAAAAAAGTTTTTGCATCACCACATTTTGAGAGCTATAATTTTTGCATGTTTTGGCCCACAGAGTCATGTGAGGTCTTATTTTTTGCGGTACGAGGTAACGTTTTTATTGGTACCATTTTTGAGCACGTGACATTTTTTGATCGCTTTTTATTTCGATTTTTGGGAGGTTAGAATGAACAAAAATCAGCAATTCATGAATTTCTTTTGGGGGAGGCGTTTATACCGTTCCGCGTGTGGTAAAATTGATAAAGCAGTTTTATTCTTCGGGTCAGTACGATTACGGCGATACCTCATTTATATAATTTTTTTTATGTTTTGGTGCTTTTATAGAATAAAAACAATTTTTATATAAAAAATAATTATTTTTGCATCGCTTTATTCTGCGAGCTATAACTTTTTTATTTTTTCGCTGATGATGCTGTATGGCGGCTCGTTTTTTGCGGGACAAGATGACGTTTTCAGCGGTACCATGTTTATATCGGTCTTTTTGATCGCGTGTTATTCCACTTTTTGTTCGGCGGTATGATGATAAAGCATTGATTTTTTGCTTTGTTTTTTTTTTTTTTTTTAAGGGGTTCACTAAAGGGGTTAACTAGTGGGACAGTTTTATAGGGGGGGTCGTTACGGACGCGGCGATACCAAATATGTATAATTTTATTGTTTTTTTTTTATTTACAGGAAAAAATGAATTTTTGGGGAATATTTTTTTTTTCTTTATTTTGAATTTTTTTTTTAAACATGTTTATTTTTTATTTTGTTCACTTTTTTACTTTGTCCCAGGGTGGGACATCACTGTAAAATGTCAGATCGCTGGTGTGACAGGGTGCACAGCATCCTGTCACACCAGCGATCGCTCTGGCACTGCTGCAGGCTTCTCAGTGCCTTCTCTCAGCTGGCACTGAGTAAGCCGCCTCCCTGCAGGACCCGGCGGCCATCTTGGATCCGGGTCCTTGGAGGGAGGAAGGCCTCAGAACAGCGCGATCACATCGCGCTGTTCTGAGGGTCTCAGGGGAGCGTGCAGGGAGCCCCCTCCCTGCGCGATGCTCCCCTGTGCCCCTGGTACACCGCGATCATGTTTGATCGCGGTGTGCCAGGGGTTATGTGCCGGGAGCGGTCCGTGACTGCTCCTGACACACAGTTCCGGGTGTCAGCTGTGATAATCAGCTGATCGCTATGACGTACTATCCCGTCCATGGTCAGATTGGCACGGGTTTCATGGACAGGATAATACGTCTGATGTCAGAGAGGGGTTAATATTTGGTTGCACACCCTTTGGAATAAATAACTGCAATCAATCGCTTCCTATAACCATCAACAAGCTTCTAGCACCTCACAACTGGAATTTTTGACCACTCTTCTTTTCCAAACTGCTCCAGGTCCATCATATTTTAAGGCACCTTCTCCCACAGTAATTTTAAGATCTTTCCACAGGTCTCCAATGGGATTTAGATCTGGACTCATTGCTGGCCACTTCAGAACTCTCCACCTCTTGTTTCCATCTATTTCTTGTCGCTTCTTGATGTATGTTTGAGGTCATTGTCCTGCTGGAAGGCCCATGACCTAGGATGCAAACCAAGCTTTCTGATGCTGGGCACTGCATTGTAACCCAAAATCCTTTGGTAATCTTCAGAATTCATAATGCCTTGCACACTGTCAACGGATGCACCATGAGCCTACAGAACAGCTTGAATTTCTTTGGAACTTGATTGGGGCTGCTTATTCACCATTCAAACTACACTGTGTTGCAATCCTTCATCATTTTTTCTCTGCTATCCACGTCCAGAAGATTACCTATAGTGCCATGGGTTTTAAACTCCTGTTGCGCACCATGGACAAAGGAACATCAAGCTCTCTTGAGATGGACTGGTAACCTTGAGATTATAATTGATATTTTTCTATAATTTTGTGCGATTTTCATATTTCCCACACCTGTTACTTGCCACAGCTGAGTTTGAATGAGCATCACATGCTTGAAACAAAGTTATTTGCTCAAACTTGGAAAGGTGCCAACAGTTTTGTCCCACCCATTTTTTGGAAGTTTTGGGTGCAATTATGTCCAATTTACCTCTTTTCCTCTTTTTTGTGTTGTTTTATTACACACAAAGGAAATAAAAATGTATAACATTAGGTGTAATTTCCTGGGAGAAATACTCAATTTTCTGGAACAATTTCAAAGGTGCCAAGACTTTCGGCCATGACTGTAATTTAATTTTGAGGTTGCAACTAATGGTGCTTCCTAATATGGAAGTAAAGTATTTAGAATTGAGTGATGCTAAGACTTACCATATTTTACAGTGTTTTGACCTCATCAATGTTGGACAACAAAAAAGAAAAAAAACTATTTGGTGTTATAGGGCAGTGGAGTGGTTAATGTCAACTTCTCTTATTCTTCTCTCCCCCCCCCCTTGAGGTTTAGAAATTCACCCCGTTGCTATGTGCTGACTTTATAGAACATTATCAGACTGCAAAACAGAAAACTGTGTACACTGTGTGCAGAATTATTAGGCAAATGAGTATTTTGAACACATCATCCTTTTTATACATGTTGTCCTACTCCAAGCTTTATAGGCTTGAAAGCCAACTGCCAATTATGTAAATCAGGTGATTTGCATCTCTGTAATGAGGAGGGGTGTGGACTAATGACAGCAAAACCCTATATAAGGTGTGCTTAATTATTAGGCAACTTCCTTTTCTTTGGCAAAATGGGTCAGAAGGGAGATTTGACGGACTCTTAAAAGTCAAAAATTGTGAGACGTCTTTCAGAGGGATGCAGCAATCTTGAAATTGCCAAACTTTTGAAGCGTGATCACCAAACAATCAAGCGTTTCATGGCAAATAGCCAACAGGGTCACAAGAAGCGTGTTGATAAAAAAAGGTGCAAAATAAGAATTGAGGAAAATCAAGCGTGAAGATGCCATTTGCCAACAGTTTTGCCATATTTCAGAGCTGTTACTGGAGTATCAAAAAGCACAAGGTGTGCCATACTCAGGGACATGGCCAAGGTAAGGAAGGCTGAAAAACGACCACTTTTGAACAAGAAACATAAGATTTGTTTAGACTGATGAAATATGTTAAGACTGATTTTTCTAAGGTTTTATGGACTGATAAAATGAGAGTGACTCTTGATGGGCCAGATGGATGGGCCCGAGGCTGGATCAGTAAAGGGCAGAGAGCTCCACTCCGACTCAGACGCCAGCAAGGTGGAGGTGGGGTACTGGTATGGGCTGGTATCATCAAAGATAAACTTGTGGGACCTTTTCGGGTTGAGGATGGAGTGAAGCTCAACTCCCAGACCTACTGCCAGTTTCTGGAAGACACCTTCAAGCAGTGGTACAGGAAGAATCGGTATCGTTCAAGAAAAACATGATTTTCATGCAGGACAATGCACCATCACATGCATCCAAATACTACTGGCCAGTAAAGGTCTAAAAGAAGAAAAAATAATGACATGGCCCCCTTGTTCTCCTGATCTGAACCCCATAGAGAACCTGTGGTCCATCATAAAATGTGAGATCTACAGGGAGGGAAAACAGTCCACCTCTCGGAGCAGTGTCTGGGAGGCTGTGGTGGCTGCTGCACGCAATTTTGATCGTAAACAGATCAAGCAACTGACAGAATCTATGGATGGAAGGCTTTTGAGTGTCATCATAAAGAAAGGTGGTTATATTCGTCACTGATTTTTTTTGTTTTTGAATGTCAGAAATGTTTATTTCTAAATTTTGTGGTGTTATATTGATTTACCTGGTGAAAATAAACAAGTGAGATGGGTATATATTTGTTTTTTATTAAGTTGCCTAATAATTCTGCACAGTAATAGTTACCTGCACAAACAGATATCCTCCTAAGATAGCCAAATCTAAAAAAAAAAAACACTCTAACTTCCAAAAATATTATGCTTTGATATTTGAGTCTTTTGGGTTGATTGAGAACATAGTTGTTGTTCAATAATAAAAAGAATCCTCTCAAATACAACTTGCCTAATAATTCTGCACAGTGTAGTTGTAATTGAACAGCTGCACAGTTCTCTCTATATTATTTATTATTATTATTATTATTATACATTTATATAGCGCCATTTATTCCATGGCGCTCTACATATGAAAAGGGAAAAATATAGACAGGTACAATAAACGTGCTAGACAAGTGACACACAAGTACAGAAGGAGAGAGGACCCTGCCCTTGAGGGCTCACAGTCTGCAGGAATGGGTGAGAATACACTAGGAAAGGGTAGAGCTGGTCGTGCGATGGTTCAGTAGATGGAGGATCATTGCAGGTTGTAGGCTTGTCGGAACAGGTGGGTCTTCAGGTTCTTCTTGAAGGTCTCCGTTGTTGGTGAAAGTCTGATGTTTTGCGGCAGGTAGTTCCAGAGTATGGGGGAAGCCCGGGAGAAGTCTTGTATGCGGTTGTGAGAAGAAGAGATGAGGGGGGAGTCGAGAAGGAGATCTTGAGAGGATCGAAGGTTGTGTGTAGGTAGATAGCCAGAGACCATGTCACAGATGTATGGAGGAGAAAGGTTGTGGTGGCTTTGTATGTCATGGTTAGGGTTTTGAACTGGAGCCTCTGGGCAATAGGAAGCCAGTGAAGGGCCTGGCATAGGGGGAGGCTGGGGAATAACGGGGAGACAGGTGGATTAGTCGGGCAGCAGAGTGTAGGATGGACTGGAGTGGTGCCAGAGTGCTAGAGGGGAGGCCAGACAGTAGGAGGTTGCAGTAGTCGAGGCGGGAGATAAGGGCGTGCACTAGTGTTTTTGTGGTTTCATGGTTGAGGAATGCGCGGATCTGGGAAATATTTTTGAGTTTGAGGCGGCAGGAGGTGGCGAGGGCTTGGATATGTGGTTTGAAAGAGAGGGCAGAGTCGATGATCACCCCAAGGCACCGAGCATGCGGGATCGGGGAAAGTGAGCAGCCATTGACATTGATGGATAGGTCTGGTGGAGGGGTAGAATGAGGTGGGGGAAAATGATGAATTCTGTTTTGTCCATGTTCAGTTTGAGAAAGCGAGCAGAAAAGAAGGCTGAGATAGCAGACAGACACTGTGGGATTTTGGTCAGTAGGGAGGTGAGGTCAGGTCCAGATAGGTAGATCTGCGTGTCATCGGCGTAGAGGTGATACTGCAAGCCGTGGGATTCTGTGAGCTGTCCCAGGCCGAAGGTGTAGATGGAGAAGAGTAGGGGTCCTAGGACTGAGCCTTGAGGAACACTGACCGACAGGAGGTGAGAAGGTGGTGTGTGAGAGGGAGACACTAAATGTTCGGTCTGTTAGGTATGATGAGTTCCAGGATAGGGCCAAGTCTGTGATGCCAAGAGATGAGAGAATCTGTAGCAGGAGGGAATGGTCCACGGTGTCGAAGGCAGAAGACAGGTCCAGGAGAAAGATGACAGAGTAGTGTCGCTTGCTCTTGGCGGTTAGCAGGTCGTTAGTGACTTTAGTTATGGCAGTTTCAGTTGAGTGATGCGGTCGGAAGCCAGATTGTAACTGGTCAAAGAGGGAACAGGAGGAGAGGTGGGAGGACAGTTCGAGATATACATGCTGTTCAGTAGTTTTGAGGCGTAGGGGAAAGAGATATGGGCGATAGTTAGACACAGAGGATGGGTCGAGGGAGGGCTTTTTGAGGATGGGTATGATTGAAGCATGTTTGAAGGATGAAGGAAAGACACCATATGTAAGTGAAAGGTTGAAGAGGTGTGCGAGAGTAGGGATGAAGACTGGCAAAGTTAGAGATGAGGTGGGACGGGAGTGGGTCAAGCGCGCAAGTGGTGAGGTGTGATCTTGACAGGAGAGTGGAGAGCTGATCTTCTGTCATGGTGGTGAAGCTGGTTTTGGAAGAACAGGGCTGAGTGGCTAAGAGGGGCATTGGGGGCTGCGGGCCAAAGTCTTCTCTGATATTTATTTTTATTTGGGTAATATTTCACAAGAGTAATTACAGATCGCTAAAGAGAGTAACCAAATGTTTTGGTACCCCAGCTGAGACCAATTATGATGTAGGGAAAGAGGCACTGTTTTATCTATGCAGATCTAGCAGTTCTCTGAATGCTTACTCTGTTTAACCCCCTCCACACCACTGATTTACAGTTTTCTGCTTATGCACAGTGTTAACAGACAGCTGACAATCAGTGGTTGGGTGATGTTACACAGAGTTCATGAACATGGATGATGGCATGGAAGTAGATTTACTAGTTCTCGAGTGTTAATCTCCTGCTGATAAAACTGTGATTTTATCAAAAACTAGATCAAGCAGGCCAGTAAGAAACACATCCCTGGAATTAGGGTATCTGTCTGTGTATTATGCTGCTCTTTGATTAGGTGGCAAAAATCTGGTGGCAGATTCCCTTTAAGTACATGCTGGAATATGGAGGTTTTTTTGTATTCCAATGACCTGTCTTTAAAAAAAAAAAAAAAAAATTGAAACTTAAAGTGCATAACAGTCTTTGTCAAAACACAATGAATATAGATGGTAACACGTTTGTTTATATGCCATTGAAAATGGACTTCTCCTCTTCACTAGAGATGGGGGAACCCGTAAGGTAATGTTCGGGGTCTGTACCGAACACTTAGTGTCCATGCGCTGACCCTGAACATGGACTACTCCCTGAAGTCAGTGTCACTGTTCAGTTACAACATCCCCAACAGCCAGTGTTTTCCATGCTGTCATCTCTGTGACAGCGCGAGAAATACTGGCTCTGATCTATGGTAACTTTTCAAGTTAACGCTGCTTTTCCCATCCTGTCATCTGTATAATGTATGACCCAGCATCTGAGACCAGCGGTAAAAAGGCTACCGCTGGTCACAGGCGTTGACTGATGAGAGTACTACTCTCATCATCGTACGTCATCAGCCGGCAATAAATAAATTTTAAAAAATGGTGTGGCGTCCCCTCTTATTTTGATAACCAGCACAGGCAAAACCAACAGCTGCAGGTTTCAGCTCTCATCTGTCAGCGTTAGCTGGTTATCAAAAATAGAGGGGTCCCCACACATTTTTTTTTAATTATTTAAATCATTTTAAAAACCAGCGTGTGGTCCCCCAATTTTTGACAACCAGCCTAGCTAAAGCAGTTAGCTGGGGGGGGGCTGGTATTCTCAGACTGGGAAGGAACTATGGTATGGTCCCTCCCCAGCCTAAAAATATCAGTCTGTAGCCGCCAAATAAAAGGCTCATCTATTAGATGTGCTAATTCTGGCTCTTCCCACTTGCCCTGGTGCTGTGGCAAGTGGGATGATATTTGTGGAGTTGATGTCAGCTTTGTATTGTCAGCTGACATTAAGTCCAGAGGTTAGTAATGGAAAGGTGTCTATAACACACCCCTATTACTAACCCCATTGTCAGATTGTAATAAAGAAGATGCAGCCAGAGTAAAGTCCTTTATCTGAAATAAAACTCCCCACCCTCTTTTACCCATTTATTTTCAAAAATGTAAAATAAAAAAACACCATATTCCTCACCTGTCTCGACGATAAAATAAGCCATAATGTCCCATGATGCGCTCCAACTCTGCTACATCTGAATTTCATGGCTGAGCAGTGGCATGATGCAGCTGCGAATCCAGTAGAACACGATGTCAATAAAGTGATCAAAGTTCAGAGAGTAGTATTCTCATCAGCAGAACCCTGTTACCGACGGTCACAGCTGCTGGCTCACATGTCATCTGTATGACAGTGTGGAAACCGCAGAGATCTGCCAATCAAAGCCAGTGTTTCTCGTGCTGTCACACAGATGACATTTGAATGGGGTTCGAGTTCGGGTACCGTTTTGGTGCCTGAACCGAACTTTTTTAACATGTTCGGCCAGACTCGAACATCCACAGGTTCGCCTATCACTACTCTTCACTAGTGATGAGCGAGTATACTCGTTGCTTGGGTTATCCAAAGCATGCTCGGGTGTCCTCCGAGTATTTTGGCGTGCTCAGAGATTGTTTGTGTTGCCGCAGCTGCATGATTTGTGACTGCTGTACAGGCTGAATACATGTGAGGAATGCCTGTTTGTTAGGGAATTCCCACATGTATTCAGGCTAGCAGCCGCAAATCATGCAGCTACGCCGACAAAAACTAAGTCTCCGAGCACACCAAAATACTTGGAGGACACCCGAGCATGCGCGGGATAACCTGAGCAACGAGTATACTCACTCATCACTACTCTTCACCCATCCCAATGATCATGGCAGGTGTCAAGAGAAGAATAAAAATCTACAAGTTGTGCATGGGATTAATCTGCAAGATTGGGCTGGGAATGGAATAAACTTCCAGAGCTACTCAACCCTTCTTGCTGTATGAGACAAGGACACTTTCCAGCAACAATATTATTCTTGCGACGTTTATTTCACATAATATAGTATTCTTGCCATTGAGGTCTTGTATGTTAGTGAGTTTTATAGCAGTTTACATCTTGTGTGTATGATTTCACTGACCCGATGTTTTCTTCTGTAGACCCAGCTTCCAGATTGGACACTGTGGCATCTGAAAGAACAAGAAATTTTATATCATGGCTCACACAGGACAGTCCGTTAAACCCTCTTTTATATGTGTTGAGTAAGTATGTGTGCATGTGTATTTTTTTCTTAAATAAATACCTGATGTTTCACGAAATGCTAATCCTAGAACATCCAGTGTTAGATCTCTGTTATCGCTCCTAGAAATGTATACATAAATTCACAGCTTCGTGTTAACAATTCCTAATAATAATTCTATTTATATAGCACCAACATACTCCATAGCATTTTACAATTAAACGGGAACATGTATAGACAATAAAGACCTTACTAACTAACTAACACAAGCTCGGTTACAGGAGGAGTGAGGTTCCTGCTCGCAAGTTTACAATCTATGAGGAAATAGGGTGCATCTCTATATAGTAAGCCACAGTTGGCCATGATTGGATTACAGTGTAAGATTGATAGGGAGACGCCCCAAACTGGTGAGTTTTTAGCAAAGCTTCATATTATCCGAGGCAGGAATATGACTGCTAACACCTCTATACACAGCTGATAGAACAGGCTCTGCCATTCAGAATAGGTGATCTTACACCTGACCCTGCTCCCCCTCTTTTCTCAATGACCTTTCCACACACCTATATGCTTCAATACAAAAGATAGGCTAGGAATCTGTTCATGGCTTCAAATGTAGGATTTCCTGAAACCAGAGGTTAGGAGTTTAAGAAAAGCCCCAGTGGCTGCAAATTTTCTATTTAGCATTTTTAATAAACATTGTAATATTGCCAAAAATATTTAACAAAAAAAATTAAAGGGGATCTGTCAGTATAATTTCACTCCCCAAATTATTTATATGTGCACGTAGCTCTTTCAAAGACAAGTCCAGCAATAGCTTTACATGGCCAGTCTGTTCCTGAGAAAGGAGTGTTTGAATTGATATGCAAATAAGGCTGAAAGTCTACATTGGATCTGAAGTCTCCGTCACTCCAGCCCTATTCTTCACCCAGAGGCAGCTGCTCCTCCTTGACTGAATACTCCTTTGCCTGAAGTCACACAACATATAGAGGTTGTCTGTCAAGTAGGAGGAGTCGGCATTGGGTGGGGAATAGAGCTGTAGTGACAGAGGCTACTGATCTACATGTAGTCTCATTTGCATATCAGTCCAAACATTGATTTCTCAATAACACAGGAAGGGGCTGGCCTTGTAAATGTATTGTTGTACTAGTCTTTGAAAGAGCTACAATACACATATTAGTTTGGGATGTAAAATCCTGCTGACAGATTCCCTTTAACACATAAACCTTATGCAAACAATAGGTCATTTTTTATGACACATTTGATGAATTTGGCACATACTGCAGTCAGAGACTAGAACACATTTCTGTCCTGACACAACTTTTGTGGTGTAAGTTATGATGATCTAGTTGTGACTTTTTTGTGCAATTTGTAAACCAATTTTGTCAAACTGTTGGGATAAATCCAGTCCTATGTTTTCAATTTTATTACATCTGTCCACTCCAGCATCTTGCCACTCTTGAGGCTGTGAGATCCTCAGAAATTGACTTAAGTTTCGAATTGACGAGTATGATGAATTGATTTATGTGTGCATTCTATTGGAATAGTTTTCTTGGATGCGCTAAAGTTTCTTTTATAAATGAGTTCTACCATTTGAGGCTTCTAGAAAATGTTAATCTTGGGTGAATGGAAAGTAATTTAATACTTGCCTTGTTCCGCTTTATAGAAGTAATTCGTCTTTGTCATTTCAGGGACGACAGTGCTGGGAAGACTGAATTCTTCCAACACTTAATTGAAGACCGTTCAGAGGCGGCTTTTTCCTACTATGAATTTTTACTTCACATCCAACAACAAATATGCAAGTGACAAGGATATGCGGAGGAGCCCTCATCTTGAAAAATAGTCCCGGCATTTGGTGTACATCAATTCTGTTTCCTATGAGTAGGCCACACCAAAGTCCTTTTTTTCTACAATCTCCAAGCCTTTGAGAATGGCCATCGTTTTGCAGTTTGTTTTAGATAGATTTATGTATGTCGAGTCGTGTGGAATTTTGCTGCGGTGTTTCTTTTATGTGATGAATGACTTGTACTTTTTTCCCTCCAATGGTTGCAACTATTTTTTTTTCCTTTTTATTCTCCTTCCTGATATGAAGAGCTGCCAAAGACCAGTGATAGTGTTTACTATGCTTGAAGAAACTTCTATGATCTTTTGGCATTCTTGACCGGGAAGATATGACTTGGCGTATGTGATTATAGCGCTAAACTAGATCATATATATATATGAAGGCATTTGTAAAGTGTAAAAATGTAACTAAACAAATGACTTGTGAACGCTTGATGAATGTAGATCCTTCAACAGATACATTTATCCCAGATATATATAAAAAAAAAACACTCTGGTAAAATAACTGTGGATTTATTTATAACAGACATCCTAATTAAACATTTTTTGCTTGAACATGTGTTTTATACTTATGCAAGTAATATCTATTTTAAAAACCAACATTTCAAGTTTTAGACCCTTTATTGTAAATGTAATTATAGCATTTTTTTCTGTGAATACTAGAAGTAAACTTTTCAAACTTCAACTTGACTTGCGTATTACTGGCTTGCCCAGTTCCTTGCCTAGGCTGGAGTCACATGAGCATGTAAAAAATCGGACCCATTCTCAACCAGAAAAGTGGCACGATTTTTTTTCCCATCTTACAGAATTGTAATGTATCCATAATAATCGGATACCATACTGATGGTCCTTATGGCATCTGAATTTTTTTTTCTTGCTCCTTACCGATTTCAGAGTCAAATTGCAGCAAGCTTTGAATTTTTGCTCATGCTGAATATAGCTGAGAAAAAAAAAATCACAAATTTGCACTGGACCATAACTGGTCCTAGTGCAATCCTTTTTTTTATCAGATTGCACTCGTCCGATTTATATACTTGTGTGAGCGAGCCCTTTAAGTGCACCTCAAGGAAAACTCTCCCACCCATTGAAATGATGTATTGAGAGACACAACTGCACACTCCGTGGTGCAGCTGACAAAGCAGCCATAAAACAGACACTGTCCAGTTCGTTATAATCCATGCTCAATACTCAATAGACATTGTTGCAGTTGTACTGCCCAATATCCACTGGCTCTCTGCATTCTTGATGTCAGATTTAGTGAATATCTAGCATTCTACATTACTCATCTTCAAATTGATCATACTTTTTCAGCTGCAGATGAAGGAAGGGAGACAGTCATTACTAGTGGGTAGGCGGAGCCCACATAGGATAAACACACCTCAGATTAAAAAAGTGTTGACCGGCCCCTCCAGCTATATAGGGCTCCTCCTACTCCAGCTCTCCAGTCTAAAATTTGAGGTTCACAGAGGATAGTCGCTGCTGGAAGCAGCTCCTCAGAAGATTTTTTTTATTTTAGTCGGACAGAGACTTGGACCGCCAATGGTCTAGAGGTCTCAGGGGTCTCAGCGCTGCTGGACTCCCACCTCTCCCTTGGCGGATCTGTATTACCCTGTAAGGTGGTCCCTGCAGAACCATGCCGGCCCTGGGGGATGAGGATTGCTTCCCTGGCGGGGACGCAAACCGCGCTTCTGGGGTCACTGCGTTCCCCGCCCTGGGGGGAAGCTACGGGCACAGCGCCACAAATCTCTAAGGGGTCCCTGTGGCGCTCAGCTGGGTGAGTACTCCACATTTTAATGTGTTTGAGTGCTTCAGCGGCCGCTGCGGCAGCCGCTGCTACATGTATTCAGTGTGGTGATTGTGTACTTTTGTCCGCAGGTGGATGCCTGCAGGACATGGGAGCGGAGAGCGGAGTGAATCGCGCGCTTTTTTTAAACCGGCGGGGGGCGTGGCTTCGCGCTCTCCCATTTTTTCATAGGCAGGAAGCGCTCTGAGCGCGCGCTTTATCCTGCCTTTTTCCTTCCGGCTTCTCTCCTCTAGCGCGGCGGCCATTACTGACGGCCTCCTCGGGCTCCTCACTCTCCGCTCTCCCCGACCGACCGAAAGGAGACACTACACCACGGCCAGCTGGGTGAGTCGCCTCTACCTGTCAGGGCAGAAGCTTGACCCCCTCAGCGCAGGACAAGGTATTGTCACACGGAACGCTCCCGCTATGATCACATTAGCGACGCATAATTTTGCGATCGTTTTTTCTTTTGTGATAGTTTTTTATGTCGCTAGTAGCTTCCACGGTGGGCGATCTCATTGACGACGCATAAGTGGTTAGCGATCTCTTTAGCGACTTTGGTATTGCGATATACAAATCAGCGCAATATGTTAGCGATCTCGTTGACGTTCTTGTTTAATGTGGCATACCTTTGAACACTGTCCTGCAGCTGTTACCTCATAAGAGGCACCTGCGGCTCGCACACCCTTTTCATTAAACAAGGGTTGTGGAGAGTCTGCGACTTTAACCCCTTTTTGGCGGTTAACCCTTTATTGGGAGACAAAAGCTGGGGTAGCTCTCTATTTAAGAGCTTTAACCCTTCAGCGTTCATTTTGCCTTTGAAAACCACACTGTTCTGGTTGCTGACAGGTTTTTACCTGCCATATACTGTGTGAGGGCATGTCGGATCAGGGTCCAGGAGCGGACCGTCTCCCAGATCCGCTACAGGATCAGTCTCGCGTATCTGACACGCAGACCTCGACGGCGTCAAGCGCAGCGGTCGGAGGTTACAGTGACGCCAAAATGGATGCCCTCGCTCGTTCTATTGATGGCCTGTCTGACCTTCTAGGTTATTGGGTGTCAGCTAGATCCTCTCATGGTAGGAAGCGACACAGGCCGGTGCCATCTTTCTCGCGTAGCGACTCAGAGATTTCTGATATGGAGGGCTCCCCTCCAAGCTCGGATGGTGAGATATCCGATTCGGATAAGGAGGATCGGCAGGGACACTCTGCCTCTCTTTTGAGCCGTACAGAGGCTTTTATTGGAGCCATGAGGGAGGCGTTACAGTTACCGGAGGAGGTAACTAGACGTCCTGGTAAGTCGGCCCGGATGTTTCAGGAGTCGCATAGGTCGCGATCAGCCTTACCATCTCTGGATGAGCTTAATGAGGCAGTGGAGAAGGAACGCCTGTGTCCAGATAAACGTTTTCAGGGGACACGGTTTTTTTGAGACACTGTATCCGTGTACTACGGAGTTGAGTGCTAATTGGATTCCTTCTCCTGAAGTGGATGTCCCTTTATCCCAGCTTAGCAAATCCTCATTACTTCCTGCTAAAGGAAAGGCGAGTCTGCAGGATCCGCTGGACAGAAAAACGGAGATGGCGGCAAAATCCATCTACGAGGCTGCGGGTCATGGATTCAGAGCTGTGCTAGGATCCATGTGTGCTTGTAAAGCCTCCTTGAGCTGGTTAGACCGTCTACGGACGGCGTGGCAAGATGGATCCCCACTATCCGAGGTAGAGGGGCTTTTCAAGTCATTGGAGGATGCAGCTCGATATGGCAGTGATGCAGGTTTGGATACTGCCTCCATGCTGTCCAGGGCACAATCCTCGGCGATCACAGTCAGGAGAGCTCTGTGGCTTAGACAGTGGACCGGAGACGCGGTTTCCAAGCAAGGTTTGCTTTCTTTAGCTTACAAAGGTGGTCAGCTATTTGGATCTGACCTCACTGAGCTGATTGCCAAAGCAAAGGCAAAAGAAACGGCTTTACCGCAACGAAGAGCTGTGGTCTCTGCGTCTGGCAGGCATAGTGCCGGTGGTAGTCGGCGGTCCTTTCGGTCTAGGGGACGGTTTGGTCAGCCCTCTTGGGGATCGGGTCGTCCCTCTTTTTCGGGAAAAAGAGCGCTCAGAAATCTCACACTCCCTGGAAACAGAGCTTCCGCCAAGACAAGCGGGAAGCTGACAAAAAGCCCGCTAAGGCGGACTGACGCCAGGGTCTCACTCGAGGGCTCTCGAGTGGGAGGTCGCCTGCTCCAATTCAAGCCGACTTGGGCTTCCCGCGTGTCGGACACCTGGGTGACGCGGGTTGTGTCGGCAGGCTACTTCATAGAGTTTCTTTCTCGACCCCCAGACAGTTTTTGCCAATCCCGCATTCCGTCAGAGCCCGGGCTAATTGCCGCTCTACTGCGGGAGGTCGATTCCCTTCTACAGAAAGGTGTGGTGGTACCAGTTCCACCGGAGGACCAAGGAAGAGGTTTTTATTCCAACCTCTTTGTAGTCCCCAAAAAGGAGGACAAATTTCGTCCCATTCTGGATCTCAAAAGATTGAATCGACATGTCCGCACCCGAAAATTCCGCATGGAGTCACTTCGCTCAGTTGTGGCAGCCTTGTCGCAGAACGATTTTTTGGTGTCAATCGACATTCGCGACCTTATTTGCATGTCCCCATCGGAAGGGCCCACCAACGCTTCCTGCGTTTTGCCATAGGTCAGGACCATTACCAGTTTGTGGCCCTGCCATTCGGTCTGGCCTCAGCACCCAGAGTTTTTACAAAAATTCTGGCTCCTCTCATGGCGATTCTGCGAAGACAGGGGGTTACGATTCTTCCCTATCTGGACGACCTTTTGATTGTGGCGTCCTCAAAGGAGGAGGCGGTGACGGCTCGCGATTTATCCCTTCAGCTCCTGGAGGACTTCGGGTGGCTGATCAATTGGGAGAAGTCGTCCCTGGAACCGTCGCAGTCAATCCTGTTTTTGGGAATGCAGTTCGACACGGTACGAGCAGTGGTTTCTCTGCCCTCAGACAAGCAAGCGAGTCTTCTTCACCATGTGCAGGGTATGAAGTCTGCAACAGCAATGTCCCTTCGAAGGTGTATGCGCCTTCTGGGTTTGATGATGGCGTCAATGGAAGCAATTCCGTTTGCCCAATTTCATTCCAGGGCTCTCCAAATGCTCATCTTGAACCGTTGGGATCGATCACGGTTTTCACTGGATTGCAGTGTCATCATCTCCCACAGGGGAGAGAGTCGCTAGAATGGTGGTTACGTCCGGAAGCGTTATCCCTGGGGAAGTCCTTCCTTCCTCCGAGGTGGTCGATCATAACCACCGATGCCAGCCTGACGGGCTGGGGGGGCGTCTGGAACGGTCTCTGGATTCAGGGAGTATGGTCGTTGGAAGAGTCTATCCTGCCGATCAACATCCTGGAATTGAGGGCAATTTTTCTTTGCCTCCTACACTGGACGGTCCCTTTAAGCGGTCTACTAGTCCGAGTGCAGACAGACAACGCGACGGCGGTCGCGTATATCAACCATCAAGGTGGAACGAGGAGCTTCAGGCTCATGATGGAAGTGTCTCGAATCCTGGTAGGGGCCGAGGCCAGGGTGCCAGCCATCTCTGCGATTCACATTCCAGGAGTTCAGAATTTCACAGCGGACTTCCTGAGTCGCGAAAAGATGGATCCCGGAGAATGGAGTCTTCATCCGGAAATTTTTGCACTGCTGTGCTCCCGTTGGGGAACTCCCCAAGTGGATGTGATGGCATCCAGGTTCAATGCCAAGTTACCGACATTCATGTCCAGGTACAAGGATCGAAGGCTGTGGCGGTGGATGCTCTGGTGGCTCCTTGGGACCATTTCGAGCTAATTTATGTGTTCCCGCCGATATCCTTACTTCCTCTGGTTTTGCGTCGGATCAGACTGGAGAGAGTCCCGGCTATGTTGATAGCCCCAGATTGGCCAAGGAGGACGTGGTTCTCGACACTGGTGTCACTTCTGGCAGCGCCTCCACTTCCACTCCCCCTTCGCCCGGACCTGTTAACCCAAGGGCCCGTTCGTCACCCGGACCTGAAGTCTGCGTTTGACGGCGTGGCTCTTGAGACCGAAATCTTGACCCGTCAAGGTTTTTCAGCCGAAGTCATTGCCACTCTGCGAGCTGCCAGAGGTCCGGCTACCACTAGAATTTATCATAAGACTTGGGAAGCCTTCTTTTCGTGGTGTTCGGGTTCTTCTAGGAACCCGAGGAGTTTTTCCATTCCCAATTTGTTGGCCTTTTTGCAGTACGGGCTGGACAGGGGTTTGGCAGTTAGCACTCTGAAGGGGCAAGTTTCTGCTCTGTCCTTGCTATTTCGGAAGGCTATCGCTTCGCGTAGGGACGTACGTTCCTTTTTTCGGGAGTAACCCGTCAGTTTCCTGCCGCGGAAGGCGCCTGTGTCTCCCTGGCGGCTTAATCTTGTCTTGGAGGCTCTTCAACATGGCCTTTTGAGCCTATGGATTCTGTTAGCCTTTCTTTGCTTTCTTGGAAGGTTGCCTTCTTAGTGGCGGTCACTTCTTTGAGAAGGGTTTCTGAGTTGGCGGCTCTCTCTTGCTCGCCTCCTTTTCTGGAGTTTCTCCCAGATCGCGTAGTGCTTCGCACACGGGGCGACTTTCTACCTAAAGTAGTGTCACAGTTTCATGTTAACCAGGATATTGTGTTGCCCTCGCTCTGTCCGGAGCCAAGGAATGCGAAAGAACGAGCCTTGCACACATTGGATTTGGTGCGGGCTTTAAAGTTCTATTTGTCTATTACTCAAAGTTTTCGGAAGTCTGATTCTCTGTTTGTGATTCCAGCAGGTCGTAGACGTGGGCAACGAGCTTCCAAGGATTCTATAGCTCGTTGGATTCGGTCGGCCATTTTAGAGGCCTACCGACTTAAGGGCGAACCTTGCCCGATTAAGATTCGAGCTCACTCCACAAGGGCTGTGGGTTCATCGTGGGCTTTTCATCAAGGAGCCTCGGCAGCTCAGCTCTGCCGAGCGGCGACCTGGCGTTCCGTCCACACATTTACGAAATTTTATAAGGTGGACGTCAGTGCTTCCGCTGATGCGGCCTTAGGACGTAGGGTCCTGCAGGCGGCTGTAGTTTAAAAGTTCTTGTGAACTTGTAGTTAGCGCTATTTGCGCATTTATCTAGGTTGTGGGTATCTGCCTTTTTTTTTCTGCCCACCCTTATTTTTGGACTGCTTTGGGACGTCCCACTAGTAATGACTGTGTCTCCCTTCCTTCATCTGCAGCTGAAACACGGATTTTGGTAAGAACTTACCTGTAAAATCCTTTTCAGCGAAGAAGGAAGGGAGACACACATCCCTCCCATGGCAGAAGTGTGTTGTTGTGTTTTCAGATGCGGCGTGACCCTTCTCTGATAGCGATTATCTGGGCTGAGGTCGGCGCGCTAAGGCTCTGTTCCAGCATTGCCAGCTCATCGCAGTGGTCAGGTTCAGTGAGTAGTACCTGGACTGTGTGGTTGTTTTCGGCTATATGCATAACCTGTTTTCTTGTTTTTTCTCTGAAGTCCTTCAGAAGGGGTTATGTTGCTACGCTGGTGATATTTGCTCTTCCTTAAGCTTGGGCACGACTGGAGAGCTGGAGTAGGAGGAGCCCTATATAGCTGGAGGGGCCGGTCAACACTTTTTTAATCTGAGGTGTGTTTATCCTATGTGGGCTCCGCCTACCCACTAGTAATGACTGTGTCTCCCTTCCTTCTTCGCTGAAAAGGATTTTACAGGTAAGTTCTTACCAAAATCCGTGTTTTCAGGAGTGAATTTTTCATGCAGCTAAATATTGCAAAAATCCATCTGTTCAGATAAAGGTTTATTCCCAAAATCACAATGGTCTTATAATAATGTACAGATATTTATTTTTGTCACTATAACTCATTTTTAAATCTTCCCAGTTTTGCATATATCACCCCAAAGGGATGTTAAGTTAGCTGGTTTCTCTCAGAGAGAAACTCTCCTGCACTCCTAACTGGAGCTTGTAATAATTAGGCAGTGCAGAGTTGATTGAGCTGCTCTATTGAGATGCATCTGGCAGAAGACTTTCTTTGCCATAGGCATCAACCGTGCAGCATTTTCTGTTTCACATCACTGATCTGTCAGCAGCAGGCAGCAAACTCTGCTCCAATCTGCATTACTTAGTAATTACAAGCTCCATATAAAACCACACTGCAGCTACACTGATGTAGATGGTGGAAGGTAAAATCGGTCAGGCATTGTACTGTACATGATGAAACAATGCACATAACTAAATGGTGAATTCTACAGAGATTAACTTAATAGCTCAGAGGGGGCTAGTCAGGAGCTAACAGAAGGGGGGCTCAGTAGAACTCAGAAGTAACAAGTGCTGCTGGGAAATGTAGGAAAAGTAAGAATAGGACCACCATTCAGCTATGTAAAACTGGATGCAGATAAATAAAAAAAGACACCAAGGTACAAGAAAGAAACGTTGGGCTTAGTGTATATATTTACAGTAAGTATGAATTTACTGTGCTTTGTGAAAAAAAATAATGCAATTGAGAGAATAACCCATTTAAACAGGTTTTCTGACTTCCAAAAAACCCTGTATCAAAACAGTTTGTTAAAAAAATAAATAAATAAAAAACTGTTCCTCACCCTGGATCCAGCACGGAGGAGTACTCGTCTGCTGTTGCTCCCGGTGCCTGTAATTGTCTGCAGCACTGATGGTTGTCAACAGCACTGTGGCCAATAAGTGAACTCAGCAGCTCATGTCATCTACTCCGAGAGAGCCACCGAGCTCACTGCAGACAATAAGATACTAGGAGCAGCAGCGGAGATTCAGCGCTGGACTTGGGAGGGTGAGTAAGGTAATTTTTTTTTTTTTTAACAAACTGCTCTAGGCAACAGGTTTTCTGAAAAACCCTTTGAATTGAAAATAGAATGTTACATGGATATTGTACCAATCATAAGTTCGATATTTTCTTGTATAAGACATAGAGAAACAGCTGTTACTTGGTAAAGTGTTATGCTGTAAAAAATTCAATAGCGTTTATATTAATGAAGCTATATAAATTGCACAGCTTTCTACTAGAATTTCTTTTAATGCCTCTATATTTTTATAATCTGTGTGCTCGCTCATCTGACAATTGGATACAACTATAGCTAATTCTATCTAGGCAACCGAAGCAAAACTGGAAAGTGCTGAGCCTCACATTAAGGCTACGGTCACATTATCAGTATTTGTAAGCCAAAACCAGGAGTGGGTGATAAATACAGAAGTGATGTGTTTCTACTATACTTTTCCTCTGTTACGTTCCTGATTTTGGCTTATAAATACTGACGAAAATACTGACCGTGTGACCATAGCCTAAACTTTTAAATAGTCTTCTTAATGGGAACCTATCATTTTCTACATGCAGTCCTTCGATCTGTGGGTAGCATGGTATGGAGGAGGAGAAGCTGAGGAGAATGACACAGGTTTGTTGGAAAAGATTCAGTAAAACGTGTTCAAATTCCTGATGTTTGAAAGCACAAGAGTCCAGTGGGCGGTCCTACTGGTGGTTGACTGTTATGCCTGCATGCACAGTCCTACAGAAAGAAGGCCTATTTCATGAGTTTATTTTTTTTTTTAATTCTGTGGAAGCATGGTTGAAAAGCAAAGTCTGACTTTCATTTTCATAGATTTTTTGTCAGATTCAACTTATTTCTGTGACCATTGTGGGTTTTTCTGCCATTAAACTAGGGGTACTAACAATTTTGACCACGTGTGTAAATCACTAGTGAGACCACCCACTGGCCTCAATCATACAAACCCCAGGAATTTCAGTGAATAAAATGCAAGTTGTACTGAAACTTTTCTGACAAAAATGTATCTCAATCTGTTTTGCTCCTCCCGCTCTATAACATCCTGCCTGCTGATCAGATGCCATTTTCAACATAGCAGGTTGCTTTATATTTCTCTTTATACCCCAGATATAGATAAGGCAAATAAGACATTTATTTGACTCTCCTTACTCCTGGCTTCTTATTGTCTGGGGCCATTCACACAGGCTTCTCATGCCTTTCAATGTCAGAATATTGCATTGTCCAAAAAATATCCTGATGAAAACTGTCTGGTATGCCTGGCCCCTAAGGGCCAAATGGGGATTGGTCACAACTGTGACTGTGACAGTTACAATATTGCTACTCAATTCTGTGTGCTAAATATTCTGGACTTTTTGACTAATATTCGCAAACTAAAGTTGATTTCACACGTCCAACATTCATGGCCTCCTGCCTTCAAATCAACAGCCTCATATATGCCTACGAGGCTGTTGGGTTGGGGCAGAAGTCCTTTTCTGTACTCTGACCATGAATGTCGGATGTGAGCAACCAGCCTTAAGTCTTGCCTTTTGATGATTGATTAGACTGAATCCAATTAAAACCACTTCTCGGTTGACCGCAGGACTGGGAAAGTGCAGCTTTTCAGCCTCAATAATTTGAGCCATTGAGTGCAAACAGAGGTATTGAAAGTGTGAAATAAGGTATAATATAGAGTTGCGGGACGTTTCATTTTATAGTTACTAACCTATAATTGCGTAACACCAGAAAACATTAAGTAAGGGTAAGTACCAGATACAACCTGCCATGACACATGACCTCAGACGCTCCCTTCTACTCCGAAGAATATCTTCCTATATTCAACTGTCGTGTGGCCGCTCAGTCCACTCCCAAACCTAAAGTTACGTGTTGATAGAAAACAACTTGTCACAACCTCCACTATCACTGCAAGTTGGTGGGGTGCGCTAGCCTCATGCGTACAGAGACGTTCTAGTAGTAGGTGGGAACGGAAGAAATGGATGGCACTCCAAAAATGTAGACAAATTCGTCTTGTACAAATCCTAAGTAATATAAAGTAAAATTAAAGCTTAAAAACCCTATCGGAACAAAAATATCTGGATATTGAAGAAACGCGAGATCATTTCTCTCATGAAAGCCTAGCAGATCCTTGGCTCCAGTCTGGATAATCCACCTAGCCTCTTTTTGTAGGACGTTTTGTGTCTACCTCCTGCATTCACTTGAGCTGATACAGTTTCTACCCCTGTGAATCTCATTACAGATGCATTGCTTTGGTTAATCGCATGTATATGGTTAATTAGCCTTGTCGCTCCCACATCCACTTGTAAGATTTAGGGAACACTTACTCAGTTTGAACCGTTGTCTAATGGTTTTTCCATTTGCAAGAGCAGAACACTGTACATTATCAAGTTGGATTTACACAAGTTAAAATGTCTCACTCTGGTTCACTCCCCCAATTTGAAATATCACAGGTGAAACCTACAAAAGTCACACTTCTGTAGTTACCTTTTGAAATTATTTTATTTAAAGCGGCTGTTCTTTTTTGTTAAATTAATTTTCCCGGCTACAGATTATTGTAAAGAAACAAACCGCGCTGTACTCCCCTTTCCCGGTGCCACTGGCGAGTCTCTGCCGCTGCTCCCGGTGCCTGGCATTGACTACAGTGCTGAAGGGGAAGTCAATAAGTGCACTCAGCGGCTCTGAGGGGGGCATCGTCTACATTCGCTGAGCCGCTAAGGTCACTGATGGGCTTCCGACATGACATTAGTGCCGCAGCCAACACCATACACCAGAAGCAACAGCGGAGACTTACCGGTAGACCAGGAACAGCCGAGTATGGCTCGGTTTGTTACTTTATAATCACCTGCAGCCAAGTACATTGATTTACTGAAAGGGAATAACCCCTTTAAACACACGTTACTCAGTCTGTTTTTACTAACACATATTTTGAATTGTGATTTCTTCTACATGATATGAAGGGTGTTTCTGATCCCGTCTCATGCAGATTGGGGTCTTCTTTCTCTGACTATCCCATCCACAGGACTATGAAGCTAAAAACAATTCTATGCTCTTTTTTTAGGACACTGTTTTTGTCTATTTCTAAGGATATCCTGCTATGTAAAATTCCTAACATGTCTTAGTGACTCATCTACAGAACTATTTGGATAACCTTTTCAAAGGAAACGTTTTAAGTTATGTTTCTTTCTCCAAAGTGTCATCGTTGCTATTGATTTTTCCCAAACTATAGCGTATTGCTCTTTTTATGTGATCAGGATGGGGACTACTATAATGCAGTAATGTGCTAGTCGAAGTTCCTTCAGAAAATCTACTTCTAACATAAAGTAGAATGTATGGACGATAAGACCTGAGAACTGTACGAGGAGACTCCAGACATAAAGGCTATGTGCACACGTTGAGTATTTGCAGCATATTTTTCTGCACCAAAAAAAAAGCAGAGTGTTGGCAGAAAAAGAAAACACAGTTTTTACCATTCATTTGAATAGGTGAAAAACACTTCAAAAACAATGATAGAATTGACATGTTGCAGATTTGAAAAATTGCTTTGATGGTTCAAACCCCCAAGGAAACAATTAGCAGCATAAGATTTCAGGCCTCTCATTCACTTTGCCGGTACCGAAAAACCTCATCACATTACAGAAAAGAGATATTTCCTGCACCAAAGTTCAGGTCACCATTGTTCTCAATAGGGTTCGGGTACAGTTCTCGTACCCGAACCAATACTTTAGATAAAAGGTCGGGTACCAGATGCCAAAACTTCCACGGGTCCACTCATCCCTGCACCTGAAGGATGTGTGCTTGAACTAGAGGATGGAAAGTGAATAAGAAAAGAAGTCCAGCCACTCAAGGGAGTATTCATGTATTATTTCTGCCCCATTTACACTATACAATGATGATTTTTGTATTTATATTGTGGGTAAATTTATGTATTTAGATTACATAGAACAGCAAAAACAACTGCGCAATATATTTATTTTTCATTCACTATGCACCAAATCTGAGGACTTGCCAATTGTGCTATGTGACCTCAACTGTAGTCACTATCTGCAGCCATGAACATGGCTACTAAATGTATCGTTGTGGGAAGTGAAGTAGTTTCTATGGCTTCTAGACGATCTCTTCTGGCAGGTTACAGGGTTATGTGAGATTTCTGGTCTAGGCAGAAGAATTGTATTACAGAATTGTGAACATTGTTGTGGCCTATACAGGGCTCTTCCCTTCTGTAATTGTGGAGTAGATACATTCAGCTTACTTGCACTTCCCCCCTAGGAGTTTTTTCCCCACCCTGTCTATTAATTGTATGTATTGATTTTATACACATTTATGTTAATAAAAATATTTAGTATTTTCTATTTTTGCTAGAATCTTTTATTGTTGGCAGAAAAAAATCTAGCTGCTATCATTTGGTAATTATTGGTAAAAAGAAATAAGAATTCATAGTCCGGTATTGCAATCTAGTCAGAACTTGCTTCCAGTTCTGTCTAACGGAGAAAAATAAATAAGGTCTCACTGGCAATTTGCACAAGATTTCCTAGAACCAGTGATAAATAAGAGTAATGTGGAGTATTGGCTGCTCAGGGTCGGCGTGTGGATAATAGCTGAAGGTGCCGAGATGAAAAAGTCATGGAGTTGTAGAAATCACAGGATTTATAGACTTGTAAGGCTACTTTCACATTTGCGCTCGGGCGACCTGCGCCTATCTGCGCACGGCCGCCGCTAAGCTCCGCCCTGGCCGCGCCTCCTCCCGGCGGCTCGCCTATGGGCGCATGACGGCGCATGCGACCTGTGTACCCTATCTTTATCATTGGGTACGCAGGCCGTGCGCAGTATGCGTTTGACTGCGCATGCGTCCTTTTGACGCTGCGCCGAGCGCACAATGTTGCATTTTAGTGCGCTCGGCGCACCATCAAAAAGGACTAGTGATTTACCCATTTTCATGCAATCACTAGTAATTTTCTGCTTAATTCTTTGGTTGATGGGCTGAGGCTTCATCTGATCAGCATCCCGATAAATCCCTCGCTTCCTATACTGTGCATAGGGAAATAACTGTAAATCAACAGATAAAACAACATAAATCTGGTAACAGATTCCCTTTAACCCCTTCATCACGACATGGTGATTTTACATTTTTTGTGCTTTCATTTCAACCTTCCCTTCTTCCAAGGGACATAACTTTTTTTTTCTTTTTCTGTGCAAAACATATGACGTCTTGTTTTACCAGGATGGGTTGTACTTTTAAATGGAAAATAGGAAAAAATTCTTTCCAAGTGCTGAGAAACTGCAAAAAAAACCTACAATTCTGATATTTTATGGGACTTGTTTTTACAGCAAAAAAAAATAAAAATGTCCTGACATCTTTATTGTCCAGGTCAGTACGATTACAACAATACCAAACTTGTCCAGTTTTTATATCATTTTACTGGTGAAAATAAATATCAAAAATTTTGGTGGAAATGCTTTCCTCAAACTGTGTGAGGGTTTCTTTTTTGCATGCTGAGCTGTCATTTTTATTGATACTGATTTGGGATAGACATGAAGTTTTGATTGCTTCTTACTTTGTTTTCTGTTTAGAGAGTTTATTGGTCGGGTTATTTCATTTAATATTTTTATAGATCAGATTTTAATGGATGCAGAGATATCACATATGTGTACACGAAGGCTTCAACGGATCTCACCGATTCTGAGATTGTTTTTTGTGACATATTGTACTTTATGATAGTGGTAAAATTTCTTCAATATGACTTGCGTTTATTTGTGAAAGAAAATTTTGGTGAAATGTTTGCAATTTTCAAACTTTTAATTTTTATGCCCTTAAATCAGAGCATTATGTCACACAACATGCTTAATAAGTAACATTTCCCACATGTCTACTTTACATCAGAACAAGAACAATTTTTTTTTCATTAGGAAGTTATAAGGGTTAAAAGTTGACCAGCGATTTCTCATTTTTTCAACAAAATTTACAAAACTATTTTTTTAGGGATGTGACTTTGAGGGGTCTATATGACAGAAAATACCCAAAAGAGAAAACATTCTAAAAAACTGCACCCCTCAAGGTACTTAAAATCACATTCAAAAAGTTTATTAATCCTTCTTTTTCCCAAAAATGTTACTTTAGACCCAATTTTTTTTTTTCATTTTCACGAGGGTAAAAGGAAAAAATGGACCCTGAAATTTGTTGTGCAATTTCTCTCAGCATGCCCAAACCCCATATGTGGAGGGAAACCACTGTTTGGGTGCATGGCAGGGCTCGGAAGGGAAGGAAGGCCTTTTGTCTATTTGAATGCAAAATTTGCTGGAATAATTAGAGGACGCCATGTTTTTTAGCCCCAATTCTTGCATTTTCATAAGAGCAACAGGACGAATTAAATGTTACAATTTGTTGTGCTATTTCTCCTGAGTACGCTGATACCCAATATGTAAAGGAAAACTACTGTTTGGGTGCACAGCAGGGCTTGGAAGAGAAGGAGCGCCATATGACTTTTTGAAAGTCAGATTTGCTGGAATAATTAGTGGTTGCCATGTCAAGTTTGGAGAGCTCCTGATTATCCTAAACAGTGGAAACCCCGCAAAAATTACACAATTTTGTACACTATACCCCTCAGGGAAATTATCTAGACATGTATCGAGCACCTTGAACCCATGGCTGCTTCATAGAAGTTTATAACGTAGAGCCGTGAAAAAAAAAAAATCAAATTTTTCCCATAAAAAATTGTTTTTAGTCCCAAATTTTTTATTTTCACAAGGTAACAGGAGATGGACCCCAAAATTTGTTGTGCAATTTCACCGGAGTACGTAGATACTCCATATGTGGTGAAAAGCTACTGTTTGGGAGCACGGCAGGGCTCAGGAAGGAAGGAGTGACCTTTTTTGGAACACAGATTTTGATCGAATGGTCTGCAGGTGTAAGGTTGCATTTGGAGAGCCCCTGATGTGCCTATACAGTGAAACCCTTCCACAAGTGACCCCATTTTGGAAACTAGAACCCTCAAGGAATGTATATTGATGTGTGATGAGCACCTTGATCCCCCAGGTGCTTCACAGAAGTTTTTAACGTATAGCTGAGAAAAAAAAAATTACCCACAAAAATGTTATTTCAGCCCCAATTTTTTATTTTCACAAGGGTAATAAGCAGGGCCGGCTCCAGGTTTTTATGGGCCCTGGGCGAAAGAGTATCAGTGGGCCCCTTTAACACAGACCACGATTCATGATGCACAGATACTGCAGAGAAATATGGGTATAGTACAATGCCAAACACTTCTCTTCTTCCATTACATGACTGATATCTATTGTAAATTGTACAATAGCTCAAAAACCGCCAAATCCTCACAGCGCACAGTACAGACTTGACAGTACAGTTCTCCATACAATATTATGGGCACCACATAGTCTCCCCCTCATCACCCATATAATACCCCATGCAGGATGTCACCCCCCAACCCCCATATAATGCTCCATACAGAATTCTGGACCCAATATAATGCTCCATACAGAATACTGGACCACATAAATTGCTCCATACAGGATACTGGTCCCCATATAATGCTCCATACAAAATATGGAGCTCTCCTCTACACTGTGCTGCGTTCTGCACTGTTACGGCTCAGGAAAGGGCGCTGTGGAAAGACTCCCCATTATCATCATCATTGCCTCCCCATCATCATCATTGCCTACCCATTATCATCATCATCATTGCCTCCCCATTATCATCATCATCATTGCCTCCCCATTATCATCATCATCATTGCCTCCCCATCATCATCAATGCCTCCCCATGATCATCATCATCATTGCCTCCCCATGATCATCATCATCATTGCCTTCCCATCATCATCATCATCATAGCCTCCTCACCACCATCACTGCATCCCCCCACCACCATCACACAGACAGCACCGCAGCACTCGCTCACATACACACACACAAAGCACCGCACTACATACACACACACTGATACACACAGACACATACACCTCACATCTCCCCTGTCCGGCGTCCGCGCTCTCTCTGCCACAGCCGGCCGCTGAATGATGATGTCATTCAGCGGCGCTGCTGTGAGAGGAAGCACAGGCGCCCTGCAGGTGCCCCCTGGAGCCCGGAGCTGTGGCAGCGGAGGCACGGGGAGAGGTAAGTATTGAGCCGGCTGCTGCCGGGGCCCTGAGCAAGCGGGGGGGCCCAGTGGTGGCACTGGTACCGCTCCCATCCTCTAATGGGCGCCGGGGTGCCCGACAGCGAGTCGCCCCCCCCGCCTGCTCAGGGCCCCGGCACTTGCCCGGGTATGCCGGGTGCTGACGCTGGCCCTGGTAATAAGACCCAAAATTTGTTATGCAATTTCTCTTGAGTACACCAATATCCCATATGTGGTCGAAAATTTATTTTGAGGCACACTGCAAAGCTCAGAAGGGAAGAAGCATCATATTGAAGTTCAGATTTTGCTGGCCTGGTTTGAGGGTGCCATGTTACATTGTCACAGAGCCCCTGTGGTGCCAGAACAGCAGAACCCCCCATTAGAGACACCATTTTACAAATTACACCTTTCAATGAATTCATCTAGGGGTGCAGTGATCTTATTGACACCACAGGTGGGTCACAGAATTTTATACCATTGGACAGTGTAGAAAAAAATTATTATTTTTACCGCCAAAATTTAGTTTGAGCACTAGATTTTACAATTTCACTGTGGGAAATGGGTAAAAATAGCATCAAAATTTGTCCCACAATTTCTCCTGAATGTAGAAATACCCTCTATATAGCTGTACTGTACTGCCTAGCCACACGGCGAGACTCGGGAGGGATGGACGGACGGAGCGCTATATGCCTTCTGGAGTGCAGATTTTCCTAGAGTAGTTTGCGTACTCCATTTACAGTGCCGCTACGTGCTAGAAGAGCAGAATTCCCCCTAAAGTAACTCCATTTTGAAAATTATACCCCTTTGGGAATTTATCTACAGCTGTAGGCACTGATAGATGCCACTGTGAAGGCATCGCCGGCACCATTTTGCTAGAGAAAAAATAATTTTGTCTTCTCCAAGATGGTGCCGGCGGTACTTGCGCAGTAGCATCTATCAGTTTGTCAATAGATGCTACTGCGCAGGTGCTTTCTGCGCCATTTTGAGAAATATTTTTTTCTTTCTGAAGAAATTTATATCAATAAATAAAATAATTAGATGGATATTATAGATGTGATCATGCTATAGCCTGGCTGACACCGCCGGCGCCTGCCTGCTGAATGTAAAAAAACCACATTATATTGAGTATGTAAAATAGGAGGCTGGTCACTGAGGGATCAGTGACCTGTTATAAGCCGTACAGATAAATATGTAAGCAGAGCACCACATGAAGACCTCCCCACAGGCTGCCGCGAAGCACCAAAATCACATTAACTGAAAACTGAAAATAAAGATTAAACAACAACCACAGGACGGATTTCATCAACTAATGTATCATTTTAAGGCCAGGATCACGCATGCGAGAAACTCGCACGATTCTCGTGCGAGTCTCTCGCATGAACACCTGGCACTGCCGCCAGCACTCTCGAACCAGAGCGTGCGGCTGGTCCGAGTGCCAGCGGGAGTGTCGGCCTAATCAGTATAACGGCGCAGACCTGAATCTGTCTGCAGGTTACTGTGCATAATCTTGCTGACAGGTTCCCTTTAAAGGGTCAATATTGAGTTGTAGGATTGCTACTTCCAATAGCTGGAGCTAGAGTTCAAGTCCTCTTCCTCTCTGAAGAGAGATTTCAAAAGCAAATCTAATTTTGGGGTCTGTGCTCTGTTAGGAAAGTCATATGCCGCCTGCGACCAAACATCCATCAGGCTTATGACATTGACAATTATGAGTAGTGTTGAGCGATACGATACCGCAAGTATCGGGTATCGGCCGATATTAGCTGTTTCGGCCTTTCGATACTTAGTTCCGATATTTTCCATATATCGTATACCGGAATCGGAAGTTCCCATAATTCTTTGAGAGGCAATGTGATTTTAGTCAGCCAATGAGGAATCCTAAGAAGTGTGGGCACATCCTGTACTGCTGCGGTCATGTTAACTAATGGCATGGCTGTGATTGGATGCTGAAATGATGTCAGAATGCACTATAAAAGGCGCCGCCGCCATTTTAGCATCACTGTGCTGTGAATTCAGTAAGGGACAGAACGCTGCTGTGCTGACTCTGAGGGACAGTTAGAGATTGCGATTTAGTGTACTGTGCTGTAGGCAGGCTAGCACCAACCGCTGTGTAAAGCTTCCTTTTGCCTGCAGTGTTGTTTTAACAGCTTTGCAAGGTGTGTGTGAGTGCAGGTGACGCTGCAGTTTGCTCTGCATGCAACGCTGTCTGTAGGCATCTGCACGTGTCACTCACAGACTCTTTTTTTTTTCTTCAGTGTAATTCTTGCTGCTCCATGCAATTTAAATTTTAGTGTGACGCGCTTCCATCCGTATCCAATACATTGGTTGCAAACACTGTAGAAGTAGACAAAGGAGTAGCCTTTCACAGATTGTGAACAGTTGTGTTTCAGTGTTCACTTCAGTCTGTGTTTTTTATTTTTTGAGTGCACATCACGCTCCAGTTACTTGTTCAAGCACTGTTGCTTGTACTCTGCTGAGCGTGTCTCAGTGCCTCATCCTTTTCATTTCTCTCCAATTGGTTCTGCTCCATTCCATTTAAAATAAATATAATCTATTAGTGTGACGCGCTTCCATCCGTATCCAATACATTGGTTGCAAACACTATAGAAGTAGACAAAGGAGTAGCCTTTCACAGATTGTGAACAGTTGTGTTTCAGTGTTCACTTCAGTCTGTGTTTTTTATTTTTTGAGTGCACATCACGCTCCAGTTACTTGTTCAAGCACTGCTGCTTGTACTCTGCTGAGCGTGTCTCAGTGCCTCATCCTTTTCATTTCTCTCCAATTGGTTCTGCTCCATTCCATTTAAAATAAATATAATCTATTAGTGTGACGCGCTTCCATCCGATTCCAATACATTGGTTGCAAACACTATAGAAGTAGACAAAGGAGTAGCCTTTCACAGATTGTGAACAGTTGTGTTTCAGTGTTCACTTCAGTCTCTGCGTAATAACCACACTTAGGCCTTATAACTTTTCTGACTTTCTTTATCAATCTACCAAGATGAAGAAGGCAGGGAGTAAGGCACGTGGTCGTGGCCATGGAGTTTCAGCAGGGAGAGGACGTGGGGATTCTGTGGCTGCTGCCACCCTCAGTGACACAGCATCCACCAGTTTTACCCATGAGCGTTCCTTTATGCGCACTTTGGTAGGAGCTCGGCGTGCCCCCTGCTGCGGGAAGAACAAATTGAAGCCGTTGTTGGTTGGATGGCAGCCAATGCATCGACTTCAATTCCTTCCACCTCCTCTCAGGAACACAACACTGTTGAGCAACCATCTGTCTGTTCACCGCCTGTCAAATTGCCCAGGCAGTCAGAGAGTTCTGTACAGGAGCCAGCTGAGTCTCTGCTTCTGTTCTCAGAATCTGTTGGCTCGCAAACACGGGCACAGGCAAGCAGCATTCTGCAATTTGAAGAAGAGGGAGTATGCAGTGATGCGCAACAGCTGTGTCTCTCTCAATCTGAAGAGGCGGGTGAGCCAGTGCCGATGGACAGCACACCGCAGAACGCATCTTATGATGATGATGAGACTCAGGTGCCAGGTTTTGTGGAGCATGGTGCTGCCCAGACCATCCAACAGCAGCAGGTGTTGGAAGAGGGTAGTGGAGATGATGAAGTCCGAGACCCAACATGGCGTGAGCAACAGCAAGGTGGTGGGAGCAGCTCTGAGGAAGAGATTATCCCAACGGTACAAAGAGGAGGGAGAGGTAGGCTGCAGACTCGCTTGCCTGTAGCCTCCAGTTTGGCACCTGTTGGGAGCAGTTCTCTTAGAAATGTCAAAATTGGCGCTCCCATGACTTGCACTGCGTGGTCCTTTTTTCACAGACTTGTAGATGATATTTGCTATGTTCAATGCAAGCTGTGTAAGCAAAAAGTTAAAAGAGGTAAAAATATCAGTAACCTGAATACCACAAATATGTGGAAACATGTACGGACAAAGCACGTAGCTGAGTTACAAAGACACACTGGAGATGTAGGCCAACCTACAGCAGCACCTACATCTTCAGGTCGTGTTGGAGCCTCTACCTCCAGCTCACACACACCTGGTTCGGCTTCCTCACAGGATCTCCATGGAAGAACCTCGGTGTCATGTATAGTGTACAGTTCCTATAGCGTCTTGTGCTTGGGTGCGAGGAAAACACATGAGACATAGGTTGATATGAAATTACTTGTATTACTTCATACAAGCATGCAGAAAAGGTCACACAGTTTGCAGGAACAGAGGCAGGAGAACACAGCAGGCCAGAGTAACTTCAAGCTCTACAATAAGGCCGGCGTCACACTGGCGACAGAATTGGACGACTGCAATGCGATGAAAAATCGCATTGCAGTCGGACCTATGTTAATCTATGGAGCAGCTCCCAGTATCCGATTTTTTGTGGTCCGTTTTAAACGTCCGTGTACAATCGCAGCATGCTGCGATTGTCACCGATTGTCGGTCGACAATCGCCAATGCAAGTCTATGGGAGCGATGAAAAATCGGATTACAAACGGACCACACTGTGTGACTTGCGATGAAATCGCATCGGTGTCCTTTAGAAAAGCCGGCAATTCATCCCCGGCTATACTGTAAAATCACACTGACAGCTTTAATAAAGACTAGAAAGAATAGATATATACACATAGAACACATATATATATATATATATACATGTCATTGTGACATTATATATACATATATTTATAGTTCCTAGACTTCTACATACTGTAATAGCCGCTAATTCAATTGCCGGGTTTTGTGAAATCACAGAAGCCGACATGAAATGATACATTGTTTCCACACATTTAACCATGTAATTTCATGTATTTTTATATATGTTTGAAACATACAATTACATGAGTATATGTGTGCTAAATTTCAGACATGTAGGGGTTAATTAAAGGTGTAAATTCGTTGAAAAAAAATGCGTGGGCTCCCGCTGTATTTTCTCCACCAGACAGACAAAGCAAGCGAGTGGGGGCAGATAATAATAGCCTAGGGAGGGTACATTTTTTTTGTGCCCCCCCTGGCTACTAACATCTGCCCCCAGACACCCCAGAAAGGGCAAATCTCTAATTAGATTCGCCCTTTCTGGCACTTTGCCCGTCTATTCCCATTGCCCTGTAGCGGTGGCGAATGGGTTAATAATCTGGCGTTAATGTCACCTTAGTATTGAAAGGTGACCTTAAGGCAGGTTAATAATTGATAGCTGTCAATTAGACAACTATCAATTATTAATCCTATTGTATGAAAGAAAAATCAAACACACAGTTTAATAAAAAATAAGTTTAATTAAATAATCACACAGTTTTTGACCATATTTTATTTTACACTTAATCCGTGCGAAGCCATTGATCTCCTAAAATAAAGAAAAAAAAATAAAACAACATTATTCTTACCTATTCCGCTGATCTGTCACGTCCCACGCTGTAATCCTTCACAAAGGGTTAACTAGCTTTGAGCCAAGCAGTGCAAGTAATCCTGCATGCTCAGCTCAAAGCTCCTGAATGAATAAGTTCCTCTCCTGGCGACAGGAGAGGATGTGTTTCATGAATGAAGCTTAATTGATTGTATCCCACTTTCCCTTTAGGTCAGGTCACAAGTTAAATTGCCAATAAATCAATTAAGCTCCATTCATGAATCTATTCCTCTACTTTCGCTGGGAGAGGAACTTATTCATTCAGGGGAATACAGGTCTGAGACAGCATTATTAGCTCTCTGCGACCTGTAACCTGTTAACCCTTTCTGATGGATTACACCGTGGGACCTGACTGTACATCGGATTGGTAAGTATAATTTTGCTTTTTTATTTTATTTTTATTACAGGAAATGGTTTTAGCAGGAAAATAAAATATGGTCAAAAACTGTGTGATTATTTAATTAAACTTATTTTTTATTAAACTGTGTGTTTGATTTTTCTTTCATACAATAGGATTAATAATTGATAGTTGTCTAATTGACAGCTATCAATTATTAACCTGCCTTAAGGTCACCTTTCAATACTAAGGTGACATTAACGCCAGATTATTAACCCATTCGCCACCGCTACAGGGCAATGGGAATAGACGGGCAAAGTGCCAGAAAGGGCGAATCTAATTAGAGATTTGCCCTTTCTGGGGTGTCTGGGGGCAGATGTTAGTAGCCAGGGGGGGCACAAAAAAATGTACCCTCCCTAGGCTATTATTATCTGCCCCCACTCGCTTGCTTTGTCTGTCTGGTGGAGAAAATACAGCGGGAGCCCACGCATTTTTTTTCAACGAATTTACACCTTTAATTAACCCCTACATGTCTGAAATTTAGCACACATATACTCATGTAATTGTATGTTTCAAACATATATAAAAATACATGAAATTATATGGTTAAATGTGTGGAAACAATGTATCACTTCATGTCGGCTTCTGTGATTTCACTGAAGCCGGCAATTGAATTAGCGGCTATAACAGTATGTAGAAGTGTAAGAATTATAAATATATGTATATATATATGTCACAATGACATATATATATATATATATATATATATATATATATATATATGTGCTCTATGTGTATATATCTATTCTTTCTTTTGGCATTTAAATACTATTCTTTTGGATCCATTATATGTCAGTTTTGCAAGCCTGCGAGAAAATCTCGCAAGTCGGATGAAAATCGGATGTTACAAGGTACACACACATGCGATTAAATCGCATCTTTGAAGGAAAATCGGATGCCAGAAGGATGTGTGATGTTTTTATTTTGATCCGATTGTCGACCGTCTAAAACGGACCGATTTTTTGTGGTTGTGTGTGACTCCGGCCTTACTCTCCAAGCAGGTTCAGGATCTCTTCTCTGTACCGTAATTCCTCTGCAAACATGGATTCACCAGACAGCAGGTTTCCAAAGTCCAAAAGTGTTCCAAAGTTCCTCAGTAGGAAATAGCTGGAGTCCAAAATCCTAGGTTTCCAGGAGTCAGGTCACAGGCTGACTGAGGCTTGATTCAGGAGCACTGATTGTTCAGCTGAGGCTGCTTAAGAAGCAAGAGGGGGAGAATCAGGGCGGGAACATGAAAACTGGAAACTCCATATTAACTGAGGGCAAGAGCTGCAGAAAGACAGAAAGCAAAATGGCCGACGGAAAACTGAGTTTCAAGGAACATGTCAAAAGAGACAAAGAACCTTACATTACTCCCCCTTAAGGACAACCTCCGGTTGACCTCAGACCAGGCTTGTCAGGGTACCTCTGATGAAACTGGCGGAGCAGGCGAGGAGCATTTACATTATTGACTGGTTCCCATGAGTTGTCCTCCACTGGGTAGCCCTGCCATTTAATCAAATATTGCAACTGATTTCTGTACAACCTGGAATCTAGAATCCTTTCCACCATAAATTCTTCCTGACCATCGACCAGCACTGGGTCAGGGCAAGGAGAAGAGCGTCCAGGAAATGTATTGGGTGTTGCAGCCTTTAGTAGGGATACATGAAAGACAGGGTGGATTCTCATAGTTCTGGGCAGTTGAAGACGACAAGCAACAGCACTTATAATCTTACTGATCTTATAAGGTCCAATGTACTTATGTCCCAATTTAGACGATGGAATCTTTATTTTAAGATTTCTGGTTGACAGCCAGACCAAATCTCCTACCTTGAAAGCTGGTGCAGGTTTACGAAATTTATCTGCTGCTTTCTTGTACCTTTCCTGAGCCAATTCTAGATTTTCCTTTAGAAGATCCATATTCTTTTGTAAAGAAGTGATTCTTTCAGCCACTGCCGGCAAGGGCGTATCTATGGGAAATCGAGGAAGAATGTTAGGATGATAACCTAGATTGGAGTAAAAAGGAGACTGCTTAGTGGAGGCGCTCTGAGAGTTATTATAAGAGAACTCAGCCAGTGGAAGTAGATCCACCCAATCATCTTGTAGGTGGCAGATAAAGCAGCGGAGATACTGCTCCAGGGTCTGATTGGTTCGTTCTGTCTGTCCATTAGTCTGGGGATGAAAAGCAGAAGAAAGGTTTACTTTAATGTCCAATGCGGCACAGAAATTTTGCCAAAATCTTGAAGTGAATTGCACCCCTCGATCCGAAATGACCTCATCCGGTACTCCATGTAAGCGAAACACATTCTTAATCATCAAGTCTGATGTCTGTTTTGCAGTGGGTAAGCCGACACAAGGGATAAAATGAGCTGCCTTTGTTAGACGATCAACCACCACTAGAATGGTGTTCTTCCCTTGAGAGGTTGGTAACTCCACAATGAAGTCCATAGAAATGGATCCCCACGGGCGGGACGGGGTGGGAAGAGGTTGTAACAGACCAGTTGGTGAGGAGCGAGGTGTTTTGCATCTTGCACAGACTTCACATGAAGTGACATAGTTTAAAACATCTTTCCTGTAAGTGGGCCACCAAAAGAAACGAGAAAGAAATTCTTGTGTCTTTAGAATTCCCCTATGCCCGGCTATCTTGGAATCGTGGATGAGTTGCAATACTCTCAATCTGACTGTTTCAGGTATATACAGACGTTGTCCCTGAATCCACACACCATTCTTAAAGACAAGACTTACGTCCCTTGGGGGTTGAGCCAACAAAGAATCCGCATGGTATGCTTCCTTGATGTCCTTAAGTAGGTCTTGATTATGAATCACTCCCAGGAATCTAGAGTCAGGAAGAATAGTCTTAGGAGGAGTAAGTGGACGTGTCTCTGCTGAATGAATCCTAGAGAGTGCATCAGCCTTTCCATTGCGCGATCCTGGTCTATAAGAAATGACAAAATTAAATTGGTTTAGGAAAAGATTCCAGCGAGCCTGGCGAGGAGTCAGGCACTTAGCCGACCTGATAAATTCAAGGTTACGATGGTCTGTCAGGACGACTATTTGCTGTGCAGCTCCCTGAAGAAGGTGTCTCCATTCCTTGAAGGCGGCAATAATGGCCAACAATTCTCTATTGCCCACATCGTAGTTCCTCTCAGCCGAAGACAACTGCTGGGAAAAGAAGGCACAGGGATGCAAGACATTCTTCTCACCTGTTCTCTGAGAGAGTATAGCTCCAACGGCACAGTCTGAAGCATCCACCTCTATTATGAAGGCAAGCTCGGGGTTGGGATGTACTAAGATAGGTGCGGTGGTAAATTTATCCTTTAAACAGGAAAATGCTTCCTGAGCTTGCGGGGTCCAGGAGAACCTAGACTGTTTCCGGGTAAGTTGGGTGATAGGTGACACTACCTCAGAGAAATTCCTAATGAAAAGTCTATAGAAGTTGGCAAACCCGATGAAGCGCTGCACCTCCTTCACATTTCTAGGAATTGGCCAATCCTTGATGGCTTGGGTCTTGCTTCCATCCATACTAATCCCTTGCGTAGATAGTACATACCCCAGAAATTGAATTTCGGTCCTATGGAATTCACACTTTTCAAGTTTGATGTAGAGATGGTTTTGTCTTAGGCGTTCTAAGACCATTCTCACATGTCCATGATGTTCCTCTGTGGAGTTAGAAAAAAATAGAATATCATCCAGATAAATCACCACAAATGTATCTAGGAGATCCCTGAAGATGTCATTCACCAAGTGTTGGAAAGTGGCTGGGGCGGTACTCAGACCAAAAGGCATAACTAGATATTCGAAGTGTCCATAGCGTGACCTGAATGCAGTCTTCCATTCATCCCCAGGTCTAATACGGACCAAGTTATAGGCCCCACGGAGATCCAGTTTAGAGAAAATTTTGGCGTGCCGCACTCTCTCCAACAACTCAGGGATTAAAGGCAATGGATAACGGTTTCAAATAGTAACCTTATTGAGTTCCCTATAGTCTATGCAGGGTCTCAGAGATCCATCTTTCTTCTTCACAAAGAAGATGGGTGCACCTGCGGGAGATGAAGAGGGGCGTATGAAGCCTTTGGCTAGATTTTCATCTATGTAGTCCTTCAAAGCTTTTAGCTCGGGCCCCGCTAGGGGGTAGATCTTACCAAAAGGTATCTCGGCTCCAGGCAATAATTCGATTGGACAATCATATGGACGGTGAGGAGGAAGCTGATCAGCGTTCTTCTTGTCACATAAATCCACATAGTCCTGGTATACAGCTGGTAGTTCAGGGACTGACATGGTTCCTTTAGGAACAGAGCAAGCTGAAACTCCTTGACTCATCTGTTTCTCCGGAAAGTGTAATTCCTTGGTCTCCCAGTTAATCGTAGGATTCTGCGCCTGCAGCCATGGTAGCCCTAGAATAATGGGAAAGTGGGGAGAAGAGATAAGCATAAAAGACATTTTCTCCTGATGAGCTTTACCCATAAGGACCCTCAAAGGCTCTGTTTCCTGATCCACTGGTCCAGAGGTCAGCAGGGAGCCATCCACAGTCTCCATCTGTACTGGAGTAGCCTTCTTCACTGAACGTATCCCCTGTTTCAGAGCAAAGGAGATATCCATAAAATTTCCACTTGCTCCTGAGTCGATCATAGCAGAGCTAGACACCCAGACTGAGTCCACCCAGAGTTTGATGGAAAGGAAGCAATGAGAATTATTTCTTTTACAACTCGGCTGGGACACCGCTGAGGAAACTTGAAAAATTGCAGCGTTTATACCGTCATTGTCCCAGAACTAACAGAGTTTAAGTCCGAAAAATCAAGATCTCTTGCAGCAGATCTCTCTGGAGTCTGAGGCTCGGACATGACAGAGCTCCTCTCGCAACACTCACAGTGAATGACTGCTGCAGTAGTCTTACGAGAACGGCTGGGGCAGTTTATAATGAAGTGCCCTGACTTACCACAGTAAAAACATAGATTTTCCTTTATACGATGTTCTTTGCGTGCATCACTAACCCGTCTTTGTAAAGAGTCCACCTGCATGGGTTCAGGTTCTGGTTCCCTTGTGATCCTACTCAAAGGTTCCTTAGCTGAGGAGGGAGGTAGGAAAAGGTTAGTGCGATTATTTTCGAACCATCTCTCTTGTCTGCGTTCAGTCAGACGAGCATCAATACGGATACAATAGTTAATAAAGTCACCTAACGCAGTGGGAGGGTCGGCACGAGCAAGTTCATCCTTAATCAGTGGAGACAACCCTTTCCGAAAAATAGATTTTTTGGCGGAAGTGTCCCAAGTGGTATCAAGAGCCCATCTCCTGAAATCCAAGGCATATTCGGCTACTGAACGCTTACCTTGGCGCAAAGTTAACATGGCTGCTTCAGCTGTTGCACCTCGATTGGGGTCATCAAACACCTGCCCCATGGCTGAAATAAAAGCATCAAGGTGATTCAAACAATCATCCTCAGTCTCAATCAGAGGGTTTGCCCACATCAAAGCCTTATTGGTAAGCAACATGATTATAGTAAGCACTTTGGATCGTTCAGTGGGAAATTGTGAAGCATGTGCAGAGAAAAATAGATTGCATTGGTTAATAAATCCCCTGAATTTCTCACGTTCACCGCCAAAACGAAAAGGAGGTAACTTGGGGATCCCAGAACTCGGGGTTATGGCAGGAGCCTGGACTCGTTCCTCTAGAGCCTCAATCCTGGCTCGTAATTCCTGAGTAGTTTGTCCAAACACTTGCAAATTATGATTAGTGAGGTCCTGTAGGCTTGCAAAACGGGTCTTTATAGTCTGTATATCTGCAAGGATTGTATCAGTCACTCCGCAAAGCTCCTTTATGCGGGCCTCCATCTTCCAGATCTTTTAAGGCAGAAGTGCTGGAAGGAGAAGAGGAAAGGAAAAAAAAAAAAACAATAGTGTTTACCTGTGGTAACACTCCAGAGTAACATTTAAGGGAATGCGCTCACCTGGAATGGTTGTGAGAAGTCACAACCACTGTCATCACAGAAGGTATTAAACGGACATCTGATATCCACAGTCACAGCAGACACGGCTTTCCCAGACCCAGCAGACACTAAACATTGGCTCCTGAATCTTGTCTTGTATGGTGTACAGTTCCTATAGCGTCTTGTGCTTGGGTGCGAGGAAAACACATGAGACATAGGTTGATATGAAATGACTTGTATTACTTCATACAAGCATGCAGAAAAGGTCACACAGTTTGCAGGACAGAGGCAGGAGAAACACGCAGGCCAGAGTAACTTCAAGCTCTACAATAACTCTCCAAGCAGGTTCAGGATCTCTTCTCTGTACCGTAATTCCTCTGCAAACATGGATTCACCAGACAGCAGGTTTCCAAAGTCCAAAAGTGTTCCAAAGTTCCTCAGTAGGAAATAGCTGGAGTCCAAAATCCTAGGTTTCCAGGAGTCAGGTCACAGGCTGACTGAGGCTTGATTCAGGAGCACTGATTGTTCAGCTGAGGCTGCTTAAGAAGCAAGAGGGAGAGAATCAGGGCGGGAACATGAAAACTGGAAACTCCATATTAACTGAGGGCAAGAGCTGCAGAAAGACAGAAAGCAAAATGGCCGACGGAAAACTGAGTTTCAAGGAACATGTCAAAAGAGACAAAGAACCTTACACTCGGTCACTGTTGTCCATAGACAAACTGTTATTCCACCCACAGCAGCAAGTTCACAGTCATCGTCACACTCCCAGACCACAAAACAGCCATCGGTACCACAGGCATGGGATAACAGACGGCCATACTCGGCAAACCATCCACGAGCACAGGCTCTGAATGCTGGCATTGCAAAACTCCTGTCCCTTGAAATGCTGTCATTCAGGCTGGTGGAGACTGACAGTTTCAGGAACTTTATGGCATTGGCAGTCCCACAATATAATGTGCCAAGCCGATTTTATTTCAGCAGGCAAGCCGTCCTGCTCTGCAAAAACATGTCGAGGGAAACATTAAACATGCGCTACTAAACGCCGTCAGTAGCAGGGTCCACCTGACCACCGATGCGTGGACCAGTACCCATGGCCAGGGACGATACCTTTCCCTCACTGCCCATTGGGTCAATGTTGTGGAGCCGGGTACAGATCTTGCCAGTGGCGCTGTACGTGTTCTGCCAACTCCAAGGATTGCAGGAATCCAGTCTGTACACATTGATTCCTCCTTCTACTCCAGTTCCTCAGAATCATCGCTGCACGAGCCGTCACGGTATACCTCCACATGGACCCGTGAACGCTTACCTGTTGCGACCGATATGAGCACAGCCGTGGCCAAACGTCAACAGGCCGTCCTGAAATTAATTTCCATGGGGAATCGAAGCTACACAGCGCAGGAGCTCTGGGATGCCATCAAGCAGGAGAGCGACGTGTGGTTTTTGTCAGCTAATCTCCAGCCAGGCTTGGTAGTGTGTGACAATGGCCGAAATCTGGTGGCAGCTCTGGGCCTTGGCAACCTCACTCACATACCATGTCTGGCACATGTGCTCAACTTGGTCGTGCAGAGTTTTTTGAGGGACTATCCGGATCTTGATGCACTGCTGCACAAGGTCCGCCTAGAGTGCGCTCACTTGCGACGTTCCAGCATGGCCAGATCGCGCATTGCAGCTCTAAAAAGTCAGATTTCGCCTTCCTGAACATCGCATCATATGTGACGTACCCACCAGGTGGAATTCCACGTTACATATGTTGGAGCGGTTGTGTGAGCAGCAGCCAGCAGTAATGGAGTATCAGCTGCAACAGGCGCAATCAACTCGCAATTTGCGCCGTTCACACTTCACCACTACTGAGTGGGCCTCTATGAAGGACATCTGCGACGTTTTGCGTGCGTTTGATGTCTCAACGTGGATGGCGAGTGCAGATGATGCACTAGTCAGCATGACTGTCCCCCTTATCTGCCTGCTTCAGAAATCACTGAAAGCACTAAAGGAAGAGGTTTTGGAAGAGGTGGAGGATGAGGAGTCACAAATTCAATTACCTTCAGGACAGTCAGCGCAACGTGGTTCCTCACAAAGGGCTGGGCAGGGCTCACTTTGTGAGGAGGATGAGGAGGAGGAGGAGTCAATGGAGGAGGAAGACATCCCTACAGAGGGAGGTACACAACGCTCTAGTCAGTATGTAGAGCGAGGGTGGGGTGATGCAGAGGAGGCAGAGATGACGCCTCTTCCAGAGGACAGCCTTTGTTGGCCAGTTGGGAGTCTGCAGCACATGGTTGATTTCATGCTTCAGTGCCTGAGAAACGACCGCCGCATCGCCCACATTCTCACCACGTCAGATTATTGGGTGTACACCCTCCTAGACCCTCGCTACCGGGACAACTTACAAACCCTCATCACACCGGTGAACCAGGACCGTAAAATGCAGGAGTACCAAGACACACTGGTGCAATCCATACTGTTGTACATTCCAGCCGAGAGAGCTGCTGCTGCTGCTACTGCTTTACAAAGCAGCTCTGTGCGTCGAGGCAGTGTAGACACCTCTACAACAAGAGGGAGCAGAAGCAGCGCCTCTGCACAGGGCAAGAGCTGTATGTTACAAATGTGGAAAAGTTTTGTGACAGCGCCAGCAAGGTCTACACCATCCGAGACGGCTCCAGTCACCAGGAAGAAACGTTTCCGTAAGATGGTGACAGACTACTTGGCTTTCCCTCTAAGTGTACTCCCAGATGCCTCTTCCCCTTTCAAATTTTGGGTCTCTAAGTTGGATACATGGCCAGAGCTTAGCCAGTATGCATTGGAGGTGCTGGCTTGCCCTGCTGCCAGTGTATTATCTGAGCGTGTCTTTAGTGCTGCAGGTGGTGTAGTAACAGACCGTCGCATGCGACTATCCTCAGAGAATGTAGACCGGCTTACTTTTCTGAAAATGAACAAGGCATGGATCTCACCTGAATTTGCCTGTCCGTTTTCAGATTAAATAACTGTTTGGTAACGTTTTCCATGTCTCCTGTTATGTTCATCTTTCTACCACCTGAACTCTACTCCCTGGGCTACAACACCGCCATTTGTTGCTCGTAAGTAATTGGCAGGGGTACTGACTCCTGGCCAGCCTGGTTACAGCACGACAGCTGTTTCCTGGCAGTGTGAACGTCAATTATCCTCCAATAAGTTGTGCTGTCGTGTTGCATTCGGGTTAGCCGACTCTATGGTGCCTGCAGTTTAGGTGATTCCTATGTGTGCTGTGGGATATGTAAATAAAGGCTGTTTCCATTGTGATAATAGGACAAGCACCCACTGTAGGACTGTGTGATTCGGTAACTGCGGACGGCTTGCGTCCTGTCAACTTACATTTTCATGGGTGCGTTCTGCTACCCGTCCGGGGTCCAGTACCGTCAACTGGTTCTCCCCAGTGCCTTTGGCCTAGGTGCCTCCATCTCGGTATCCGAGTTCCACCAACGTCTGCTGGTCCTTGGTAGTGCTTTGGAGCACAGGTACCTCCTGCTTAGTAACCGTGTCACAGTAACGTCAGCTGGTACTCGGTTGTGACATTGCCTCTTTTCCTTCTGCTACCCGTCCGGGGTCCAGTACCGACAACTGGTTCTCCCCAGTGCCTTTGGCCTAGGTGTCTCTATCTCCGTATCCGAGTTCCACCAACGTCTGCTGGTCCTTGGTAGTGCTTTGGAGCACAGGTACCTCCTGCTTAGTAACCGTGTCACAGTAACGTCAGCTGGTACTCGGTTGTGACATTGCCTCTTTTCCTTCTGCTGCCCCTCCGGGTTCCAGCACAGTCAGCTGGTCCTCGTTACTTCCATTGTCTCTTGCTCCATCTGATACCCGTCAGGTTTCCAGTAACGTCAGCTGGTTCTCGGAAATTAGACGACCTTAAAGACCACCCAGAAGAAGATGACAACAACAAGGACGACGAGCATGAAGCCAACCAGCCTGAACACCATCACAAAGAAAAAATAAAAGATTACCCAGAAGAAGATCACCAACAGGACAAAGAAGGTTAAGACAAACTACAAGATACAGAACAAGAGACAGAAGAAAAATAAGCAGAAGATCAAAATGCAGAAGAACATGAAGTATAAGACCAAAATGAAGAGCAAAATATATGCTCTAAATTCTAAGCAGAAGAGACTAAGCAGTGTATGGGGGTGAGTCCATTCCTCCTCGTGGTGCCCCTGGAAAATGCCTGCTGCTGCAGGCTAAATTGAACACGGACAAATACTGTTGTAATTTAAATCTTTTGTGACAGCAAGAACGGAAGGATGAACAATTCATACTTTTACAGATTACAAGTACAGGAATCTCTGTCACAAATAAGAATATGATGAAGAAGATGAAGAGGAAGAAGATGAAGAATTTGAATATGAAGAAGATTAATTAGTTTAATAATAACAATATGAGTAATGTAAACAAAAACATGAATAGCAAGAAGTTTAAGAAGAAGATTAAGAAGGTGAAGATGAAGAATAATTTGATGAGAAAGATGATGCTGCTGAAGATTATGAAGGAGAAAGTGTGGCACTGGCAAAAGTTAAAAAGGTGAAGAGCATGGAAGTTGTGAAACATACATATTTGCCAAAATAGAAAAAAGGTTAACAACATTGTCAATTTGTTAGTCAATCCAAACGTATTTCCAAAAAAAAATATATTAATGCTATTCCAATGCATTGGGTTAAACATGTATGCCTTTATTGTCTCCTCAACCTCCCCCAATACATTCTATATTAGTCTTTGTTGTTTTCCTTCATGTACAATTAACCAACAAGGCAAGAATGGGTTTTTTTAATGTCGATATTTGGTTCCCTAGACTTACATTGGACTTCCGGTATCGGAATCGGATATCGACGATATTTAGTGATATCGGCGATACCATTCCGATCCGATATTTTTAGATATCGAGCAGTATCGCTCAACACTAATTATGAGGTGATATCTGAATGCTATATTGCTATGTTTTTATATCACAACCAAAATCAAAATGTAGCCCGCCCCCAACATAAATGATTGTCCTGGAGAACTATGGGTGGCATGGATTATGTGATTAAACAGGGTGAGGAAAGTAGCCAATTATCACTATTGTAACTGTTCATAGTAGAACTATATCATTTATTTTATTTTTTTTGGGGGGGGGCTCATTTAAAAAGAAAAGAGAATTAACACAATTTCTATAAAAATGTATTTTGACCTCATTTTGTGAATAAGCCCTAAGTGTTAAGTTAAAACAGCTGATCTATAAAAGAAAAAGACCACATATTATTGCTGTAATTTTTCATTTTTTGTCTGGCAGTGCACTCAGAGTTGCTCCATGCCATTGTTATGTCCTGCAGATTGAAGATTTAATCTATTCTTTTGTCTGCAGTTTGTTATTACCGGTCACCTCCTAGTCCTCTTCCTCCTCTTTCTCCTCCATGGGTATACTTGTTTTATCCATGTGGAACACACATTGCATTATGCTCCAGTTGACCTCTATAGGATGCTTGTCACAGTATGAGTGCCACTTACTGGGAGAAATGAGCCATCACGGGATATCTGACAGAGCGCTGCAGCGACCAGATGATGGTTGTTCAGTAAAGCAGAAATAGAGAGATTCAGCGTTATTACATATATTACAGGCTTACTGCGGATGTTCTGCTTTATCATCGCTGCTATGGGAATCATAAAGGTAAAGTTGAAGGCTTGGTCATGAGTTGGATAGGTTTTAGAAAGACATTGAATACTTTTTTACATCTATGATTTGTTGCTCATGTAGCTAGCAATATTTTTAATATGAGTAAACTATACAACTAGACTGCATTACAATATTAATTTGTTATGCTTTAAAAGGTTTAAACACCATTAAAATTGTATTAAAGGGAATCTCTCATCAGATTTTTGCTACCCCATCTGAGAAGAGCTTGATGTAAGGGTAGAGACCCTGATTCCAGTGATCTATCACTTACTGGGCTGCCTCTATCACGGGTGTGTCAGAGGCTGCAGACAGTCACACTGCATCTTGCTGCAGAAGGTCTCATCGGTTGGCCTTGGAGACTAGTGGACACCTCCCCCGGCCTTAATGATGTCACCTGGATCTGGGTGTTTATAACTCCCAACTTCCTGTTGGCAGTTGCGGGTGTTATTTTCTATTTGCACTTCCCTGCTGAGGCTTGGAGCTATTGCAGTCGGCTATCGTCCTCCTTGGTGTTGCTGGAGGACATCTGTGTTTCTCTCTGAGTCTTCTCAAGCTAATTTTCCCTTGTTTTCTGTACAGTCATGGCCAAAAGTTTTGAGAATGACACAAATATTATATTTTCACATGATCTGCTGCTCTATGGATTTTATGTGTGTTTGACAGATGTTTTTATCACAGACAGAAATATAATAATTGCAAAGATATGAGTAACAAAAGCTTATATTGACAGTTAGAATGAGTTAATGCAGCAAGTCAATATTTGCAGTGTTGACCCTTCTTCTTCAGGACCTCTGCAATTCTCCCTGGCATGCTCTCAATCAACTTCTTGACCAAATCCTGACTGATAGCAGTCCATTCTTGCACAATCAATGCTTTCATTTTGTCAGAATTTTTAGGTTTTTGTTTGTCCACCCGTCTCTTGATGATTGACCACAAGTTCTCAATGGGATTAAGATCTAGGGGAGTTTCCAGCCATGGACCCAAAATCTCTATGTTTTGTTCCCTGAGCCATTTAGTTATCACCTTTGCTTTATGGCAAGGTGCTCCATCATGCTGGAAAAGGCATTGTTGATCGCCAAACTGCTCTTGGAGGGTTGGGAGAAGTTGCTCTTGGAGGACATTCTGGTACCATTCTTTATTCATGGCTGTGTTTTTAGGCAAGACTGTGAGAGAGCCGATTCCCTTGGCTGAGAAGCAACCCCACACATGAATGGTTTCAGGATGCTTAACAGTTGGCATGAGACAAGACTGGTGGTAGCGCTCACCTTGTCTTCTCTGAATGAGGCGTTTTCCTGATGTCCCAAACAATCGAAAAGGGGATTCATCAGAGAAAATAACTTTACCCCAGTCCTCAGCAGTCCACTGCCTGTACCTTTTGCAGAATATCAGTCTGTCCATGATGTTTTTTCTGGAGAGAAGTGGCTTCTTTGCTGCCCTCCTTGAGACCAGGCCTTGCTCCAAGAGTCTCCGCCTCACAGTGCGTGCAGATGCACTCACACCTGCCTGCTGCCATTCCTGAGCAAGCTCTGCACTGCTGGTAGCCCGATCCCGCAGCTGAAACACTTTTAAGAGACGGCCCTGGCGCTTGCTGGTCTTTCTTGGGCGCCCTGAAGCTTTTTTGGCAACAATGGAACCTCTCTCCTTGAAGTTCTTGATGATGTGATAGATTGTTGACTGAGGTGCAATCTTTCTAGCTGCGATACTCTTCCCTGTTAGGCCATTTTTGTGCATTGCAATGATGACTGCACGTGTTTCTTTAGAGATAACCATGGTTAACAGTAGAGAAACAATGATGCCAAGCACCAACCTCCTTTTAAAGTGTCCAGTGGTGTCATTCTTACTTAATCATGACAGATTGATCTCCAGCCATGTCCTCATCAACACCCACACCTGTGTTAATGGAGCAATCACTGAAAAGAGGTTAGCTGGTCCTTTTAAGGCAGGGCTGCAATGATGTTGAAATGTGTTTTGGGGGATAAAGTTCATTTTCTAGCCAAATATTGACTTTGCAAGTAATTGCTGTTAAGCTGATCACTCTTTATAACATTCTGGAGTATATGCAAATTGCCATTAGAAAAAGTGAAGCAGTAGACTTTGTAAAAATTAATATTTGTGTCATTCTCAAAACTTTTGGCCATGACTGTATACTAGCTGCCTTTAGCAGTAGTGGGGATTGACTAGCACGGATCCTGTCCTTCCCAATGCAGGGCTTATCACCAGGGTCAGGGAGGGATTAGATATCCTGCTCAGCGATAGGTGCGGAACCTATATAGGGATGATAAGACAGGCAGGGTTACATTAGATCTGTCTCCACTCCCCCCTTCCCTAGTGTTTGGTTCCCCTTCACTTATCCCTTTGTGTTGTTGATTGATGGGGGTCCAACCACTTAAGGTACTGCCACACTAAACTATCCCGCTAGCGATCACGATAAAGACGCATACTAATTGCGATCGCTAGCGGGATCGTTTTAATATCGCTAGTAGCGGCTTTATTTAGCGATGTCGTTAGGACGCTATCGCGGTTAGCGATCTCCTTAACGACTTTAGCGGTACAAAATACCGCTAAATCGCTAAATAAAAGGTGCCACACACAGCGATAATACTTACCCAGCGGGAGCGCCGACGATAAAATAGGGTCCGGAACGATTCCAGCGACGAGCGAGAGATCACAGCAGGAAGCTCGTCGCTGGAAGCTGCCGCACACAACAACATCGCTAACGGGATCGCTAAATAGTGACGTTTTTTAGCGATCCCGTTAGCGATGTTGTTTAGTGTGGCATACCCTTTATAACCTAGGCTGTGGGTAGGTGTTAAGTTACCATGAAAGAGCTGACTTTACAGTAGCAAACAACTGTCTTATCTTACTGATAAGTAGTATTTATAGTATTTATAGTATTTAAAGGGAAAGTGCCATAAAAAATCAGCAATTGAAAAAAAATAAAGCATTAATGTTTAGATTTAAAAAAATATTGTTTGTTTTTAAAGGAGTAAAACATCAAAAATAATTTAAAAAGGTTTGATATTTTCCACTTTTAAACACTGGGGAGAGCAGCTGTGAAACACACATAACCACTGCAGTAAATGTGGGCGGGGTCTGATCACATGTGTGTGATGTCACTGGACAAGAGGATAAAAAAGGGTGAGGTTTAGAATCACAGAGAGGAGCCATTGGGGACTACAAAGTGATACTGAGATGTGGACAGTGTGACTGAGGACGGCCGGCTGCGCTGATTCTGTTAGTGCTGCTCACTGTATCCTAAACTGGAGTTAGATACCCTGAGTGGATCAGGTGCTGCGAATAATCCCAGCATGTTACACTCTGCGTATCTAATCGCAGCATGTGATACACTTCTCATTTCTCGATACAGGGCTCAGTGTAGTGTATCACATGATGGGATTAGATATGCTGGTCTGTGGTGTATCACACATAATGGGATCAGATAAACCGGTCTGGGCAGGTGCGGACACAGACTGCAGAGGGCCCCTGTGCAATAAATATTTCTGCCCCCTTTCATACTGTAAGGAAGTTATGTAAACATATGCACTGGGTACAGAAAGTATTCAGACCCATTTAAATTTTTCACTTTTTGTTTCTTTGCAGCCATTTGGTAAATTCAAAAAAGTTCATTTTTTTTCTCATTAATGTACACTCTGCACCCCATCTTGACTGAAAAAAACAGAAATGTAGAAATTTTTGCAAATTTATTAAAAAATAATAACTGAAATATCACATGGTCATAAGTATTCAGACCCTTTGCTCAGACACTCATATTTAAAGGGAATCTGTCACCCATTTTTTGTGATATGATGTAAAGATATCATTCAATTTAATGTCACATAAGCATTATAGCACTAATGCTATTCACAGATCACAATACGTACAGCAAGCTGAGGAGGGGGGGAGAGAGGAGCAATAAGCCCCACCCATCGAACCGGACCAATGAGATTTTCATACACAGCAGGAGAGCTAAAAACGGTATTTATGCATCAAAGGTGGGGAGTCAGGGGGTATTAAAAGTACTGCTATAATGCTTATGTGACATTAACTTGAGTGATATCTTTACATCCTTTACATCATATCACAAAAAATGGGTGACAGATTCCCTTTAAGTCACATGCTGTCCATTTCCTTGTGATCCTCCTTGAGATGGTTCTACTCCTTCATTGGAGTCCAGCTGTGTTGTGAATGGGCTTGAGATGAGTTCTGAGCAGAGGCTCCCTCTGGTGGTTACAAGCGGTACTGGTCTGTCCAGTGAAGATTGTGAAGATTGTGAGGATTGGGAATCAGGTGTTACTGACTGGTCTTATATAAGGGAGTCACCTTCCCATCAGGGTTGCCGGTGATCAATTGTTCTGGTCTCTATCCTTGATTCCTGTTTCCCTTGTAGCCTGCTGTGTCGTGTCTGCATCTCCTGCTAACAGATAAGACATTTTCTTCTTTTTGTTTTTGTGCTTGATTTTTGCATTTTGTCCTGCACTTCTGTGGGGGCCTTCTGGGTCCCCTCCGGGGGCTTTTGCCCTCTCAGTTTAGTTCAGCCACTGATGTTTGTACTTTTGTTTTTTCCAGTTTTTTCAGTGGCTGCTGTTTTGTTTTGTTACACCAGAGAACTAATTTAGGTGGTAGAGGTTGTGTGATCTCAGGTGTTTTTGAAATTAGTAGAGTTGGTGCTTTTCAGGGTTTTCTGGGATTGCAGTAAGTGCCCTTCCTATCCTTTTCTATTTAGTTAGTTTGGGCCCCAACGTTTGCTCATACTATTTTCTGTCTGTGTCAGTATTTCTTCTTGTCTAACCGCCATTACATGTTTGGGGGCTTTCTATTATCTTTGGGGTTCTGCTCCGGGGCAGATAGCTTTCCTATATCTATCTTTAGGTGTAGTTAGTTTCTCAGGCTGTGACGAGGCGTCTAGGACCAACGTAGGAACGCTCCACGGCTGCCTCTAGTTGTTGTGGTTAGTCAGGGTACTGCAATCTCATAGATTCCAACTGCTCTGGTGTATTGCCTTTTTTGCCTGCACTCCTCAGCTACCGAAACATAACACAGCTGTGTTTAATTTAACTGATAGGACTTGATTTGTAAAGGCACACACCTGTCTATATAAGACCTCACAGCTCACAGTGCATGTCAGACCAAATGAGAATCATGAGGTCAAAGGAACTGACCAAGGAGCTCAGAGACAGAATTGTGGCAAGGCAGATTCTCTGGTCTGATGAGATGAAGATAGAACATTTTGATGATAATTCTAAGCGGTATGTGTCGAGAAAACCAGACACTGCTCATCACCTGCCCAATACAATCCCAACAGTGAAACATGGTGGTGGCAGCATTATGATATGGGGTATTTTTCAGCTGCAGGGAAAGGATGACTGGTTGCAATTGAAGGAAACATGAATGCGGCCAAGTACAGAGATATCCTGGATGAAAACCTCATCCAGAGTGCTCTGGACCTCAGACTTGGCCGAAGGTTCACCTTCCAACAAGACAATGACCCTAAGCACACAGCTAAAATTACAAAGGAGTGGCCTTCAGAACAACTCTGTGACCATTCTTGACTGGTCCAGCCAGAGCCCTGACCTAAACCCAATTGAGCATCTCTGGAGAGACCTGAAAATAGCTGTCCACCAACATTCAGCATCCAACCTGATGGAACTGGAGAGGATCTGCAAGGAAGAATGGCAGAGGATCCCAAAATCCAGGTGTGAAAAACTTGTTGCATCATTCCCAAGAAGACTCATGACTGTACTAGCTCAAAAGGGTGCTTATACTCAATACTGAGCAAAGGTCTGAATACTTATGACCATGTGATATTTCAGTTATTTTTATTTAATAAATTTGCAAAAATTTCTACATTTTTTTTTTAAAGTCAAGATGGGGTGCAGAGTGTACATTAATGAGAAAAAAAAATGATTTTTTTTTTAATTTACCAAATGGCTGCAATGAAACAATGAGTGAAAAATTTAAAGTGGTCTGAATACTTTCCGTACCCACTGTAGACTGTTTTATTTATTACTAGTTTAGAACACAATTATCAAATCTAAACAATAATTATAAGTTCCATATTTAACAACTGAATATAACACAAAGCAATCATGCCATCGAAAACTCTTATTTAGATCTGCTTATTGTGGCCTATCACAAATCAGGTAGCACAGACTCTCATTACTTTACATATTGGAGGAAATAATACTTTAGTTATGAGAAACAGATTTTTTTCTAAGGGATTATCTAGAACTCCCTGCCTGTTCTGCCCAGTCCTGGCATAGAGGGTCACAGACGTCTTCTGCATGTGATTCTGCCGTTTCACGTCAACAGAGCATCTCTTTTTTCTGGTATGCTCTGTTGATGGGAGATCACTGTCAACGTCATTATGATCGACAGGGAGTTCTCACTGCAGAAGCCGCTGAATTGCTGTCAAGGCAGGTATGTGCGGTACAGAGGGCACAGACACAGATGTAGCCAGACAGTCCGACGTCGAGGCAGGTAACCCAGCTTCAAAATACAAAGCCTAGGTCAGGTGCGGAGATATTCAGACGGAACGGGTGGACAAGCTGGGACGGTAACAGGAGACAAATCAGGAACACACCTTGACTGGAAGCTATAACAGACTGCTGACTAGAGTCAAAGCTCAGACAAGGAGTGGAGGGAGGAGCTTCCTAATACATCCCCTGCTGACAGCGTATAGGCCAGGGAAGCTAATCTCTGCAGGACACAGCAGGGTTAAATTTCTGAAGAGACTGGCAGTGCCTCTCTATAGCCAGATGGATACAGCAGGAATATGCCCTAGTGCTGGGAAATGCTGCAAGAGACAACTTAGGGAGATGAACTGACACAATAGGAAGCACAGCGGTGACCGCAGTGAGTAGGATGGCGTTGCCATGCGAGTTACCGGCGTGACATATGGCAGTGTTCTTAGGCAAAATTGTGAGTCATCCCATTCCCTTGGATTAAAAGGAAAACCAGACATGAATAGACTTAGGATGCTTTACTGATGGTGTGAAGGAGAGTATGGCTGATGAAATCAATTATTGACCTAACATAAACTCGCTTAAGCATAATATGGCAAGATGGTGGCTGCACAACACTCTGTTATGCAAGATCGATCCGGGAGGAAGCTGATGCAACACACAAGACCATAAAAAGAATCAGCCAATCACGGACACGCGGCTTGCAAGCTACGCATTATCTCCACCCTATCGCTATCTACTACATAAGATACTGTATCTGTACCAATGAACAAGTTCTACGCCTACTCTAATCAACAGAGGAGGTACATCTAACTTTGTGTCCAACGTCATTTCTTCTGCACATGCACTTGATTTATAGATTAGCTCAGGAGCAGGCAGTCGAGGGTCTCAAATTAAGAGACCATCCCAACAATGGCATGACAGAAAACTCACGGTAGCACTCACCTTTTTTTCTGTAGACATTCATTCTTCAAGGTGTCCCAAACAGTCTGAAGGGAGCTTTATCAGAAAAAAATTTTGATCCAAAATAATGATGATTGCATATGTTTTTTGGAGGTAAGTATGATAAACAGTTGAAGACAATAATTTCAAGCATAAGCTACCTTTTTAATCAGTCAGTCTGCTCTTATAATTCAATCAGAGTGATGAATCCCTCAATCTTATGCCCTGTGAGCCAAGACCGGTGGGTACTCCCTTGCCAGAGCCCATCTAGCGGGCAAGTCCTCACTCCTTACACTTGTATTCAGTGGAAATGGAGTTTTTGTGATTAAATTCAATTTTATGGAAAACAACCGCTATAAAATCTTAAGTAGCAAATTTTGTAAAAAACAAAATTTGTGTCCGTCTCAAAACTGTTGGTCATGACTGTACTGTGGCACACAAGATTCCCAGAAAGCCTGTCTGCTAATGGCCTACAGCATCATATCCCATTTCTGCTACACATTTATGACTCTGACTCTGTTGAAGGTTTCAATGGAGTCATAGACTTCAATTATCAGAGTACAAATTCATGCAGCTTTGGACTTCCTCTTGTTTTTTTTTCCCCCATATTACTGTTTGAAAATGGAAATAATAGCTTAGTTTACTGCACTATTGTTGTCAACTTTAGGCCGTTGTCACACTTGTGGAGAAACTCGCACTATTCTCGTGCGAGTTTCTCACATCAACACCTGGCATTGCCGCCGGCACTCGGACCGGAGCGTGCAGCTGCATGTATTTCTATGCGGCCGCATGCTCCGGTCCAAGTGCCGGGTGTTAATGCTAGAGACTCGCACAAGAATCGTGCAAGTTTTTCGTAAGTGTGACACCGGCTCAAATGGAGTTCAAAGTTGCATGTTTTGTACTATGATAATTGAAGTCTAAGGCTCCAACAGGGCACATCCAAATTCTGTTTTCGGGGGTCCAGATGGAACCTACGATGGAGTAATGAATTTGTGGCCAAAAATGTGAATATCTTGTCTGCATCAACAGCAAGAGAAATAGGATTGTCAGATATTCAGTCTCAAAATAAATAATTTATGTGATCTCTGGGTGTTATTAAAAGCCACGGAGCTGACACAGCTATTAGTTTCCTGTTTATTTGCTCTCTTTATACTCATTGTAAGACTTAAATATTGCTGTGATCAATATAGGGTGATGACATTAGTCTTCTATAGACAATTACCTGCAGAACACCCCTGTTCCAGTGCAGTAGGGTGGGAGACTAAATGGGTGTTTTATTAGTGTAACTTTGATTTTGATATTGGTATATGAAAGTGTGTCGTATTTATAAAATTCCTGAACATCGGTTAGTGCAGTACTGCTCATGTCCAATAGTTTGTAGGTTGTAAGCTTAGGTTTATATTTCATTTTTTTATCAGAAATCACTACTGTGCCTATAATAGGTCTATTTGTCTTGAGTCTCAATTATTATCATGGTAATTTCCTAAATACAAAGTTAAGCAATTTTCTAAATAGTCTTTGTAATAAAGGTTCTAGCATTTTGCTGCTGCAGTGTCTGTAAGTTCTTTATCTAGCTGAGTTCTTTTGATAACATTTTTATCTACCAGAGTGCCTGCTCCTGGTTCTGATATATCATTAATTTAAAAAAAAAAGTAATAATTGTTGTGAATCCACTTGGAATATTTAACCTCTAAATATGATGTACAACTAAGAATATATAAATTTCAAATTTTATTGAGCAGATATAATTAAATAACCAATAATGTCTAAAAATGAGATCCACAGAGAAGTCAGAACAGAATAATAAATAAATAATCATTTGCAAATGGTGCAATAATCATAAAACATTCATCCTGAGCTGGCTATATAACATGAAAAACATATGTGTCAGAGAGACTCCCATGTTCACAAGGAGAATATCACTATTGTGGAATATGGATAACAATGAAGAATTTATATGCAGCGTACTGTTGGGAATACAGTGACTAGTAATAATATATTTAAATAACAAAAAATAAGAAATTACATAAAAAAATCACATAAATCTAAAGTGTAAAGAAATAAATGCTCATAAAGTGTCCAGTGACCTAAATATTGCAGGAATGAACGTAGTAAAAAGTTGTATTGAAACAGTCAAGCAAAATAAGGGAAGGAAAAAACTGACATATTATACAGACCACACTCTCCCTGAGTGTGCCCAACGAGCGTTTCGCCTGTGCTTTGGCAAGGGAACATAATGGTATTGTAGGGTGAATTATTGAAAACCCAGAAGGGCCAATCGTAGGGCGCAGAAGATAATGAGTAAAAGTGAAAACAGCTGATATGCTGCTTCTTGCTGGGACCATGCATGGTAACTACACACATCATATCCGGTGAGGGAGATGCATCTCCATGGAGCGCGGCAACCACAGCGGAAGTGACACATACAAATAATTGTGACACGACGTAAATTTTTGTGATTTAAATATATTATTACTGGTCATTGTATTCCCAACAGTACACTGCACATAAATTCTTCATTGTTATCCACATTCCACAAAAGTGATACACTCCTTGTGAACATGGGAGTCTCTGACACATATGTTTTTCACATTATAGCCAGTTCAGGATGAATGTTTTATGATGATTGAACCATTTGCACATAATTATTTATTCATCTGTTCTGACTCCTCTGTGGATCTCATTTTTAGACGACATTGGTTATTTAATGATTGTATCCATATTGTATATTTCTCCCCCTTTTCCTGTGTTTTATCTTGTTGAGTGTTTTTTCCTTATTTATTTGCTTTGTTATGTTTTTATGATCTGTTCAATAAAATTTGAAATTTATATATTCTTAGTTGTGCATCATATTTATAGGTTGAATATTCCAAGTGCATTCACAACAATTATTACTTTCCGCTGCTCTTTTTTTGAATTAATGTTATATTTCCTGTATCTTTACAGAGATTTTTTTAATATGCTATGGATTTCCGTGATAAAGATGCAGCTTGGCAATCCCAAGCACTAACTGTTTTTAAAGGAAAAACTTCTCAAGAAGTTGACTGTGATCAGGAGGTCATTTGTGATTTGAAACAAGCACTTAAACTATTGTTTCAATGTAGAATAAAGGTGTAGTGGAATAAAAGAACCCTGGAGAATTATTTAGATGAGAAACTTCTCCCAAGAGGTCTACGAGTCCAGGTATTCCCCTTGTATGGTAAAGATGACGAGAAGTTTGTCTCCCAGTGGGAGGAAATTTGTAGTAGTTGCTCAGCGAGATTTCTTCAATTAATTATTAAAAAGAATGGGACAGCGTTAAATGAGACTGAGTAAGAAATTGATAAATTACAGGAGCAATTAAAAAAGACTTTAACTTCCACTTATCTTGAGAAATTCAATAGCGAAATTAGATTAATGTTTCTCCACAAATTAAGACAACCAAAACTAATAAATATCGATGTGATCAACAAGATTTTGCCAATGACAAAGTATACAAATGGAAATTTTCAAAATTTTCTTATGCAGAATGTAAACCATCAACATCCTCCATGATATCTACTGATAATGAATCCATATGAAAAGTTTCCATAAGCCAAATGATGATAACATGTTCTCTACCATAGAGGAACGGGAAGTATTGAATGTCCTGTAGGATCTGCTTGACGAACAATGTCAAACCGAATCAGGTAAGCTACCCAGATTTCTCTTGCCTTCATCACAACATTTTCCATCTATATCTCTCTACCCAAAGAGAATTATTCGTTAAACTTGTGAGTGAAGAATTTAAAACTATCCCACTGTGGAAGGTTGGCTCACTTAGGCTAGGTTCACATTTGCGTATATGTGCGCAGCGTATCATCTGCATGCAAAAGCATGTGTACGCAGTGGTTTTTTATCTGCATCATATTACGCATGACGCCCCAAAAATGCTGCATGTGCATGCATTTTTTGCATGCGTTTGCGGTGTTTATGCGCATGCATTCGATATGATAGAGACCAAAAGGGCGTGTCTCATGACAACATATGCGTATCAAACGCATCCGTACGCATTTCCTTGCATACCAATGCGTTCCCATAGACAGTAATGCGTTGTTTTGACGCATTCATCCGCATGCGCATGAGTGCGCATATTTGACGGATTTTTGACGCTTGAAAAAATCCAACAGACTGCGTTCACTGGACACCGCCGCACACAGCGAAATGACGCATGCGTACGCGTTTGCATGTGAATGCATGCAAACGCATGTCTCTGCGTATGCCATGTTAAAGATATGTCAGCTTAACGCATGCGGATCTATGTAGATGAAACGCTGCGCACACAGACGCAAATTTGAAACCAGCCTTAGCTGCTTCTCAAGGCAGACACAGGCACATGTGGGTTAAAGTCTCTGGGTGGTTTATTGTATCATAAACCCAAAATGGTAACAGAAAAACAGCCTTTGTGGGTCAAAAGGAAATAAAAAGTTCATAGACAGTCCTGCCCAGTACTTCTGGCCAACACATATGGTAGCTCTCACCTAGAGGCTTGCTTGCCTCCACACAACACAGACCCCAGAAAAAAAAAACTGGCTGGACATTTATTTCCCCAGCCACACCCTTGAGGTGGAGATATGGGGAGTAGGCGTCCCACCCATCTCTTACCTACTCATCTAAAACCCCCCCTATAACATGGCCGCTTAACTCCTTCAGCACATATCATGCTGAAAAGAAACTTATGGGTTTCTAGATCACGGATGAAAGCAGAGTTGCGGCACATATCTCCCCTCACATACCGTGCCAGTGACCCTTTCACACCACGTACACAACCTTATGACAACTGCACAAGGGAGGAACGTAAGGTTCTTCAGCAGTTGAAACAAATGAAAGATGTAGTAATAATGGCATCTGATAAAGATGGAAATGTTGTACTATGGCCTAATACAATGTACGAGAAAGAAGTGAAACATGATCTGGGAGATTCATCAGCATGTAAAAGCCTAACGTTCAATCCATTGTCTGGTTATCAGACACAGTTAGAAATGAACCTGTCCAAAGCTGTTTCAAAAGGCATAATGACTAAACAAGAAATAGAGACTCTATTTAACAAAACTCCCAAGATTTCCACCTTTTACCTATTACCAAAGATCCACAACAATCCTGTAAATCCACCAATGAGATCAATTGTCTCTGGTAATGAAAATATGAGTTAATTCATCTGTAGAATTCATCACAGCCCCCATTGCCCCTCTTCCTCTTAGCTGCTCAGCCCTGTTCCTCTAAAACCAACTTCTCCACCATGACAGAAGATCAGCTCTCCACCCTCCTATCAAGATCACACCTCACCACTTGCACGCTTGACCCGCTCCCGTCCCACCTCATTCCTAACTTCGCCAGAGTCTTCATCCCTACTCTAACACACCTCTTCAACCTCTGACTTACAAATGTGTGTTCTCCTCATCCTTCAAACATGCCTCGATCACACCCATCCTCAAAAGACCTCCCTTGACCCATCCTCTGTGTCTAGCTATCCTCCAATATCTCTTCTCCCTTATGCCTCAAAACTACTGGAACAGCATGTACATCTTGAACTGTCCTCACACCTCTCCTCCTTCTCCCTCTTTGACCGCTTACAATCAGGCTTCCAACTGCATCACTCAACCGAAAATGCCCTAACTAAAGTCACCAATGACCTACTAACCGCCAAGAGCAAGCGACACTACTCTGTCCTCCTTCTCCTGGGGACCTGTCTTCTGCCTTCACCACTATGGACTATTCCCTCCTGCTACAGATTCTCTCATCTCGTGGCATCACAGGCTTGGCCCTATTCTGGATCTCATGATATTTAACAAACTGAACATTCAGTGTCTCCCTCTCCCACACCACTTCCTCACCTCGCCCCCTGTCTGTCGGTGTTCCTCAAGGCTCAGTTCTAGGACCCCTACTCTTCTCCATCTACACCTTTGGCCTGGGACAGCTCATAGAACCCCACGGTTTGCAGTATAATCTCTATGCCGATGACATGCAGATCTACCTATCTGGACCTGACCTCACCTCCTCACTAACCAAAATTCCTCGATGTCTGTCTGCTATTTCCGTTTTCTTCTCTGCTCCCTTTCTAAAACTGAACATGGACAAAACAGAATTCATAATCTTTCCCCCATCTCACTCTGCTCCTCCACCAGACCTATCAATCAATGTCAATGGCTGCTCACTTTCCCCAGTCCCGCATGCTCGTGCCTCGGGTGATCCTCGACTCTGCTCCCTCTTTCAAGCCACATATCCAAACCCTTGCCTCCTCCTGCCGTCTCAAGCTCAAAAATATTTCCCAGATCCGTGCATTCCTTGACCATGAAACCACAAAAACACTAGTGCACGCTAGAGATGAGCGACTTTGCCTTTTTTAGGGTCGAGTCGGGTTTCATGAAACCCGACTTTCTCAAAAGTCGAGTCGAACGAAATCGGCCGACTATCGGGAAAAGTCGAAGGTCCGACTGAAACACGAAACCCAATGCAAGTCAATGGGGAAGCAAAGTCGGCAGGGAGTGGAGGACAGTAAACACACCTACAGTGCCCATTTCAATGCCAACGACATCAATTCGTAATTACTTAAGCTTGGCAACCTTAATTTACTTTATAATAATAGTTACGCATAGAAAACTGGAGGTTATTTGGCTAAAGTTGTGGGGGGGTAGGGCTGGCTCCAGATTTTCATGTGCCCCGGGCGAAAGAGTGTCATTGGGCCCCTTTAACACATATCACAATTCATGATGCTCCGATACGGCATAGAAATATAGCTATAGTACAATGACAAACACTTTACTTCTTACATTACATGACTGATATCTATTTTAAATTCACAATAGCTCAAAAACCGGACAGTATATTACTCCATACATTATTATGGCCACCACATAGTGCGCCATGCAGAATAATAAGCCCCATATATTGCTCCATACAGAATAATTGGTCCCACATAATGCTCCAGTATATGATGGTCCCCATATAATGTGCCATACAGTATAGGACGGTCCCCATAGAGTAGAATGAGAACCACATATTGCTCCATACAGTATAATGAGTCGCATATAAAGCTCCATACAGTATATGATGGGCCCCATATATTGCTCCATACAGAATGGGCTCCATATAATGCTCCATACAGAATAGGCCCCATATGTGCTCCGTATGATGCTCCATACCCTATATGATGCCCCATAAATAATGAACCCCATATGATGCTCCAGTATTTTATAGGTCCCAAGGATGATGCTCCAGTGTATGATGGGTCCCGTAAATGCTGCTCCAGTGTCTGATGTCCCCCATTTTGAATGCTCCAGTATATGATGGGCCCCATGGATGATGCTCCAGCGTATGATGGGCCAATATAATGCTCCATATATAATGGGCCCCATTTATAATGCTCCAGTGTATAATGGGCCCCGTAGATGCTGCTCCAGTGTCTGATGTGGCCCATTTAGAATGCTCCAGTATATGATGGGCCCCATGGATGATGCTCCAGTGTATGATGGGCCAATATAATGCTCCATATATAATGGGCCCCATTTATAATGCTCCAGTGTATAATGGGCCCCGTAGATGCTGCTCCAGTGTCTGATGTTCCCCATTTAGAATGCTCCAGTATATGATGGGCCCCATGGATGATGCTTCAGTGTATGATGAGCCAATATAATGCTCCATATATAATGGGCCCCGTAGATGCTGCTCCAGTGTCTGATGTCCCCCATTTAGAATGCTCCAGTATATCATGGGCCCCATGGGTGATGCTCCAGTGTATGATGGGCCAATATAATGCTCCATATATAATGGGCCCCATTTATAATGCTCCAGTGTATATTGGGCCCCCGTAGATGCTGCTCCAGTGTCTGATGTCCCCTTTTAGAATGCTCCAGTATATGATATGCCCCATGGATGATGCTCCAGTGTATGATGGGCCCCATATATCACACTCCAGTGTATAATGGTCCCCATATATTGCTCCAAACATTTAAAAAAATGAAATACCTCTCCTCTATGGGCACTGCTCTACTCTGGACTCTTCAGCGTCGCCATCTTCCAGCTCTCTGCACTTGGACTGTTCAGGCAGAGGGCATACAGACGTGACGTCATCACGCTCTCTGACCTGAATGTCACTGTCAGAAAACGCGGAAGACGTCACAGCAGTGGAGCAGGGAGAGGTAAGTATTGCAAGTGCTGGGGCCCTGAGTAGAAGGGGGGGCCCACTAGTTGACGACGGCACTGGCACAGGGCCCCTCATAGTACGCCAGTACGTACATCCATGCTGGGAGACTGATCCGTGCCTATCGTCGAGCTCATCCTGATCGGCCTGGTTGCGCAGGTGAGGGTTCGGTGACCCCTCCTCAAGGGGGGGGTACTGTTGTGAATAGTCTGGAGGCGACTTCTGAGCTGGGGCTCCCTCCGGTGGTTGCTGAGGGTAATGAACTAATTGCTGAATGGCCTTCAGCTGGCTCTGAATGCTGATATAAGTGACCTGAACTCCCTTCAGCCTTGCCGGTAATCAACTGTTCTTCCACGTCTTGTTTGGAGCTCAGCTTGCATTCCTGCTCTCATTCAGATAAGTGATTTGCTGTTTTTTTTCCTCTGGTTGGATTTTCTTGCTGGTTTGCTGCTTAGCAGTAGACTTCAGCCTGGTCCCCTTTTGGGGCCTGGCTCTGCAATTGTGCTCAGTTTGAGTTTGGACTTTTGCTCTGTTCCTATGTCACTTTTTATTTGCTGAATTGCTGTGTGTTACACCAGAGATCTGATTTAGGTGGTAGAGATCGTGTGATCTCAGGTTTTTTGTTAATCAGACATGTTGATATTTTTGTCAGGGTTTTTTTGGGTTGCAGTCAGAATTCTTTCCTATACTTTTCTACCTAGACAGATTGGGCCCCAGCGTTTGCTCATTCTATTTTCTGTCTGTGTTCGTATTTTCTTCTGGTCTAACCGCCAATACATGTTTGGGGGCTTCCTATTTCTTTGGGGATTCTACTACAGGGCAGATAGCATTCATCTTTCTGCCTTTAGGTGTAGCTATCTCTCCGGCTGTGACGAGGCGTCTAGGATCACCGTAGGTACGCTCCACGGCTACTTCTAGTGTGGCGGTTAGTTTAGGGTCCTGCAATCCAATAGTTTCCAGCCTCTCAGGTGTATTGCTTTTTTGGCTATTTTTGCAATCTCTCCTCAGCTACAGAAACATAACACGGGTCCTTCTTTCTTTCAGGATTGATCCCGCTGCACTGAAGACTCTTTCTGATAGCACACTACCAGCAGGGCAAGCGAGCTCCTGTAAGGCATATTGTGCCAATTCAGGCCAGGTGTCCAGTTTACAGGCCCAGTAGTAAAAGGGGAATGAACTGTGAGGGAGAACATCGATAGGGGAGGAGAGGTAATTTTGAACCATAGTTGACAACTGCTGTCTCATGTCTGTTGCAATCGATTCAGTATTAACAGTCGTGTGAGCGGTACTTGAGAAATCAGTCCACAACATGGTCATGAAACCCTTGTCTCCAATGCCACTTTGGCTGTGTGCACCACGAACACCTCTTCCATTTGGCCCACTACGGCTCGTGGTAGAACCTGCACCACTGCTGTGTGCTGGGAATGCGTCTAACAAACGGTTTACAAGAGTTGCTTGTTTGTTCGTCAATATTAGCTCTAGGTTCTCCTGTGGCATGATGTTCTGTAATTTGCCTTTATAGCATGGATCGAGGATGCTGGCCAACCAGTAGTCTTCATCCTTCATCATTTTGGCAATGCGGGGGTCTCTTTTTAGGATCCGCAACACATAATCACACATGTGGGCCAATGTTCCAGGTGTCAATGATGCACTGCCAATGGTGGTTGGAGGAGCACTTTCTGCAAAATCCACATTCCTCCAGTCATGCACAAACCCTGTACCTGACCTTGGCAAGCCAACATTTTCTCTTGCCCCCTGAGAAGCATCCTCCTCCCCAAAATAATCATCCCCCTCATCCTCCTCCTCCTCTTCCTCTTCTTCCTCCACCTCGTCCAGGACAGTTCCCTGAGCAGACAATGGCTGACTGTCATCAAGGCTTCCCTCCTCCTCCTCTTCCTCCTCCGCTGCAGACGCCTGATCCTTAATGTACGTCAAAGTTTGCATGAGCAGACGCATAAGTTGGATGCTCATGCT
>JARQOD010000001.1:226297442-226379392 GCA_033576555.1 Oophaga sylvatica
CCCCCTGGCGGCGGCGGCTGCAGCTGTGAGCGGCGGAGGGAGGCGGCTCTGAGAAGTGGCAGGAGGAAGTGCAGCGCCTCGTACCGCGGTCACGGCGGCGACCTGGAGCTGGGAACTTGCGCTATGAGCCCGGTGCCCCGTGTCTGAACGATGCCGTTACTCGCGGAGCTGTGCAGGAGACTTCCCCTGGCTGCCGGTTACCAGGTGAGACCGACGTCCCGCTATGGCTGCACTCACTTAGTTTCCTTCTTCTCCATGACTACTTTGTGCAGCATTCTCTGCCTTCCTGCCGCCCAGAGCTGCCCTCTCCCTGCACCCTGTGCTGTTCCTCCCTGTGCCCCATTACATGACTCGTGCAGGACTCGCAGCATTACTCCCGGGCTGTCACCGGCTCTCCTTGTGATCATGGACGTTGTGGTCCCTCCGCAGTGTGCAGTATATGCTGCCCCCCAGCAGTCACATCATGGCCCTCAGCCTCTACAACATGCACTGGGAAAGGCTGCAAAGGGTCAGATCTGGCCCCCAAGAGGGTGTGACACAAATAACCATCTGTGGGGTTTGTGGGGGTGATCCAGTCATGTGTGAATTCCTTGTGATCACCCACTGGGCGGTATCGGTCACGGTGTCATCTGTCTGGGTCACTTCTGACAGCTGATCATCGGCAGATTTCCTGTATTCTGGGAGCATTCCTGTACAGAAAGTGTCATGGTTGGGAACAATAGGTGGGAATTAAAGGTGTTCTCCATGTATCAATATGTCATCACCCATCCGCAGCATTGGCCATAATGAGATTGGTGGGGGTCCAGCCGCTGGATCTGCACCCATGGACAGAACAGAACATGTATATCTCGGTGGTAGAATGGAGTGGTAGCGCACTTGCTTGACCGCCGTTCCCTTCATTGCCTATGGAACTGGCGTGTGCTGAGCTCGGCTTTCTCCAGCAGCCCCATAGGCAATGAATGAAGCAGCAGTCAGGCATCCGACATGCTGCTCAATTTTGTAATTCACCATTCTGCCGACCGTGCAGGTCCCAGCGCCAGATCTCCCCCTATCCCGATCGATAAGCGGTCCTAACTTGCTTTCACTGGACAACACTTTTTTTTTTTTTTTCCTCCACTAAAGTTCCTTATCCACAGGAGCCGGAGCGCTGTCCTCTGGGACACTTACAGATCAGGAGACAGCATAGTCTTTATGAATGGAGTGGTAATATGTACAGTCATGGCCAAAAGTTTTGAGAATGACACAAATATTAATTTTTACAAAGTCTACTGCTTCACTTTTTCTAATGGCAATTTGCATATACTCCAGAATGTTATAAAGAGTGATCAGCTTAACAGCAATTACTTGCAAAGTCAATATTTGGCTAGAAAATGAACTTTATCCCCCAAAACACATTTCAACATCATTGTAGCCCTGCCTTAAAAGGACCTGCTAACCTCTTTTCAGTGATTGCTCCATTAACACAGGTGTGGGTGTTGATGAGGACATGGCTGGAGATCAATCTGTCATGATTAAGTAAGAATGACACCACTGGACACTTTAAAAGGAGACTGGTGCTTGGCATCATTGTTTCTCTTCTGTTAACCATGGTTATCTCTAAAGAAACACGTGCAGTCATCATTGCAATGCACAAAAATGGCCTAACAGGGAAGAGTATCGCAGCTAGAAAGATTGCACCTCAGTCAACAATCTATCGCATCATCAAGAACTTCAAGGAGAGAGGTTCCATTGTTGCCAAAAAGGCTCCAGGGCACCCAAGAAAGACCAGCAAGCGCCAGGACCGTCTCTTAAAAGTGTTTCAGCTGCGGGATCGGGCTACCAGCAGTGCAGAGCTTGCTCAGGAATGGCAGCAGGCAGGTGTGAGTGCATCTGCACGCACTGTGAGGCGGAGACTCTTGGAGCAAGGCCTGGTCTCAAGGAGGGCAGCAAAGAAGCCACTTCTCTCCAGAAAAAACATCATGGACAGACTGATATTCTGCAAAAGGTACAGGCAGTGGACTGCTGAGGACTGGGGTAAAGTTATTTTCTCTGATGAATCCCCTTTTCGATTGTTTGGGACATCAGGAAAACGCCTCATTCGGAGAAGACAAGGTGAGCGCTACCACCAGTCTTGTCTCATGCCAACTGTTAAGCATCCTGAAACCATTCATGTGTGGGGTTGCTTCTCAGCCAAGGGAATCGGCTCTCTCACAGTCTTACCTAAAAACACAGCCATGAATAAAGAATGGTACCAGAATGTCCTCCAAGAGCAACTTCTCCCAACCCTCCAAGAGCAGTTTGGCGATCAACAATGCCTTTTCCAGCATGATGGAGCACCTTGCCATAAAGAAAAGGTGATAACTAAATGGCTCAGGGAACAAAACATAGAGATTTTGGGTCCATGGCCTGGAAACTCCCCAGATCTTAATCCCATTGAGAACTTGTGGTCAATCATCAAGAGACGGGTGGACAAACAAAAACCTAAAAATTCTGACAAAATGAAAGCATTGATTGTGCAAGAATGGACTGCTATCAGTCAGGATTTGGTCCAGAAGTTGATTGAGAGCATGCCAGGGAGAATTGCAGAGGTCCTGAAGAAGAAGGGTCAACACTGCAAATATTGACTTGCTGCATTAACTCAATTCTAACTGTCAATATAAGTTACTCATATGTTTGCAATTATATTTCTGTCTGTGATAAAAACATCTGTCAAACACACACATAAAAACCAGAGGGCAGCAGATCATGTGAAAATATAATATTTGTGTCATTCTCAAAACTTTTGGCCATGACTGTATGCGTGACCACTGCAGTATTAAAGGGTTTCTCCACGCCGATCAACCCTTTATTAATAGTGACACTGTGCAGCATAAAATAAAGAATCTAAACATCTATTTCCCTCCTGGACTGGCGCTGTTAATCGAATCTGTACAGTTCTCTGTGGTGGTCATGTGACAAACCGCGTCACATCACTTCTACAGTCTTCACTCTTCTGTCAGATCGGACTTATAGGACATAAGTATACATTTTATTTTATGCTCCACAGTGGAATTCTTAAAAAGTCCAATGAAAACTTTATTCTACATCTATGTAATGATTTGGAAGTGTATTAAATATTTCCCGATTGCCGTCTTCTTCAGTTTCAAACACTGTTCCAGTCCCACGTGAGCGCTCCTCCTCTTTGCAGGCCCGTACAGTGACCGTTGTGTGGGCAGAGCCTGAGGAGCCTCCATACACTAACATTAAGTGACTTCCGGTTCACTCTTTATCCCCTGTGTGATCCGGATAGTCTGTTCGCTGGTCATGTGGGCCAGAAGAGGACCGGAGTGGTGCTGGAAACCAGAGAAGATGTTGATTGGTAAGTATTTTAATTCACTTACACGTGATTATGGAAGTAATTAGGATAAATTATTGAATACAAATGTTGATGGGACAACTTAAGAAGATGTCCAGCAGATGTGGACAACCTTTTAACTTCTATAGAACTGCTGGACGATGTAAAACAGTCAGGTCCGTAGATCTGTATGAAGCGAAAGTCGCACATACGTACTACTGATCTATTCACCTAGAAGGATTTGGGGTTCCCCTTCATGATCTTCAAGGGGCACAGTGACCGGCCAGCAGTGATCCTTTTATCACTTGGTGGAAAAAATAACTAAGAAAGTTGATAAATAAAAGGCAGTGCTCGCCGGATCAGTCCCCCATAGCCATTTTTTAAAAATCTAGGACAACTACTTTAAAATGGCCTAAAGGTTGAGTTTCACGAGAACGTTCTTCGTACAGATGATGTCAGTCCTTTGTAACTGCAAGTATAGGGTTGTAGGTAAAAAGTGTTCAATGGCATAGGGACGAGAGAAACAATATATACCGTAGTTTTGTGTTACATTATATATTTATAGCTTTCTTCTTTCTGTGCACAATATGAACAGCTGAAATTCTAGTTATTACATTACTCTGGCAGGGATTCTGACAATGTCATTATATTAAGTGGCTCTAAAATCTCTACTGCTATTATAGATAATGAAATATTTCATTATAGTGCCATTAAAGCACGCCAGTGTCACCTGATGTGTAACAAAAGTATTGGGGCGCTGACTTGTTACACCTGTAGGAGCTTTTGACATCGCATTCTAAATCCATAGCCAATAATATGGAGTTGGCCTCCACTTTGCTGATGAAACGACTTCCACTCTTCTTGGAAGGTTTTCCACAAGTATTTGGACGGGGTCTGGAAATTTTTGCTCATTCATCCGGAAGAGCAGGTAGGTATTGGATGAGATGGCTCACAATGTCTGTTCTACTTCATCCCAGCTGTGTTTGAGGGTTTGAGATCAGGGATCGATCTGTCTGGACCAGTCAAGTTCTTCCACACCAAACTTGCCCAAATATGCATTTATGGACCTTGCTTTATACACTGGGACACAGTCCTGCCGGAAAAGATAAGGGCCTCTGCCAAACTGTTCCCACAAATTTGGAAGCATACAATTGTCCAAAATGTCTTGGTACCCCTGCAAAACAACTACCTAGCATTATCCCTACTCCACCAAACCTAAAGGGAGTCTGTCAGGGTATAATAACTGTTCAAACCAGTATAATCGTTTGGTGCACCCTTAGTGTGGCCAAACTTTTAAATGCATTTTCCCACCTACTTTTTTCATCTATGTTCACCCCATCTTCTTTGACAGCTCTGGCATTGAAGAGTCAGAGATAGTTGTAAAACCATCGGAAGGGGCACTGAACTGTTTCGCCTTGCCAAAGGTACACTGAGCACCTGGACTTGGTTGAAGCTGCCATTCTGGGCTGACTGATTCCCATATACAGCTTATATAATGCATTCAGGCAGGTAACGTTCTCCTAACATTCAACAAACCCAGACTTGTCCTTCAGAGTGTTAGCTGGAGAAGTGTGGTCACCAGTGGCACCATGCTTCACACTACTCCAGCCAACACGTGGCATTCTTCCAGGAGATTTACAGCTTGCATACAGTTGCTATTATCTATGAATATATAGATAGAGGAAAAGAAAATGAAAGCAGCACTAAATGTACCAGGTTTGTCCGCAAGCCTCTCAATCTACTGGATCTTAGATTAAGATAAGAAATAAAATGGAGGCAGCACATACTAATAACATGAGCAATGTCTGGAGACCTTATTCCATGCCCAAGTGCCTGAGGTTTCATCTACCATAGCAAACCTTTCTCAAATGAAAGAGTCAAAACATCATACACTTTGGGCATTGTATTGTATATACTCTCCAATCTTTGCTCATGTTATTAGAAAGTGCTGCTTCCTGTATTATTTTTATATAATCTCTGTATGTTATAACTACGGTAATGCGATATTAGGTACATTTGTGTCATACTTGAATACTTCTTTCTCTTTGGGACCCCTTCTATGAGCTAGAGCAGGAACATGCCTCCCATGTATTACGTAGATAGTAGTCGGTTTCCATTTTGGTGGAGTCGGAATAAAATGGACCGACTCCTAAAATATATCATAAATTGGATACAGTAGTACGATGCAGTATGTGCTGTGAATGTTTTCATAACAATTTGGGAAAGTTATGAAATGTCCGATAAATGTCTGTTCTGTTCTTTATCTGAAGATCTCGGCTTTTAGTTGAGTTGAATCTATTGAGGCAGTGCTGTGGAGTTGTAGCGGAGATGAATCTGTGCTGCACTTTATGTACATGCTCAGTAATGAGGCAGTGCTGTGGAGTCGTAGTGGATATGAATCTGTGCTGCACTTTATGTACATGCTCAGTAGTGAGGCAGTGGTGTGGAGTCATAGTGGAGATGAATCTGTGCTGCACTTTATGTACATGCTCAGTAGTGAGGCAGTGCTGTGGGGTCATAGTGGAGATGAATCTGTGCTGCACTTTATGTACATGCTCAGTAGTGAGGCAGTGCTGTGGAGTCGTAGTGGAGATGAATCTGTGCTGCACTTTATGTACATGCTCAGTAGTGAGGCAGTGCTGTGGAGTCGTAGTGGAGATGAATCTGTGCTGCACTTTTTGTACATGCTCAGTAGTGAGGCAGTGCTGTGGAGTCGTAGTGGAGATGAATCTGTGCTGCACTTTATGTACATGCTCAGTAGTGACCAGTGCTGTGGAGTTGTAGTGGAGATGAATCTGTGCTGCACTTTATGTACATGCTCAGTAGTGACCAGTGCTGTGGAGTTGTAGTGGAGATGAATCTGTGCTGCACTTTATGTACATGCTCAGTAGTAACCAGTGCTGTGGAGTCGTAGTGGAGATGAATCTGTGCTGCACTTTATGTACATGCTCAGTAGAGATAAGTGCTGTGGAGTCGTAGTGGAGATGAATCTGTGCTGCACTTTATGTACATGCTCAGTAGAGATCAGTGCTGTGGAGTCATAGTGGAGATGAATCTGTGCTGCACTTTATGTACATGCTCAGTAGTGACCAGTGCTGTGGAGTCGTAGTGGAGATGAATCTGTGCTGCACTTTATGTACATGCTCAGTAGTGGGGCAGTGCTGTGGAGTCATAGTGGAGATGAATCTGTGCTGCACTTTATGTACATGCTCAGTAGTAACCAGTGCTGTGGAGTCGTAGTAGAGATGAATCTGTGCTGCACTTTATGTACATGCTCAGTAGTGAGGCAGTGCTGTGGAGTCGTAGTGGAGAGGAATCTGTGCTGCACTTTTTGTACATGCTCAGTAGTGAGGCAGTGCTGTGGAGTTGTAGTGAGATGAATCTGTGCTGCACTTTATGTACATGCTCAGTAGTGAGGCAGTGCTGTGGAGTTGTAGTGGAGATGAATCTGTGCTGCACTTTATGTACATGCTCAGTAGTGACCAGTGCTGTGGAGTCGTAGTGGAGATGAATCTGTGCTGCACTTTATGTACATGCTCAGTAGAGATCAGTGCTGTGGAGTCATAGTGGAGATGAATCTGTGCTGCACTTTATGTACATGCTCAGTAGTGACCAGTGCTGTGGAGTCGTAGTGGAGATGAATCTGTGCTGCACTTTATGTACATGCTCAGTAGTGGGGCAGTGCTGTGGAGTCATAGTGGAGATGAATCTGTGCTGCACTTTATGTACATGCTCAGTAGTAACCAGTGCTGTGGAGTCGTAGTAGAGATGAATCTGTGCTGCACTTTATGTACATGCTCAGTAGTGAGGCAGTGCTGTGGAGTCGTAGTGAGATGAATCTGTGCTGCACTTTATGTACATGCTCAGTAGTGAGGCAGTGCTGTGGAGTCGTAGTGGAGAGGAATCTGTGCTGCACTTTATGTACATGCTCAGTAGTGAGTCAGTGCTGTGGAGTCGTAGTGGAGATGAATCTGTGCTGCACTTACGTACATGCTCAGTAGTGACCAGTGCTGTGGAGTCGTAGTGGAGATGAATCTGTGCTGCACTTCATGTACATGCTCAGTAGTGACCAGTGCTGTGGAGTTGTAGCGGAGATGAATCTGTGCTGCACTTTATGTACATGCTCAGTAGTGAGGCCATGCTGTGGAGTCGTAATGGAGAGAATCTGTGCTGCACTTTATGTACAGTCATGGACAAAAGTTTTGAGAATGACACAAATATTAATTTTTACAAAGTCTACTGCTTCACTTTTTCTAATGGCAATTTGCATATACTTCAGAATGTTATAAAGAGTGATCAGCTTAACAGCAATTACTTGCAAAGTCAATATTTGGCTAGAAAATGAACTTTATCCCCCAAAACACATTTCAACATCATTGCAGCCCTGCCTTAAAAGGACCAGCTAACCTCTTTTCAGTGATTGCTCCATTAACACAGGTGTGGGTGTTGATGAGGACATGGCTGGAGATCAATCTGTCATGATTAAGTAAGAATGACACCACTGGACACTTTAAAAGGAGGCTGGTGCTTGGCATCATTGTTTCTCTTCTGTTAACCATGGTTATCTCTAAAGAAACACGTGCAGTCATCATTGCAATGCACAAAAATGGCCTAACAGGAAGAGTATCGCAGCTAGAAAGATTGCACCTCAGTCAACAATCTATCGCATCATCAAGAACTTCAAGGAGAGAGGTTCCATTGTTGCCAAAAAGGCTCCAGGGCGCCCAAGAAAGACCAGCAAGCGCCAGAACCGTCTCTTAAATGTGTTTCAGCTGCGGGATCGGGCTACCAGCAGTGCAGAGCTTGCTCAGGAATGGCAGCAGGCAGGTGTGAGTGCATCTGCACGCACTGTGAGGCGGAGACTCTTGGAGCAAGGCCTGGTCTCAAGGAGGGCAGCAAAGAAGCCACTTCTCTCCAGAAAAAACATCATGGACAGACTGATATTCTGCAAAAGGTACAGGTAGTGGACTGCTGAGGACTGGGGTAAAGTTATTTTCTCTGATGAATCCCCTTTTCGATTGTTTGGGACATCAGGAAAACGCCTCATTCGGAGAAGACAAGGTGAGCGCTACCACCAGTCTTGTCTCATGCCAACTGTTAAGCATCCTGAAACCATTCATGTGTGGGGTTGCTTCTCAGCCAATGGAATCGTCTCTCTCACAGTCTTGCCTAAAAACACAGCCATGAATAAAGAATGGTACCAGAATGTCCTCCAAGAGCAACTTCTCCCAACCCTCCAAGAGCAGTTTGGCGATCAACAATGCCTTTTCCAGCATGATGGAGCACCTTGCCATAAAGCAAAGGTGATAACTAAATGACTCAGGGAACAAAACATAGAGATTTTGGGTCCATGGCCTGGAAACTCCCCAGATCTTAATCCCATTGAGAACTTGTGGTCAATCATCAAGAGACGGGTGGACAAACAAAAACCTAAAAATTCTGACAAAATGAAAGCATTTATTGTGCAAGAATGGACTGCTATCAGTCAGGATTTGGTCAAGAAGTTGATTGAGAGCATGCCAGGGAGAATTGCAGAGGTCCTGAAGAAGAAGGGTCAACACTGCAAATATTGACTGGCTGCATTAACTCATTCTAACTGTCAATATAAGCTTTTGTTACTCATATGTTTGCAATTATATTTCGTCTCTGATAAAAACATCTGTCAAATACACATAAAAACCAGAGGGCAGCAGATCATGTGAAAATATAATATTTGTGTCATTCTCAAAACTTTTGGCCATGACTGTACATGCTCAGTAGTGAGGCAGTGCTGTGGAGTCGTAGTGGAGATGAATCTGTGTTGCACTTTATGTACATGCTCAGTAGTAACCAGTGCTGGGGAGTCGTAATGGAGATGAATCTGTGCTGCACTTTATGTACATGCTCAGTAGTGACCAGTGCTGTGGAGTCATAGTGGAGATGAATCTGTGCTGCACTTTATGTACATGCTCAGTAGTGAGGCAGTGCTGTGGAGTAGTAGTGGAGATGAATCTGCGCTGCACTTTATGTACATGCTCAGTAGTGAGGCAGTGCTGTGGAGTTGTAGTGGAGATGAATCTGTGCTGCACTTTATGTACATGCTCAGTAGTGACCAGTGCTGTGGAGTCATAGTGGAGATGAATCTGTGCTGCACTTTATGTACATGCTCAGTAGTGAGGCAGTGCTGTGGAGTCATAGTGGAGATGAATCTGTGCTGCACTTTATGTACATGCTCAGTAGTGACCAGCGCTGTGGAGACGTAGTTGATATGAATCTGTGCTGCACTTTATGTAGATGCTCAGTAGTGACCAGTGCTGTGGAGTCGTAGTGGAGATGAATCTGTGCTGCACTTTATGTACATGCTCAGTAGTGAGGCAGTGCTGTGGATTCCTAGTGGAGATGAATCTGTGCTGCACTTTATGTAGATGCTCAGTAGTGAGGCAGTGCTGTGGAGTCGTAGTGGAGATGAATCTGTGCTGCACTATATGTACATGCTCTGTAGTGACCAGTGCTGTGGATTCGTAGTGGAGATGAATCTGTGCTGCACTTTATGTACATGCTCAGTAGTGAGGCAGTGCTGTGGATTCGTAGTGGAGATGAATCTGTGCTGCACTTTATGTACATGCTCAGTAGTGAGGCAGTGCTGTGGAGTCGTAGTGGAGATGAATCTGTTCTGCACTTTATCTACATGCTCAGTAGTGAGGCAGTGCTGTGGAGTAGTAGTGGAGATGAATCTGTGCTGCACTTTATCTACATGCTCAGTAGTGACCAGTGCTGTGGAGACGTAGTTGATATGAATCTGTGCTGCACTTTATGTACATGCTCAGTAGTAACCAGTGCTGTGGAGTCATAGTGGAGATGAATCTGTGCTGCACTTTATGTACATGCTTAGTAGTGAGGCAGTGCTGTGGAGTCGTAGTGGAGATGAATCTGTGCTGCAGTTTATGTACATGCTCAGTAGTGAGGCAGTGCTGTGGAGTCGTAGTGGAGATGAATCTGTGCTGCACTTTATCTACATGCTCAGTAGTGAGGCAGTGCTGTGGAGTCATAGTGGAGATGAATCTGTGCTGCACTTTATCTACATGCTCAGTAGTGACCAGTGCTGTGGAGACGTAGTTGATATGAATCTGTGCTGCACTTTATGTAGATGCTCAGTAGTGAGGCAGTGCTGTGGAGTCGTAGTGGAGATGAATCTGTGCTGCACTTTATGTACATGCTCAGTAGTGACCAGTGCTGTGGAGTCGTAGTGGAGATGAATCTGTGCTGCACTTTATGTACATGCTCAGTAGTGACCAGTGCTGTGGAGTCGTAGTGGAGATGAATCTGTGCTGCACTTTATGTACATGCTCAGTAGTGGGCAGTGCTGTGGAGTCGTAGTGGAGATGAATCTGTGCTACACTCTATGTACATGCTCAGTAGTGACCAGTGCTGTGGAGTCGTAGTGGAGATGAATCTGTGCTGCACTTTATGTACATGCTCAGTAGTGAGGCAGTGCTGTGGAGTCGTAGTGGAGATGAATCTGTGCTACACTCTATGTACATGCTCAGTAGTGACCAGTGCTGTGGAGTCGTAGTGGAGATGAATCTGTGCTGCACTTTATGTACATGCTCAGTAGTGAGGCAGTGCTGTGGAGTCGTAGTGGAGATGAATCTGTGCTGCACTTTATGTACATGCTCAGTAGTGAGGCAGTGCTGTGGAGTCGTAGTGGTGATGAATCTGTGCTGCACTTTATGTACATGCTCAGTAGTGAGGCAGGGCTGTGGAGTCGTAGTGCAGATGAATCTGTGCTGCACTTTATGTACATGCTCAGTAGTGAGGCAGTGCTGTGGAGTCGTAGTGGAGATGATTCTGTGCTGCACTTTATGTACATGCTCAGTAGTGAGGCTGTGCTGTGGAGTCGTAGTGGAGATGAATCTGTGCTGCACTTTATGTACATGCTCAGTAGTGAGGCAGTGCTGTGGAGTCGTAGTGGAGATGAATCTGTGCTGCACTTTATGTAATGCTCAGTAGTGAGGCAGGGCTGTGGAGTCGTAGTGCAGATGAATGTGTGCTGCACTTTATGTACATGCTCAGTAGTGAGGCAGGGCTGTGGAGTCGTAGTGCAGATGAATCTGTGCTGCACTTTATGTACATGCTCAGTAGTGAGGCAGTGCTGTGGAGTCGTAGTGGAGATGAATCTGTGCTGCACTTTATGTACATGGTCAGTAGTGAGGCAGTGCTGTGGAGTCGTAGTGGAGATGAATCTATTCTGTACTTTATGTACATGCTCAGTAGTGAGGCAGGGCTGTGGAGTCGTAGTGCAGATGAATCTGTGCTGCACTTTATGTACATGCTCAGTAGTGAGGCAGTGCTGTGGAGATGAATCTGTGCTGCACTTTATGTACATGCTCAGTAGTGAGGCAGGGCTGTGGAGTCGTAGTGCAGATGAATCTGTGCTGCACTTTATGTACATGCTCAGTAGTGAGGCAGGGCTGTGGAGTCGTAGTGCAGATGAATCTGTGCTGCACTTTATGTACATGCTCAGTAGTGAGGCAGTGCTGTGGAGTCGTAGTGGAGATGAATCTGTGCTGCACTTTATGTACATGCTCAGTAGTGAGGCAGTGCTGTGGGGTCGTAGAGGAGATGAATCTGTGCTGCACTTTATGTACATGCTCAGTAGTGAGGCAGTGCTGTGGAGTCGTAGTGGAGATGAATCTGTGCTGCACTTTATGTACATGCTCAGTAGTGAGGCAGTGCTGTGGGTCGTAGAGGAGATGAATCTGTGCTGCACTTTATGTACATGCTCAGTAGTGAGGCAGTGCTGTGGGGTCGTAGAGGAGATGAATCTGTGCTGCACTTTATGTCAATGCTCAGTAGTGAGGCAGGGCTGTGGAGTCGTAGTGCAGATGAATCTGTGCTGCACTTTATGTACATGCTCAGTAGTGAGGCAGTGCTGTGGAGTAGTGGAGATGAATCTGTGCTGCACTTTATGTACATGCTCAGTAGTGAGGCAGTGCTGTGGAGATGTAGATGAGATGAATCTGTGCTGCACTTTATGTACATGCTCAGTAGTGACCAGTGCTGTGGAGTAGTAGTGGAGATGAATCTGTGCTGCAGTTTATGTACATGCTCAGTAGTGACCAGTGCTGTGGAGTCGTAGTGGAGATGAATCTGTGCTGTACTTTATGTACATGCTCAGTAGTGAGGCAGTGCTGTGGAGTCGTAGTGGAGATGAATCTGTGCTGCACTATATGTACATGCTCTGTAGTGACCAGTGCTGTGGATTCGTAGTGGAGATGAATCTGTGCTGCACTTTATGTACATGCTCAGTAGTGAGGCAGTGCTGTGGAGTCGTAGTGGAGATGAATCTGTGCTGCACTTTATCTACATGCTCAGTAGTGAGGCAGTGCTGTGGAGTCGTAGTGGAGATGAATCTGTGCTACACTTTATGTACATGCTCAGTAGTGAGGCAGTGCTGTGGAGATGTAGATGAGATGAATCTGTGCTGCACTTTATGTACATGCTCAGTAGTGACCAGTGCTGTGGAGTAGTAGTGGAGATGAATCTGTGCTGCAGTTTATGTACATGCTCAGTAGTGACCAGTGCTGTGGAGTCGTAGTGGAGATGAATCTGTGCTGTACTTTATGTACATGCTCAGTAGTGAGGCAGTGCTGTGGAGTCGTAGTGCAGATGAATCTGTGCTGTACTTTATGTACATGCTCAGTAGTGACCAGTGCTGTGGAGTAGTAGTGGAGATGAATCTGTGCTGCACTTTATGTACATGCTCAGTAGTGAGGCAGTGCTGTGGAGATGTAGATGAGATGAATCTGTGCTGCACTTTATGTACATGCTCAGTAGTGACCAGTGCTGTGGAGTAGTAGTGGAGATGAATCTGTGCTGCAGTTTATGTACATGCTCAGTAGTGACCAGTGCTGTGGAGTCGTAGTGGAGATGAATCTGTGCTGCACTTTATGTACATGCTCAGTAGTGAGGCAGTGCTGTGGAGTCGTAGTGCAGATGAATCTGTGCTGCACTTTATGTACATGCTCAGTAGTGAGGCAGTGCTGTGGAGTAGTAGTGGAGATGAATCTATTCTGCACTTTATGTACATGCTCAGTAGTGAGGCAGTACTGTGGAGTCGTAGTGGAGATGAATCTGTGCTGCACTTTATGTACATGCTCAGTAGTGACCAGGGCTGTGGAGTCGTAGTGGAGATGAATCTGTGCTGCACTTTATGTACATGCTCAGTAGTGAGGCAGTGCTGTGGAGTCGTAGTGCAGATGAATTTGTGCTGTACTTTATGTACATGCTCAGTAGTGAGGCAGTGCTGTGGAGTCGTAGTGGAGATGAATCTGTGCTACACTTTATGTACATGCTCAGTAGTGAGGCAGTGCTGTGGAGATGTAGATGAGATGAATCTGTGCTGCACTTTATGTACATGCTCAGTAGTGACCAGTGCTGTGGAGTAGTAGTGGAGATGAATCTGTGCTGCAGTTTATGTACATGCTCAGTAGTGACCAGTGCTGTGGAGTCGTAGTGGAGATGAATCTGTGCTGTACTTTATGTACATGCTCAGTAGTGAGGCAGTGCTGTGGAGTCGTAGTGCAGATGAATCTGTGCTGTACTTTATGTACATGCTCAGTAGTGACCAGTGCTGTGGAGTAGTAGTGGAGATGAATCTGTGCTGCACTTTATGTACATGCTCAGTAGTGAGGCAGTGCTGTGGAGATGTAGATGAGATGAATCTGTGCTGCACTTTATGTACATGCTCAGTAGTGACCAGTGCTGTGGAGTAGTAGTGGAGATGAATCTGTGCTGCAGTTTATGTACATGCTCAGTAGTGACCAGTGCTGTGGAGTCGTAGTGGAGATGAATCTGTGCTGCACTTTATGTACATGCTCAGTAGTGAGGCAGTGCTGTGGAGTCGTAGTGCAGATGAATCTGTGCTGCACTTTATGTACATGCTCAGTAGTGAGGCAGTGCTGTGGAGTAGTAGTGGAGATGAATCTATTCTGCACTTTATGTACATGCTCAGTAGTGAGGCAGTACTGTGGAGTCGTAGTGGAGATGAATCTGTGCTGCACTTTATGTACATGCTCAGTAGTGACCAGTGGCTGTGGAGTCGTAGTGGAGATGAATCTGTGCTGCACTTTATGTACATGCTCAGTAGTGAGGCAGTGCTGTGGAGTCGTAGTGCAGATGAATTTGTGCTGTACTTTATGTACATGCTCAGTAGTGAGGCAGTGCTGTGGAGTCGTAGTGCAGATGAATCTGTGCTGTACTTTATGTACATGCTCAGTAGTGAGGCAGTGCTGTGGAGATGTAGATGAGATGAATCTGTGCTGCACTTTATGTACATGCTCAGTAGTGACCAGTGCTGTGGAGTAGTAGTGGAGATGAATCTGTGCTGCAGTTTATGTACATGCTCAGTAGTGACCAGTGCTGTGGAGTCGTAGTGGAGATGAATCTGTGCTGCACTTTATGTACATGCTCAGTAGTGAGGCAGTGCTGTGGAGTCGTAGTGCAGATGAATCTGTGCTGCACTTTATGTACATGCTCAGTAGTGAGGCAGTGCTGTGGAGTCGTAGTGGAGATGAATCTATTCTGCACTTTATGTACATGCTCAGTAGTGAGGCAGTACTGTGGAGTCGTAGTGGAGATGAATCTGTGCTGCACTTTATGTACATGCTCAGTAGTGACCAGGGCTGTGGAGTCGTAGTGCAGATGAATCTGTGCTGCACTTTATGTACATGCTCAGTAGTGAGGCAGTGCTGTGGAGTCGTAGTGGAGATGAATCTATTCTGCACTTTATGTACATGCTCAGTAGTGAGGCAGTGCTGTGGAGTCGTAGTGGAGATGAATCTGTGCTGCACTTTATGTACATGCTCAGTAGTGACCAGTGCTGTGGAGTCGTAGTGGAGATGAATCATTCTGCACTTTATGTACATGCTCAGTAGTGAGGCAGTGCTGTGGAGTCATAGTGGAGATGAATCTGTGCTGCACTTTATGTACATGCTCAGTAGTGACCAGTGCTGTGGAGTCGTAGTGGAGATGAATCTGTGCTGTACTTTATGTACATGCTCAGTATTGAGGCAGTGTTGTGGAGTCATAGTGGAGATGAATCTATTCTGCACTTTATGTACATGCTCAGTAGTGACCAGTGCTGTGGAGTCGTAGTGGAGATGAATCTGTGCTGCACTTTATGTACATGCTCAGTATTGAGGCAGTGTTGTGGAGTCATAGTGGAGATGAATCTGTGCTGCACTTTATGTACATGCTCAGTAGTGAGGCAGTGCTGTGGAGTCGTAGTGGAGATGAATCTGTGCTGCACTTTATGTACATGCTCAGTAGTGAGGCAGTGCTGTGGAGTCGTAGTGGAGATGAATCTGTGCTGCACTTTATGTACATGCTCAGTAGTGACCAGTGCTGTGGAGTCGTAGTGGAGATGAATCTATCTGCACTTTATGTACATGCTCAGTAGTGAGGCAGTGCTGTGGAGTCATAGTGGAGATGAATCTGTGCTGCACTTTATGTACATGCTCAGTAGTGATCAGTGCTGTGGAGACGTAGTGGAGATGAATCTGTGCTGCACTTTATGTACATGCTCAGTATTGAGGCAGTGTGTGGAGTCATAGTGGAGATGAATCTGTGCTGCACTTTATGTACATGCTCAGTAGTGAGGCAGTGCTGTGGAGTCGTAGTGGAGATGAATCTGTGCTGCACTTTATGTACATGCTCAGTATTGAGGCAGTGTTGTGGAGTCTAGTGGAGATGAATCTGTGCTGCACTTTATGTACATGCTCAGTAGTGAGGCAGTGCTGTGGAGTCGTAGTGGAGATGAATCTGTGCTGCACTTTATGTACATGCTCAGTAGTGAGGCAGTGCTGTGGAGTCGTAGTGGAGATGAATCTGTGCTGCAGTTTATGTACATGCTCAGTAGTGAGGCAGTGCTGTGGAGTTGTAGTGGAGATGAATCTGTGCTGCACTTTATGTACATGCTCAGTAGTGAGGCAGTCGCTGTGGGTCGTAGTGGAGATGAAATCTGTGCTGCACTTTATGTACATGCTCAGTAGTGACCAGTGATGTGGAGTCGTAGTGTAGATGAATCTGTGCTGCACTTTATGTACATGCTCAGTAGTGAGGCAGTGCTGTGGAGTCGTAGTGGAGATGAATCTGTGCTGCACTTTATGTACATGCTCAGTAGTACCAGTGCTGTGGAGTCGTAGTGGAGATGAATCTGTGCTGCACTTTATGTACATGCTCAGTAGTGACCAGTGCTGTGGAGACGTAGTGGAGATGAATCTGTGCTGCACTTTATGTACATGCTCAGTAGTGAGGCAGTGCTGTGGAGTCGTAGTGGAGATGAATCTATTCTGCACTTTATGTACATGCTCAGTAGTGACCAGTGCTGTGGAGTCGTAGTGGAGATGAATCTATTCTGCACTTTATGTACATGCTCAGTAGTGAGGCAGTGCTGTGGAGTCATAGTGGAGATGAATCTGTGCTGCACTTTATGTACATGCTCAGTAGTGACCAGTGCTGTGGAGTCGTAGTGGAGATGAATCTGTGCTGTACTTTATGTACATGCTCAGTATTGAGGCAGTGTGTGGAGTCATAGTGGAGATGAATCTATTCTGCACTTTATGTACATGCTCAGTAGTGACCAGTGCTGTGGAGTCGTAGTGGAGATGAATCTGTGCTGCACTTTATGTACATGCTCAGTATTGAGGCAGTGTTGTGGAGTCATAGTGGAGATGAATCTGTGCTGCACTTTATGTACATGCTCAGTAGTGAGGCAGTGCTGTGGAGTCGTAGTGGAGATGAATCTGTGCTGCACTTTATGTACATGCTCAGTAGTGAGGCAGTGCTGTGGAGTCGTAGTGGAGATGAATCTGTGCTGCACTTTATGTACATGCTCAGTAGTGACAGTGCTGTGGAGTCGTAGTGGAGATGAATCTATGCTGCACTTTATGTACATGCTCAGTAGTGAGGCAGTGCTGTGGAGTCTAGTGGAGATGAATCTGTGCTGCACTTTATGTACATGCTCAGTAGTGATCAGTGCTGTGGAAGCGTAGTGGAGATGAATCTGTGCTGCACTTTATGTACATGCTCAGTATTGAGGCAGTGTTGTGGAGTCTAGTGGAGATGAATCTGTGCTGCACTTTATGTACATGCTCAGTAGTGAGGCAGTGCTGTGGAGTCGTAGTGGAGATGAATCTGTGCTGCACTTTATGTACATGCTCAGTATTGAGGCAGTGTTGTGGAGTCATAGTGGAGATGAATCTGTGCTGCACTTTATGTACATGCTCAGTAGTGAGGCAGTGCTGTGGAGTCGTAGTGGAGATGAATCTGTGCTGCACTTTATGTACATGCTCAGTAGTGAGGCAGTGCTGTGGAGTCGTAGTGGAGATGAATCTGTGCTGCAGTTTATGTACATGCTCAGTAGTGAGGCAGTGCTGTGGAGTTGTAGTGGAGATGAATCTGTGCTGCACTTTATGTACATGCTCAGTAGTGAGGCAGCGCTGTGGGTCGTAGTGGAGATAAATCTGTGCTGCACTTTATGTACATGCTCAGTAGTGACCAGTGATGTGGAGTCGTAGTGTAGATGAATCTGTGCTGCACTTTATGTACATGCTCAGTAGTGAGGCAGTGCTGTGGAGTCGTAGTGGAGATGAATCTGTGCTGCACTTTATGTACATGCTCAGTAGTAACCAGTGCTGTGGAGTCGTAGTGGAGATGAATCTGTGCTGCACTTTATGTACATGCTCAGTAGTGACCAGTGCTGTGGAGACGTAGTGGAGATGAATCTGTGCTGCACTTTATGTACATGCTCAGTAGTGAGGCAGTGCTGTGGAGTCGTAGTGGAGATGAATCTATTCTGCACTTTATGTACATGCTCAGTAGTGAGGCAGTGCTGTGGAGACGTAGTGGAGATGAATCTGTGCTGCACTTTATGTACATGCTCAGTAGTGACCAGTGCTGTGTAGACGTAGTGGAGATGAATCTATTGTGCACTTTATGTACATGCTCAGTAGTGAGGCAGTGCTGTGGTGTCGGGAATCAGAGAAATTGAGGAGTCGGTGGTTTGGCTTACTGACTCCACATCCCTGCTTGTAATACTGAGGTGTCTATTGGAAAGTGTCAGACTGACTTTTCCAGCTGAAATCTGGGCTTCTCTATAGGGACACAGTCCTTTTAAACTGATTCTGTCACCACTTTCAGGACAATATAAGGCAGTGACCGAACTCTGATTTCATGTTCCTGTGGTGTCGTCATTGTGAATTTACCTATCGTATTGATCTTGTGTTAGAAATATTGCTGCTGTGAGATGAAAGGCGGCCCAAGTGCCACTAGCCACAAACTGGCCTAACTGGATTGGTAATTCTCCTCCACTGTACATGGACTGGAATCTGTGAATGTTGCACATGTTTTTGCTTGTATAGGTGTGACCGTACTTCGGTTAATCCATAGACTGTCACATAGCCATCTTGTGCCTTTATGTGTACATTGCCGATGTATTGCTTGAGCATATGCCATGTATTTGCTCACATTATGTATGTACGGTATTATGTTATGGGGAGTGGCAGCTTTTCTTGCCGGCATTTGTATTCAGCACAGTCCAGACCACAGTGAGCTGCTGACAATTCACTGAAGCTGAATACAGGGAATTATGTGTGCAGTGTTTCTTTCCGAACCGCTTCTGCCTTGGAAGCTTTATCCCCATTCATCTTTTATATCTGTTACACTAAACATTAAAGACCATTCCATCTACAATCCAAAAAGAACCCAAAATACATAGTGGGGGAGCCTATACATGTTCTTTGTTAAAATGCTGCGTTTCAGTGGTGTTTTTTTCTGGCTTTTCTGTTCTGTTTGCAAAAAATAAAAAATAAAAATAGAAAAAGAGATATTTGCTGAAAATGTAAGGTATGGTGGGTTTATTTGGCCGTTTTTTGGTGTTTTTCTGCAATAAGCATCCTTTGATATTCACCTCGCCCCTTTCCCCAGCATGTGCGTGTATATTTTTTTTTTAACAAGGATTTAGGAACCGATTCTGATCCAGTATCCAAATTAAAAAACACTCCAAATATACCTTTTCATAAGCGTCCTATTGATTTCAATGATAAATGCTAAAATTAAATTAAAAAAAACAAACCCAATGGATAAAAAGTAACACGTGCATTATAATCTGTTTTCCTATTAGAAATGGCAGAAAACAAACTTTCATATTATCTGCCTGTTCATGTTAGAAGGACAAATGTCAGCAGAACACAGTGCCAGCAGGGTGGATGACATGAGATTTTTCCCATCTCATCCACGCTTTGCTTTTGGTTTCAGGCAGAAAATTAACTTGTTCTGCAGATTTTCCAAGTCTTAGCATACAGTATCAATTTCACCTTACTGACTGCGTTTTTATTCTCTCCTTATGCATGACTGAGGTGGCCTAAATCTGCAACAGAAACCATACCGTAGAGTTTTTTTTCTGGGGTTACTTAATCCCCGGAGGTATTTTCATTTTGCGTTTTAGTTTTTCACTCCCCTTCTTCCCAGAGACATAACTTTTTTTATTTTTCTGTCAATATGATCATGTGAAGGCTTATTTTTTGGCGGGACGAGTTGTACTTTTGAACGACACCATTGTTTTTTTACCATGTCGTGTTCTAGAAAACGTGGAAAAAAAGTCCAAGTGCGGTGAAATTGCAAAATAAGTGCAATCGCACACTTGTTTATTGTTTGGCTTTTTGACTTGGTTCACTAAATGCTAACACTGACCTGCCATTATGATTCTCCAGGTCATTATGAGTACATAGACACCAAACATGTCTAGGTTCTTTTTTATCTGTGGTGAAATAAAATTCCAAACTTTGTTTAAAAAAAAAAAAAAATAAATAAAATTGCGCGATTTTCACATACCCGTAGCGTCTCCATTTTTCGTGAGGTCGGGTTGGGTGAGGGTTTATTTTTTTGCGCACCGAGCTGTTGTTTTTAACGATACCATTGTGGTGCAGATACGATTTTGTCGCGGCGACCAAATTAACGTAATTCTGGCGTTTTGACTTTTTCTCTTTACGCCGTTTAGCGGTCAAGTTGGTCTTTTTTATTTATTGATAGATCGGGTGATTCTGAACTTGGCGATACCAAATATGTGTTTGTTTGATTTTTTTAAATTTTTTTATTATATTTTGTGTGGGGCGAAAATGGGGTGATTTTTACATTATATATACTGTGTGTGTATGTGTATGTATGCATATATATATATATTTTTTTTAAAACATTTTTTTGTTACTTTTGGCATGCTTCAATAGTCTCCATTGGAGACTAGAAGCTGCCATAACTCAATCAGCTTTGATACATACAGGCGATGATCAGTTCACCTCTATGTAGTAGAATTACTTGCTATGAGCGCCGGCCACTGGGTGGCGCTCACAGCAAGCCGGCAGAGACAACCATAGAGGTCTGCAGGAGACCTCCGGTTGTCATACCGACGCACCAGTGACCTGCAATGATGTGGGTCATCGGTGGGCAGATTTCCTGCCCGATTGCCGGAAAGGCTTGTTAAATGCCGCTGTCAGCGTTTGACAGCGTCATTTAACTGGTTAATAGCCGCAGGTGGATTGCGATTCCACCCGTGGCTATTACTGGCACATTGTCAGCTGTTCAAAACAGCTGACATTTCCTGGGAAAGATGTGGGCTCACCCCCGGAGCCCACATCAAAGGGAGGGAGTCCGGCATCAACATAAATGTACGCCTGATGTCGGAAAGGGGTTTAACATAAAAAAAAAAAGTAAAAATGTTGGCATATTTGCCCAAAAAAATTTGGCAAGAAAAGTGTGAAGGCAGTTCCAAGCTCATCAAAACACATCTAATCCTCACATGACTATATGAATAAAGTTGTCAAAGCCAAATACCTGAAAGTATTAAAATCAAATTACCGTAGCTTTAAAACATGATATACCAACAAAACACAAAAAGATGCAGTAAAAAACACTTGTGAAACAACGCACTCAAAAACGCAATGAAACAAACATAAGTAACCTAATTTTTACTTAATAGGTGCAGAAAATCTGTAACATCAAATTGCATTGTGCGAACGTAGTTTATGGATGGTTTTATACATATTACAACACTAAAAACAATTTACAGTCTCCTCACACTCAATCACTATCCCCAACCATATAACTTAATTCAGCGATAACTACCATCTAATTCCAGACATATGCAGTCACTTGTAAGTCTTCCACCAGCGCGTGTATATTCCAGTAAGGCCGGGGTCACACTGGCGACAAAATCGTACGACTGCAAAGCGATCAAATATCGCATTGCAGTCGGACCAATATTAATCTATGGAGCAGCTCCCACCATCAGATTTTTTGTGGTCCGTTTTATACGTGCGATTGTCACTGATTGTGGGTCGACAATCGCCAATGCAAGTCTATGGGTGCGATGAAAAATCTGATTACAAACGGACCACACGTGTGGCTTGCGATTAAATTGCACCTGTGTCCTTTAGAAAAGCCGGCAATTCATCCCCGGCTATACTGTAAAATCACACTGACAGCTTTAATAAAGAATTGAGAGAATAGATATATACACATAGAATACATATATATATATATATATATATATATATATATACATGTCATTGTGACATATATATATTTATAGTTCATGCACTTCTACATAGTATAATAGCCGCTAATTCAATTGCCGGCTTTTGTGAAATTACAGACCTGACATGAAATGACACATGGTTTACATACAGTTAACCATGTCATTTCATGTAGTTTGATATATGGTTTTCACTAACAATTACATGAGTGTATGTGTGCAAAATTTCAGACATGTAGGGGTTAATTAAAGGTGTAAATTCGTTGAAAAAAAATGCATGGGCTCCTGCACTATTTTCTCAACCAGACAGACAAAGCCAGCGAGTGGGGGCAGATAATAATAGCCGAGGGAGGGTGCATTTATTTTGTGCCTCCCCGGCTACTAACATTTGCCCCCAGCCACCCCAGAAAAGGCAAATCTATAATTAGATGCGCCCTTTCTGGCACTTTGCCAGTCTATTCCCATTGCCCTGTAGTGGTGGCAAATGGGTTAATAATGGGTTAAAGCCACCTTGCTATTGAAAGGTGACTTTAAGCCAGGTTAATAATTGAGAATTGTCAATTAGACGACTATCAATTATTAATCCTATTGAAGGAAATAAAAAAAACACACACACATTAATAATAAATAATTTTAATGAAATAAACACACATTTTTTGACCATCTTTTATTTAACTGGTAATCCGTGCGAAGCCCTTGCTCTCCTGTAATAAAGAAAAAATAATAAAACAACATTATTCTTACCTGTCCGCCACTCTGTCAGGTCCCACGCTGTAATCCTTCACAAAGGGTTAACTGCCTTACAACCAAGCAGTGCAGCTAATGCTGCCTGCTCAGCTGTAAGCCCACGAATGAATGAGCTTATCTTCAGGGCAACAGGAGAGGAAGTGATTACTGTGGGAAGCTTAATTGATTGCTTCCCACGGTAATCAGGTCACTTCAGGTCCTGATTAGGGCCCCGTCTCACATAACGACAAACCAGCAATCCCGACAACGATATGAACTTTTCAGGATCGCTGGTGTGTTGCTACATGATCGGTGCTGAGCTGCCAAACAGGCAGCTCAGGCAGCGATCAGTACAAACGACACTGCGGGTAACGTTGCTACAGGTCAGTGTTGTGAATGTTTTGGAAATGAATTCTGAGCAGAAGCTCCCTCTGGTGGTTACAAACAGTACTGAACCATTCAATGAGGATTGGCAATTAGGATTCACAGACTGGCTTGATATAAGGGAGGTTCCCTCCCATCATGGTTGCCGGTGATCAATTGTTCCTGTCTCATCTGTGGTTCCTGGTTCACTTGGAAGCTTGCTGAGTCTTGTCTCTTCTTCTGCTTTCAGATAAGATATTTTCTGTTTTTGTTTTTGTGCTTACCATTTGCATTTTTCTCTGCATTTCTGTGAGGTTAGCCAGGTTCCCCCCCCGGGGGGCTTGGGCTCCTCTCAGTTCCTCTGGAGCCATTGTTATTTGTTCATTTGCCTTTTCCAGTTTTTTCAGTGGCTGCGGCTTAGTTTTGTTACACCAGAGAACTGATTTAGATGGTAGAGGTCGTGTGATCTCAGGTGTTTTTGCAATTAGTAGCGTTGGCATTTTTTAGGTTTTTTTTTTGGATTGCAGTGAGTGTCCTTTCTATCCTTTTCTGTCTAGGCAGATTGGGCCCCAGCGTTTGCTCATACTATTTTCTGTCTGTGTCTGTATCTCCTCTTGTCTAACCGCCATTACATGTTTGGGGGCTTTCTATGTTCTTTGGGGATCTGCTCCGGGGCAGATAGCTTTCCTCTTTCTATCTTTAGGTGTAGTTAATCTCTCAGGCTGTGACGAGGCGTCTAGGACCAACGTAGGAACGCTCCACGGCTGCCTTTAGTTGTGGTGGTTAGTCAGGGTACTGCAATCCAATAGATTCCAACCTCTCTGGTGTATTGCCGTTTTTGCCTGCTCTCCTCAGCTACCGAAACATAACAGTATCACCGGCCTAACTGAAAATTGTATGGTACTCACAGAAGGGAAAAATAGTGTGGAAAGAAAAAAGTTGTCAGAGTTGTCAGAGATTTTTTTTTTTTTCTGTTTCTTGCATTTTTTCCCTCTTTTTCTCTGGGTGCTGAGGAGGATATTTTTTTTTTTGCTCTCAATGGAGCTTGCACAGCTGTCTGGCCGTGTGGATCAGCTTGCCACTGAGGTTCGGAGTATTGCTGTCTATCTTTCTGGGTTGCCGGTTGTGGAACCTAGGATTCCCACGCCAGATTTGTTTTTGGGAGATCGGGCCAAATTTCTGAATTTCAAAAATAACTGTAAGTTGTTTTTTGCCTTAAAACCTAAGTCCTCAGGGAACGCAGCACAGCAGGTTCAAATTGTCATCTCTCTCCTGCGCGGCGATCCTCAGGATTGGGCTTTTTCCCTGACACCTGGGGACCCTGTTTTGAGTGATGTTGATGCATTTTTTCTGGCTCTGGGGTTATTGTACGATGAGCCTAATGTCACTGATCAAGCTGAAAGAACCTTGTTGGCATTAAATCAGGGGCTTGAGGACGCTGAGTTGTACTGTCAGAAATTCCGAAAATGGGCAGTCCTAACCAAATGGAATGAGATGCTTTGTGTCTGCTGATCAAGATGACTGGGTCTCTTTTTTGCCTTTGACTGAGTTTGCTCTTAATAATAGGGCTAGCTCTGCCACTTTGATGTCTCCATTTTTCTGCAATTTTGGGTTTCACCCTCGATTTTCTTCGGGACAGACGGAGGCTTCTGTTATGATCTGCTACAAGCACTAAGGAAAGGTGGGAATTCTGTCCCTAGAATAGGACTGAGCTGGATCCCTACGATGTAACGGGGAACCTGATCCTGCGACCAGACCCGCTAAAGTCCTCAGCTAGTCTGAACGAAGACCTATAGTTGCGAGGGAGGAATCCCTACAAGATCTAGGGACTGGGTGAAAAGGTGGACACCTCCAAACAGAAAGTGTAGCAGGGAATATAAAACAGAAAACAAATACTAAGAGATCCGAAGATCAAGCAAAACTGACAGAGTAAGGCACCTAAGCACCCGGCTAGCTTAAGAGTAGATAATACAATGAAGTCCAGCAAAGCCAGAAGGGCGGAGCCAGACTAAATAGGGTAAAAAGGTCATGTGACCAGCAAACTGAAACAAAATCTAACAAAAGGGTTCTAACAGTACCCTCCCTTCTAAGAGGATCCTCCGGGTCCCCTAGGACTTAGGCTTATCTGGAAACCTCTTGTGAAACGCTCTAACAAGTCTAGACGCAGAAACATCATCCACCCTCACCCATGAGTTATCCTCGGGTCCATAACCCTTCCAAGCGACGAGGTACTGCAAACTCCCTCTATACCGTCTAGAATTTAGGATGCGGGAAATCTCATATTGCCCGTCCTCCACCACCAGGGGAACAGTGGCCGAGACGTCTCCATCTGAGACCTCAGCTTTTTTCAAGAGAAACATGAAACACCGGATTAATCTTCCAGGAGGTAGGAAGCTCCAACTTAACAGCAGATTGGTTAATAACCTGAAGCACCTTAAAGGGCCCTACAAACTTGGGACCCAATTTCTTAGACGGAATCCTCAAGCGCAGATTCTTAGAGGACAACCAAACCATGTCACCAATAGCAAACAAAACCTCTTGTCTTTTTCTATCAAAATACACTTTGGATCTTTTGTTAGCCTCCTGAAGATTACCACGCACATCAGTCCAAACTCTCTCCAAAACACCAGAAAAATTCTCCTCTTCAGGTACAGCCGATCCCAACATGGAAAATGACCCAAAAGACAGATGTCTCCCAGTACAACAAAAAAAAGGCGAACAACCAGCAGAAGCGGATGTATGATTGTTAAGAGCAAACTCAGCAAGTGGCAGAAACTCAGACCACCCCTCTTGATTATCAGTCACAAAACAACGCAAGAACTGCTCAACATCCTGGTTTTTCCTTTCTGTCTGGCCATTAGACTCAGGATGATATCCGGAAGAAAACGACAAATGAACTCCCAACCTGTCACAAAAGGCGCGCCAAAAACGAGCCACAAACTGAGGTCCCCTATCGGAAACAATGTCAGTAGGAACGCCATGTAGTCTGACTATTTTCTTGACAAAGGCCTTAGCGAGAGTCTTAGCGCAGGGCAGTTTGATGAAAGGAACCAAGTGAGACATCTTGCTAAAACGGTCCACGACCACCCAGATGACAGTGAAACCCTCAGAGGGGGGAAGGTCAGTAACAGTCCATAGCCAAATGTGTCCAAGGAGCACTAGGGACCTCCAGAGGGCAAAGCAACCCCGCAGCAGGAGTATGAGAAGACTTAGATCTAGCACACACAGTGCATTGACGCACCCACTTAATGACTTCCTTCTGCCATCCTGGCCACCAAAAACTGCGACCCACGATTCGAGGATGACCTGCCAACCGAGAGTCATGACATTCAGCAAACAAATCTCTCCTCAGGGTACCAGGCACAAACAACCTCCCATGCGGCGTGTTAGATGGGGCATTCTCCTGTGCTTTAAGAATCTCATCTTCCAACACGGAGTCCAAAACAGCAATAACAACCCCCTCTTGCAAGATGTTTTCCTCCTCCTCCTCAGTACCCACCATAGGAGAAAAGCTGCGAGACAAAGCATCAGCTTTAACATTTTTAGTATCTGGGATGTAAGTAACTGTAAAATTAAACCGTGAGAAAAACAGTGCCCACCTAGCCTGACGGGCATTCAAGCGTTTGGCAGCATCAAGGTAGATCAGATTTTTATGATCGGTGAAGACTTGAATGGGAAATTCCGCTCCCTCCAAAAAATGACGCCAGTGTTCAAATGCGAGTTTAATTGCCAACAATTCCCGATTACCGATATCATAATTTAGTTCAGACTCAGAAAATTTCTTTGAAAAAAAAGCACAGGGATGTACTCCATCCGTCTTTGCCTGAGACAACACCGCGCCGACCCCCACAGAAGAAGCATCAACCTCAACCAAAAATGGTTTAGTCACATCAGGCTGCGTAAGGATGGGAGCAGAGCTGAACCTCTCCTTTAGCAACACAAAAGCCTCAATGGCCTCAGTAGTCCACTGAACCTCATCAGCACCTTTCCTGGTGAGATCGGTCAGAGGTTTGGCAATCACAGAAATTTTTTTTTATGAATTTTCTATAATAATTGGCGAACCCCAAAAACCTCTGTATTGATTTCACACCAATAGGTCTAGGCCAATCCTGCACAGCTTGCACTTTCACTGGGTCCATCTCAAAACCTTCACTGGAGACAATGTAGCCCAAAAAACTAAGTCTCTGTACAGCGAACTCACATTTTTCTAGTTTGGCAAAAAGTGAATTATCACTCAGTAACTGTAATACTTCACGCACACTCCTCCAATGAGACTCCAAATCTGATGAATAAATCAAAATGTCATCCAAATACACAACCACATTTCTGCCGATCAAAGGTCTAAGGATGTCATTAATAAGATTCTGAAAAAATGCCGGAGCACTGGAAAGTCCAAAGGGCATAACCAGATTCTCAAAATGACCAGTGGAGTGTTAAACGCAGTCTTCCATTCATCCCCCTCCTTCATGCGCAACAAATTGTATGCCCCTCGAAGATCAATTTTCGAGAACCACTTGGCCCCCACTAACTGATTAAACAAATCAGGAATCAATGGCAGTGGGTAAGGATTGCGTACAGTAATCTTATTAATCTCACGAAAGTCTAGACAAGGCCGTAAACCGCCGTCCTTTTTTTTAACAAAAAAAAATCCAACCGCCACAGGAGATTTGGAAGGCCTAATGTGACCGGCGGCCAAGCTTGTCTGTATGTATTCCTCCAAAGCCTTTCTCTCAGGAATAGTCAAATTAAATAAACGACTTTTAGGAAGAGTCGCTCCAGGGACAAATTCAATTGCACAATCATAGTCTCTATGAGGAGGCAATACCTGCGATTCCTTATCAGAAAAAACTTTCCAAAAATCCTGAATAGGTACAGGTAACTCCCCCTTAACTACAGCAGCAATACGCCCGTTACAACACTTGTCATAACAATTGGGACTCCAGGACTTAATTTCATTGGTAGACCAATCCAGTACCGGATTGTGCAATTTTAACCAGGGTAACCCCAAAATCACTGGTGAGGGCAAATTATTCAAAACTACCAAATCCAAGTTCTCTTGATGAACACCATTAATAGTAAGAGGAAATTCACAGATATGGTGAGTAACATTTTTCAAGTGAGAACCATCCACAGACACCACATTAATAGGGGAAGACAGAAGTTTGGGTTTTAATTTTAGTTTTTCCAAAAATTTCCCATCAATCACATTGAGAGTTGAACCACAAATACCCGAAACTCCATTAATTCCTCCTCAACAGCAGTGGTAGCAGAAAGAAAGACACCTTTATTGTTTAAACAAGCTATGCGGGCAAAACTGACCTCATTTTTTTTTCCTCTTTATTCATTCGAAGCGCACAGTTCTTAATAAAATGCTCAGATTTGCCACAATAGAAACACAAGCCCTTAGCAAATCTGCGTTCTTTTTCTCGAGAGTGAGGTGCCATTGCTCCAATTTCCATCGGCTCTGCAATGTCAGTACATTCCTTGTCCAAACTTGGAGCTGACAAGGCAGATTTACTCTCATTAACCCTTGCACGCAGTCTCCTATCCACCCGTATGGCTAATTGCATAGCCTCTTGCAAGTTACCAGGTATGGGATAAGCAATCAGCAAATCTTTAACCCTCTCACTTAACCCTGCAAGAAATAAACTTTTCAAAGCTGAATCGTTCCAGCCCACCTGAGTGGACCACCTTCGGAAGTGAGTACAATATTTTTCCACATTACCTGATCCCTGTCTCAAACGTCTCAATTCTGTCTCAGCTGATGAAACACGATCCGGATCGTCATACAATAACCCCAAAGCAGAAAAAAAAAACTATCCACTGATCTAAAGCATGGATCACTAGGCTGCAGAGAAAAGGCCCAGTCCTGAGGTTCTTTGCGCAAAAGTGACATTATGAACCCTATGCGCTGTGATTCATCACCAGAGGATCTGGGTTTCAAACGGAAATACAACAAGCAAGCATTTTTAAAAGAAAAAAAATCTTGTTGTTCACCAAAAAATAAATCAGGCAAACGTACCTTTGGCTCCACGAAATGTGCTCCAGAACAACTACTCACGTGTTGCTTTATCTCAGCCACCTCCAGAGAAAGTCCCTGCAGGCGTTGAACCAAATCCTGAACCGAGACCATGATGAAACAGAAAATCTTTCCTTAGAGATTTTTTTTTTTCTTTGGGCTGGACTTACTGTTATGATCTGCTACAAGCACTAAGGAAAGGTGGGAATTCTGTCCCTAGAATAGGACTGAGCTGGATCCCTACGATGTAACGGGGAACCTGATCCTGCGACCAGACCCGCTAAAGTCCTCAGCTAGTCTGAACGAAGACCTATAGTTGCGAGGGAGGAATCCCTACAAGATCTAGGGACTGGGTGAAAAGGTGGACACCTCCTAACAGAAAGTGTAGCAGGGAATATAAAACAGAAAACAAATACTAAGAGATCCGAAGATCAAGCAAAACTGACATAGTAAGGCACCTAAGCACCCGGCTAGCTTAAGAGTAGATAATACAATGAAGTCCAGCAAAGCCAGAAGGGCGGAGCCAGACTAAATAGAGTAAAAAGGTCATGTGACCAGCAAACTGAAACAAAATCTAACAAAAAGGTTCTAACAGCTTCTGCCTGTACGGGTGTTGACTCTGTTGTGGAGCGTATGCAGCAGATTTGGGACCAGGTAGTGGAGAGGTTGTCCCTCTCTCAGGAGAAGGCCCAGCGGTTTGCCAACTGGCATAGGACTGATGGTCCTCGGTTTAAAGTGGGGGACTTGGTCTGGTTGTCCTCAAGAAATATCCCTATGAGAGTTGCATCTCCTAAGTTTAAGCCTAGGTTCATTGGACCTTATAAGATCATGGAGATTCTTAATCCTGTTTCCTTTCGTTTACTTCTTCCAGGGACATTTAAGATCCATAACGTGTTCCACAAGTCCTTATTGAAGAGGTTTGTCGAGCCAGTGGTTCCTATGGCTGTGCCTCCTGACCCTGTTTTGGTTGAGGGCAGTCTGGAGTATGTGGTTGAGAAAATATTGGATTTTCGTTTTTCTAGACGCAAACTCCAGTATTTGGTTAAGTGGAGAGGTTATGGTCAGGAGGACAATTCTTGGGTGTTTGCTTCAGACATCCATGCTAGGAGACTGATCCGTGCATATCACTGAGCTCATCCTGACTGACCTGGTTGCACAAATGAGGGTTCGGTGACCCTCCTCAAGGGGGGGTACTGTTGTGAATGTTTTGGAAATGAATTCTGAGCATTCAATGAGGATTGGCAATCAGGATTCACAGACTGGTCTTATATAAGGGAGGTTCCCTCCCATCATGGTTGCCGGTGATCAATTGTTCCTGTCTCAACTGTGGTTCCTGGTTCACTTGGAAGCTTGCTGAGTCTTGTCTCTTCTTCTGCTTTCAGATAAGATATTTTCTGTTTTTGTGCTTACCATTTGCATTTTTCTCTGCATTTCTGTGAGGTTAGCCAGGTTCCCCCCCCCCCGGGGGGGCTTGGGCTCCTCTCAGTTCCTCTGGAGCCATTATTATTTGTTCATTTGCCTTTTCCAGTTTTTTCAGTGGCTGCGGCTTAGTTTTGTTACACCAGAGAACTGATATAGGTGGTAGAGGTCGTGTGATCTCAGGTGTTTTTGCAATTAGTAGCGTTGGCATTTTTTAGGGTTTTTTTGGATTGCAGTGAGTATCCTTTCTATCCTTTTCTGTCTAGGCAGATTGGGCCCCAGCGTTTGCTCATACTATTTTCTGTCTGTGTCTGTATCTCCTCTTGTCTAACCGCCATTACATGTTTGGGGGCTTCCTATGTTCTTTGGGGATCTGCTCCGGGGCAGATAGCTTTCCTCTTTCTATCTTTAGGTGTAGTTAATCTCTCAGGCTGTGACGAGGCGTCTAGGACCAACGTAGGAACGCTCCACGGCTGCCTTTAGTTGTGGTGGTTAGTCAGGGTACTGCAATCCAATAGATTTCAACCTCTCTGGTGTATTGCCGTTTTTGTCTGCTCTCCTCAGCTACCGAAACATAACAGGTCAGCCAGGGACACTGCACAGCATCAGTGACGTCAGAGGGAGTCCCGGCTGACCTGAAGTGAACTGATTACCGTGGGAAGCAATCAATTAAGCTTCCCCAGTAATCACTTCCTCTCCTGTCACCCTGAAGATAAGCTCATTCATTCATGGGCTTACAGCTGAGCAGGCAGCATTAGCTGCACTGCTTGGCTGTAAGGCAGTTAACCCTTTGTGAAGGATTACAGCGTGGGACCTGACAGAGCGGCGGATAGGTAAGAATAATGTTGTTTTATTATTTTTTCTTTATTACAGGAGAGCAATGGCTTCGCACGGATTACCAGTTAAATAAAAGATGGTCAAAAAATGTGTGTTTATTTCCTTAAAATTATTTATTATTAATGTGTGTGTGTTTTTTTTATTTCCTTCAATAGGATTAATAATTGATAGTCGTCTAATTGACAACTCTCAATTATTAACCTGGCTTAAAGTCACCTTTCAATAGCAAGGTGGCTTTAACCCATTAATGAGAATAGACGGGCAAAGTGCCAGAAAAGGCGCATCTAATTATAGATTTGCCTTTTCTGGGGTGGCTGGGGGCAGATGTTAGTAGCCGGGGGGGCACAAAATAAATGCACCCTCCCTCGGCTATTATCTGCCCCCACTCGCTGGCTTTGTCTGTCTGGTTGAGAAAATAGCGCGGGAGCCCATGCATTTTTTTTCAACGAATTTACACCTTTAATTAACCCCTACATGTCTGAAATTTTGCACACATACACTCATGTAATTGTTAGTGAAAACCATATATCAAACTACATGAAATGACATGACTAACTGTATGTAAACCATGTGTCATTTCATGTCGGGTCTGTAATTTCACAAAAGCCGGCAATTGAATTGAAGCGGCTATTACACGATGTAGAACTGCATGATCTATAAATATATGTATGTGTATGTGTATATATATATATATTATATAATATATATTATGTCTCAATGATATATATACAGTGCCTACAAGTAGTATTCAACCCCCTGCAGATTTAGCTGGTTTGATAAGATGCAAATAAGTTAGAGCCTTCAAACTGCAAACGAGAGTAGGATTTATATAACAGAAGCATAAATCTTACAAAACAAAAAGTTATGTTGCTCAGTTGAATTTTAATAAATTTTTAACATTAAAGTGTGGGTCAATTATTATACAACCCCTATGTTTAATGTTTCGTGGAATAACCCTTGTTTGCAATTACAGCTAATAATCGTCTTTTATAAGACCTGATCGGGCCGGCACAGGTCTGTGGAGTTATCTTGGCCCACTCCTCCATGCAGATCTTCTCCAAGTTATCTAGGTTCTTTGGGTGTCTCATGTGGACTTTAATCTTGAGCTCCTTCCACAAGTTTTCAATTGGGTTAAGGTCAGGAGTCTGACTAGGCCACTCCAACACCTTGACTATTTCCCTCTTGAACCAGGCCTTGGTTTTCTTGACTGTGTGCTTTGGGTCGTTGTCTTGTTGGAAGATGAAATTACGACCCATCTTAAGATCCTTGATGGATGAGCGGAGGTTCTTGGCCAAAATCTCCAGGTAGGCCGTGCTATCCATCCTCCCATGGATGCGGACCAGATGGCCAGGCCCCTTGGCTGAGAAACAGCCCCACAGCATGATGCTGCCACCACCATGCTTGACTGTAGGGATGGTATTCTTGGGGTCGTATGCAGTGCCATCCAGTCTCCAAACGTCACGTGTGTGGTTGGCACCAAAGATCTCGATCTTGGTCTCATCAGACCATAGAACCTTGAACCAGTCTGTCTCAGAGTCCTCCAAGTGATCATGAGCAAACTGTAGACGAGCCTTGACATGACGCTTTGAAAGTAAAGGTACCTTACGGGCTCGTCTGGAACGGAGACCATTGCGGTGGAGTACGTTACTTATGGTATTGACTGAAACCAATGTCCCCACTGCCATGAGATCTTCCCGGAGCTCCTTCCTTGTTGTCCTTGGGTTAGCCTTGACTCTTCGTACAAGCCTGGCCTCGGCACAGGAGGAAACTTTCAAAGGCTGTCCAGGCCGTGGAAGGCTAACAGTAGTTCCATAAGCCTTCCACTTACGGATGATGCTCCCAACAGTGGAGACAGGTAGGGCCAACTCCTTGGAAAGGGTTTGTACCCCTTGCCAGCCTTGTGACCCTCCACGATCTTGTCTCTGATGGCCTTGGAATGCTCCTTTGTCTTTCCCATGTTGACCATGTATGAGTGCTGTTCACAAGTTTGGGGAGGGTCTTAAATAGTCAGAAAAGGCTGGCAAAAGAGATCATTAATCCACACATGTGAAGCTCATTATTCTTGGTGCCTGAACTACTTCTTAATACTTTAGGGGGACCAAACAGAATTCTTGTGGTTTGAGGGGTTGAATAATAAATGACACTCTGAATTTACTTTTAACGTTTTTTTAAAAAAAAAAAAAAAATTACAACAAAAATTTTTGCTGCAGTGCATTTCCCACTTCCAGTCTGATCTACAGTACAAATGTCACAATGCCAAGTTAATTCCGCATGTGTCAACCAGCTAAATCTGCAGGGGGTTGAATACTACTTGTAGGCACTGTATATACAGTATATATATGTGTATTCTATGTGTATATATCTATTCTTTCTTTTGTGATTTTAAAACTATTCATTTGGATCCATTATATGTCGGGTTTGCTAGCCCCCGACAAAATCTTGCAAGTCGGATGTTGATCGGATGTGTAACGAACTGGAATACTGTGTCCAGTTTTGGGCACCACATTTTAAAAAAGACATCAACAAACTGGAGCAAGTTCAGAGAAGAGCCACCAGAATGGTGACCGGTTTGCAAACCATGTCCTATGAGGAACGGTTGCAGGATTTGGGAATGTTTAGCTTGCAAAAAAGAAGACTGAGAGGAGACTTAATAGCTGTCTACAAATATCTCAAGGGCTGTCACATTGGAGAAGGATCATCTTTATTCTCATTTGCACAAGGAAAGACTAGAAGCAATGGGATGAAACTGAATGGGAGGAGACACAAATTAGATATTAGAAAAAACTTTTTGACAGTTTGGGTGATCAATGAGTGGAACAGGCTGCCACAAGAGGTGGTGAGTTCTCATTCAATGGAAGTCTTCAAACAGAGGCTGGACAGACATCTGTCTGGGATGATTTAGAGAATCCTGCTTTGAGCAGGGGGTTGGACCAGATGGCCCAGGAGGTCCCTTCCAGGTCTACCATTCTATGATTCTATGAACGTTCAGATGCGACTAAATCGCATCCTCCCCGGAAAATCGGATGACAGACGCATCAATGTTTATGAAAGTTTTATGTGATAATCGACCGACTTAAACGGTCAGATTTTTTAGACGGTGTGTGTGACCCCAACCTTAAAAGTCCAGATGGATCCATTCAGAGCTGGGACAAAGTAATGCCGATGAAGTCAATGGTGCCCCCCCTCTCCAAAACAACCCCCTAAAGGCAAAAGAATGGCCTAGAGACAAAGGTAGCAGGACCCTTAATGCACATCCCCCCCCCCTTCAACGCCGATGGCTAAAGTAGCAAACTCTGACCACTTCCACTAGAAATATTACTAGTGGTGTACTTTAGTGATGTGACTTTAGCAGTAGAGATGAGCGTATTTGTTCGGATTCGGTTCCGAATACGATCGGATTAGAATATTTTACTATTATTTACTTTAGACCCAATTTCTTTTTATTGGCAAAAGGGTAACAGGAGAAAATGGACCCCAAAATTTGTTTTACAATTTATCCTGAGCATTCCAATACTCCAAATGTGGAAGAAAACCACTGTTTGGGTGCAAAGCAGAGCTTGGAAGGAAAGGAGCGCTGTTTGAATGCAAAATTTGCTGAAACAATTAGCGGACACTATGTCGCATTTGGAGCACCCCTGATGTGCCTAAACAGTGGAAAATCCCCACAAGTGACCCCATTTTGGAAACTAGACACATCATGGAACGTATTTAGATGTGTGGTGAGCACATTTAACCCCCAGGTGCTTCACAGAAGTTTATAGCTTTGAGCCATGAAAATAATAAAATCACATTTTCCCCACAAAAATGTTATTTTTAGCCCCAAATTTTGCATTTTCATAAGGGTGACCTAAGAAATTGCACCATATAACTTGTGCAATTTATCCTGCGTACTCTGATACCCAATATGTGGGGTAATATTACTTTTGAGGCACAGTGCAAAGCTCAGAAAGAAAGAATGGAATGGTTTGAGAGTGACATGTCACATTGACAGAGCCCCTGAGGTGCCAGGACAAAAGAAACCCCCTATATGTGAGCTCATTTTACAAACTACGCTCCCCAATGAATTCATCTAGGGGTGCAGTGATCATATTGACACCACATGTGCCTCACAGAATTTTTTACCATTGAGCGGTGAAGAAAGAATAAATTACATTTTTACCACCAAAATTTTGTTTTAGCCCCAGATTTTTCACAAGAAGTGGGTAAAAATGGCATCAAAATTTGTCCCACAATTTCTACTGAACGTGGCAATACCTCATACGTGGCTGTATAGTAGTGCTTAGCCATGCAGAGAGTTAGGCCGGTGTTGTGAACACTTTGGATCTGGCTTCTGAGTTTGGGCTCCCTCTGGTGGCTGCTGCTGGTAATGGAGCTTGTTATGATTTGGAAGCTGAGGAGAGCAGGCAAAAACTGCAATACACCAGAGAGGTTGGAATCTACTGGATTGCAGTACCCTGACTAACCACCACAACTAAAGGCAGCCGTGGAGCGTTCCTACGTTGGTCCTAGACGCCTCGTCACAGCCTGAGAGGTTAACTACACCTAAAGATAGAAAGAGGAAAGCTATCTGCCCCGGAGCAGATCCCCAAAGAACATAGGAAGCCCCCAAACATGTAATGGCGGTTAGACAAGAGGAGATACAGACACAGACAGAAAATAGTATGAGCAAACGTTGGGGCCTAATCTGCCTAGACAGAAAAAGGATAGAGGAAGGACACTTACTGCAATCCAAAAAACCCTAAAAAATACCAACTCTACTAATTGCAAAAACACCTGAGATCACACGACCTCTACCACCTAAATTAGTTCTCTGGTGTAACAAAACTAAGCCGCAGCCACTGAAAAAACTGGAAAAGGCAAATGAACAAATAACAGTGGCTCAGATAAACTGAGAGGAGCACAAGCCCCCGGAGGGGACCTGGCTGACCTCCACAGAAGTGCAGGGAACAATGCAAAAAGCAAGCACAAAAATAAAAGCAGAAAATATCTAATCTGATAGCAGAAGATGCAGGCAAGACTCAGCAAACTTCCAAGTGAACCAGGAACCACAGTTGAGACAAGAACAATTGATCACCGGCAACCATGATGGGAGGGAACCTCCCTTATATAAGACCAGTCCGTAACTCCTGATTGCCAATCCTCATTGAATGGTTCAGTACTGTTTGTAACCACCAGAGGGAGCTTCTGCTCAAATTCATTTCTAACACATTCACAACAGGAGCTGGTCTGGCTGACAGGGGTCAATCACCTGAAAAGGATGATTGGGGGTCAGGTGTTACTGACTGGGGAGATTTAAATGAACAGCCTTCCCTTAGTGGTTGCCGGTGATTTTGGTTTCTCCCTGAGCCTTTTGGAAGTCGGCTTGCTCCCTGCTTTGTCCTGCATCTTTCAGATAAGTTATTTGTCTGTTTTAATCTGTGGCATTTTTTCCCTTTTGCTTTTCTCTGTTCTCTGCCTTGCTGGTGTGAGTTCAGGACCTGTGCTGGACTCTGTTTTCCTTTGCCACAGCTTATGTCAGTCTTTTTAGTCTTTCTAGTCTCCTGTTATTTCAGTATCTGTTGTTTGGCATCCAGTTCACACCAGAGTTCTGATTTAGTGGGGGAGAGGTCGCGTGGCCTGAGTATTTTTGCTTATCAGACGTGTTGGAATTTTTCTTAGGGTTTTTACAGGATTGCAGACAGTATCCTTTCCTGTCCTGTTCTATCTAGACAGTTTGGGCCCCAGCATTTGCTCACACTATTTTCTGCCTGTGTTTTGTACTTCATCTGTCTCACCAGCAATATATGTTTGGGAGCTATCTATTCCTTTGGGGCTCTACTCTGGGGCAGTTAGCTTTCCCCTTTCTCTCTTTAGGCTTAGTTAACTCTTTGGCTGTGTCGAGGCGTCTAGGGCATCGTAGGCACGTCCCACGGCTAATTCTAGTTGTGTTGTCAGTTTAGGGGTCTGCAATCCGCTAAGTTACCAAACTCTCTGGGTGTGTGATTGCCTAGCCTATTTTTCTAGTATCTTCCTCGGTTACCAAATCATAACAGGCCGGGGTCACACTTGTGAGAAACTCGCATGAGTCTCGCACCTCAATACCCAGGAATGCCGACGACCCTCGGGATCGGCGTGTGCGGCTGCATGTATTTCTATTCAGCTGAGCGCTCCGGTCTGAGTGCCGGGTATTGAGGTGCGAGACTCGTGCGAGTTTCTCGCAAGTGTGACCCTGGCCTTAGGCGGGCTCTCATCGCTTCAGAAATGCCAAATATGTGGACGCTATATGTGATTTAGGTGCACTGGGGCTCAGAAGGGAGGGGGGCATTTGGATTTGGGAGTGGAGTATTTGCTGAATTTCTTTTGAGGGCTGAGGAGCCATTTCGCTTTTCCAGGGCCTTTGTGTTACCAGTAAAGTGGAAGCCCCCTATATTTCCGTTAACAGATGACATATCTGAGTGTGGACTTTTTTTTTTGTGGATTGAGTGGAAGCTTTTATTGGGAACATTTTACATTACATTTGGGATCAGTTATCCGGTTCTCTACGCTTACCTCTTACTCTGGAGTTTACATCTAAATGTCTGAGTGATGTGATTCAGATGAAACCCCCGAGGGATCCATTCACTATAATGAGGCAGCAGAGTTACTCTGGACTCCGTCTGGCCTCTGTTCAGCGGTGTCCTTTTCAGAAGTGCACAAAACTGTGGCCGACGACACTTTTATTCAGTCCTAAAAAGACGACACCTCTGGATCACAGGTCAGACGGCGTCCACAGTTCCTCCATCTGTCTAATTATAGGGAATCTTCCACCAGAGGTACCGTCTCAATCACGTATTTCAGAGATTTACACGGAAACCCCGGTGTAAGCGCAGAGCACGGAGTGCAGTAGAAATGTGCGCCGAGCCTTACTTCGATCTTTGGGAGGCAGAATGAACAAAACAGCAGGTGAAGAATTGGTTTTATTTATTTTTTTTACGCTGTTCGTCGTGCGGTGTAAGTGATTAGGTGACTTTATTCTTCGAGTCAGTGCGATTACAGCGATACCAGATTTATATCGGGTTTTTATGTTTGGTTGCTGGCACACTAAAGAGATGCTTTTTATTGCAAAGCCTCACCATATTTTGAGAGCTATAATTTTTCCATATTTCGGCACACAGTCATGTGAGGGCTTGTATTTTGCGGGACGAGTTGATGTTTTTATTGGTACAATTTCCAGACACATGGCATTTTTTGATCACTTTCTATTCTGATTTTTGTAAGGCAGAAAGAACAAAATCCAGCAATTGAGGAATTTTCGTGTGTGTTATGTTCCGCATGTGGTAAAATTGATAAAGCAGTTTTAGGCTAAGTTCACACGTTGCGGAATTGCCGCGGAAATTTCCGCGGCAATCCCGCACTTCTCCCGTGGGAAATACGCATTTTTTTTGTATGCGTATTCCCGCCAGAATAATAACGTTTTGCAAGCGTAATTAGCTTGCAGAATGCTAGCGTTTTCCTAGCGATCTGTAGCATCGCTTGGAAAACTGATTGACAGGTTGGTCACACGAGTCACACATAGTGTTTGACACGTGTGACCAACTTTTTACTATTGATGCCGCCTATGTTGCATCAATAGTAAAAAGATCTAATGTAAAAATAATAAAAAAATAATAAATAATGATATTCTCACCTTCCGGCGGCCCCCTCAGCTTTCCCGCCTTCAGCGACGCTCCCGGCAACTCCCGGTCCCAAGGATGCATTGCGACAAATCACCCCGATGACGTAGCATCACGCAAGACCACTACGCCATCTGGGTGATTCTCGCAAAGGACTCTTGGGACCGGGAGTTGCCGGGGAGCGTCGCTGAAGGCGGGAAGGCTGCGGGGGCCGCCGGAAGGTGAGAATATCATTATTTTATATTTTAATTATTGTTTTACCAGGGATATGGTACCCAGGGCCTGGAGGACAGTCTCCTCTCCTCCAGACCCTGGGTACCACCGCACATGAACCGCTTACATTCCGCAAAATTAATGAACATGTTGCTATTGTTTCCGCGAAGCGTTTTTTTCGCGGAAAAAAACGCAACATGTGGCCAAAACATGCGGAATCAATTAACATGTATAGGATGCTTAATGCTTGCGTTTTTTTCGCGTTTTTACCGCGGAAAATCGCGGAAAAAACGTGAAAAAAAACGCAAATATTCCTGAACGTGTGCACTTAGCCTTATACTTCGGGTCAGTACGATTACAGCGATACCCCATTTATATATTTTTTTTTATGTTTTGGTGCTTTTGCACAATAAAAAATTTTTATACAAAAAATAATTGTTTTGCATCATTTTATTCTGAGAGCTATAATTTTATTTTTCCGCTGATGATGCTGTAGGATGGCTTGTTTTTGCGGGACAAGATGACGTTTTCAGCGGTACCATGTTTATTTATATCTGTCTTTTTAATCACATTTTATTCCACTTTTGTTTGGCGATATGATGATACAGCATTGTTTTTTGCCTTTTTTATTTAATTTTTGTATGGTGATATCACGGGTGATATGACCTGTTATATGACCTCCACAATGGTGACTTTATGATGCTACATAATTTTATTGCATCAAAAAACGCAGCGTTTTACAGTTCCAGCAAAGTGGATGGAATTGATATAAATCTCATGTACATTGTGCTTTTTTTTTTACTTGCTGTAAACTGACCTGAGGTGCGTGCTTCATATCTGCAACATTATAATTCCTCTTCTGGGTATAATGAGCTTTGCAAATATTTATCATAGACTTGCATTAGATGCAGAAAAAAATGCAGTTTAAAAATGCGCTTGCGTTTTAAATGCATTTCTGCTGTAAAAAAGCATCAGAAACTCATGTGTCAATACAGTTTTGTCAAAGCCAAAATATAAGGAAGTATCAAAAACAAAGCAGCATTATTTTACGCATGACACACCAAAAAGAGACACAAACGGGATAAAAACACATGTAAAAAAAAAAGTATTAAAAAACGCAATGAAAAAAGCATAAGTAACCTAATTTATGTAACAGGTGCAGAAAATTTGTAACTTGTGGTCTTGGGGCTGTCCATTTTTTTCATAGGCAGTAAATGGCCAGACAATAGGCCTGTGTGACCCTTACCTAAAGCGACATGAATCTGTTTGAATTTTGTGTTGTCCGGCTATCATGGTAATTGGGATGTTTACCGGAGCATTTTTCAGTCATCAGCACAAAAATGAATTGACATCGGTGTGAAGGAGAATGATGCTCTGAATAAATCATTCCCATCTCATGAGCATCATTACAGTAATCAGACCCCAAGCTGAGACGTCACCCAGCATGTACACCTTAAAGATGCACAAACAGGTTGCATATTTTTGTGGATTTGTCGCTGGAGATTTTCAGATTAAAATCGCAAGATAACATAGTACCAGCATTGTGGATGAGAATTTAAGAGATCCACACCTTATTATGCTTCTGATTTCACCCTTCACAATACAAAATGCTAAAGCAAATCTGTAGCATTTCCACAACATGGGGCCGATTCATCAAGACTGATGTTTTGTACTTAATCTTGCCTCATTGTGCGCTGCAGTAAGATGCATGTGCCCCTTAATGAATTTTGCGCATCTTCCAACTGCCAAGCGTCACATCCAGAAGTGTTACTCCAGTCATGGACTGGTCATGCACTTCTACTGTAATTCCCGCCACTGCATGAATTGCTTTGGTGAACTTGGTCCCTTCCCATCAGATCAGACTCGCCCATTCAACATGGGAAGCTGTAATTGGTCTTGTAAATTATTAATAGCTGCTGCTGTAAAAAAAACAAAAAAAAACCGGACTGAACACATAACGTGTGAGGGGAAAAAAATCACCTGAGTTTTTTCTGACTTTTTTTTTATACTGTTGTGTGAACAAGCGCTAAGGGCTCATGCTGACTAGTGTATAAATCAGACGTGTGCTAGCAGACAGCACACCGATCCATGGTATTCAACAGGGCTATTCAGATGAATGATTTTTCTCTGTCCGACTGTGAGAAAAATCGCAGCATGCATTACTATTTTCCAAGTCTATTACAAGACTCGTCCATTCAACTCTATGGGTGCTTAAAAAGGAAAAGTACATATCTGTTATAAAGCTAGGAAACTGTATTTGATCATGTATATTTTTTGATGTAGAAGTATGAAAACAGATTGCACAGGGATGTCACACAGACATAAAAAACGGCCATGCAGATATCACAGGGATGAAAATCGTCCGAGCTTTCTGGAGGAAAAGCAGGCAATTTTTATATTTTTTTTTTGTGTTCTCATCTGCAGCCGGCCTAAAGCGAGGAGCTATTTGGATCTTTATCCACATATTCCTAATTGGATGAGTCAGGACCGTAGGACGTTAATCTGTTCTGTCATCACAATATGGTGTCCTAATTTAGAGCAGCGGATTCTAATGATCGTACTGTCCACCTGCTATGTCAAATGGCACAAATATATTGTCCTTTTTGGTTAATTGCAACCATGACTGCATATGACAGACTCCTAGTTATGAGGATCTTGGAGTTAATAAAGGGAATCTGTCAGCAGGTTTTTTTCTACCTCATCCAAGAGCAGCATGACGTAGGCAAAGAGAACCTGAATCCAATTATGTATCAGTTAGATTACTGGGTGCAGCCGTTCTGACACAATCAGAGCGTTTAATTTTAGCAATACAGCAGAGCTGAGAAAGCTGCCTCCGCCCACTCCAGACTGTATAATGTCTGTAAACAGTCAGGTGCCTATCACAGGAGGGGGCGTGTCCCACTAGCATGCCCGCCACTGCAATGATAAACTCCTGGTGCTAAAACAATCATTGCAAGCAAACGAAACCATGGAGCTTGATAAGAGAGGCATTGCAGAAATCTGCTTTAACCCCTACAGCATGCTTTCTTCAGATTACATAACATAAACCTGGTGACAGATTCCCTTTAATACTCAGCAGCTGGTGGGAGGAGGCGAGTGGAGAGCGTAAGACCATAATTTTATTTGAGACCTATTGTGAGTGGTTTACTTCCATCTAGGGGGGACAGGATTTCTGCTCTTCTGACCTGAACATTTCTACACTTAATGGAGCATTGATCTCTATGATCGCCTGCTATTAATAAGAAAGGCTGTTGCCACTTTCAGATGTCACACCTATGTGACCCGTCTGGTGAGGCAGTTAAAAATCTAGAGACCCCCCTTCCCCACACACTCTTGGCTATTTTTCTATTAATTAATAAAATTTAATCAATCCAATGCATGAATAGAAAACGTTCCAATTCCGCATGTGACCCAGAAATGTCTGTGAGAAATGTAAATGAAATTGTGTGTGGACCTGCAAGCCTAGTTCCCGTTGTGAGAGCGCTGGCTTTCTTTCCACATACAGCCAACCACAAAGCGTATCCGGATCTGTCAGTGCCTGGCGGACCCTATTGACTGCTCTGCTAGTTTTCCTGTCACATTTGATAGATTTCTGTGACAGCCGCACCAAAACCCTCCACCACGCGAAGCAGAGGTGATCAGAGTTTAAGAAATCAATTTCGCAGGAGATTATTTTTTAATTCTCTTGTGTAATTGTTACGGTATATGCTGTTTTTTTATCCTTCGTGATGTAAAGCCAAGTGCACATCATACAGTTGGAAAAAATGTTCACTGCAATTTCAGACAATTTGCTAGATAATATTTATACAACTTTTAGTCCTATTAGTAAGACAACCCTAATTTCATGGGGGCCACTTACTAAATACTGAACTATGTAACACATTTACCCAGGTGTCTATTCGTCTCCAGGTATATGGGAAGAGAGACAATATTCTAGTTAAAATTACATTTTATTAATATAAACAGTAAAAAATTTACATTAAAATCAGAAAAGGTGCAGAATTTTGAAAGAGGGACTGAGACTTGTATAAATAATTCTCATATCAGGAATAGTTTTCTCCGGAAATTATGACAAATTTATACCATAAATTATGTATCCACAATACAAATAGGCAGTATAATTCAATAAATAAAGTGCATGAAAGATGTGACTGGGATTACTATATTAAGGTGCTAAACGCAATCTGCTATTCCTTTGCAATGGTTTTTAGGAATTTGGGTAAGAAATATTCAATGAGTGCGAGCACATAAATTAACCATTATATAATTGATGAATCAAGTACAAAATCATTAGACAATTCTATCTCTGTGTATGAAATCAATTATAACAAAACCACTCACAGCGAACAGCAGCACTTGATGGAGTGGACCTAGCTACAATACAGGTTTTTATCAATGGTGTTTGTTACACCTACTCTGTTATCAATGGTAAGATGGAGATATCTGCGGTAAATGTGGGCAATCAAGCCATTTCATTTACCTGACAAAGTGTCTCGCGGTGTACCGTGATGGAGTCTCATCCCTCTGCCCCGACGCACACGTTTCTCCTAGCTTCTCCGACTTTTATCTTGCCATTGAAAACAGAGGCAAGTCTCAGTCCCTCTTTCAAAATTCTGCACCTTTTCTGATTTTTATGTAATTTTTTTTACTGTTTATATTAATAAAATTTAATTTTAAAACTAGAATATTGTCTCACTTCCTATGTACCTGGGGATAAATAGACACCTGAGTAAATGTGTTGCATAATTTCATAGATAATTTTGTCATTGTCCAAAACCCCTAAAAATAACACAAAGCACCATCCATTAGTTGTCTTCCTTCCTTCCTGTCTAATTTACTTTCTGCTGCCTGTTGCCGAGCGTAATCATCTCTAGGAGCAGAAACACCAAGACAGATTACAATACGTAGAGTTGTTTAAACTTCTAATCATACCATAAAGGTGGACTTTTAGTTCAGGTCAAGCCAGGCATTAGAGGAGCATTGCATGTTGGGAAAGGATGCTCCAGTACTTAAAGTGCTGGCAGAATGCTGATATCCTTCATTGGGATAACCCACTGATAAAAAAAAAAAACAGTCAATGGCAGGTTACAGAGCGTGAGATTATGTAAGTTCCAGGCCATAATAAACAGGTATTTGCACCAACTTGTAGTGGGGGATGAGAGCAGCAAGTCCAAGCTTGTGAAATGACATGGACACTGTATTTGATATTATATTAAATAGCAGCCTGTGCGTTTTCCATAACTCAAAAACAGTGTCTTAACAAACACTACTCAGATGTATGTCATTGGAATATGTTTGGCATTATTTGAGTTCATTATAGTATATGAATAAGTCATGTCTAAGGCCGTGTGCCTACGATCCCGAAAAGCAGCACTTTGGATGCAGCACATGTTCGTCCAAGCGCTGCCTTCTGTTGAACGCAGGTGAATCCGCATGTGTTCACTGCATAAATTCGCAGCGTCAAACCCACAGCAACTCCGGATCGTGGGCACATGCCCTAAGACTGATGTATGACAAAAACATGGGTGAACAAAGCCTAGGTGTGTATGTTTGAATATTTTGTCCTGAATAAGTCATATTAGAGCAATTTTATAGAGCTGTACAACAAGGTCTGTAAGAATATATACTCCTCATTATTGAAACTGCAAAACTAAGAAGGAAAAGTCATTGAATTATGAAAATCACAGGATCGGTAGATGGTAGCATGTTTTAGGCCATGTGGCCTGATGACACTTTCACGTTCCCTTAGGAAAGCATCTACAATGTGTTGCCCACATGGTCTTCAATCACCGCCTATCCAAGACTAAAGCAGGAGTCTTTGCTGAAGAGGATAGACCTCCATTTCCGCCTCCATTGCCATCTTGCTCTGTACCTTCACAACTTTTGAGAATGGTGACATGAAGGCAATGGAACACTTGTACCCGGACATCTGGCTTGTAGCCAAACACCTTCTGATGGCTTGTGTAGACAATGTTTGACCTTTAGGTTTATGTGTTGTCTATTGTCACTTGCAGTACAATATGGATCACTATGACATTTATTTGAAATGCCATGTAGAGACATTCACATTGGTACCGCACACTGGTCTTGCTACTGGGATAATGGTGTTTACAATAGCAGCTTAGCATTAAAATTGATATAAAACTGGTTCCACAACCAAATCAAAGTTTCTGAAAACCTGTTTTTCAAGTTGACAACATCAGGCCGCATGTTCTTTGTGCTACTGCAATGTCAGACTTGTCTCCTATTGAGCACATCTAGGATGTCATTGGCCAGCAATTACAAAGGGAGCTGCCAGCAGCGGATCTTGATGACTTGTGTGCCCAAGTGCATTCATGGCAGAGTATTCTTCAGACAACCATTAATAATCTCACCGATAATATGTCAAAGCATGTAAGTGCGTGTATTTGTGTACGTGATGCTCATACTTACGGTACTTTCGATTTATCTAGTTTTGTTTGCATTTTTTTCATAATTTGCATATCATTAATATGTCTATAAATCCTGTAAATTTAATAATTCCACAACTTTTCCTTGTTAGATTTGCAATTAAAGTGTTGAGTGTACTGCTAAAATAAATGTATGAATGTGATTAATTTTCTAGTCGACAAAGTTAATTTAGTAACCACATGTGGCAGTGGTGGACACAGACCGTATATGAAATACGAGACAGTTATATGAGCCAACTAGTATAGGTTTTATGTATGTAATCCAGTAGAAAGCTGGGACAGCAGAGCATCTATAATCTATTGGGCACCTCTGTGGTGGCACACGTTGCAGATATGTTATGTCTGCGCCTGACATATGAGTAGAATTTTTATGAAATGATAGTATATTTCTTTTCACTCCATGATACATAAGTGCTCTGAGATGTATTATGGTGAGGCTACGTTCACACATCCATGTGTAGAATAGACTGTTTTTGCTCATGTGTCATCCATATTGCCTCCATGTTGCATCCATTTTTAAAAACTGAAGCAGGTAAGTGGTCTAATCTTTTATTTATCTATCCACTCTTAAAGGGGTTGTCCACTACTCAAGACAAATTCTCAATCCTTACGTTTCCCTCCCAGTAAAATAACACCTATACTCATTCTGGTGCCGTTCCAGCGGTGTCGGCACTGGCTCTCCCAGGGAACGCATAGCATTGTTATGTTATGTAATCCCTGTGGCCAGTCGGTGGCCGCTTCACTCTATCTGCCTTCTGACAAATTGCATATGTCTGGAGGAAATTAAACCTGCTGCTCTCTGGTTCCTTTGTATGTATGTGATTTGGCAGAAGGAGGAGAGAGTAAAGTGGCTGCTGACTGGCTGCAGGGCTTGTGTGACATAATGTTAGGTGAGCCCTGAGAGAGCCAGTGCCGACACCAGTGGATCGGCAACAGCAGCGGAGGTTTTTAAAATAGAAATGTGCATGTACACTGAAATTTTATAACACATTGTGCTGTCCGACATAAACATGCACAGCACACGGATGTGTGAATGTAGCCAAGGCCTATGTTTCTGTCATGTCATTGGGGTCAGATGTTCATGATTGTACAGAGAATCTTCATCTGTTTAATAATAAACAGTATCATGGTTATTTTAATTACAGAAATAATATGTCACAGTGTGATGTTTACGGGTTAGTATTGGTTTTTATAATTTGTTTCACTTCTACAGTCATGTTGTTTTTCTAGCTTTATGAACATTCCTATAGAAGCCCTTTGAATTATGTCCCCAGGCCTCCGCTCTCAAGTCACGCGTGTCCTCTCTGAAATGACAGCTGCATCTTAAGGCAGAGTGGCCTAAAGTCCTAGGCAAAGAATGTAGGCTAACAGATCCTAATTAGATTTTCCTCCGATGCGTTGATGAATCATCATGAGATGGTAATGCTCTGAGTAATACGACTTTGATCTGCAAATTCCAAGCCAAGGACTAGGTACTGCCACACTAAACAATCCCGCTAGCGATCACGATAACGACGCATACTAATGCGATCGCTAGCGGGATTGTTTCTATATCGCTAAAGGGTATGCCACACTGAACAATATCGCTAACGGGATCGCTAAAAAACGTCACTATTTAGCGATCCCGTTAGCGATGTTGTTCAGTGTGGCAGCTGCCAGCGACGAGCTTCCTGCTGTGATCTCGCTCGTCGCTGGAATCGTTCCGGACCCTATTTTCTCGTCGGCGCTCCCGCTGGGTAAGTATCTAATCGCTGTGTGGCACCTTTTCTTAGCGATTTAGCGGTACTTTTGTACCGCTAAAGTCGTTAAGAAGATCGCTAACGGCGATAGCGTCGTTAACTATATCGCTAAATGTGGCCGCACTTAGCGATATAGAAACAATCCCGCTAGCGATCGCATTAGTATGCGTCGTTATCGTGATCGCTAGCGGGATTGTTTAGTGTGGCAGTACCTTAAGTGCGGCCACATTTAGCGATATAGTTAACGACGCTATCGCCGTTAGCGATCTTCTTAACGACTTTAGCGGTACAAAAGTACCGCTAAATCGCTAAGAAAAGGTGCCACACTAGCGATATATACTTACCCAGCGGGAGCTTCGACGAGAAAATAGGGTCCGGAACGATTCCAGCGACGAGCGAGATCACAGCAGGAAGCTCGTCGCTGGCAGCTGCCGCACTGAACAACATCGCTAACGGGATCGCTAAATAGTGACGTTTTTTAGCGATCCCGTTAGCGATATTGTTCAGTGTGGCATACCCTTAAATACAATCACACAGTGACTCTGTTACCCAAGCTTAGAGCCTAGAAATCATTCTAATATCTGAGCCTCGATTTTATGAATTAATAAGCACCATTGATTGAATTAAAAAATACTTTAAGACTACACAGACATTTAAAAATGTTCAAACTACACAGAAGACATATAAAATAATCTTGGAGGCGAAGGAACTCCAAAACTATTGCATATTCAAGGCCATAAAGATGTAAGATCAGCAATATACTACCATACAACTAGCTAGAAGAAGATTGCACAGTTCACTAATGAATATGAAATTTGAATTAAAATGATGTATATTGAACCCAGCACTTTTAAATAAGGGATCAGAAATATCACTAATGTATGACAAGTGATAAGAGTAGAACCAGACCCTTCTAATCAGGAGTTAGAAACAGGGCTGTGGAGTCGGTAAGTCAAACCACTGACTGACTCCTCAATTTCCCGGACTCCCGACTACACATAGGGCACTGATGGGCAACTCGCGGCAACGTATTTACTTTTTAATTTTCAGAGGGCCCTGTAGCATTTAAGAAGTTGTTGTCCAGTGGTGGACATCTTGTAACCCCTTCCCGACATGTGCCGTAATAATACGTACATGTCATAATGACGCCTGTTTGGTGTGGGCTCCGGCGCTGAGCCCGCATCTTTCTGGGCACATGACAGCTGATCTAAACATCTGACATGTGCCCGCAACAGCCATAGCTGTTAACTAGCTAAATGCCGCTGGCAGTCTCTGAACATGGCATTTAACTCGTTCTTACAGGAAGCACGTCAGTTGTTCCACCCATCGGTGACCTTGTGACATGATCGCAGGTCACCGATGGGTTGGCATGACAATCAGAGGTCTGCAGCAGACCTCTGTGGTTGTCATTGTTGGATTGCTATGAGCGCTGCCCCGTGGTCGGCGCTAATAGCAACTGAGCATTTCTGCTATACGCAGGCGATCTGATCATCGTCTGTGTGTAGCAGAGGTGATTGACCAACTGCAGCTTCTAGTCTTCCATGGAGACAATTAAAGCATGCAAAAAAGTGAAAAATGTTTTTAAAATATTTAAATAATATTATTAAATAATATATATATATATATATATATATATATATATATATTACGTGTGTGTGTATATATACACTATGTTCCAAATTATTATGCAAATTATATTTTTCTCTGATTTTCCTAAGTGGTCGGTGCAAATGACAGTCAGTCTAATAAAAGTCTTCACCCGTTAGAGTATACATTGAATTTTATTGAAGAAACCTCCCAATGATAACAGTATAATCTCCAAAATGGAAAAAAACTCAAAATGCACTGATCCAAATTCTTAGGCACAGTAGAATTTCTGAACATTTGATCTGTTTTAAAGAACTGAAAATGCTCATTTGTGGAATTTGCAGCATCACATTAACTGAACAAAAAAGCTACTTAACTCCAAAACATCCTAACAGGCCAAGTTACATGTTAACATAGGAACCCTTCTTTGATGTCACCTTCACAATTCTTTCATCCATTGAACTTGTGAGTTTTTGGAGAGTTTCTTCTTGTATTTCTTTGCATGAAGCCTCCCAGAGCTGCTGTTTTGATGTGAACTGCCTCCCACCCTCATAGATATTTTGCTTGATGATACTCCAAAGGTTCTCTATAGGGTTGGGTCAGGGGAAGATGCTGGCCACACCATGAGTTTATCTCCTTCTATGCCCATAGTAGCCAATGACTCAGAGGTATTCTTTGCAGCATGAGATGGTGCATTGTCATGCATGAAGATGATTTTGCTCCTGAAGGCACGTTTCAGCTTTTTATACCATGGAAGAAAGTTGTCAGTCAGAAACTCTATATACTTTGCAGAGGTCATTTTCACACCTTCAGGAACCTTAAAGGGCCCTACCAGCTGTTTCCCTATGATTCCAGCCCAAAACATGACTCCTCCACCTCCTTGATTACGTCGCAGCCTTGTTGGGACATGGTGGCCATCCACCAACCATCCACTACTCCATCCATCTGGACCATCCAGGGTTGCTCAACACTCATCAGTAAACAAGACTGTTTGAAAATTAGTCTTCATGTATGTCTGGGCCCACTGCAACCGTTTCTGCTTGTGAGCACTGTTTAGGGGTGGCCGAATCTTAGGTTTATGCACCACAGCAAGCCTTTGAAGGATCCCACACCTTGTGGTTCGAGGGACTCCAGAGGCACCAGCAGCTTCAAATATCTGTTTGCTGGTTTGTAATGGCTTTTAAGCAGCTGCTCTTTTAAGGGTATGCCACACTAAGCGAGATCGCTAACGAGATCGCACCTACGTCACCATTTATGACGCAGTAGCGATCTCGTTAGCAACTTAGCTGTCTGATTCCAAACACATCTCATCAGCGATCTGTGATTCCAAACACATCTCATCAGCGATCTGTATAACGACCTCTGCGGTCGTTGGGAAAACCTAGTCCCACCTGCGATGCTGGTGAAGTCGTTCATAAAGGGTGTCACACTCAGCGATTCAGGCTCACCAGCGGGACACCAACGACCAAAAAACGGCTCAGAACGTTCATGAGCGATCAACGACATCTCAGCAGGGGTCACATCGCTGCTACATGTCACACACAGTTAAGTCGCTAACGAGATCGCTACTGCGTCATAAATGGTGACGCAGGTGCGATCTCGTTAGCGATCTCGCTAGCGATCTCGCTTAGTGTGGCATACCTTTAATCCGATGAACTTGCCTGGCAGAAACCTTCCTCATTCTGCCTTTATCAGCACAAACACATCTGTGCTCAGAATCAGCCACAAATCTCTTAACAGTACGATGATCACGCTTACGTTTTTGGGAAATATGTAATGTTTTCATCCCTTGACCAAGGCATTGCACTATTTGATGCTTTTCAGCAGCAGAGAGATCCTTTTTCTTTCCCATGTTGCTTGAAAACTCTGGCCTGCTTAATAGTGTGGAACATCCAGTTTTCCTTTTATTGGGCTCACATGGCAAACTAATTATCACAGGTATCTGAGATTGATTTCAGTGATACAAAGAACCCTGAGACACAATACCATCAATGGGTTTCATTTACAAAAAAAAACAAAAAACGCTATGACACTTAAAACCAATTTGCATAATAATTTGGAACATAGTGTGTGTGTGTGTGTATTATATATATATATATATATATATATATATAATATATATATATATTATATATATATATATAATACAGTCAGGGCCAGAAATATTTGGACAGTGACACAATTTTCGCGAGTTGGGCTCTGCATGCCACCACATTGGATTTGAAATGAAACCTCTACAACAGAATTCAAGTGCAGATTGTAACGTTTAATTTGAAGGGTTGAACAAAAATATGTGTTAGAAAATGTAGGAATTGTACACATTTCTTTACAAACACTCCACATTTTAGGAGGTCAAAAGTAATTGGACAAATAAACATAACCCAAACAAAATATTTTTATTTTCAATATTTTGTGGCGAATCCTTTGGAGGCAATCACTGCCTTAAGTCTGGAACCCATGGACATCACCAAACGCTGGGTTTCCTCCTTCTTAATGCTTTGCCAGGCCTTTACAGCCGCAGCCTTCAGGTCTTGCTTGTTTGTGGGTCTTTCCCTCTTAAGTCTGGATTTGAGCAAGTGAAATGCATGCTCAATTGGGTTAAGATCTGGTGATTGACTTGGCCATTGAAGAATGTTCCACTTTTTTGCACTCATGAACTCCTGTGTAGCTTTGGCTGTATGCTTGGGTCATTATCCATCTGTACTATGAAGCGCCGTCCAATCAAGTTTGCAGCATTTGGCTGAATCTGGGCTGAAAGTATATCCCGGTACACTTCAGAATTCATCCGGCTACTCTTGTCTGCTGTTATGTCATCAATAAACACAAGTGACCCAGTGCCATTGAAAGCCATGCATGGCCATGCCATCACGTTGCCTCCACCATGTTTTACAGAGGATGTGGTGTGCCTTGGATCATGTGCCGTTCCCTTTCTTCTCCAAACTTTTGGCTTCCCATCATTCTGGTACAGGTTGATCTTTGTCTCATCTGTCCATAGAATACTTTTCCAGAACTGAGCTGGCTTCTGGAGGTGTTTTTCAGCAAATTTAACTCTGGCCTGTCTATTTCTGGAATTGATGAATGGTTTGCATCTAGATGTGAACCCTTTGTATTTACTTTCATGGAGTCTTCTCTTTACTGTTGACTTAGAGACAGATACACCTACTTCACTGAGAGTGTTCTGGACTTCAGTTGATGTTGTGAACGGGTTCTTCTTCACCAAAGAAAGTATGCGGCGATCATCCACCACTGTTGTCTTCCGTGGGCTCCCAGGTCTTTTTGCATTGATGAGTTCACCAGTGCTTTCTTCTTTCTCAGGATGTACCAAATTGTAGATTTTGCCACTTCTAATGTTGTAGCAATTTCTTGGATGGGTTTTTTTCTGTTCTTGCAGCTTAAGGATGGCTTGTTTCACCTGCATGGAGAGCTCCTGTGACCGCATGTTTCCTTCACAGCAAAATCTTCCAAATGCAAACACCACACCTCAAATCAACTCCGGCCCTTTCATCTGCTTAATTGAGAATGACATAACAAAGGGATTGCCCACACCTGTCCATGAAATAGCCTTGGAGTCATTTGTCCAATTACTTTTGGTCCCTTTAAAAACAGGGTGGCACATGTTAAGGAGCTGAAACTCCTAAACCCTTCATCCAATTTTAATGTGGATACCCTCAAATGAAAGCTGAAAGTCTGGACTTCAACTGCATCTGAATTGTTTTGTTTCAAATTCATTGTGGTAATGTCTAGAACCAAAATAGATAAATGTTGTCTCTGTCCAAATATATATGGACCTAACTGTATATATCTTGGAAAATGACGCCTTTTTAAACAAATTCTTAAATTAAATTAAGGAGCCCAGACATGTTTGTTGTCCGAAGTCATAATGAACTGGAGAATCATAATGGCAGGTCAGTTTTTTAGCCTTTAGTGAACATGGTAAAAAAAAAAGCTGTGGAATTGCACTTTTTTTTTTTTACAATTTCACCACATTTGGAATATTTTTCCAGTATACTATATATTAAAACTAATGGTGTCGTTCAAAAGTATACCTCGTCCCATAAAAAAGAAACCCTGACACGGCCATATTGACGGAAAAAACAAAAAAGTCATGGCTTTGGGAAGAAGGGGAGCAAAAAACGGAAAATGGCCCGGGGGTTAAGATTAGATTTTTTTTGTTCATATTAAATCTGCTTGAGCTAATATTTGCTAAAGGATGTCAAAACTTTCCTTATTGTGAATGAGGAATAAGGAGACGTTACTCGCTTATAAGCAGTTTTTGCCTTGACATGCTAATACTCATTTGTTTTGCTTTTGTTTTTTCATGGGATTTTGCATTATGTATGGCATTTTTCTTATGTAGATGATGAATGTACAAACAATTTTTTTTCATTGTTCTAGTTTATATAGTGTCTAGCGTTGGCTCATATGATTGCAGTAAGTCCATTGCATTCTTTTTCATACATTCACATTGTCTCCTGCCTAAACCCTATCACCTTATTGAACCATCTACTGTATATGCATCTACTTCACCTTGTCCGTGGCCTTCTATGCATTGGGTTATTTGTCTCTCCTGCTGATAATAAAATCACTGTAGTGGGAGATCCTAAGGTCCTATTAATGACAGCGATGTTTATTTCTCACCAGCCGCTCAGACAGCCACTTTCCTAAAGATGATAAGCAACGTCGGAGCTGCTGTCTTTGGCATTATAATGCATGTTAATTAGGGATTTGGAGTAATCACCGCCAGCTAAATTGTGGTTAACATTATTCAAAGAGGATTGTCATGAGGCAGAGCTCGCTAATAGTTCCTTACAGATCCATGCATGAGCACCGCTTGTGCGTCCCTTTAATTCCCCTGTTGTGGAGATGGGTAGAACTGGCAGCACTATCAGTCTACCTGACTAACTTTTCCTGCTCTGCAGTCCGCGAGTAATAATAATAATTTTACTTGTATAGCGCTTACATATTCCACAGCACTTTACAATTAAGCGGGGACATGTACAGTCAATAAAAACTATGCAAAGTAACACATAGTTCATCAGTTACAGGAGGAGTGAGGTTCCTGCTTGCAAGCTTACAATCTATGAGGAAATGTGGGGGATACAATAGGTAGAACCCCACATAATACGAGTACGATCCAGCCATCATAATAAATAAGGGTTTTCATGTCAATCTGCATGATCCGGTCATCAGCCAGTATCCGTCTGGGTGCAGTTACCAAATGCTATTGGGTGCATGAAGGATGCGGAGACAGATGAATAGGAGGGACGAGATTCTGTTGAAAGCGGGAACAGGGGAGAGTTGGGTAAGTGAGGTGATAGGCCTGTCTAAAGAGAGATGTTTTTTAAAGCACGCTTAAAAAATTGGTGGTTAGGTATTAGTCAGATCATCCGGGGTAGTGCATTCTAGAAAACTGGTTCAGCACAAGAGAAGTCTTGGAGATGGAATTGAGAACTTTGGATTATGGAGGATGTTAGTCTTAGATCAGTTGCAGAGCACAGAGTATGGGTAGAGTGATAGACTGAGACGAGGGAGAGCTTTGTGGGTAAGGCCTCTTTCACACTTCAGTCGTGCGACGTCAGTCAAAATCCGTCAAAATGTGAAAAAAACGGATCTGCCATTTTTTTTTGGCGGATCCGTTTTTTCCCATTGACTTGCATTAGTGACGGATTTTGATGGATGGTCGTCCGTTAGGTCCGTTTTTTGACGGATCCGCCAAAAAATTGGCGTCCGTCATTTTACAAAAACGGCCAATGCAACTTTTTTTGCTCCGCCAAAATGGCGGACTACAGCGGATCCGCCGCATCCGCCATTTTGTATAATGGCCGCCTATGGGCGGCGGATGCGCTGGCATCCGTTTTTGACGGAATCCGCCCGCGGATTCGTCGCCTCCATTGAAAGTGATTGAAAATGCTGCCAAAACTGTCCGGGCTCTCTCTCACGAAATTTTTTTCATTTCCGGGTCAAATCTTCTTAATTTCCGAGGTGAAATCTTCTTGGCGGATCCGTCAGAAAACTGACCAGTTTTATATCCGTTTTTACACTTTTCTGACGGATCCGCCATTTTCACACTTGGGCGGACGTCACACAACGGAGGTGTGAAGGAGGCCTAAGAAAGATAAGTTTATATTGTATTATGTAGTGAATGGGCAACAAGTGCAAAACTGGTACAAGGTGGAGGCATTGGTGAAGCAAGCATCCCCCTCGAACAATAGATGTTCAATCATTAAACTACTGAATAGGAGTTTGTGCAGTGGGGAAGTGTCTTTTAATGGGTTATTTTGCACTGGCTAGTATAATGTTTGGTTCAATATTATAAGGGTAATACTTGGTTTTTGGGAGTAGTGAACAATGGATATAGCAGCATACATGCATGTTTCCTTTCTGAAGTGTGAATAGGGTGAGGACAATAATTGTCGTTTACTGGCTAATGGTGGCTGTTAAATGACTAACAATCTGCCAAACGTTTGCCAGTCAGTAATCATACAATATCCTTTATCGAAATGCCGACCTTATTACCGATATGCACAGAACAGTCATTAATAGATTGTCATTGTTCTCGGCAGTTTATGTGATGTGTGCTCAGTAGAGTTGAGCGAAACAGGTCGGTCAGATTCAAAAGTCGCCGACTTTCGCCAAAGTTGTTTCGCCAAGCGAAACCCGACCATAACGTGAAGTCAGCCATGCGGTCGTCGACCCGAGCGCCAAAGTAGATTTTCCCATAATGCTTGCAGGCGCCTTTTTTCAGCCAGTGAGCAAGGACGTACACTGTGGGCAACGAGATGACGTGCAGCATCCACCACCATCTTAGAGAAGGGCATTGCAGTGATTGGCTTGCTTTGGGGGGCGTCATAGTGTCTATAAAAGCCCTGACCGCCGACCGCCATTTTATTTCTGCGGATCTGAACAGTAGGGAGAGGTTGCTGACGCTGTTTATCAGTAGGGAGAGAGTTAAGGCTGGAAAGAAAAGTTCTTATGTGCTTGTGGTGATAGCAATTGTGCTGTACAGTTAGTGTGCAGTGACAGGGGAGGATTTTCTTGTGTGCAGCAGCGCTGGTTATTAGGCTGGGGTCACACTGGCGACTAAATCGTACCACTGCAAAGCGATGAAATCTTGCATTGCAGTGGGACCAATGTTAATCTATGGAGCAGCTCCTAGTATCCGATTTTTTTGTGGTCCGTTTTAAACGTGCGAGTGCAATCGCAGCATGCTGCGATTGTCACCGATTGTGGGTCGACTATCGCCAATGCAAGTCAATGGGAGCGCTGAAAAATCGGATTACAAACGGACCGCACGTGTGACTTGCGATTAAATCGCATCGGTGTCCTTTAGAAAAGACGGAAATTCATCCCCGGCTATACTGTAAAATCACACTGACAGCTTCAATAAAGAATAGAAACATTACATATACACACATAGAATATATATTATATATATATATGTCATTGTGACATATATATATTATATACATATATTTATAGTTCATAGACTTCTACATACTGTAATAGCCGCTAATTCAATTGCCGGCTTTTGTGAAAGTACAGACCCGACATGAAATGACACATGGTTTACATACAGTTAACCATGTCATTTCAAGTAGTTTGATATATGGTTTTAACTTACAATTACATGAGTGTATGTGTGCAAAATTGCAGACATGTAGGGGTTAATTAAAGGTTTAAATTCGTTGAAAAAAATGCGTGGGCTCCCGCTGTAATTTCTCCACCAGACAGACAAAGCAAGCGAGTGGGGGCAAATAATAATAGCCCAGGGAGGGTGCATTTATTTTGTGCCCCCCTGGCTACTAACCTTTGCCCCCAGCCACCCCAGAAAAGGCAAATCTATAATTAGATTAGCCCTTTCTGGCACTTTGCCCGTCTATTCCCATTGCCCTGTAGCGGTGGCGAATATGTTAATAAGGGGTTAAAGCCACCTTGCTATTGAAAGGTGACTTTAAGCCAGGTTAATAATTGAGAGCTGTCAATTAGACAACTATCAATTATTAATTCTATTGTATGAAGAAAAATCAAACACACACACTTTAATAAAATATCATTTTAATGAAATAAGCAAACAGTTTTTGACCATCCTTTATTTTCCTGCTAAAACAATTTCCTGTAATAAAAATAAAATAAAAAAGCAAAATGATTCTTACCTATCCGATGCACAGTCAGGTCCCACGCTGTAATCCATCAGAAAGGGTTAACAGGTTACAGCTAGCAGGCAGCTAATGCTGCCTGCTGAGCTGTAACACCCTGAATGAATAAGTTCCTCTCCCGGCGACAGGAGAGGAAGTGAATAATGTGTGAAGCTTAATTGATTGCTTCAAAGAATGAATAAAGGAGGGCACCACTAAACAAATAATAAGAAGGGTATCAACCTGGAGTATGTGAAAACAAATATGTGAACAAAAGAAAAGACACATACTATGGACCAGGGAACACCAAAATAACGTAAATAATTAAATTTTATTTGAAAAAAACTGTGTGAACAACCAAAGGTTTAAAAACATTTAAAATACACAGTATCCCGACAAATGAGGGTATCTGGCCCCCACAACCCCTCAAATAACACAACCAATAAACAATACAGACACAGATCAAAAATTATCCATGACAAATGCAAATCACAAAATATAAAAAATAAACATTACACATTAAATTATATTATAACTCCCCCAAAGGCCTAAATGCAGGAACAGGCTGTGCATAAGCCAATGAATAAATGAACCAAAATCAAGCAACCTCTCCCTATAATGAACCAGGTCCTTAGTATAATAGGAAGGAAAATTATATTTGCAGACAAATAAATGCAGAGACCAAAATTCAGGAAGAGGTTGTGCACCAGCTGATGTGCAAATAAACCTATCTCAGAAACCTTTTCCATGCTTAATTGATTGCTTCCCACAGTAATCAGTTCAGGTCAGGTCACCCGGGGACACCGCACAGCAACAGTGATGTCAGAGGGAGTCCCCGGGTGACCTGACCTGAACTGATTACTATGGGAAACAATCAATTAAGCTTCACACATTAATCACTTCCTCTCCTGTCGCCGGGAGAGGAACTTATTCATTCAGGGTGTTACAGCTAGCTGTAACCTGTTAACGCTTTCTGATGTATTACAGCGTGGGACCTGACTGTGCATCGGATAGGTAAGAATCATTTTGCTTTTTTATTTTATTTTTATTACAGGAAATGGTTTTAGCAGGAAAATAAAGATGGTTAAAAACTGATTGCTTATTTCATTAAAATGATTTTTTATTAAAGTGTGTGTGTTTGATTTTTCTTTCATACAATAGGATTAATAATTGATAGTTGTCTAATTGACAGCTCTCAATTATTAATCTGGCTTAAAGTCACCTTTCAATAGCAAGGTGGCTTTAACCCCTTATTAACCCATTCGCCACCGCTATAGGGCAAAGTGCCAGAAAGGGCTAATCTAATTATAGATTTGCCTTTTCTGTGGTGGCTGGGGGCAGATGTTAGTAGCCATGGGGGGGGCACAAAATAAATGCACCCTCCCTGGGCTATTATTATTTGCCCCCGCTCGCCTGCTTTGTCTGTCTGGTGGAGAAAATACAGCGGGAGCCCACGCATTTTTTTTCAACTAATTTAAACCTTTAATTAACCCCTACATGTCTGCAATTTTGCACACATACACTCATGTAATTGTAAGTTAAAACCATATATAGTGTTGAGCATTCCGATACCGCAAGTATCGGGTATCGGCCGATATTCGCTGTATCGGAATTCCGATACTTAGTTCCGATATTTTCCATATATCGTATACCGGAATCGGAAGTTCCCATAATTCTTTGAGAGGCAATGTGATTTTAGTCAGCCAATGAGGAATCCTAAGAAGTGTGGGCACATCCTGTACTGCTGCGGTCATGTTAACTAATGGCATGGCTGTGATTGGATGCTGAAATGATGTCAGAATGCACTATAAAAGGCGCCGCCGCCATTTTAGCGTCACTGTGCTGTGAATTCAGTTAGGGACAGAACGCTGCTCTGCTGACTCTGAGGGACAGTTAGAGATTGCGATTTAGTGTACTGTGCTTTAGGCAGGCTAGTTTACCACCGGCTGTGTAAAGCTTCCTTTTGCCTGCAGTGTTGTTTTAACAGCTCTGCAAGGTGTGTGTGAGTGCAGGTGACGCTGCAGTTTGCTCTGTATGCAACGCTGTCTGTAGGCATCTGCACGTGTCACTGACAGACTCTTTTTTTTTTCTTCAGTGTAATTCTTTCTGCTCCATGCAATTGAAATAATAGTGTGACGTGCTTCCATCCGTATCCAATACCTTGGTTGCAAACACTATAGAAGTCCACAAAGGAGCCTTTCACAGATAGTGAACAGTTGTGTTTCAGTGTTCACTGCAGTCTGTGAGGTTTTTTTTTTTTTTGAGTGCAGATCACGCTCCAGTTACTTCAACTAATGCTGCGTGTACTCTGCTGAGCGTCTGTCACTGGCTCATCCTTGTAATTTTTCAAAAATTGCTGCTGCTTTATTCTATTTTAAATTTACAAAAATCTATTAGTGTGACGCTCTTCCATCAAAATACAATACATTGCTTGCAAACATAATAGAAGTCCACAAAAAGGCCTTTCACAGCAAGTGAACAGTTGTGTTTCAGTGTTCAAGTCTAATTTTTTGGAGGAGTGTAGATCCCGCTCCACTTACTTCAACCACCGCTGCGTGTACTCTGCTGAGTGTCTGTCACTGCCTCATCCTTGTCATTTTTCAAAAATTGGTGCTGCTTTATTCTATTTTAAATTTACAAAAATCTATTAGTGTGACGCTCTTCCATCAAAATACAATACATTGCTTGCAAACATAATAGAAGTCCACAAAAAGGCCTTTCACAGCAAGTGAACAGTTGTGTTTCAGTGTTCACTCTAGTCTGAGGTTTAATTTTTTGGTAGGAGTGTAGATCCCGCTCCACTTACTCCAACCACCGCTGCGTGTACTCTGCTGAGTGTCTGTCACTGCCTCATCCTTGTCATTTTTCAAAAATTGGTGCTGCTTTATTCTATTTTAAATTTACAAAAATCTATTAGTGTGACGCTCTTCCATCAAAATACAATACATTGCTTGCAAACATAATAGAAGTCCACAAAAAGGCCTTTCACAGCAAGTGAACAGTTGTGTTTCAGTGTTCACTCTAGTCTGAGGTTTAAATTTTTTGAGGAGTGTAGATCCCGCTCCACTTACTTCAACCACCGCTGCGTGTACTCTGCTGAGTGTCTGTCACTGCCTCATCCTTGTCATTTTTCAAAAATTGGTGCTGCTTTATTCTATTTTAAATTTACAAAAATCTATTAGTGTGACGCTCTTCCTCAAATACAATACATTGTTGCAACATAATAGAAGTCCACAAAGGCTTCAGATTTCATGTGACATTTGTTTCGAGATGTCACCTCTAGACCTGAGGTTAATTTTTGGGATGTAACTTACGCTCCACTTACCTAACCACCGTCTGCGGTGTACTCAAGACGATGTCTGTCAATCTCATACCTTGTCTTCTTCAAAATTGGTGCTGCTGTATCTTTTTAAATTACAAATCTAGTGTGTGAGGCTTCATAAATACAATACATTGCTGCAACAAGAGGAAGTCACAAAAAGGCCTTTCACTGCAAGGCAAGTAGTGTTCAGTGTTCACTCTAGTCTGAGGTTTAATTTTTTTGTAGGAGTGTAGATCCCGCTCCACTTACTTCAACCACCGCTGCGTGTACTCTGCTGAGTGTCTGTCACTGCCTCATCCTTGTCATTTTTCAAAAATTGGTGCTGCTTTATTCTATTTTAAATTTACAAAAATCTATTAGTGTGACGCTCTTCCAGAGGACAGCGTTTGTTGGCCAGTTGGGAGTCTGCAGCACATGGTTGATTTCATGCTGCACTGCCTGAGAAACGACACCCTCCTAGACCCTCGCTACCGGGACAACTTACAAAGCCTCATCACACCGTTGAACCGGGACCGTAAAATGCTGGAGTACCAAGACACACTGTTGAAATCCATAATGTTCTCCATTCCAGCCGAGAGCGCTGCTGCTGCTACTGCTTTACAAAGCAGCTCTGTGCGTCGAGGCATTGTAGACACCTCTGCAACAAGAGGGAGCACAAGCAGCGCCTCTGCACAGGGCAAGAGCTGTATGTTACAAATGTGGCGAAGTTTTGTGACAGCGCCACCAAGGTGTACACCATAGTGATGGGAAATCTAGTTAATTTTGGTGATTAGTTCACCATGAACTAGTTCACTGAAAAGATTAGTTCAAAAGATTAGTTCATTTAGTTCATTTAGTTCAGTTTTTCTCCACCCTATCCTGCGAGGAGCTGATAGGAAATGCATCATGTGACCTCTGAACTAAATGAACTAGATGAACTGCTGAACAAAATGTTCTATTGAGAATGACTCAGGACAGCCTAGTTCAATCTGATGCCTCTGACTGAGCCCAGCAGTGCCACATAATGATTGTGTATGAGGGGGCTGAGAAGCAGTTCAGCATCCACCATTTTAAGAACAGAACAGGGGTCAGTGTTAAAGATTTTAGCAAGACTGATCTTCTAGGCTAGAGGCATGAACTACACACAGAAACACTCTCTCTTATGCACACATATGAGCACGAGGCTGAAGTTGGTTTCTTATTCGTTCAATTTCTTATTCAGAGCTGAAGTTGGTTTCTTATTCGTCAGTTTCTTATTTGGGGCTGAAGTTGGTTTCTTATTCGTCAGTTTCTTATTCGGCAAATTTTTCTTTTCTGTTTTTTATAGGTTTAACAGCAAAAAATAAGCATCAAAATAATAGAAAACACTGCAGTGAGGAGCCCTGATGTGAAAACACTTAAAATCTGCGCTAAAAATTATAAAACTGGCACAAAAATGGGCATCAAAGTGCGCACCAGAGGGCACTAATTAAAGGGTTAAATGACTTTGGGCCACTGATATGACACTGCAGACATATAGAACAGGGCGCCCCACATTAAAAACAAGTCTCCCCAGCCTGGCCCAAATGGGTTATGGGCATCAGAATTGGCATCAAAGTGGGCACACAGTTGATTTTCACAGGTTTGAATAAGTAACTGATGTTTTTCAGGGGTTAAATGACTTTGGGCCACTGATCTCACACTAAGAATACACAGATAGTGATGCCCCGTATCAAAACCCAGGTCTCTCCAGCTTGGCCCAAATGGGTTCAGGGCATCAGAATTGGCATCAAAGCGGGCAAACAGCCAATTTTCACAGATTTGAATAAGTAACAGATGTTTTTCAGGGGTTAAATGACTTTGGGCCACTGATCTCACACTAAGAATATACAGATAGTGATGTCCCGCATCAAACCCAGGTCCCTCCTGCCTGGCCGAAATGGGTTCTGGGCATCAGAATTGGCATCAAAGTGGGCAAACAGCCAATTTTCACAGATTTGAATAAGTAACAGATGTTTTTCAGGGGTTAAATGACTTTGGGCCACTGATCTCACACTAAGAATATACAGATAGTGATGCCCTGCATCAAACCCAGGTACCTCCAGCCTGGCCCAAATGGGTTCTGGGCATCAGAATTGGCATCAAAGTAGGCAAACAGCCAATTTTCACAGATTTGAATAAGTAACAGATGTTTTTAAAGGGTTAAATGACTTTGGGCCACTGATCTCACACTAAGAATACACAGATAGTGATGCCCTGCATCAAACCCAGGTCCCTCCTGCCTGGCCCAAATGGGTTCTGGGCATCAGAATTGGCATCAAAGTGGGCACATAGCCAATTTTCACAGATTTGAATAAGTAACAGATGTTTTTCAGGGGTTAAATGACTTTGGGCCACTGATCTCACACTAAGAATATACAGATAGTGATGCCCCGCATCAAACCCAGGTCCCTCCTGCCTGGCCCAAATGGGTTCTGGGCATCAGAATTGGCATCAAAGTGGGCAAACAGCCAATTTTCACAGATTTGAATAAGTAACAGATGTTTTTCAGGGGTTAAATGACTTTGGGCCACTGATCTCACACTAAGAATACACAGATAGTGATGCCCCGCATCAAACCCAGGTCTCTCCAGCCTGGCCCAAATGGGTTCAGGGCATCAGAAATGGCATCAAAGCGGGCAAACAGCCAATTTTCACAGATTTTAATAAGTAACAGATGTTTTTCAGGGGTTAAATGACTTTGGGCCACTGATCTCACACTAAGAATATACAGATAGTGATGCCCCGCATCAAACCCAGGTCCCTCCTGCCTGGCCCAAATGGGCTCTGGGCATCAGAATTGGCATCAAAGTGGGCACACAGCCAATTTTCACAGATTTGAATAAGTAACAGATGTTTTTAAGGGGTTAAATGACTTTTGGACACTGATCTCACACTATGAGTGTGATGAACGGCTCACTGACCTCCACACGGTAGCCCGGGGGTCACGGCTTGTGATCCCACCGCTGCCACCAATGTGACGATGAAACACACGACGGCTGCTGCCGCCCGACCCAATGTGTCAGGAATAATCTGCAGGGGCTTATTTGAATTATCCCACTGCTGCTACAATATACCACGAACTTCAGGGATTTATATTTATCCCACTTCCAGTTCCACTTAGGAACTTGCAGCTCTCTGGCGCCCCCTTTTTAGCCTCAGGTCAGTCAGGGAACTGCACCTGGGATAATTAGTTGCCAGACGGGCCGCTTGGACGTGTGCTGGCTAATGGGCTCGCTGCAGTGAGGGAATTATAATTACTTCTGGCCGCGGCCAGGCAATACACTTATAAAACCCGCTCCGTCACTGCCAACGCCACCCCACAGTTCAACACTTTACACACACACTCTATACTGCCACCAGCTATGATTCTCTTAATCAAGAATTAAGAGGGTCCGTAGCAAACCCCAATTAGTAGCGTAGTTACTTCAGGCAAGTGCTAATTTGTTTATAGAGCAGGAGAAACAAACTAATAATTTTATATATTTATTCCTAAAATGCAGGCAGTGTTTATACAGTATAAAAAGATGTAAGAAGCTGAGACAATACAATTATGTACAATGCAATTAAAATAAAAACAGGGTTAAAGGTGAAAGACTCTCATGGTACTTAGATCATGTCAGGCTGGGGGAGGAGCCACACTTCATAGTTATTTGGAGTTCTTTCAGTCAGGTCATCTCTGGCTAGGAATGCCCAGGGGAAGCTAGTTGCAGTCTTATACCCCTGGCTTGTGACCACACAAAAGAGGAAGGTTTTCTGGCCCCCTCCCATAGCTCGAAGTTACAGTTTTAATCTCTGGAAACTTATAATGACCATAACTTGGGTGAACCTAGCAGAAAATGGCAGACCTATCAGTGATCTTATTCTGAAATTAGTGTTCTAACGAGTCCAAACTCGGATGAGATATTACCCTCTGCACCATAGAATTCCATTACTCTGTTTCTGTTGAAGCTACGATTTCACCAGTACCTTGGTAGCGATGCCTGATGGAAGCACGTTTCAGAACAGTAGCTCCCGTGTCTCTATCATAATCTCACGGCATGCTATAGACAGATGATTAGATTACCACTATGTGCTCTAGGACAGACTGCAGGTCTGAGGAGACAAAGAAATTCCTGAGGTGGGGCGAGAGGAAGGAGTGAGCTGCGATTTGAGCTAAAGGAGGGAAACTCTTGCAGCTACAGGCACACAGTGGGGGTTGTAGTGAAGGAAAGTTAATGGGAGAGCTTCCATCCTTGGGTCATCATTACAACATTAAAAAGCAATACAATACACAGCATAGCAATACCATACACAGGGCAGTTACTGTTGAACCAGATGACACTGTTGGGTTTGCCGGTAGAATATACAGTACAGACCAAAAGTTTGGACACACCTTCTCATTCAAAGATTTTTCTGTATTTTCAAGACTATGAAAATTGTAGAATCACACTGAAGGCATCAAAACTATGAATTAACACATGTGGAATTATGCATTACACTTTACAAAAAAGTGTGAAACAACTGAAAATATGTCTCATATTCTAGGTTCTTCAAAGTAGCCACCTTTTGCTTTGATTACTGCTTTGCACGCAGAAAAGGTGAACGGATGGACTCTACATGCCTGGTTCCCACCGTGAAGCATGGAGGAGGTGGTGTGATGGTGTGGGGGGCTTTGCTAGTGACACTGTTGGAGATTTATTCAAAATTGAAGCGGTGAGCGGTCCAGCTCACCCCAAACCATCTCGATTGGGTTCAGGTCTGGTGACTGTGGAGGCCAGGTCATCTGCGTAGCACCCCAACACTCTCCTTCTTGGTCAAATAGCCCTTACACAGCCTGGAGGTGTGTTTGGGGTCATTGTCCTGTTGAAAAATAAATGATGGTACAACTAAACGCAAACTGGATAGAATAGCATGCCGCTGCAAGATGCTGTGGTAGCCATGCTGCTTCAGTATGCCTTCAATTTTGAATAAATCCACAAAGTGTCACCAGCAAATTACCCCCACATCATCACACCACCTCCTCCATGCTTCACGGTGGGAACCAGGCATGTAGAGTCCATCCGTTCACCTTTTCTGCGTGCAAAGCAATAATCAAAGCAAAAGGTGGCTACTGTGAAGAACCTAAAATATAAGACATATTTTCAGTTGTTTCACACTTTTTTGTAAAGTGTAATGTATAATTCCACATGTGTTAATTCATAGTTTTGATGCCTTCAGTGTGATTCTACAATTTTCATAGTCATGAAAATACAGAAAAATCATTGAATGAGAAGGTGTGTCCAAACTTTTGGTCTGTACTGTATCTACCAGCAAACCCATCAGTGCCATCTGGAACAAGAGTCACAGCGGCATTACAGAGCATGGAAATACTTACTAAACGCCTTTTTGAGGTTTGGAGAGGCGCTGTCCCAGCCATCCATCAACGCTGCGGCCACCTCGTTCCATAGCGCCGGCTCACCACATTGTCCTTGTACTGCGGATCATGGCTGTCCCACAATGGGACACGCTCATGGACCTGGCAGATGAGGGCCTCGTTGTCCACATAGAGGTCCTCGTCCCGTTATGGAACCTAGAAAAAAAAAATAAATCTTGGATATATTTCAGAAATAAAGAGAGACTGTGATGAAACGTGCACACGGTCCGCCACACGGTAGCCCGGGGTATCATGGCGTGTGATCCCTCCGTGCGCAAATGTGACGAAAACGCGCACACACACGACGGCTGCTGCCGTCCGACCCTATAATCTGCAGGGATTTATAATTATCCCACTTCCACTTAGGAACTTGCAGCTCTCTGGCGCCCCCCTTACCCTCAGGTCAGTCAGGGAACTGCACCTAGGATAATTAGTCGCCAGACGGGTCACTTGGATGTGTGCTGGCTATTGGGCACGCTGCAGTGAGGGAATTATAATTACTCCGGGCCGCAGCCAGGCAATACACTTATAAAACCAGCTCCGTCACTGCCAACGCCACCCAATAGGTTAACACTTTACACCCCTTCTTTTAGCTGCCACCAGCTACGATTTACTTAATAAACAATTTATCAAGAGGGTCCGTAGCAACCCCAAATCAGTAGCGTAGTACTTCAGGCACGTGCAAATTCATTTATAGAGCAGGAGACTAATAATTTTATAGGTTTATTCCTTAAAATGCAGGCAGTGCTTATAGTTTACAAAAAAAAGGTAACAAGCTGAGGCAATACAGTTATGTACAATACAGTTAGAAATAAAACAGGATTAACAGTGAAAAACTTACATGGTAGTTACATAGGCACAGGCAAGACCGGCTGGGGGAGGAGCCACACGTCATAGTTTATTTGCAGATCTGTTAGACACGTCATCACAGCCTGGAAAATGACTAAGGGGGGCTCACGGCAAGACTTATACCTGTGGGCTGCTGACCTCACAAAAGGGGATGGTTTTTCTGGCCACCTCCCAGGGATAGAAGTTATGGTTTGAAGCTCTGGAAAGGACCATAACTCAGCGGGGGACTCTAGTAGAATAATGGCAGACCTATCAATGATCTTACTTTGAAATGACGGTTCAAATGAGCCCAAACTTGGGTGAGATAGTTCATGGTGCATCCGAGAATTCCATTTCTCGGGTTCTGTTGGAGTTACGGGTTCACCAGTACCACGGGAACGATGCCCGATGGACACAGGTTTCAAAACAGTAACTTTCGTGTTTCTAACGAAAGCTCCCACCGTGTTATAACCAAAAAGAATGAATTCTCATAATGGCTGCTATGGGAGGAAAAGCACATGGGCAGACAATGCAGACCCCCTGCGGTGAGGAGGGAACTCCAGCGCTGGCAGCTCAGATTACACTAAGCCTGTGTGCAGGCTGGGGGGAAGGAAAGCGCAGCTATACACAGGCTGCTCAATGTAGTAGATGTCATAACAGAGACCAAAAAAAAAGAGACATTCAAAGACTATATACTTACATTCCGTCTCTCCACCGGGACTTGTCTTGGCTGCGACTGCTCCTGCTGTTCCGACTCCTCAATTGCCGTGTCCAACGCTGATGTATGAAAAAGGAACAAAAATTTTAGACATTTGTAGATTCAGCAGCTATACTTACCCAAAGGCAGGAAGATACTCACATCACGCTCTGCTTGGGCCAGGTCTTGCTGGGATGGGGAATAATGTGATCCAGAGGAAGACATGCTGCAATAAAAAAATACAAAGCTTTAGTACATATTACATTGGAAAGGACAGGCAGTCATTTGGTTAAGAATACTCACATTCTTGAACTTTCGATCCAAAGTTTGTGCTGTCTTGGCTGTGTCTTCAAGGCAGTCTAGTAGGGGTCCAGGCTGTATGTGCAGGCTGAAGCATTCAGTGTCTCCAGGCAGTGTAGTAGGGGTCCAGGCTGTGTCTTCCAGGCTGTGTCAACATGCTGTGTCTTCCAGACAGTCTAGTAGGGGTCCAGGCTGTATGTGCTGGCTGAAGCATGCAGTGTCTCCAGGCAATGTAGTAGGGGTCCAGGCTGTATCTTCCAGGCTGTGTCAGCATGCAGTGTCTCCAGGCAGTGTAGTAGGGGTCCAGGCTGTATGTTCAGGCTGAAGCATGCAGTGTCTCCAGGCAGTCTAGTAGGGGACCAGGCTGTATCTTCCATGCTGTATCAGCAGTGTCTCCAGGCAGTCTGAGTAGGGGTCTGTCTGGCACTGCAGACACCTTCCTTTATCTCCAACCTTCACAAACAATGTTGCTTGTGTAGGGGGTGTTTTAGACAAGTGTCTAGACATTGTTTACTCAAAAATCGCGTGCGCGCACAAGCGCTGACGAGCGCACAGCCACGCGCCCGCCAGTGCCCCCATAGACTGCAATGTTATTTTTTGGCGCATAGCTTGCGCACACGTGCGCACTCACTTTTTTAAAGTGGTGGGCCGGAAAAAAAATGCAACATGTAGTGTCAAGCGCGTCTGGCCGCACACCTGGAAAATGCACTGCGCACGGCAAATGCTGATGAGCGCGTGCAAGCGCTAGACCCTTCGCCCGCCATGTTAATCATAGGGGAACATTGCGCATGCGACCGATAGCGCACGATGCGCAGCGCTAAAAAACGCAAGTGTGAAAGTAGCCTAAATTACTTCAGGTGATGTAGCTTTTTGGATTTATTAATCTTTCCCATTACACTACTGATTCAATGCACTTTTACTGCGCATATAATCTTTCTCATGTACTGTGGTAACAGTGTGTCCACATTGTAACGGGTCTGGGAGGCGGAACCTCTGAGCTTTATTATACAAGGAGGCTTTCCTTGTAAAGGAGCGGGTGGCGCCCGGGGAGACGGACAGGAAGTCACGGCAAGTGACAGGGACAGTCTCTGGATAGACGGGCAGGTAGTCACGGCAAGTGACCGGGACAGGCAGGTAGTCACGGCAAGTGACCGGGGCAGTCTCTGGAAGGACAGACAGGTAGTCACGGCAAGTGACCGGGGCAGTCTCTGGAAGGACAGGCAGGTAGTCACGGCAAGTGACCGGGGCAGTCTCTGGAAGGACAGGCAGGTAGTCACGGCAAGTGACCGGGGCAGTCTCTGGAAGGACAGGTATATACGACCTGAGATGGTGGAGCCTCCCGGTAGGCTAGCAGGCAGCTGACAGATGAACGCCCCCAAGTGAGCAGGCGAGAGTCTCTGGAATAGACGATGGTCACCGCATGTGACGTCCGAACCTCCGGGTAGGTCTGCAGGCAGATGGCAGATGAACGCCCCCAAGTGAGCAGGCGAGAGTCTCTGGAATAGACGATGGTCACCGCATGTGACGTCCGAACCTCCGGGTAGGTCTGCAGGCAGATGGCAGATGAACGCCCCCAAGTGAGCAGGCGAGATTCTCTGGAATAGCCGATGGTCACCACCGGTGACGGCCGAACCTCCAGGTAGGCTTGCGGACAGGTAGCAGACAGCAAACTGGCAGGAGACAGGCAGGTAACTGGTAACGGAACGTGAGGGCTGAAGCAGAGTAAACAGTGCAACAACATTGCTCGGGCACCTCCATTAAGGAGGGAGTACTTTATATAGGGTGGAGTCCTCCGGCATTGGCCGGGGACCTTTTTTGAAAGATGCGCGCGGCCCCTTTAAGAGCGGGGGAGCGCGCGAGCGCGCGCCCTAAGTCCAGCAGCAGGGAAGGAGCGCGCGACCCCAGCAGGGCGGAAGGAGGACGCCGAGCGTGGGTAAGGGGGCGACGTCCCTGCCTGGCAGAGGACGCTGGCGCAGGGGAACAGCGTCCCTGCCTGGCAGAGGGCAGGGACGCCGGCGCTACAGTACCCCCTCCTTTAGGCCCCCCCTTTTTTAGGCCAGAAAGAAATTTAGCTAGGATGAGAGGGGCATGGATGTTCTCCCGAGGCTCCCACGTTCTCTCCTCAGGACCAAACCCCTTCCAATCCACCAGAAAATAGGTCTTTCTTCCTACCCTTTTGGTGGCCAAAATGTTCTCTACCTCAAATTCGTTCTCAGCAGACAGTGGAGCAGGAGGTGTACCTGTAGACTTGACAAAAGAGTTAAGTACCACCGGTTTGAGGAGAGATACATGGAAGGAGTTAGGAATCCGCAAATTGGCCGGGAGTTTCAATTTATAGGACACTGGGTTGATCTGACTGATGATCTCCAGAGGACCGATGAACCGAGGACCTAACTTGTAGGAAGGAATCTTGAGCCGAACATACTTGGACGAGAGCCAGACCTTATCCCCAGGACGGAATTGAGGGGGATCCAGACGTTTCTTGTCAGCATGTCTCTTCATGCGCTCGGATGACAGAATGAGTGCGGACCGGGTACTCTCCCATATGGAGGAGAATTCGTTAACCAGGGATTCCGCAGCTGGATTGTCCACAGAGATGGAAATAGGTACAGGGATCCGAGGATGTTGACCGAAGACTACAAGAAACGGAGATTTGGAGGAAGATTCGCTCTCGTGATTGTTGTACGAAAATTCGGCCCAAGGCAGGAGATCCACCCAGTCAGAATGGTGGGCATTAACGAAGTGCCGGAGATAACTGGTCAGAATCTGATTGATTCGCTCGACTTGACCATTGGACTGTGGGTGGTAAGCGGAGGAGAAATCCAGGGTGACGTCTAGCAACTTACAAGTGGCTCTCCAGAAACGTGAGGTGAACTGCACCCCACGATCCGACACAATGTGACGAGGCAGACCATGAAGACGGAAGATGTGGCGGATAAAGTCTTTAGCCAATTCGGGTGCAGACGGAAGCCCTGGCAGGGGAATGAAGTGAGCCATCTTGGAAAATCGGTCAACGACCACCCAAATGACCGTACAACCAGCAGAGACGGGAAGATCCGTTATGAAGTCCATGGCTATATGCTGCCAGGGGGCAGCGGGTACAGGAAGCGGGAGAAGACGGCCGGCAGGCAGGTGTCTCGGAACTTTGTTGCGGGCACAGGAGGCACAGGCAGAAACAAAGTCTATTACATCCTTGTGCAGGGTAGGCCACCAGTAATGCCGGGTAATGAGCTGGAGGGTCTTTCTCTGACCAGCGTGGCCAGCTAGTTTAGACGAATGACCCCAGTGGAGGATCCTCTCCCGATCAGGTACCGATACGAACGTCTTACCAGGAGGGAGACGATTTAGACTCACGGGAGCCACCTGCATCACTCTGGCGGGATCGATGATATGTTTAGGTTCCTCCTCGAGATCCGACACCAGGAAAGACCGGGACAAGGCATCCGCCTTGATGTTCTTGTCGGCTGGGCGAAAGTGTAAAAGAAAGTCGAAGCGGGCAAAAAACAAGGACCACCGGGCTTGGCGAGGGTTAAGTCTCTGGGCATGCTGGAGGTAAGCCAGATTCTTGTGGTCAGTGTAAATGATTACCGGATGAAGAGCCCCCTCGAGTAGGTAACGCCACTCCTCCAATGCCAGCTTGATGGCCAATAACTCTCGGTCTCCTATGGAATAATTGCGCTCAGAAGAGGAGAAGAGTTTTGAGAAGAAGCCGCAAGATACCATTCTTCCGGAAGAAGACTTTTGAGTCAGTACCGCTCCGGCTCCAGAAGAGGAAGCGTCCACCTCCAGGAAGAACTGCTTGTTGCCGTCCGGGCGATACAGCACTGGAGCGGAAGAGAAGGCCTGTTTTAAGGAAAGAAAGGCCTCCTCTGCTTCGGGCGTCCACTGTTTGGGGTTAGCATTCTTGCGGGTGAGCGCGGAGATTGGAGCAGTCCGGGAAGAGAAGTGCGGTATGAAGAGGCGGTAATAATTGGCGAATCCCAGGAACCGCTGAATGGCCTTCAATCCCTCCGGTCGGGGCCATTTCTCGATGGCAGATAGCTTCTCCGGATCCATTCTTAGGCCTGTCTGAGAAATGATGTAACCCAAAAACGGAAGCGAGGTCTGCTCAAAGAGACACTTCTCATATTTGGCAAAAAGGTGATTCTGCCTAAGCCTGAGCAGAACCTGACGAACATCCCTCCGGTGAGACTGGAGATCCGGAGAGAAGACCAAGATGTCGTCTAGGTACACCACAACGCAGGAGTAGAGCAGGTCCTGGAAGATGTCATTGACCAACTCCTGAAAGACTGCAGGAGCATTACAGAGACCAAAGGGCATCACCAAATACTCATAGTGGCCGTCCCGGGTGTTGAATGCCGTCTTCCATTCATCTCCCCGACCGATACGGACCAGGTTATATGCTCCACGAAGATCCAGTTTGGTGAAGATTCTAGCCCCCTCAGACGATCAAACAATTCGGGAATGAGCGGAAGAGGGTACTTATTCTTCACCGTGATCAGGTTTAGGCCTCTGTAGTCAATACAGGGACGGAGAGAGCCGTCTTTCTTTTTTACGAAGAAGAAACCTGCTCCCGCTGGGGAGGTAGATTTCCGGATGAATCCCTTGGCCAAATTCTCCTCTATATATTCGGACATCGACCTGGTCTCAGCAGCCGACAATGGGTAAATACGCCCACGGGGAGGCGTAGTACCGGGTAGCAGGTCGATCGGGCAATCATAAGGTCTGTGAGGGTGTAATGTCTCTGCCTCCTTTTTATTAAAGACATCAGCGAACGACCAATATGGAATCGGGAGCCCTGGTAGATTAGTTGGTGTAGGAGAAGGACGGACGGGATGAACAGGAACCAAACACGTTTTATGACAGTCCTGTCCCCAGCGAAGGATCTCTCCAGTCTGCCAGTCGAGCACGGGTGCATGCTTTTGGAGCCAAGGTAGACCTAATAAGAAAGCATGAGAGAGTCCAGGCAGGACATGAAACGAGATGCTCTCAGAATGCAACATTCCCACCTGCAGGGTTATGGCTTCAGTGATAAGTTGGATGGGACGTGGTAGGAGACCCCCGTCCACAGCAGCAACAGATACTGGTTCAACCAGATGTTTGGTAGGAATGCGATATTTCTCTACTAGAGCCTGTGAAACAAGATTCCCGGCTGCTCCAGAATCAAGTTGGGCTTGTTCGAAATAACGGCTCTCACCGAGGAGAATTGAGACTGACAGCAGCAGAGATGAAGAGGATTTATTCTTGTCTAGGTTGACCTCTCCGAGCGAACCTAGACACAGGCGTTTCCCGACCTCTCCGGACAGGTACGGATCCGGTGCTCCTTACTGCCACCGTAGAAGCAACTCCCCTCGGCACGGCGTAAGTCCTGACGGGCTTTGACCATCTTGGTCTGGTCGACCTGCATAAGCTCAGAAGTGTGTACCTGGGGAGAAGCGGAAGGAGTTACAGGTCTCTGAAAAGAAGGAGCTAGACGAGGAAACCTCTCACGGGTGACCTCTTTGGCGCGTTCCTGGAACCGTAGATCAATTCGATTAGCCAGAGTTATTAGGTCATCGAGAGAGGTTGGAATGTCTCGACCGGCAAGTTCATCTTTAATACGGCCGGACAGACCCTCCCAGAAGACAGATATCAGAGCATCATTATCCCAGGCCAGCTCCGAGGCAAGGGTACGGAACCGTATGGCATATTGCCCCACGGTGAGACTTCCCTGACGGAGACGCAACAGAGATGATGCAGAGGAGGTCTTCCGTCCGGGTTCGTCGAATACCTTCCGGAAGGCCGAGAGAAAAGCAGGCAGGTCAGACACCAGAGGATCTTCTCTCTCCCAGAGAGGATTGAGCCAGGCCAGAGCCTCTCCGGTGAGATGGGACATAATAAAGGCAATTTTGGCCCGGTCGGAGTTAAACTGGTGAGCCAGGAGTTCGAAATGCAGGGTACACTGGTTAATGAAACCCCGAGCCAGAGTAGGATCGCCTCCAAACCGTGGAGGAGCAGAAAGTCGAGGTCCAGGAACGGAAACCACGGAATTAGTAAGCAACGGAACTGCCGGATTGCGAGTCATGGCGCCAGTGGTGGTTGCTGGTGAAGTAGTCAGGGTGTCCAGGCGGGAATTAACATTCCGCAGATGACCCAGGATGGACTCCTGTTGAGACCTCTGACGAGACAGTTCATGACACAGGTCAGAGAGTGAAGGGGTTTGGGTGCCACCGGGTTCCATGGCCCGAGCAAACTGTAACGGGTCTGGAAGGCGGAACCTCTGAGCTTTATTATACAAGGAGGCTTTCCTTGTAAAGGAGCGGGTGGCGCCCGGGGAGACGGACAGGAAGTCACGGCAAGTGACAGGGACAGTCTCTGGATAGACGGGCAGGTAGTCACGGCAAGTGACCGGGGCAGTCTCTGGAAGGACAGGCAGGTAGTCACGGCAAGTGACCGGGGCAGTCTCTGGAAGGACAGACAGGTAGTCACGGCAAGTGACCGGGGCAGTCTCTGGAAGGACAGGCAGGTAGTCACGGCAAGTGACCGGGGCAGTCTCTGGAAGGACAGGCAGGTAGTCACGGCAAGTGACCGGGGCAGTCTCTGGAAGTACAGGTATATACGACCTGAGATGGTGGAGCCTCCCGGTAGGCTAGCAGGCAGCTGACAGATGAACGCCCCCAAGTGAGCAGGCGAGAGTCTCTGGAATAGACGATGGTCACCGCATGTGACGTCCGAACCTCCGGGTAGGTCTGCAGGCAGATGGCAGATGAACGCCCCCAAGTGAGCAGGCGAGAGTCTCTGGAATAGACGATGGTCACCGCATGTGACGTCCGAACCTCCGGGTAGGTCTGCAGGCAGATGGCAGATGAACGTCCCCAAGTGAGCAGGCGAGATTCTCTGGAATAGCCGATGGTCACCACCGGTGACGGCCAAACCTCCAGGTAGGCTTGCGGACAGGTAGCAGACAGCAAACTGGCAGGAGACAGGCAGGTAACTGGTAACGGAACCTGAGGGCTGAAGCAGAGTAAACAGTGCAACAACATTGCTCGGGCACCTCCATTAAGGAGGGAGTACTTTATATAGGGTGGAGTCCTCCGGCATTGGCCGGGGACCTTTTTTGAAAGATGCGCGCGGCCCCTTTAAGAGCGGGGGAGCGCGCGAGCGCGCGCCCTAAGTCCAGCAGCAGGGAAGGAGCGCGCGACCCCAGCAGGGCGGAAGGAGGACGCCGAGCGTGGGTAAGGGGGGCGACGTCCCTGCCTGGCAGAGGACGCTGGCGCAGGGGAACAGCGTCCCTGCCTGGCAGAGGGCAGGGACACCGGCGCTACACACATTATAAAGCTGATTCATTATAGGCATTTATTTTTTGCATTTTGCATTATTCGTTTCATGACATTTTCTTCAATTTGTATTCTGAATCTAATAGTTGGACAATACTGAGCTACTGGATATATGTTACTAGTGATGAACCGTTCTACGCCCGGGTGGCAAGCATTTTTATAGGTACATGGTCTCCCATTCTGGTATGTGCTTCCCCCCTCCTATTCTGGTATGCATGGCACCCCTCATCCCTATCCTGGTTTGTATGGTCCCCTCACACCCACCCAAATCTACTATGCATGGCACCCCATTCCTCATCCTGGTATGCAAGGTCACCTCCTGCCCAATCCTGGAATGCAATTCTGGTATGAATGGTCCCATCACCCCCAATTCTGGTATGAATGGTCCCCTCACCCCCAATCCTGGTATGAATGGTCCCCTCACCCCCCAATCCTGATGTGCATGGTCTACTCACCCTCCAATCCTGATGTGCATGGTCCCCTCACCCCCCAATCCTGATGTGCATGGTCCCCTCACCCCCCAATCCTGATGTGCATGGTCCCCTCACCCCCCCAATCCTGATGTGCATGGTCCTCTCACCCCCCAATCCTGATGTGCATGGTCCGCACACCCCCAATCCTGATGTGCATGGTCCCCTCATACCCAATCCTGATGTGCGTGGCCCCCTTACCCTCCCCAATCCTGATATGCATGGTCCCCTCACCCCCCAATCCTGATGTGCATGGTCCCCTCATCCCCAATCCTGATGTGCATGGCCCCCTCACCCCCCCCAATCCTGGTATGCATGGTCCCCTCACCCCCCCAACCTTGATGTGCATAGTCCGCTCACCCCCCAATCCTGATGTGCATGGTCCCCTCACCCCACAACCCTGATGTGCATGGTCCCCTCACCCCCCAATCCTGATGTGCATGGTCCCCTCACCCCCAATCCTGATGTGCATGGTCCTCTCACCCCCCCAACCCTGATGTGCATGGTCCCCTCACCCCCCAATCCTGATGTGCATGGTCCCCTCAACCCCCAACCCTGATGTGCATGGTCCCCTCACCCTCCCCAATCCTGATGTGCATGGTCCCCTCACCCCCCCCAATCCTGATGTGCATGGTCCCCTCACCCCCCAATCCTGATGTGCATGGTCCCCTCACCCCCCCAATCCTGATGTGCATGGTCCCCTCACCCCCCAACCCTGATGTGCATGGTCCACTCACCCCCCAATCCTGATGTGCATGGTCCCCTCACCCCCCCAATCCTGATGTGCATGGTCCCCTCACCCCCCAATCCTGATGTGCATGTTCCGTTCACCCCCCAATCCTGATGTGCATGGTCCCCTCACACCCCAATCCTGATGTGCATGGTCCCCTCACCCCCCAATCCTGATGTGCATGGTCCCCTCAACCCCCAACCCTGATGTGCATGGTCCCCTCACCCCCCCAATCCTGATGTGCATGGTCCTCTCACCACCCAATCCTGATGTGCATGGTCCTCTCACCCCACAATCCTGGTATGCATGTTCCTCTCACACCCCAATCCTGGTATGCATGGTTCTCTCACACCCCAATCCTGGTATGCATGGTCCTCTCACCCCCTTATCCTGGTATGCATGCTATCCCTCACCCCTCTATCCTGATATGTATGGTCCCCTCAACCCCCAATCCTGATAAGCATGTGTCATGATACATAGTTTGCCCTGTCCTGCATTTCTGTATAACTTTGTTCCTTCATCATCATTTAACTTAGGCTTATGTCAACACAGCTAAAGGACTCCCCATTGTTCTCCTAAGGCGGGGGAGAACTCACAATACACATTCATATAGACATATCGGAGCCATGCAATGGACCAAACCATTGACTAGGAGGTGGGAACCTCTCCTCCCCTACCCTTGGGCTGTTCCCAGTAGCCCAAGACAAGGGACTTATGCGTGACCAGTGTTGTGTTGGGAGATCTCTAGAGAAAAAGGGTGAGGGCTTTTAGCTGCGGCAAGACCTCACGTCGGTCTGTGATTTTGGACTTATTATGGACATCAGGAATAACATGGATATTTGATTTGATATTCTGCCTGCCTCAATAAATCCCGTTGGATTGTTCTTAGCCGGTGGTCTCTTTTTGCTTTGCCGCATACCCGTCACAGCATGGTCCCCTCACCCCCTATCCTGATATGTATGGTCCCCCTCACACCTATTAAACTGCACACATACCAAAAAATATATATACTCAACTTTCATCCCTGTGCTCCAGCGCTGTCCTGTTCTGCCGGAGGCTGGGGGAGGAGTGTGGCGCCGGAGTACGCGCATGGCCATACCGCACTGTCCGGCGACATATTGCTGAAGACACACTGCAAATGTGTCTTCTGTAAAATGGCGCAGGATAGCGCTATGCGCATGCTCCATTCCGTTCGCACTCATGCCCCGGTCTCCTGTGAGAAGAGAAGAGCCGCAGCAACACTCCTCCTGGTCAGGTAAGTATATAAGTATTGCGCCGGAGATAGCGGTATGCATCCAGTGTCTACGTGTACCGCAATCTCAGGTGCCATACACACTCGTCTTACCTGTAACCGCTGGATGGCGTCTTCTGTCTGGAGGCGGACTGCGCAGTCTATAAAGGCTTCAGAGTGACTCTCCCAGCGTTATATTCTAGATATATATATACACACACACATACACGTATTATAGATATATATACACACACACGTATTCTATGTGTATATCTCAATTCTATCCATTATAATCTAAGCTGTCACTCTGTGGATACAATGTACGGGGCAGATCGTTTTCCAGCTTTACATTTGTCTATCTGAAATCTATATATACTGTATATGTGTTTTTAAGAATATTCCGTTTTAAAACTCTGTGTAATTGATTTAGAACATTTCTCTATGTAGAAGCTCATGTTACAATCGCTGCATTTGGATGTAAATCAGATGTTAGGTGTGAAAAATCAGATTGTACTCACATAAAAAACGCCTGACACTCACATGACAATCGCATTACATTCATCCAACTCTCCTGCAACAAAACTGGAGCGATTTTTAAATCGCTAGTGTGTGTCCAGCCTTACTGTGTATGTAATGGTGGTGTGAGTTCAGTGGCCTAAGGTAATTTAACCCCTGAAAAACATCTGTTACTTATTCAAATCTGTGAAAATTGGCTGTTTGCCCACTTTGATGCCAATTCTGATGCCCAGAACCCATTTGGGCCAGGCAGGAGGTACCTGGGTTTGATGTGAGGCATCACTATCTGTATATTCCTAGTGTGAGATCAGTGGCCCAGAGTCATTTAACCCCTTATAAACATCTGTTACTTATTCAAACCTGTGAAAATTGGCTGTTTGCCCACTTTGATGCCAATTCTGATGCCCAGAACCCATTTGGGCCAGGCTGGAGGGACCTGGGTTTGATGCGGGACATCACTATCTGTATATTCTTAGTGTGAGATCAGTGGCCCAGAGTCATTTAACCCCTTATAAACATCTGTTACTTATTCAAATCTGTGAAAATTGGCTGTTTGCCCACTTTGATGCCAATTCTGATGCCCAGAACCCATTTGGGCCAGGCAGGAGGTACCTGGGTTTGATGTGGGGGGCATCACTATCTGTATATTCTTAGTGTGAGATCAGTGGCCCAAAGTCATTTAACCCCTTATAAACATCTGTTACTTATTCAAATCTGTGAAAATTGGCTGTTTGCCCATTTTGATGCCAATTCTGATGCCCAGAACCCATTTGGGCCAGGCAGGAGGGACCTGGGTTTGATGCGGGACATCACTATCTGTATATTCTTAGTGTGAGATCAGTGGCCCAAAGTCATTTAACCCATTAAAAACATCTGTTACTTATTCAAATCTGTGAAAATTGTCTGTTTGCCCACTTTGATGCCAATTCTGATGCCCAGAACCCATTTGGGCCAGGCTGGAGGGACCTGGGTTTGATGCGGGACATCACTATCTGTATATTCTTAGTGTGAGATCAGTGGCCCAAAGTCATTTAACCCCTTAAAAACATCTGTTACTTATTCAAATCTGTGAAAATTGGCTGTTTGCCCACTTTGATGCCAATTCTGATGCCCAGAACCCATTTGGGCCAGGCTAGGAGGGACCTGGGTTTGATGCGGGACATCACTATCTGTATATTCTTAGTGTGAGATCAGTGGCCCAAAGTCATTTAACCCCTTAAAAACATCTGTTACTTATTCAAATCTGTGAAAATTGGTCTGTTTGCCCACTTTGATGCCAATTCTGATGCCCAGAAACCCATTTGGGCCAGGCAGGAGGTACATGGGTTTGATGCGGGACATCACTATCTGTATATTTTAGTGTGAGATCAGTGGCCCAAAGTCATTTAACCCCTGAAAAACATCTGTTACTTATTCAAATCTGTAAAATTGTCTGTTTGCCCACTTTGATGCCAATTCTGATGCCCAGAACCCATTTGGGCCAGGCTGGAGGACCTGGGTTTGATGCGGGCATCACTATCTGTGTATTCTTAGGTGAGATCAGTGGCCCAAAGTCATTTAACCCCTTAAAAACATCTGTTACTTATTCAAATCTGTGAAAATTGGCTGTTTGCCCACTTTGATGCCAATTCTGATGCCCAGAACCCATTTGGGCCAGGCAGGAGGACCTGGGTTTGATGCGGGGCATCACTATCTGTATATTCTTAGTGTGAGATCAGTGGCCCAAAGTCATTTAACCCTGAAAACATCTGTTACTTATTCAAATCTGTGAAAATTGGCTTTGTGCCACTTTGATGCCAATTCTGATGCCCAGAACCCATTTGGGCCAGGCAGGAGGACTGGGTTTGATGCGGGACATCACTATCTGTATATTCTTAGTGTGAGATCAGTGGCCCAAAGTCATTTAACCCTTATAAACATCTGTTACTTATTCAAATCTGTGCAAATTGGCTGTTTGCCACTTGATGCCAATTCTGAGCCCAGAACCCATTTGGGCAGGCAGTAGGTACCGGTTTGATGCGGGACATCACTATCTGTAATTCTTAGTGTGAGATCAGTGCCCAAAGTCATTTAACCATTAAAAACATCTGTTACTTATTCAAATCTGTGAAAATGTCTGTTTGCTCACTTTGATGCCAATTCTGATGCCCAAACCCATTTGGGCCAGCTGGAGGGACCTGGTTTGATGCGGGACATCACTATCTGTATATTCTTAGTGTGAGATCAGTGGTCCAAAGTCATTTAACCCTTATAAACATCTGTTACTTATTCAAATCTGTGAAAATTGTCTGTTTCCCACTTTGATGCCAATTCTGATGCCCAGAACCCATTTGGGCCAGGCAGGAGGTACCTGGGTTTGATGCAGGGCATCACTATCTGTGTATTCTTAGTGTGAGATCAGTGGCCCAAAGTCATTTAACCCCTTAAAAACATCTGTTACTTATTCAAATCTGTGAAAATTGTCTGTTTGCCCACTTTGATGCCAATTCTGATGCCATAACCCATTTGGGCCAGGCAGGAGGTACCTGGTTTGATGCAGGGCATCACTTCTGTGTATTCTTAGTGTGAGATCAGTGGCCCAAAGTCATTTAACCCTGAAAAACATCTGTTACTTATTCAAATCTGTGAAAATTGGCTGTTTGCCCATTTTGATGCCAATTCTGATGCCCAGAACCCATTTGGGCCAGGCAGGAGGGACCTGGGTTTGATGCGGGGCATCACTATCTGTATATTCTTAGTGTGAGATCAGTGGCCCAAAGTCATTTAACCCCTGAAAAACATCTCTTACTTATTCAAATCTGTGAAAATTGGCTGTGTGCCCACTTTGATGCCAATTCTGATGCCCAGAACCCATTTGGGCCAGGCAGGAGGGACCTGGTTTTGGTGCGGGACATCACTATCTGTATACTCTTAGTGTGAGATCAGTGGCCCAAAGTCATTTAACCCCTTAAAAACATCTGTTACTTATTCAAATCTGTGAAAATTGTCTGTTGCCCAATTTGATGCCAATTCTGATGCCCATAACCCATTTGGGCCAGGTAGGAGGGACCTGGGTTTGATGCAGGGCATCACTTTCTGTGTATTCTTAGTGTGAGATCAGTGGCCCAAAGTCATTTAACCCTGAAAAACATCTGTTACTTATTCAAATCTGTGAAAATTGGCTGTTTTGCCCGCTTTGATGCCAATTCTGATGCCCAGAACCCATTTGGGCCAGGCAGGAGGGACCTGGTTTTGATTTGGGGCATCACTATCTGTATATTCTTAGTGTGAGATCAGTGGCCCAAAGTCATTTAACCCCTTAAAAACATCTGTTACTTATTGAAATCTGTGAAAATTGGCTGTGTGCCCACTTTGATGCCAATTCTGATGCCCAGAACCCATTTGGGCCAGGCAGGAGGGACATTGGTTTGATGCGGGACATCACTATCTGTATTTTTAGTGTGAGATCAGTGGCCCAAAGTCATTTAACCCCTGAAAAACATCTGTTACTTATTCAAATCTGTGAAAATTGGCTGTGTGCCCACTTTGATGCCAATTCTGATGCCCAGAACCCATTTGGGCCAGGCTGGAGGACCTGGGTTTGATGCGGGCATCACTATCTGTGTATTCTTAGTGTGAGATCAGTGGCCCAAAGTCATTTAACCCTTTAAAAACATCTGTTACTTATTCAAATCTGTGAAAATTGTCTGTTTGCCCACTTTGATGCCAATTCTGATGCCCAGAACCCATTTGGGCCAGGCAGGAGGGACCTGGGTTTGATGCGGGACATCACTATCTGTGTATTCTTAGTGTGAGATCAATGGCCCAAAGTCATTTAACCCCTGAAAAACATCTGTTACTTATTCAAATCTGTGAAAATTGGCTGTGTGCCCTCTTTGATGCCAATTCTGATGCCCACAACCCATTTGGGCCAGGCAGGAGGTACCTGGGTTTGATGCGGGCATCATTATCTGTGTATTCTTAGTGTGAGATCAGTGGCCCAAAGTCATTTAACCCCTTAAAAACATCTGTTACTTATTCAAATCTGTGAAAATTGTCTGTTTGCCCACTTTGATGCCAATTCTGATGCCCAGAACCCATTTGGGCCAGGGAGGAGGGACCTTGGTTTGATGCGGGACATCACTATCTGTATATTCTTAGTGTGAGATC
>JARQOD010000001.1:226379492-226421930 GCA_033576555.1 Oophaga sylvatica
TTTTTTTTCTCTGTTCTTTTTTTCTGTCCCCTCTTTCTTTCGCTCTCTGTTTCTTTCTCTCTCTCTGTTCTTTCCCCTCTTTCTTTTTTTCTTTCTCTGTTCTTTTTTCTTTCTCTCTCTGTTCTTTCCTTCCCCTCTTTCTTTCTTTTCTCTGTTCTTGCTTTCCCCTCTTTCTTTCTCTCTCTATTCTTTCTTTCTTTCCCCCTCTGTCTTTCTCTGTTCTTTATTTCCCCTCTTTATTTCTTTCTCTCTCCCTCTCTGTTCTCTTTCCCCTCTTTATTTTTCTCTCTCTGTTCTTTCCCCTCTTTCTTTCTCTTTCTCTCTGTTCTTTCTTTCTTTCTCTCTCTCTGTTCTTCCTTTCCCCTTTCTTTCTTTCGCTCTCTATTCTCTGTCCCTCTTTCTTTCTCTCTCTATTCTTTCTTTCTTTTTCTGTCTGTTCTTTCTTTCCCCCTCTGTCTTTCTTTCTCTGTTCTTTCTTTCCCCTCGTTCTCTCTCCCTCTTTGTTCTTTCTTTCTCTCTCTCTGTTCTTTCTTTCTCTCTCTGTTCTTTCTTTCCTCTCTTTCTTTCTTTCCCCTCTGTCTTTCTCTCTCTGGTCTTTCTTACCCCTCTTTCTTTCTCTCTCCCTCTGTTCTTTCTTTCCCTCTTTCTTTCTCTCTCCCTCTCTGTTCTTTCTTTCCCCTCTCTCTTTTTTTCTCTCTGTTCTTTTTTTCTGTCCCTTCTTTCTTTCGCTCTCTGTTTCTTTCTTTCTTTCTCTCTCTCTGTTCTTTCCCCTCTTTCTTTCTTTCTCTCTGTTCTTTTTCTTTCTCTCTCTCTGTTCTTTCTTTCTCCTCTTTCTCTTTCTTTCTTTCTCTCTGTTCTTGCTTTCCCCTCTTTCTTTCTCTCTCTATTCTTTCTTTCTTTTTCTCTCTGTTCTTTCTTTCCTCCCTCTGTCTTTCTCTGTTCTTTATTTCCCTCTTTCTTTCTCTCTCCCTCTCTGTTCTTTCTTTCTCTCTCTTTATTTTTCTCTCTCTGTTCTTTCCCCTCTTTCTTTCTTTCTCTCTGTTCTTTCTTTCTCTCTCTCTCTGTTCTTTCTTTCTTTCCCCTCTTTCTTTCTTTATTTCTTTCTCTCTCTCTGTTCTTCCTTTCCCCTTTCTTTCTCTCTCTGTTCTCTGTCCCCTCTTTCTTTCTCTCTCTATTCTTTCTTTTTCTGTCTGTTCTTTCTTTCCCCCCTCTGTCTTTCTTTCTCTGTTCTTTCTTTCCCCTCGTTCTCTCTCCCTCTCTGTTCTTTCTTTCTCTCTCTGTTCTTTCTTTCCTCTCTTTCTTTCTTTGTTCTTTCTTTCCCCTCTGTCTTTCTCTCTCTGGTCTTTCTTACCCCTCTTTCTTTCTCTCTCCCTCTGTTCTTTCTTTCCCCTCTTTATTTCTCTCTCCCTCTCTGTTCTTTCTTTCCCCTCTTTCTTTTTTTCTCTCTGTTCTTTTTTTTCTGTCCCCTCTTTCTTTCGCTCTGTTTCTTTCTTTATTTCTTTCTCTCTCTCTCTGTTCTTTCCCCTCTTTCTTTCTTTCTCTGTTCTTTTTTCTTTCTCTCTCTCTGTTCTTTCTTTCTCCTCTTTCTCTTTCTTTATTTCTCTCTGTTCTTGCTTTCCCCTCTTTCTTTCTCTCTCTATTCTTTCTTTTTCTCTCTGTTCTTTCTTTCCCCTCTGTCTTTCTCTGTTCTTTATTTCCCCCCCTTTCTTCCTCTCTCCCTCTCTGTTCTTTCTTTCTCTCTCTGTTCTTTCTTTCCCCTCTTTCTTTTTCTCTCTCTGTTCTTTCCCCTCTTTCTTTCTTTCTTTCTCTCTGTTCTTTCTTTCCCCTCTTTCTTTCTTTCTCTCTGTTCTTCCTTTCCCCTTTCTTTCTTTCTCTCTCTGTTCTCTGTCCCTCTTTCTTTCTCTCTCTATTCTTTCTTTCTTTTTCTGTCTGTTCTTTCTTTCCCCTCTTTCTCTCTCCCTCTCTGTTCTTTCTTTCTCTCTCCCTCTCTGTTCTTTCTTTCTCTCTCTGTTCTTTCTTTCCTCTCTTTCTTTCTTTCTCTGTTCTTTCTTTCCCCTCTGTCTTTCTCTCTCTATTCTTTCTTACCCCTCTTTCTTTCTCTCCCCCTCTGTTCTTTCTTTCCCCTCTTTCTTTCTCTCTCCCTCTCTGTTCTTTCTTTCTCCTCTTTCTTTTTTTCTCTCTGTTCTTTTTTTCTGTCCCTCTTTCTTTCTTTCTTTATCTGTTCTTTCTTTCTTTCTCTCTCTGTTCTTTCTTTCCCCTTTCTTTCTTTCTCTCTCTGTTATTTCTTTCCCCTCTTTCATTCTTTCTCTCTCTGTTCTTTCTTTCCCCTCTTTCTTTCTTTCTTTCCCCTCTTTGTTTTTTTTCTCTCTGTTCTTTCTCTTCCCTTTCTTTATTTCTTTCTCTCTTACTTTCTCTCTGTTCTTTGTTGCTTTCCCCTCTTTCTTTCTCTATCTCCTTTCTTTCTGTTTTTTTTCTCTCTCTGTTCTTTCTTTTACTCAGTACCAGTGTGCCCTCAGTACCAGTCAGTGTGATCACCAGTGCTAAATGGGTGTGGTCGGGGCGTGGACATGGGTGTGACTAGTTGTGAAATGGGTGTGGTCGGGGGGCGTGGCCTACAATTTGCCACGGCGCGCTGCGCGTGCCGCAACCTTTCTCCCTCTTTCCCATCTTCAAAAGTTGGGAGGTATGCTATTGGTTCAACCCTCCAGAACAGTCTTGGTCCACCCCTTGTCTAGACAATTCATGTTTACTTGTCCGTATGGTGGCCTTTGCTAGCAAACTTTCAAACTTGAAGCCCTGCTGTCTGGATTAAAAAAAATTAATATATGATCTTCCTTTCATTTGAGGATTTATTTTACATCAGTATTTTGACAATTCCACAATCCCTTTTTCCAGACATTTTTAGAAAAAGCCTAAAGAGGTGCAAAAAGTGTCTGAAACAGCCAGTAAATGTGGTCAATACACTAAAATTAGATTGAACCATTAGAGTGACAGATAAAAACAGGAAAATTCCTACGTACCGTACAGTCATGGCCAAAAGTTTTGAGAATGACACAAATATTAATTTTTACAAAGTCTACTGCTTCACTTTTTCTAATGGCAATTTGCATATACTCCAGAATGTTATAAAGAGTGATCAGCTTAACAGCAATTACTTGCAAAGTCAATATTTGGCTAGAAAATGAACTTTATCCCCCAAAACACATTTCAACATCATTGCAGCCCTGCCTTAAAAGGACCAGCTAACCTCTTTTCAGTGATTGCTCCATTAACATAGGTGTGGGTGCTGATGAGGACATGGCTGGAGATCAATCTGTCATGATTAAGTAAGAATGACACCACTGGACACTTTAAAAGGAGGCTGGTGCTTGGCATCATTGTTTCTCTTCTGTTAACCATGGTTATCTCTAAAGAAACACGTGCAATCATCATTGCAATGCACAAAAATGGCATAACAGGGAAGAGTATCGCAGCTAGAAAGATTGCACCTCAGTCAACAATCTATCGCATCATCAAGAACTTCAAGGAGAGAGGTTCCATTGTTGCAAAAAGGCTTCAGGGCGCCCAAGAAAGACCAGCAAGCGCCAGGACCGTCTCTTAAAAGTGTTTCAGCTGCGGGATCGGGCTACCAGCAGTGCAGAGCTTGCTCAGGAATGGCAGCAGGCAGGTGTGAGTGCATCTGCATGCACTGTGAGGCGGAGACTCTTGGAGCAAGGCCTGGTCTCAAGGAGGGCAGCAAAGAAGCCACTTCTCTCCATAAAAAACATCATGGACAGACTGATATTCTGCAAAAGGTACAGGCAGTGGACTGCTGAGGACTGGGGTAAAGTTATTTTCTCTGATGAATCCCCTTTTCGATTGTTTGGGACATCAGGAAAACGCCTCATTCGGAGAAGACAAGGTGAGCGCTACCACCAGTCTTGTCTCATGCCAACTGTTAAGCATCCTGAAACCATTCATGTGTGGGGTTGCTTCTCAGCCAAGGGAATCGGCTCTCTCACAGTCTTGCCTAAAAACACAGCCATGAATAAAGAATGGTACCAGAATGTCCTCCAAGAGCAACTTCTCCCAACCCTCCAAGAGCAGTTTGGCGATCAACAATGCCTTTTCCAGCATGATGGAGCACCTTGCCATAAAGCAAAGGTGATAACTAAATGGCTCAGGGAACAAAACAGAGATTTTGGGTCCATGGCCTGGAAACTCCCCAGATCTTAATCCCATTGAGAACTTGTGGTCAATCATCAAGAGACGGGTGGACAAACAAAAACCTAAAAATTCTGACAAAATGAAAGCATTGATTGTGCAAGAATGGACTGCTATCAGTCAGGATTTGGTCCAGAAGTTGATTGAGAGCATGCCAGGGAGAATTGCAGAGGTCCTGAAGAAGAAGGGTCAACACTGCAAATATTGACTTGCTGCATTAACTCATTCTAACTGTCAATATAAGCTTTTGTTACTCATATGTTTGCAATTATTATATTTCTGTCTGTGATAAAAACATCTGTCAAACACACATAAAAACCAGAGGGCAGCAGATCATGTGAAAATATAATATTTGTGTTATTCTCAAAACTTTTGGCCATGACTGTACTTTGTTGTGCCAGAGGCTGACTAACCAGCTTTACATGCCCAGACCTGCTGATTCAGTGAATTGCTCCACAGTGGTATACTACAGCTTGATGAAACTTCACAAAATAGGTTTTACTGTTTTGTCATACTAATTTATCAGATTCGGTTAAAGGGATAATCCGACTCTGCTCACTTCCATAACATTTACAGACATCCGCCAGCTCTGAGCACAGGGGAGGTATCAGTACATGTGATTCCACTGGCCCTGCTCACCTCCAGATACAGAAAAAAGCCTAGTCGAATTAACCCCATAAAGAACTAGAACCAAAGACGCTTCTTGAAACTCATCCATTATCAGAATCATACACAGCTGTGTGAAGAAGTGTTTGCCCCTTTCTGAATTCCTATTCTTTTGCATGTTTGTCACACGTAAATGTTTCAGATCACCAAACAAATTTAAATATTAGACAAAGATAACAAGTAAACACAAAATGCAGTTTTGAAATGAAGGTCGTTATTATTAACCCCTTAACCCTCAAGGGTGGTTTGCACGTTAATGACCGTGCCAATTTTTACAATTCTGACCACGGTCTCTTTTTGAGGCTATAACTCTGGAACGCTTCAACGAATCTTCACGATTCTGAGAATGTTTTCTCGTTACATATTGTACTTCCTGATAGTGGTAAAATTTCTTTGATATCATTTGCGGTTATTTATGAAAAAAATGGAAATATGGTGAAAATTTTGCAATTTTCAAACTTTTAATTTTTATTCCCTTAAAACAGAGAAATATGTCACACAAAACAGTTACTAAATAACATTTGCCACATGTCTACTTTACATCAGCACAATTTTAAAACCATATTTTTTTTTGCTACGAATTTATAAGGGTTAAAAGTTGACCAGCGATTTCTCATTTTTACAACAAATTGTACAAAACCATTTTTTTTTAGGGACCACCTCACATTTGAAGTCACTTTGAGGGGTCTATATGGCAGAAAATACCCAAAAGTGACACCATTCTAAAAACTGCACCCCTCAAGGTACTCAAAGCCACAATTTAAGAAGTTTATTAACCCTTCAGGTGCTTCACAGGAGCTGAAGCAACTTGGAAGGAAAAAATAAACATTTAACTTTTTAGTCACAAAAATGATCTTTTACAAACAATTTTTTTATTTTAACAAGGGTAAAAGGAGAAAATGGACAGAAAAAGTTGTTGTGCAATTTCTCCTGAGTACGCCGATACCCCATATGTGGGGGAAAACCACTGTCTGGGCGCACGGCAGGGCTTGGAAGGGAAGGAGCGCCGTTTGACTTTTTCAAACCAAAATTGGCGGGAATTGAGATTGGACACCATGTTGCGTTTCAAGAGCCCCTAATGTGCCTAAACAGTGGAAACCCCCCACAAGTGACACCATTTTGGAAACTAGACCCCTAAGGATCTTATCTAGATCTGTGGTGAGCACTTTGAACCCCCAAGTGCTTCACACAAATTTATAATGCCGGGGCATGAAAATAAAAAATCCTATTTTTTTCCCACAAAAGTATTTTTTTATTTTCCCAAGGGTAACATGACAAATTGGACCATAAAAGTTGTTGTCCAATTTGTCCTGAGTACGCTGATACCCCATATGTGGGGGGAACCACTGTTTGGGCTCACGGCAGAGCTCAGAAGGGAAGGAGCGCCATTTGACTTTTTCAAACCAAAATTGGCTGGAATCGAGATTGGACGCCATGTCGCATTTGGATAGCCCCTGATGTGCCTAAACAGTAGGAATCCCCCACAAGTGACCCCATTTTAGAAACTAGACCCCTTAAGGAACTTATCTAGATCTGTGATGAGCACTTTGAACCCCCAAGTGCTTCACACAAGTTTATAACCTAGAGCCGTAAAATTAAAAATCATGTTTTTTTCCACAAAAATTATCTTTTCACCCCAATTTTTATTTTGCCAAGGGTAACAAGACCTCAAAAGTTATTGTGCAATTTGTCTTGAGTACGCTAATACCCAATATGTGGGGGTAAACCAATGTTTGGGTGCAAGGCAGAGCTCGGAAGGGAAGGAGCGCAGTTTGACTTTTTCAACGCAGAATTGGCTGTATGCCATGTCGCGTTTGGAGAGCCCCATATGTGCCTAAACAGTGGAAACCCCGCACAAGTGACAACATTTTGGAAACTAGACCCCTTAAGGAACTTATCTAGATCTGTAGGGAGCACGTTCAACCCCAAAATGTTTCAGTAAAGTTTATAATGCCTGGGTGTGAAAACAAAGCAAAAATTCCACAAAAAAATTATTTTTTAGTCCCCAATTATCCAATTTTTGATTTTTCACAAGGAAATTGGACCCCAAAAGTTGTTGTCCAATTTGTCCTGAGTACGCTGATACCCCATATGTGGGGGGGAAATACTGTTTGGGCGCACGGCAGGGCTCGGAAAGGAAGTAATGACATTTTGGAATGCAGACTTTGATGGGTGTCATGTTCAGTTTGCAGTTTCCTGATGTGCCTAAACAGTGGAAACCCCCCACAAGTGACCCCATTTTGGAAACTAGACCCCCTAAGGAACTTATGTAGATCTGTGGTGAGCACTTTGAACCCCTAGTGCTTCACACAAGTTTATAATGCCCGGGCATGAAAATAAAAAATCCTATTTTTTCCCACAAAAATGATCTTTTAGTCACCAATTTTTTATTTTCCCAAGGGTAAGGGGAGAAATTGGACCCAAAAGTTGTTGTCCAATTTGTACCGAGTACGCTGATACCCTTATGTGGGAGAAAACTACTGTGTGGGTGCACTTTGGGGCTCGGAATAGAAGTAGTGACATTTAGTAATGCAGACTTTGATGGAATGGTCTGCGGGTGTCATGTCGCGTTTGGAGAGCCCCTGATGTGCTTAAACAGTGGAAACCCCCCACAAGTGACCCCATTTTGTAAACTAGACCCCCAAAGGAACTTATCTAGATGTGTGGTGAGCGCTTTGAACCCCAAGTGCTTCACAGAAGTTTATAACGCCGGAACGTGAATATAAAAAAATCATATTTTTTCCACAAACATGATCTTTTAGTCCCCAATTTTTTATGTTCCCAAGGGTAACAGGAGAAATTGGACCCAAAAAGTTGTTTTCCAATTTGTCCTGAGTACGCTGATACCCTATATGTGGGAGAAAACTACAGTCATGGCCAAAAGTTTTGAGAATGACAGAAATATTATATTTTCACATGATCTGCTGCCCTCTGGTTTTTATGTGTGTGTTTGACAGATGTTTTTTATCACAGACAGAAATATAATTGCAAACATATGAGTAACAAAAGCTTATATTGACAGATAGAATGAGTTAATGCAGCAAGTCAATATTTGCAGTGTTGACCCTTCTTCTTCAGGACCTCTGCAATTCTCCCTGGCATGCTCTCAATCAACTTCTGGACCAAATCCTGACTGATAGCAGTCCATTCTTGCACAATCAATGCTTTCATTTTGTCAGAATTTTTAGGTTTTTGTTTGTCCACCCGTCTCTTGATGATTGACCACAAGTTCTCAATGGGATTAAGATCTGGGGAGTTTCCAGGCCATGGACCCAAAATCTCTTTGTTTTGTTCCCTGAGCCATTTAGTTATCACCTTTGCTTTATGGCAAGGTGCTCCATCATGCTGGAAAAGGCATTGTTGATCGCCAAACTGCTCTTGGAGGGTTGGGAGAAGTTGCTCTTGGAGGACATTCTGGTACCATTCTTTATTCATGGCTGTGTTTTTAGGCAAGACTGTGAGAGAGCCGATTCCTTGGCTGAGAAGCAACCCCACACATGAATGGTTTCAGGATGCTTACCAGTTGGCATGAGACAAGACTGGTGGTAGCGCTCACCTTGTCTTCTCCGAATGAGGCGTTTTCCTGATGTCCCAAAAAATCGAAAAGGGGATTCATCAGAGAAAATAACTTTACCCCAGTCCTCAGCAGTCCACTGCCTGTACCTTTTGCAGAATATCAGTCTGTCCATGATGTTTTTTCTGGAGAGAAGTGGCTTCTTTGCTGCCCTCCTTGAGACCAGGCCTTGCTCCAAGAGTCTCCGCCTCACAGTGCGTGCAGTGCGTACACCTGCCTGCTGCCATTCCTGAGCAAGCTCTGCACTGCTGGTAGCCCGATCCCGCAGCTGAAACACTTTTAAGAGACGGTCCTGGCGCTTGCTGGTCTTTCTTGGGCGCCCTGGAGCCTTTTTGGCAACAATGGAACCTCTCTCCTTGAAGTTCTTGATGATGCGATAGATTGTTGACTGAGGTGCAATCTTTCTAGCTGCGATACTCTTCCCTGTTAGGCCATTTTTGTGCATTGCAATGGTGACTGCACGTGTTTCTTTAAAGATAACCATGGTTAACAGAAGAGAAACAATGATGCCAAGCACCAGCCTCCTTTTAAAGTGTCCAGTGGTGTCATTCTTACTTAATCATGACAGATTGATCTCCAGCCATGTCCTCATCAACACCCACACCTGTTTTAATCGAGCAATCACTGAAAAGAGGTTAGCTGGTCCTTTTAAGGCAGGGCTGCAATGATGTTGAAATGTGTTTTGGGGGATAAAGTTCCTTTTCTAACCAAATATTGACTTTGCAAGTAATTGCTGTTAAGCTTATCACTCTTTATAACATTCTGGAGTATATGCAAATTGCCATTAGAAAAAGTGAAGCAGTAGACTTTGTAAAAATTAATATTTGTGTCATTCTCGAAACTTTTGGCCATGACTGTACTGTATGGGCACACGTCGGGGCTCGGAAGTGAAGTAGTCACGTTTTGCATTGCAGACTTTGATGAAATGGTCTGCGGGTGTCATGTCGCATTTGGAGAGCCCCTGATGTCCTAAACAGTGGAAACCCCCACAAGTGACCCCATTTTGGAAACTAGACCCCCAAAGGAACTTATTTAGATGTGTGGTGAGAACTTTGAACCCCCAAGTGCTTCACAGAAGTTTATAATGTAGAGCCATAAAAATAATAAATCATATTTTTTTCTACAAAAATGATATTTTCGCCCCCAATTTTTTATTTTCCCAAGGGTAACAGAAGAAATTGGACCCCAAGAGTTATTGTGCAATTTGTCCTGAGTATGCTGATACCCCATATGTGGGGTAAACTACTGTTTGGGCGCATGGCAGAGCTCAGAAGGGAAGGAGCACCCTTTGACTTTTTCAACGCCGAATTGGCTGGAATTGAGATCAGATGCCATGTCACATTTGGAGAGCCCCTGATGTGCCTAAACAGTGGAAACCCCTCAATTCTAACTCCAACCCTAACCCCAACACACCCCTAACACTAATCCCAACCCTAATCATAAACCTAACCACAAACCCAACCCTAACACACCCGTAACCCTAGTCCCAGCCCTAACCCTAACTTTAGCCCCAACCCTAACTTTAGCCCCAACACTAACCCTAACCCTAATGGGAAAATGGAAATAAATACATTTTTTTAATTTTATTATTTTCCCTAACTTTTTCAAATAATTTTTTATGAAAATTTTTAAATATATAACAGTAAAATATTACAACCTATAACAAGTTGAATATAATACCTAATCTACATACTAACAGTTTTGTATTTCGATGCATTTAGGGTATCAAACCCCTCTGTAGTAAAAAACAAGCATACATACACCCTATAATCTTACAGTAAATAATATAATTATACTTTTAGTATAATAATTTAGTAGCGTCTGTAAATATCTAACTAGTAAGCGAATATATAGAAATATGTAGACTTGTCATAGATGGTCCCGAACACCCTGGTGAGCCTAGGACCATATGAGGGAAAGTTCGGTTTATTTCTCAGACTAAACAATGGAAAGAAACCAGTTGTAGATTTATTCATGTATATTAGTTCCGTGTAATAATTTGTAATCCAATTATGTTGTGCTTCTTAGTTGCTTGAGAGGAGATAAAAAAATCCAGTAGAACAAGATTTCAGAAGTGACCTAGTAAAAAGCTGACAATTCTTGCTTTGACTTTTGGCTAGGTTTTATATTTCTAAGCCAGTGGAGTAGAGAGAGGAAAGAGAGTCACGTATCTTCAAAAGTCTTCAAGTGGGGGGGGGAGCTTCCGCACAGAAGGGCAAATATCTTCAGGGTTATACACGAAAGGGACAATTCCAGCATGTCGAAGAAAATTAATTCCTTCTTCAGGGGATTGGATAAAAATCAGCTTTGAAGCGAATTTAACACACAGTGTGGACGCATAGGACCAGTTATACAGTATTCCTGCACGTTGAAGTTCTTTTGTTGTTTGAGAAAAAGTTCTTCGTTTTTGTATAGTGTCCCTAGACAGGTCCTTGAAAAAAATTAAATTTTTGTAAGGTGATGAAATAAACTTTGACTCTCCGGAGATGTTTAGAAGAGCATTTCTTAACCAGTTGGGGTAAAAGGAAACAATAACATCCCTAGAGAGATTAGATGGTAATGAAGCTGGTCTTCGAATCCGGAATACTCTCTCAATCAGATTTTTCTCCTTAGTATCATCTATTAAATGGCAAATCATTGAAGAGATATATTTTTTAAGTTGGGATGGATTGACTGATTCCGGTATCCCCCTTATTTTTAAATTATTTTTTCGTTTTGAGTCTTCATAATTTGTGAGACAGCATTTAAACGTTGCTAATTCTTTTTGGAAATTTTTCAAAGAATTGGAAAATTCGGAAATATATTGGTGATTTTCCAAATATGTATCTTTCAAATCCCCACTATTATTTACAAATTCCAAATTATCTGGACAATGAGGAATACTGACCATTTCGCTATGCTTAACATCTGTTTCAATTTCTATTGATTGCAAAAGATCTTTAAAAAAATTCTTAATCTGATTTTCAGAAATTGGATTATTTTCCCTAACTAAGGGGTGGATAAAGGGGGGTTTGATTTACTATTTATAGCGGGTTTTTTTTTGATTGGCAGCTGTCACACGCTAAAAGACGCTTTTTATTGCAAAAAGTAGTTTTTGCATCATCACATTTTGAGAGCTATAATTTTTCTATATTTTGGCCCACAGAGCCATGTGAGGTCTTATTTTTTGCGGGACGAGGTGACGTTTTTATTGGCACCATTTTTGGGCACATGACATTTTTTGATCGCTTTTATATTACGATTTTTGGGAGGCAGAATGAACAAAAAACAGCAATTCATGAGTTTCTTTTGGGGGAGGGGCGTTTATAGCGTTCCACGTGTGGTAAAATTGATAATGCAGTTTTATTCTTCGACGATTACAGCGATACCTCATTTGTATCATTTTTTTATGTTTTGGCGCTTTTATACAATTAAAATGATTATATATAAAAAATAATTATTTTTGCATCGCTTTATTCTGCAAGCTATAACTTTTTTATTGTTTTGCTGATGATGCTGTATGGCGGCTCGATTTTTGCGGGACAAGATGACGTTTTCAGCGGTACCATGCTTGTTTATATCCGTCTTTTTGATCGCGTGTTATTCAACTTTTTGTTCGACGGTATGATGATAAATCATTGTTTTTTAGACTTGTTAACTAATGGGACAGTTTTATAGTACGGGTCGTTACGGACGCGGCGATACCAAATGTGTACTTTTATTGTTGTTTTTTTTTTACATTAAAGAAGTGAATTTATTGGGGAATATTTTTTTTTTTTTCATTATTTTGGAATTTTTTTTACAAATGTTTATTTTTATTTTTTTGTACATTTTTACTTTGTCCCAGGGTGGGACATCACTGTGTAGGGTCAGATCGCTGGTGTGACAGTTTGCACAGCACTCTGTCACACCAGCGATCGCTCTGGCACTGCTGCAGGCTTCTCAGTCCCTGCTCTCAGCAGGCACTGAGGAAGCCGCCTCCCTGCAGGACCCGGCGGCCATCTTGGATCCGGGGTCCTGCAGTGAGGAGAGTCCCTCGGAACAGCGCGACACATCACGCTGTTCTGAGAGTCTCAGGGGAGCGCGCAGTGAGCCCCCTCCCTGCGCGATGCTCCCCTGTGCCCCCGGTACACCGCGATCATGTTTGATCGCGGTGTGCCAGGGGTTAATGTGCCGGGAGCGGTCCGTGACTGCTCCTGGCACATAGGGCCGGGTGTCAGCTGTGATAATCAGCTGACACCAGGCGTCGATCAGCTGCGCTCCCCCGGGAGCGCAGCGGATCGCCTTGGACATACTATTCCGTCCCTGGGAAGTACCAGGTCACATGGACTGAATAGTACGTCCAATGGGATTAAGGGGTTAAGGGAAAAATAAATATAAACCTACAGGGCCCTGTGTGAAAAAGTGATTGCCCCCTGCCCCCACTTAAAACAAATTCCCTAGTCTCAACCAGACCCGATTACTGCCGCACCTGTTCTCAATCAAGAAATCACTTAACTGTGACCTGCCTGACAAAGTTAAGTAGACCAAAAGATACTCAAAAGCTACACATCATGCCGCGATACAAAGAAATTCTGGAACAAATGAGAAAAAGTAGTTGATATCTATCAGTCTGGAAAAGGTTATAAAGCCATTTCTAAAAGTTTGAGACACCAGCAAACCACAGCTATTATCCACAAATGGTGAAAATATGGAACAGTCTGAACCTTCCCAGGAGTGGCCGTACAACCAAAATTACCCCAAGAGCGCAGGGAAGACTTATCCAAGAGGTCACAAAATACCCCACAATAACATCCAAAGAACTGCAGGACTAACTTGCCTCTGTTAAGGTCAGTGTTCATGACTCCACCATAAGAAAGACTGGGCAAAAATGGCCTTCATGGCAGAGTTCCAAGACTGAGGCTAAGTTCACACGTTGCGGAATTGCCGCGGAAATTTCCGCGGCAATCCCGCACTTCTCCCGCAGGAAATACACACGTTTTTTGTATGCTGATTCCCGCCAGAATAATAGCGTTTTGCAAGTGTAATTAGCTTGCAGAATGCTAGCGTTTTCCTAGCGATCTGTAGCATCGCTTGGAAAACTGATTGACAGGTTGGTCACACGAGTCACACATAGTGTTTGACACGTGTGACCAACTTTTACTATTGATGCCGCCTATGCCGCATCAATAGTAAAAAGATCTAATGTAAAAATAATAAAAAAAAAAATAAATAATGATATTCTCACCTTCCGGCGTCCCACGCAGCTTTCCCGCCTTCAGCGATGCTCCCGGCAACTTCCGGTCCCAGAAGTCCTTTGCGACAAATCACCCCGATGACGTAGCATCTCGCGAGACCGCTACGCCATCTGGGTGATCTCGCAAAGCATCACTGGGAACGGAAGTTGGCGGGAGCGTCGCTGAAGGCGGGAAAGCTGCGTGGGACGCCGGAAGGTGAGAAATATCATTATTTTTTATTTTAATTATTGTTTTACCAGGGATATGGTACCCAGGGCCTGGAGGAGAGTCTCCTCTGCTCCAGACCCTGGGTACCATCCGCACATGAACCGCTTACATTGCGCATAGTGGGCATAGCCACATGCGGAAAGTAAGCGGTTCAATGCATTCCTATGGCGGCGGAATCACCGCGGTTACGCTAAATTAATGAACATATTGCTAGATTTTCCGCAAAGCGTTTTTTTTCGCGGAAAATACCGCAACATGTGTACAAAACATGCGCAATCAATTAACAAGTATAGAATGCTTAATGCTTGCGTTTTTTTCGCGGTTTAACCGCGGAAAATCGCGGAAAAAACGCGAAAAAAAACGCAATTATTCCTGATCGTGTGCACTTAGCCTGAAACTACTACTGAGCAATAAAAACAAAGGCTCACCTCAGTTTTTGCCAAAAAACATCTTCATGATACCCAAGACTTTTGGGAGAATACTCTGTGGGTTGACGACACAAAAGTTGAACTTTTTAGAAGGTGTATGTCCCATTACATCTGGCATAGAAGTTACACACCATTTCAGAAAAGGAACATCATATCATCAGTAAAATATGGTGGTGGTAGTATGGTCTGGGGCTGTTTTGTTGCTTCAGGATCTGGATGATTTACTGTGGTGAATGAAACCAAGAATTCTGCTGTCTACCAAAAAATCCTGAAGAAGAATGTCCGGCCGTCTGTTCGTGACCTCAAGCTGAAGCACACTTTTGTTGTGCAGCAGGACAATGATCCAAACCACACCAGCAAGTCCACCTCAGAATGGCTTAAGAAAAACAAAATGAAGACTTTAGAGTGGCCTAATCAAAGTCCTGACATTAATCAGTTTGGGATGCTGTGGCATGTCCTTAAAAAGGCGGTTCATGCTCGTAAACCCTACAATGTAAACCCTCCAATGTGGCTGAATTACAATTCTGCAAAGATGAGTGGTCCAAAATTCCTCCAGAGCATTGTAAAAGACTCATTACCAGTTATCACAAATGCTTGATTGCAGTTGTTGCTGCTAAGGGTGGCCAACAGTTACTAGGTTTAGGGGGTAATCACTTTTTCACACAGGGACTTGAACGTTTGGATTTCTTTTTCCCTTAATAATAAATACCTTTATTTAAAAACTGCATTGTGTGTTTACTTGTGATATCTTTGTCTTATATTTAAATTTGGTGATATCAAACAGTTAAGTGGGACAAACATGCAAAAGAATAGGAAATCAGGAAGGGGCAAACACTTCCATACAAATATACTTTTTACATAAAACTTATTAAAAAAGACATGTCAAGAGCAAAGGAAAATAATTATTTGGATTTATTAAATATTTCACAACAGTTTTAGCTGTAAGAAACTGGAAATTGTTACAATTTGTGGTGCAATGCCACTGTGTGCAACCTTTTTCAGTAGTGACGTACAAACCCGAACATTAAAGTTAGGGGTCCGTGCACAGACACCCAAAAGGGGACTTCTCATGGAAGTCCGTGTTACTGTTTGGTTTCGGCAGCCCTAACAAAGCAAATCAACACAAGATTTTCAGGTGTGGGCACTTCTGGCTCCATCACAGACATGCCAAGTATTGGCATGGATTTGATTGGCCGACACAATATGTAAAAAAAAAAAAATTAAAAAAGATGCGTGGTTCCCTCTATTTTTGATAATCAGCACAGGTAAAACAGACAGCTGCGGTCTGGTTTATCTTCGCTGGTTAACAAAAATAAAAGGGGCCCCCACACCAATTTTTTATATAATTATTAAAATATATAATTTAAAAAAACGGCGTGTGGTCTCCCCCATTTTTTGATAACCAGCCAAAATAAAGCAACTTGTGGCTGGGATGCTCAGACAAAGAATGTCCATGGATATTTGGCACTCCCAAGCCTAAAAACAGCACTGGTAACCTGCGGAAACCTTACAGACGTCACCAATCGCAGTGAGAAATTTCTCACGTTGCGAGTGGTGAGGTCAGTAAGGTTACCATAGTTCATTGGCTATGAACCGTGATAATCTTACTGACGTTAGCAGTCATCACAGCATCTGGACTCACACGCTACTGTCATTGTGTTCTGGTTGTTGCGCTGATCAGTCACATTACTGATGTCACAGCTCAGCACTGCATCCGGATGTAGCAAAGTCAGGAATCGTTGTGGGACGTGGGATGGATTTCTGGCTTCTCCATTGCTAACCCCTGGGTTTGATGTCAGCGGACATTACACAGCTGACATCAACCCCAAAACCATTATCCCGCTTGCCAACGTACCTGAGCAAGCTATTAAATGCATAATTTCTGGGCGACTGGTGTCTGGGAGAGGGCCAATGTACATAATAATAATAATCTTTATTTATATAGCGCCAACATATTCCACAGCGCTTTACAGTTTAATAGTTTCAAAACACAAGTCATAAGTAACAACGTTAACAATACAATAATTAAAGCAAAATAAGCCGCCCCTGCTCGTGAGAGCTTACAATCTACAATGAGGTGGGGGAGATACAAAGTACAGGTGTGTATATACAATGGTGCATTTACAATGATGGTCCAGTCATCTTGAGGGAGTGAGGGATGGATGGAGATAGTGAATGGGCTACACATACACACATAGAATGACTTTGATTAGTGAATGTGATAGGCCTCTTCCCAGCCTATTAATATCAGCCAGAAGCTGTCTGCTTAGCCTTTGCTAGTTATTAAAAACAGGGGTGAACTCACGTCATTTTTTTTTTTTTTGGGGGGGGTAATCCCCTTTAACCACTAAAGGCTACGCAGACACCTGTGAGTTGCTAATAGGGTGGGAAGCTTCACGGATATTGGCCTCTTCCCAGACCACCAGATGTCGGATTACCCTCAGCTAATTAAAAATAAGGGGGATCCCACACCATTTTTTTCTTTTATTTCTCTATTTATTAACTAAATACATGTACAGTAAGCAACACAAGCACTGCACTAATTATATATCTCACTGACATATTTTATATGCACAGGCGCGTGAATACTCTCATCAGTACGCATCTGCTTTCGCTGCTATCAGTGAGAGCTTTTGATGCTGATGTGAGTAGTCGTCATCAGCCGATTCCTGACCGGCGGTAACCTTTTCACTGCCGATCACAACTGCTGGCTCACAAGTTGTCCTCTGTGTGACAGCATGGGAACCACGATGCCCAGCAGCTGTGACTGGCGGTGAGACAGGGACAGCGTGGGAACTGCTGGATGTTCAGGCTCCCCATTCTCTTGAACTGGGTCTGGGTTCGGGATGAAGTTCAGGTACTGTTTTGGTACCCGAACCAAAACTTTTTATAAAGTTCGGTCAAACCGCCATGGGTCCACCCATTCCTAGCTTTCAGCAAAAAAAATTTAGCATTTTGTGCCACACTTGCACAAGTTAAGCAAAAGGGCATGGCCACTGTGAGTCAAATGATGATCAAAACAGAAAAATATACAAATTTTGGCACAAACACTGTTTCACGGCCAAACTGGTTCAGATAAGAAAACAGCTGAACAACTAATTTTGTTTTGCTGAAAATGAATATGATGCTTAAAATTTGATGATTGCCTCTAATTTCCAAGATCCAGAGGAGGTTGTAATTACTTATGCAAGCTTATAGAAAAAATGTGTTTTTACTATTTTATCCTCATTATTGCATTGCTAGCAGCTAGTTTATTACAGCATCTATTTAGTCCATTGAGCCTTCAGCATACTATCATCTTAGGGTGACCAAGTAAATAACACCAACTCAGCTCCAATGACGTAAGCCGAATTACAGTTGCATCACCTACTTTTATAAATGCTCTTTATGTAAGTAGTATAGTTTTAGGATTTTACGTTTCTTAGCATATTTACAGGTTTCTAAATATTTTTTTCAGATATGCCTGGTTCTTGCATTTACAAAGTGGATAGTTTTTGCTATAAATGTGGAGAAATAACTTTTATGCCACAAAGTCGAAACTTGACTACCATGATGGAAAGCCTACCCTGTATTCTGGTTGCAGAATAACAGATCAGGACAAAGAAGGGAGCTCCACACATAAGATGCAATATTTTTGCATCACATCTTACCGGGTGGTTGCAGGGGAAGAGGCAATCTATGCTTTATGCAGTCCTAAAGATGTGGAGAGATAACCGATCACACTACCAATTGCTATTTCTGCATTGTGCCCCCCTATTAGGAAAGAAGTTTCAAGGAAAGGAACAGGCTACATCGGTGGACTCTCGTAGGATTTATTTTATCCGCATCCGTGTAAAAGATCATATCCAATACTTCTTCATGGAGGGAGATCTTGTGGCATGCAACAATATCAATAGTTTAATGGAAGCTCAGAATACAAGTCATAATCCAGAGGAATGGGGGTGAGGTTCTTCATCGATTTGTCCAAAACAAGCCTAAAAGTAGTCTTGCTGTAAGACGGCAATATGCTACCTTCAATTCAAGTTGGTTATGCAGTCCACATGAAAGAAACCTATGACATCATGAAACAACTGTTGAGGTGATTGAACCATGACCAAAGATTTCAGCAAGATATTGCAGCTATGGAGAAAAGATATCAAGGAAAATACAATCCATTAATGCTTGCAGATTACTGCGGGACAATTGTAAGAGATAATCCGATGCAGGAGTACAAGAGACAAGCAAAAAAGTTGTCACTGAATGAGGACCAAGTGTTGTAGTGCAAGTTTTGTAACTGTTTAGAATTTGCAGTAGTGTTTAGACATGTTTTAGTTCTTTGAATTGTTGCTAAGTTTGGTCTAAATATCAGAAAAAATTGGGATAACAAAATATTCTGCATCTTTATATTTGCAAAAATAATAAGGTTTCAAAGTTCTGAAAGTTTTATGCATTAATTATATATAGCAGTAATAGGAAAACTTTTTGATATCATAGAAACAAGAGCCAACTACAAGTTTTCAGTGTCGGACAGATTTGAATTCAGGAGGTCAAAATCATTAAGATATGGCTCATTTCATAACTGAACCGGACAACTTTTGAAAATATGTAGAAATACTGTAGGTTTCTTCCCATCACAGAGGATGATCATCTACCGTGAGACAGTGGGACTATGGATTCTCAGCTGTAAGAGTCCTGGATACAGATCCTTTATCTTAGGAGCCCTGACTGCTGTAAGCGCAGCAAGTATGGGATCCTCTGCCACATGACGCAGTGCTGCAGATTCGCGACAAGGTACAAAAAAGGCAGTGATGCCGTCCCTTGTAAACATAATACAACAGACTTGTTGATCAAGGAAACTAGTCCGATTGCCGTATGTGGAATCGGGAAGGATTCTTTCTTTCTTTCCACCTCGTGGGATTTCCTGCTCACAGAACAGTAGTAAGTCCTTTCATTATAGGATGAACCCAAAAGACGTATGTCTCCCTTTAATGCTAACTATGGAAGAGACTTGCCTTTAGCACTCAAGGCATTAGCTCACTTGAGAGTTCTGTTCCAAACAAAAGAAAAACTAAATTACTAGGCCAATCCAAGAATAGCTGTTCCTTTGGTTAAGCCCGGTTGCAAAGAATGAAGCAACAAAAGCTGGATCTGGGTCCAGAAACAAGAGGACTCTCTAACTGAAGTTGGGGTCCGAGACAAAATGTGAAGTGGTAGGCTGACGATACAATGTGCGGCCACACTGCCGGAGTAACGAGGCCCAAGTCAGAAGGTCTAAGCTAAAGGCCCAAGCCAGAGGGAAAAAGGCACAAAGCCATAACGCCAGAGGTACTGTGAAGCACAGAGGCACTATGATGGACAGAGGCACTATGAAGCACTATGATGCACAAAGGCACTATGAAGCACTATGATGCACAGAGGCACTATGAAGAACTATAATGCAATATAATGCACACAAGAACTATGATGCCCAGAGGCACTATGAAGCAATATGATACACTATGATGTACAGAGGCACCATGAGGCACAGACAGACTAAGGCCATGCTTAAAAGGTGCCAAACAAGAGACCAGGCACACGGTTACATCCAAGAGAGCAATCCATCAGAATTCAGGATAAACCTCCACTCTGAATAGTACGTCTCAATTGTCAGACTGACCCCACCTGAAGGAGCTAATTAATGAGCCGCAGCTGGAGGGCAGTCTTCATGGAGACAATGTGCTGCATTAACACCATGTGTCCTCCTATGGATGGAGTAGTTACATTGCAAAGAACAGTGAAACACTTGTTTATTAAACCAAAAAATGGGAAACATGCTTCACAAAAGTCACTCTGAAGCCCAATCATAAGGCTCTGTGCAGACATGACATGTAACTAACTAAAGTCAAATCATGAAATGTAGCCTATGGCCTTACTACAGCATAGAGGTCCAAGGTCTAGCTGCATATATGTGAAATGAAACCTCAGCACATGAGGCTCTCGGCCCAGCTTCGGCACAAAGGCATGATACTAGCATTAGCCCAGAGGCCTAGGCCATCAACACAACATTCCACCGTGCACTTAGGCCTCTTTCACACTTCAGTCGTTTGGCGTCAGTTAAAATCCGCCAAAGTGTGAAAAAAGCGGATCCGCCACAAAAGTGGAAAAACAAATGCAAACGGATCCTTTTTTAGACGGATCTGTCATGAACTTATCAACCCGGAAAATGTATTGTACGCTTGTCTGGCACGGAGGAGAGAGAGAGACCCTGAACAGTGTTTTCAGCATTTTCCATGGAAGCAACGGATCCGCTGGCGGATTCCGTCAAAAACGGATGAAGGCGGATCCGCCACCCATAGGCACCCATTATACAAAACGGTGGACGCGGCGGATCCGTCATAGTCCGCTATTTTGACGCACACAAAAAACGTTGCATTGGATGTTTTCAAAAAAAGGCAGACGCCAAATTTATGACGGATCCGTCAAAAAACGGATCAAACGGACGACCATCCGTCAAAATCCGTCACTAATGCAAGTCAATGGGAAAAACGCGGATCCGCCAAAAGAACCCCGGCGGATCCGTTTTTTTTCACATTTTGGCGGATTTTGACTGACGTCGCAAGACTGAAGTGTGAAAGAGGCCTTACCTGTGTTGGCTCCACACCCGCAAGAAAAACAGGGGGAGCTGGTAATGCCGAGAACCCACCATGGAGGGAAGCGGCGTCACATCAGGAATGCTGCATTACAGCCGATGATGCACAGGCTGGCTGTTGGCTGAGTGACCTCTCTCAGAGAGGTGTCGGCCACGGACCGATTGACAGGGGGAAGGGAAGGCCGAGATGCCCCCGATTCCCATGAGTCCATCTGGTACAGCGACTGATTGCTGAGGGACCTCTACCCAGAGAGGTGTCAGCCACGGACCGCTTGACAGCGGGAAGGGAAGGCCGAGACATTTTACAATGAAGTTTTTGACTTTTTAGGCTACAAGGTTTTAAATACAGCTGCTTTGTGTTTGATAGTTCCTGGTATTTGTCTTTGACCAAACTTTATTGTTCGGGAATGTGCACATGTTGAGTATTTGTAGTGGATTTTTCTGCACTAAAAACGGGTCATTTGGTAGAAAAAAAGCGTACAATACAAGCATTTTGTGTGTTTTCATTGTTTTTTTGTTGTTTTTTTATGCATTGAATTGTATGGATCAAAAACACTACAAAGAATTGACATGCAAAAGATTTGAAAAAAATGCTTTAATGATTAAAGTACACAAGATAAAAAAAAAGCAGCATGTGCACGCTGCAAACTGTACACGTTGCAAATTCTCAATATGTGAACAAGCCCATATAGTAATATGTGGGTTAAAAAGCGCTGTCAGTGCTTTTCCGCAGCAGAAATGCACTAAAAACATATATGTGGCTTTTTTACCTGCAGATTTTCTGCATCTAAGTCTGTGTTTCCACGCTCAGGAAACACAGCGCTTTGGACGGAGCGGAAAGTTCGCTCCACCCAAAGCCCCGCCCCCTTCTGAACGCGCTGTCATTCCGGATGTGTTCGTGGAACACATCCGGAACACGTCCGGAATGACCGCAGGGCTACATAGCCCTGTGTTATTTCCCTTGCGGCGACGCAGCGTCGCCGCAAGGGAATAGGACATGCTGCGGTCTAAAAAGACGCGCCGCATGTCCGGAAACGCAGGTCTTCCGCCTGCGTGTTTTGAAGCATAGTGGAGACGGGATTTCTTGAAATCCCCTCCACTATGCTGTAACATCTGGACGCTGCGTGTTTGACGCTGCGCCAACGCACAGCGTCAAACACGCAGCTAATCCGGACTGATTCCTGACCGTGGAAACATACCCTAATGCAATTTTGTGGGGAAAATCTGCACATAAAAATCAGAGTACCTGCAAGAGAAACTGACATGTTGCAGGTTTTTTTTTAAATGCACTGCAGGTCGGTTTACACAGCGTAAAAAAAAAAAAAGATAAAAGCATGGTGAGCATGAGGTTTTTTTTTCCATAAATCCCACCCACTTAGCTGGAACTGTAAGGGCCTGTGCACACATTGCAGATTTGTTGCGGTTTTTTTTTCCTGCACAGATTTGTCATAAAACCTCAGAAGTTTCCTGATGCCAGCGTGAATGACAGTGAATGAGATTCCTAGAGTATCATGCACAAGTTCCTTATTTTTGATTTGCAAATTTGAATACTTAAATCTGCAGGACGTCAATTCTTTCAGTGTTTTTGCTGTAGATTTCATTCATAGTAATGACTGAGTGAAAATCTGTATCAAAAACACATGCAAAAATAAAAAATGCGCCTATTTTATGCAGTTTTTCCTGCCAAGAGATGCAGAAATGTCTACACCGAATACTTAACGTGTACACATAAGGTGGCTCAGTGGTTAGCGCTGTTACTTTGCAGCACTGGGATCCTGGGTTCAAATCCCATCAAGGACAACATCTGCAAGGAATTTGTAGGTTAACCGGTGTATATGTGGGTTTCCTCCAGGTTCTCCGGTTTCCCCCCACAGTCCAAACACATACTGATAGGGAATCTAAATTGTGCGCCCCAATGGGGACAGTGATGATAATGTGTGTAAAGTGCTGTGGAATTAATGGCTCTATATAAGGGAGTAAAATAAATACCCAAACAAGCTGTGTTATTACTGAGCACTAGAGATGAGCGACTTTGCCTCCGGGAGGGTCGAGTCGGGTTTCGGACCACCCGACTTTCACAAAAGTCGAGTAGAACGAAATCGGCCGACTATCGGGAAAAGTCGAAGGTCCGACTGAAACACGAAACCCAATGCAAGTCAACGGGGAAGCAAAGTCGGCAGGGAGTGGAGGACAGTAAACACACCTACAGTGCCCATTTCAATGCCAACGACATCAATTCTTATTACTTAAGCTTGGCAACCTTAATTTACTTTATAATAATAGTAACGCATTGAAAACTGGGGGTTATTTGGCTAAAGTTGTGGGGCGGGTAGGGCTGGCTCCAGGTTTTTGTGGGCCCCGGGCCAAAGAGTCTCAGTGGGCCCCTTTAACACATACCACAATTCATGATGCTCCGATACGGCAGAGAAATATAGGTATAGTACAATGCCAAATACTTCACTTCTTACATTACATGACTGATATCTATTTTAAATTCTACAATAGCTCAAAAACCGGACAATATAGTCCTCCATAAAGTATTATAGGCACCACATAGTGCGTCATACAGAATAATGAGCCCCATATATTGCTCCATACATAATTGGTCCCATATAATGTTCCATACAGAATAGGCCCCATATGTGCTCCATATGATGCTCCACACCCTATATGATGCCCCATAAATAATGAACCCCATATGATGCTCCAGTATATGAACGGCCCCATGGATGATGCTCCAGTGTATGATGGGCCTATATAATGCTACATGTATAATGGGCCCAATATGATGCTCCAGTGTATAATGGGCCCCGTATATGATGCTCAAGTGTATGATGGGCCCCATTTATAATGCTTCATGTATGATGGGCCCCATGGATGATGCTCCAGTGTATGATGGGCCAATATAATGTTCCATATTTAATGGGACCCATTTATAATGCTCCAATGTATAATGGGCCCGGTATATGATGCTCCAGTGTATGATGGGCCCCATTTATAATGCTCCAGTGTATGATGGGCCCCATAGATGATGCTCCAGTGTATGATGGGCCTATATAATGCTCCATATATAATGGGCCCCATATGATGCTCTAGTATATGATGGGCCCCATGGATGATGCTCCAGTGTATGATGGGCCTATATAATGCTCCATATATAATGGGCCCCATTTATAATGCTCCAGTGTATAATGGGCCCCGTATATGATGCTCCAGTGTATGATGGGCCCCATTTATAATGCTCCAGTGTATGATGGGCCCCATGGATGATGCTCCAATGTATGATGGGCCTATATAATGCTCCATATATAATGGGCCACATATGATGCTCCAGTGTATAATAGGCCCGTATATGATGCTCCAGTGTATGATGGGCCCCCATGGATGATACTCCAGTGTATGATGGGCCTATATAATGCTCCTTTTATAATGGGCCCCATATGATGCTTCAGTGTATAACGGGCCCCGTATATGATGCTCCAGTGTATGATGGGCCCCATGGATGATGCTCCAGTGTACCATGGGTCTATATAATGCTGCATATATAATGGGCCCCATATGATGCTTCAGTGTATAATGGGCCCAGTATATCATGCTCAAGTGTATGATGGGCCCCATGGATGATGCTCCAGTGTATGATGGGCCTATATAATGCTCCATATATTATGGACCCCATTTATAATGCTCCAATGTATAATGGGTCCCGTATATGATGCTCCAGTGTATGATGGGCCTATATAATGCTCCATATGTAATGGGCCCCATATGATGCTCCAGTGTATAATGGGCCCCGTATATGATGCTCCAGTGTATGATGGGCCCCATTTATAATGCTCCAGTGTATGATGGGCCCCATGGATGATGCTCCAGTGTATGATGGGCCTATCTAATGCTCCATATATAATGGGCCCCATTTATAATGCTCCAGTGTATAATGGGCCCCGTATATGATGTTTCAGTGTATGATGGGCCCCATTTATAATGCTCCAGTGTATGAAGGGCCTATATAATGCTCCATATAAAATGGGCCCCGTATATGATGCTCAAGTGTATGATGGGCCCCATATATAATTCTCCAGTGTATAATGCTCCCCATATATTGCTCAAAACATTAAAAAAAAATGAAATAACACTCCTCGCTGGGCACTGCTCTACTCTGGATTCCTCAGCGTCGCCATCTTCCAGCTCTCTGCACTTGGTCTGTTCAGGCAGAGGGCATACAGATGTGACGTCATCGTGCTCTCTGACCTGATTGTCACTGTCAGGAAACGCGGAAGACGTCACAGCGGTGGAGCAGGGAGAGGTAAGTATTGCAAGTGCTGGGGCCCTGAGCAAGCGGGGGGGGCCCACTCGTGGGCGACGGCACTGGCACAGGGCCCCTAATAGTACGCCGGTGTCTCTGACGGCGAGTGGGCCCCCCCACCTGCTCAGGTACAGCCCAGTTAGGGAGGTGGAAAACCTGGCATATGTTGAGGTGTAGGCTGGACGTTCAGCAGCTGCAAATAGAGGAATTGGAGAAGTCGGAGGAAGAGGAGGACATAGCGAGCCATTTTGCTGGCAACCTATGTGTCATCAGGGGAAGGTGGTAAAAAATCCTTTGAAACCCAGGCATGGTTCATTTTAATGAAGGTGAGATCACCAACATTTTTGGTCGACAGCCAGGTCATTCTTTCTGTCAGGACTGATCCAGCAGCGCTGAAGACTCTTTCTGATAGCACACTACCAGCAGGGCAAGTGAGCTCCTGTAAGGCATATTGTGCGACTTCATGCCAGGTGTCCAGTTTACAGGCCCAGTAGTCAAAGGGGAATGAACTGTGAGGGAGAACATCGATAGGGGAGGAGAGGTAATTTTGAACCATAGTTGACAACTGCTGTCTCCTGTCTGTTGCAATCGATTTAGTATTAACAGTTGTGTGAGTGGTACTCGAGAAATCAGTTCACAACATGGTCATGAAACCCCTGTCTCCAACGCCAGTTCGGCTGTGTGCACTACGAACACCTCTTCCATGTTGCCCAATACAGCTCGTGGTAGAACCTGCACGGCTGCTGTGTGCTGGGAATGCCTCTAACAAACGGTTTACCAGAGTTGCTTGCTTGTTCGCCTAGGTTCTGTAATTTGCCTTTATAGCGTGGATCGAGGATGCTGGCCAACCAGTAGTCGTCATCCTTCATAATTTTGGCAATGCGAGGGTCCCTTTTTAGGATCCGCAAGACATAATCACACATGTGGGCCAATGTTCCAGGTGTCAATGATGCACTGCCAGTGGTGGGTGGAGGAGCACTTTCTGCCAAATCCACATCCCTCCAGTCACGCACAAACCCTGTACCTGACCCTGGCAAGCCAACATTTTCTCTTGCCCCCTGAGAAGCATCCTCCTCCCCAAAATAATCATCCCCCTCATCCTCCTACTCTTCTATTTCCTCCACCTCTTCCAGGACAGTTCCCTGAGCAGACAATGGCTGACTGTCATCAAGGCTTCCCTCCTCCTCTTCCTCCTCCGCTGCAGACACCTGATCCTTAATGTGCGTCAAAGTTTGCATGAGCAGATGCATAAGTGGGATGCTCATGCTTATGATGGCGTCGTCTGAGCTTACCAGTCGTGTGCATTCCTCAAAACACTGAAGGACTTTACAGAGGTCTTTCAGCTTTGACCGACAACTCCATGTCTGCCCTCAAACTGCTAGCCCGTGTATCCTCCCACAAATGCATTTCAGCCTGCCTCTGTTTGCACAGCCTCTCAACCATGTGCATGGTGGAATTCCACCTTGTTGCAACGTCTATGATAAGGCGGTGCTTGGGGAGGTGGAGCGATCACTGCAGCCTCTGCATACGACTGGAGTCTACGGGCGAGCGACGGATGTGCGTGCACAGTCTTCGCACCTTATGGAGCAGGGCTGGTAACTCCGGATAATTATTTAGGAGGCACTGCACCACCAGGTTCAAGGTGTGAGCCAGGCAAGGTATGTGTTTGAGTTTTGCCAGGGCTATGGCCGCCACAAAATTACGGCCGTTATCACTGACTACCTTGCCTGGCTAAAGATGTAGACTGCCCAGCCATGACTCAGTTTCTCGCTGCAAGTAGTCGGCCAGTACCTCCGCGGTGTGTCTGTTGTCGCCCAAAGACATCATCTTTAAAACAGCCTGCGGATGCTTACCACTAGTTGTTCGATAGTGGGACACCTCGTGTGCAACACTGGCAGCTGTGGATGGAGTGCTCGTGCGAATGAGCTCTGTCGACGAGCTTTCGCTTCTGGAGGAGGAGGAGGGTCGAACGCCTACAGCCAACTGTTGCCTATACCGTGGGCTAGCACTGTCCCACCGCCGCTGTCCCCTGTGGACCCTGCATCCACCACATTAACCCAGTGCGCAGTGATGGACACATAACGGCCCTGGCCATGCCTACTGGCCCATGCATCTGTTGTGAGGTGCACCTTTCCACTCACTGATTGTTTGAGTGCATGGACAATGCGGTCTTTCACATGCAGGTGGAGGGCAGGGATGGCTTTTCTAGAAAAGAAGTGCCGACTGGGTAGGTCATAGCGTGGGACAGCGTATGCCATGAGCTCTCGGAACGCTGCGCTTTCAACCAAACGGAAGGGCAATATCTCTAATGAGATCAGTTTGGCAATGTAGGCGTTCAAAGCCAGTGTACGCGGATGAGAGGATGAGTACTTTCTTGTCCTACTCAGAGTGTCTGCTAGGGTGAGCTGGACTTGAGAGCTACATATGGGGGATATAGCGGTGGACATGACGGACTGAGAGGGGGTTGGTGATGGTGGTGGTGATGGCCTAGATTCAGTCTTTCTTTGCAAAAACATTGTGATTCCGACTGCTTTGGCCTTGCGACGACACCTCAACATTCTTGCTGGTGGTGTGCTAACCAATGGCTTACAGTGGGGAAGCGATATAGCGTTGCTGGCTACTTCAGTCGGAGCAGGTGCACATGTGCTACCTGAGGTTTTGTAGTCAGTCCACACTTGCAGTGCATGGTGTTTAAATGTCTAAGAATGCAACTGGTATTCAAATTTCGGAGATTTTTCCCTCGGCTAAAGGTCCTTCCGCACTTCTTACAGATAACCTTTGCCTCATCAATAGGATTTGTCAAAAAAGTGCCACACTGCACTCTTCCTACTATGGGATAAATTTTCAGGGCTTGCATGCTGTGCTAATTTGACGTCTGGCCAAGCTGTCCTGCAACCTTTTGTTTTTAACACTTTTTTGGACTGTACGGGCCTGCCAGATAACCGCAGCTGCGATGTCGATGCTGCGGATCCTTCTCCTCTTCTGAGCTATTGCCAGCGGCACCTCTTCCCCAATGGATGCCAACAACTGGGTCACCCATCACCTCCTCTTCAATTTCATCTGCACCTTCCTCTGTGTCACCCTGTAAGGTGGTATAGTATGCGGGAAGGGGCACCTGAGATTCATCAGGGTCAGATTCTGGCTCAGTAGACTGCGAGGGCAATGTAGTGCTCTGGGTGAATGTACCAGCAGAATCATATAGTAGTGGCTGTGCATCGGTGCACTCCATGTCAGATTCATCTTGGACTGGGGAATTCAGGATTTGACTTGATAACCCAGGCATGGTATGTGAAAAGAGCTCCATGGAGTAATCTGAAGTGTGACCTGCCGCATCCTTCACTTTTGGTGGGGGTGAAGGACACAAGGAAAGGTGTTGTTCCTGACCAGGAGCCTGCACTGACGACTCAGTACTCGCATTTTTTTGAAACTTCAGAAGAGGAGGCGATAGAGCTGGAGGCTGTTTTGGCAATGTAAGCCAAAACCTGTTCCTGATGCTCCGGCTTTAAAAGCGGTTTACCCACTCCAGAAAAGAGAGCCTTCCAGGCCTTCTGGAGCCAGACGATGACGCAGGTCAACACTTCCTGCCTTAGGAGCTATTGTGCTTTTGGCACTACCAGCAGATTCACCACCACCACCATCAGTACCAGCTGACCCCCCGCCCACGTCCTCTTCCACCATACCATACTTCCTCATATTTGGGAAAATGTATAAAAAATACCAGCAGATATATGGTACTGTATCAGAAGCGTACAGCTGTATACGGTGAAGGGGAAAATTGTAAATCTCCGTATATATTTCGGAGTCACACACAGATGCTCTCAGGCTTAGTATGGATTAGACCAGAATATAAAAGCAGAAAAGGGTACTGTATCAGAAGATACCAGGTGTATATGTATAGGGGAAAATTGTAATCTCCGTATATATTTCTGGAGTCACACACGTACGCCACAGGCTCAGTATAGATTAGAACAGAATAAAAAAAAGCAGAAAAGGGTACTGTATCAGAAGATACAAGGTGTATAAAGTGTAGGGGTAATTGTAAATCTCTGTATATATTCCGGAGTCACACACAGAAGTTCTCAGGCTCAGTATGGATTAGACCAGAATATAAAAAGCCGAAAAAGGTACTGTATCAGAAGATACCAGGTGTATATAGTGTAGGGGTATCTGTAAATCTCCCTATACATTTCCTGAGTCACACACAGACGCTCTCAGGCTCAGTATGGATTAGACCAGAATATAAAAAGCAGAAAAAGGGTACTGTGTCAGAAGATAGCAGGTGTATATAGCATAGGGGAAAATTGTTAATCTCGTATATATTTCAGGAGTCAAACACAGATGCTCACAGGCTCAGTATGGATTAGACCAGAATATAAAAAGCAGAAAAGGGTACTGTATCAGAAGATGCCAGGTGTATATAGTATAGGGGAAAATTGTAAATATCCGTTATATTTCAGGAGTCGCACCATACGCTCAATATGGATTAGACCAGAATATAAAAAGCAGAAAAACGGTACTGTATGAGAAGCGTACAGCTGTATACAGTGTAGGGGTAATTGTAAATCTCCGTATATATTTCCGGAGTCATACACAGATAGTCAGCATGTATTTGTCCGTGATACCAGCCGGTACACGGTAGTGTGTCCTCAGCTATATACGGTGTGGGAAAAAATGAACGCTCGGTAACTGTGCAGAAAAAATATAAAAGTATTAGTGCTGTGTAAAAATCAGTCTGCGCAGCAGTGTACACACGGCAATACAGCTAGCAGGCAGCCTATTAACCAGCGCTGCTGCACACAAGAAAATCCTCCCCTGTCACTGACAGGCAGTCTAAGGCTGGGGTCACACACACCGACTAAAAAATCTGACCGTTTTAGTCGGTCGATTATCGCAGCAAAATGTCATGAACAGTCATCCGTCTGGCATCCGATTTTCCTGGAAAGATGCGATTTAGTCGCATCTGACCGTAGTTGTAACATCCGATTTACATCCGACTTGCGAGATTTTCTCGCAGGCTTGCGAAACCGACATATAATAGATCCAAATGAATAGCATTTAAATCACAAAAGAAAGAATAGATATATACACATAGAACACATGTATATATATATATATATATCTATATATATATAGATTATATATTATATACACATACATACACACACGTCATTGTGACATGTGTATATATATATATATATATATATATATATATTTATAGTTCATAGACTTCTACATACTGTAATAGCCGCTAATTCAATTGCCGGATTTTGTGAAAGTACAGACCCAACATGAAATGACACATGGTTTACATACAGTTAACCATGTAATTTCATGTAGTTTGATATATGGTTAGAGTTGAGCGAACTTTCCGATATCCAAAAGTATCGGAATCGGAATGGTATCGCCGATACCCAAAAAATATCGGCGATACCCGATACCGATACCGGAAGTCCAATGTAAGTCTATGGGAACAAAATATCGAAATTAAAAAAACCCCATTCTTGCCTTGTAGGTTAATTGTACATGAAGGAAAACAACAAAGAGTAATGTAGAATGTTTTGGGGGAGGTTGAGGAGACATTAAAGGCATAGATGTTTAACCCAATCCAATGGAATAGCATTAATTTTTTTTTTTAGGAAATACGTTCGGATTGACGAAGAAATTGACAATGTTGTTAACCTTTTTCTATTTTGGCAAATATGTATGTTTCACAACTTCCATGCTCTTCACCTTTTAACTTTTGCCACACTTTCTCCTTCATAATCTTCAGCAGCATCATCTTTGTCATCAAATTATTCTTCATCTTCACCTTCGTTATCTTCTTCTAAAACTTCTTGCTTTTCATCTTTTTGTTAACATTACTCATATTGTTCTTTTTAAACTATTATTCTTCTTCATATTATAGTCCTTCATCTTCTTCATCATATTCTTATTTGTGACAGAGATTCCTGTACTTGTAATCTGTAAAAGTATGATTTTTTCATCGTTCCGTTCTTGCTGCCACAAAAGATTTAAATTACAACAGTATTTGTCCGTGTTCAGTTTAGCCTGCAGCATCAGGCATTTACCAGGGGCACCACGAGGAGGAACGGACTCACCCCCATACACTGCTTAGTCTTCTTCTGCTTATAATTTAGAGCATATATTTTGCTCTTCATTTTGGTCTTATACTTCATGTTCTTCTGCTTTTAGATCTTCTGCTTATTGTTCTTGTGTCTCTTGTTCTGTATCTTGTATTTGTAGCACAACCTTGTACCAGCTGATGTTACTGGGACACGGTTACTAAGCAGGAGGTACCTGTGCTCCAAAGCACTACCAAGGACCAGCAGACGTTGCAGGAACTCGGATACCGAGATGGAGGCACCTAGGCCAAAGGCACTGCGGAGAACCAGTTGACGGTACTGGAACCCGGACGGGTAGCAGAAGGTACAAGAGCCAATGCAAGTAACGAGGACCAGCTGACTGTGCTGGAACCCGGAGGGGCAGCAGAAGGAAAAGAGCCAATGGCACAACCGAGGACCAGCTGACGTTACTGGGACACGGTTACTAAGCAGGAGGTACCTGTGCTCCAAAGCACTACCAAGGACCAGCAGACGTTGCAGGAACTCGGATACCGAGATGGAGGCACCTAGGCCAAAGGCACTGCGGAGAACCAGTTGACGGTACTGGAACCCGGACGGGTAGCAGAAGGTACAAGAGCCAATGCAAGTAACGAGGACCAGCTGACTGTGCTGGAACCCGGAGGGGCAGCAGAAGGAAAAGAGCCAATGGCACAACCGAGGACCAGCTGACGTTACTGGGACACGGTTACTAAGCAGGAGGTACCTGTGCTCCAAAGCACTACCAAGGACCAGCAGACGTTGCAGGAACTCGGATACCGAGATGGAGGCACCTAGGCCAAAGGCACTGCGGAGAACCAGTTGACGGTACTGGAACCCGGACGGGTAGCAGAAGGTACAAGAGCCAATGCAAGTAACGAGGACCAGCTGACTGTGCTGGAACCCGGAGGGGCAGCAGAAGGAAAAGAGCCAATGGCACAACCGAGGACCAGCTGACGTTACTGGGACACGGTTACTAAGCAGGAGGTACCTGTGCTCCAAAGCACTACCAAGGACCAGCAGACGTTGCAGGAACTCGGATACCGAGATGGAGGCACCTAGGCCAAAGGCACTGTGGATAACCAGCTGACGGTACTGGAACTCGGACGGGTACCATAAAGCACCCATGAAAATGTAAGTTGACAGGCCGCAAGCCGTCTGCAGTTACCAAATCACACAGTCCTACAGTGGGTGCTTGTCCTATTTTCACAACGGAAAGAGCCTTTATTTACATATCCCACAGCACACATAGGAATCACCTAAACTGCAGGCACCATAGAGTCGGATAACCGGAATGCAACATGACAGGACAACTTATTGGAGGCTAATTTACGTTGACACTGCCAGGAAACAGCTGTCGTGCTGTAACCAGGGTGGGCATGAGTCAGTACCCGTGCCAATTACTTCCGAGCAACAACTGGCGGTGTTGGAGTGCAGGGATGAGAGGAGGACAGGGTGGAGGCAGCATGACTTTTTGTCGTACACACAGCAGGGGAACAGCTGCCATTACTCAACCCCAGTAACACAGGAGCAAGTGTTGACTGTGCTAACAGCACTTACAGGCAACAACTGGCGGTGTTGGAGCCCAGGGTCCAATGCATCGACTTCAATTGCTTCCACCTCCTCTCAGGACCACAGCACTGTTGAGCAACCATCTGTCTCTTCACCGCCTGCCAAATTGCCCAGTCAGTCAGAGAGTTCTGTACAGGAGCCAGCTGAGTCTCTGCTTCTGTTCTCAGAATCTGTTGGTTTGCAAACAGGGGCCCAGCCAAGCAGCATTCTGGAATGTGAAGAAAGGGAGTATGCAGTGATGCGCAACAGCTGTGTCTCTCTGAATCTGAAGAGGCGGGTGAGACAGTGCCGATGGTCAGCACACCGCAGAACGCATCTGATGATGATGAGACTCAGGTGCCAGTTTCTGTTGTGCATGGTGGTGGCCAGACCACCCAACAGCAGCAGGTGTTGGAAGAGGTTAGTGGAGATGATGAGGTCCAAGACCCAACATGGCGTGAGGAACAGGAAGGTGGTGGGAGCAGCTCTGAGGAAGCGATTGCCCCAACGGTACAAACAGGAGGGAGAGTTAGGCTGCATACTCTGTTGCCTGTAGCCTCCATTTTGGCACCTGTTCGGATAATTTCTCTTCAAAGTCAAAGGACGCTCCCAGGACTTGCACTGCGTGGTCCTTTTTTCACACACTTGCAGATGATATTTGCTATGTCAAATGCAAGCTGTGTAATCAAAAAGTAAAAAGAGGTAAAGTGTCAGTAACCTCAATACCACAAATATGTGTAAACATGTGCGGAGAAAACACGTAGTTGAGTTACAAAGACACACTGAAGATGTACAGTCTATAGAGAATCACTGCACAAGTTTAACTGCATATGTCATGGTTAAATTGGAAATTTTTATTGCACACTTGATGTGAAAAAGAGAAATAGCTATGAGACGACTGACTGACGTTTTGGGCAACGCAGTGGCCTTTATCAAATAGTCGCTAGGAAGAGATAGAAAAATTTACAGTCAATGACAATGTATAATATATACAATATATACAATATATACATAGGGTGAAGAATATATATCCATAGGAATTAGGCAACATGTTAAACATTTGGGTGATACTGTAGAACATGGAGAATTATCCCTCTAGGGTATGCGGGTGGATAATGTAGTTTTTTGTTGATTTTTGGGAGTGTGTAGAAAACAGGGGTGATGGGGTATTGAATATTAAGGAATGTCATAGTCTTACAGTCTATGGTGATCAATTAAAGATGTTTTGTCAGGATACGATCAATTTTTTGACAGATGTAAAATGTAGGGTCACAACTGAGTTGTCTGTAGGTTAGGTTAACTGACAGTTGTCTATGAATTTCGGCAATAGATTGGGTCTTATTCATAATAACGATAGCACCCCCCTTATCTGCTGGTTTAATAATAATGTTGGGGTTATCTTTCAGAGATTTTATGGCTTGTTTATCTGTGGGTGTCAGGTTGTGGCGTATCGGGTGTAGGCCCAATCTCGGCAAACCATCCACGAGCACAGGCTCTGAATGCTGGCATTGCAAAACTCCTGTCCCTTGAAATGCTGTCATTCAGGCTGGTGGAGACTGACAGTTTACGGAACTTAATGGCATTGGCAGTCCCACAATACAATGTGCCAAGCTGATTTTATTTCAGCAGGCAAGCCGTCCCTGGTCTGCAAAAGCATGTTGTTGAGGTTAAAATTAAACATGCGCTACTAAACTCTGTCAGTAGCAATGTCCACCTGACCACCGCTGCGTGGACCAGTACCCATGGCCAGGGACGATACCTTTCCCTCACTGCCCATTGGGTCAATGTTGTGGAGCCGGGTACAGATCTTGCGAGTGGCGCTGTACGTGTTCAGCCAACTACAAGGATTGCAGGAATCAAGTCTGTACACATTGACTCCTCCTTCTCCAGTTCCTCAGAAACATCGTTGCAGGAGCCGTCACGGTCTACCTCCACATGGACCCGTGAACGCTTAATAATAATCTTTAGTTATATAGCGGCAACAGATTACGCAGCGCTTTACAGTTTAACAGTTTCAGAACACAAGTCATAAGTAACAACGTTACCAATACAATAATTAAAGCAATATAATCCACACATGCTCGTGAGAGCTTACAATTTACAAATATGTGGGGGAGATACAAAGTACAGGTGTTTATATACAATGGTGTATTTAGAATGATGGTCCAGCCATTTTGAGGGAGTAAGGGATGGATGGAGATAGTGAATGGGCTACACACACACACACACATAGAATGACTTTGATTAGTGAATGTGATAGGCCGCTCTGAAGAAATGTGTTTTGAGTGAGCGCCCGAAAACATGCAAATTGTGGATAGTTCTAATTTCTTGGGGTACAGCATTCCACAGTATTGACGCAGCGTGGGAGAAGTCTTGGATTCGGGAGAGATGTTCTTTAGGTGTAGGCGGCAATAGCGGGCAACATATTGTATATGGGAGGTGAAGGAGAGATTGGTGTCAAACATAACACCCAGACAGCGAGCCTGTTGACCGATATGAGCACAGACGTGGCCAAAAGTCAACAGGCCGTCCTGAAATTAATTTCCATGGGGAATCAAAGCCACACAGCGCTGGAGCTCTGGAATGCCATAAAGCAAGAGAGCGACATGTGTATTTTGCCAGCGAATCTCCAGCCAGGCTTGGTAGTGTGTGACAATGGCCGAAATCTGGTGGCAGGTCTGGGCCTAGGCAACGTCACTCACATACCATGTCTGGCACATGTGCTAAACTTGGTCGTCCAGAGTTTTTTGAGGGACTATCCGGATCTTGATGCACTGCTGCACAAGGTCCGCCTACAGTGCGCTAACTTGCGACGTTCCACCATGGCCAGATCGCGCATTGCAGCTCTGCAACGCAGATTTTGCCTTCCTGAACATCGCATCATATGTGACGTACCCACCAGGTGGAATTCCACGTTACATATGTTGGAGCGGTTGTGTGAGCAGCAGCCAGCAGTAATGGAGTATCAGCTGCATCAGTCGCAATCAACTCGCAATTTGCGCCGTTCACACTTCACCACTACTGAGTGGGCCTCTATAATAATAATAATAATCTTTATTTATATAGCGCCAACAGATTCCGCAGCGCTGTACAGTTTAACAGTTTCATAACACAAGTCATAAGTGACAACGTTAACAATACAATAATTCAAGCAATATAAGCCGCCCCTGCTCGTGAGAGCTTACAATCTACAATGAGGAGGGGGAGCTACAAAGTACAGTTGTTTATATACAATGGTGTATTTACAATGATGCTCCAGCCATTTTCAGGGAGTGAGGGATGGATGGAGATAGTGAATGGGCTACACACACACACAGTTACACATAGAATGACTTTGATTAGTGAATGTGATAGGCCGCTCTGAACAAATGTGTTTTGAGTGTGGAAGTAGGGCTGTTAATGGGGATGTTGAAGTCTCCAAGGATAAGGGTTGGTACTTCTGAGGACATGAAAATGCGGCAGCCAGGCAGAGAAGTGGTCAAGGAACTGTGTGGGCGAGCCTGGGGTCCGATATATTACCGCTACTCTGAGGGAGAGGGGACGAAAGAGCCTGATGGTGTGGACCTCATAATTTGCAAAATCTTTATATAAAATTTACATGTTACATATTTACATCTAGTATAAAACATTTAACCATTAAGCCTACTTACAGAACAAGGAAGTGTAAAAAACCTTGTGCTTAAAAAAAAAGTGCAAATAAAATGTGACAAGGGCAGTGTAACAAATAATTTAGGAAAAAGATAAACTAACATCAAGTGCTGTGTGCTGTGTAAGAGCCAGACACATTAACATGAAATCAGTCTGGAATAGCGGTGATTTTCTCCCCATAACCCGAGTAACATTCTGGGGAGAGGGGTGTAGAGTCAACGATCAGCAACTAGCTATGGTAGATAAAATACCTGAAAAAAAAAAAAAAAAGTTATTTAACATTCATAAGATACATTGTATTTAAAAAAAAAAAAAAAGTTATTTAACATTCATAAGATACATTGTATTTAAAAAAAAAAAACACATAAAAACTATAATACACAGCAGGATCTTTAGTAAAAACCAGACTTACCACTGTAACCTCTTAATCCTTGCAAGCTTCAACACAACGTTGACAAGGTACACAGCAGGGGTGGTCGGTCTCCTAGACAACGAGCAAACTCCTTCATGTTGAGAGAGGCCACCATCTCCTTAGCTTTCTGGTACTTTTCTGTGGGAATGAGCTTGTCTCCAACCAGCCAGGAATATCCATTGAATGGCACACCATGGTTTGGTATTAGCACCCAGTACCAAAAGTGAAGCCAACCACAGTTCCCATTTCTCATGAACTTTATTTGATATACTGGCTGGCCAAACATTAGTTTCTCACAAAGGAGCTGAAGACCCTGAGTGGCAGTAGGTGCAAGTCTCTCCAGCATGACCTGTTTGTTAGATATTTGCCGTCTACACCTAAAGAACATCTCTAGAATCCGCCCTTTTCTCACCATGGAAACAACAAAAACCCTCACTGTAGCATTGATCCACTCCCGCCTGGACTACTGCAACGCTCTATTACTTGGCCTCCCCATTACTCGACTATCCCCTCTCCAGTCCATCCTTAATGCAGCAGCCAGGGTCGTCCATCTGGCTAATCGGTACTCGGACGCGTCCGCTCTTCGCCAGTCCTTACACTGGCTGCCCATTCATTATAGGATCCAATTCAAAGTACTGGTTCTCACCCACAAAGCTCTCCACAGTGCAGCACCCCCCTACATCTCCTCCCTCATTTCTATCTATCGGCCTAACCGACTGCTGCGCTCTGCAAATGACTTTCGACTAACCTCTGCACTAATCCGTACCTCCCACTCCCGACTCCAAGACTTCTCCCGCGCTGCGCCAATCCTCTGGAATGCTCTACCCCAAGAAATTAGGACTATCCACAATTTGCATGGTTTCAGGCGCTCCCTCAAAACACATTTGTTCAGAGTGGCCTATCACATTCACTAACCAAAGTCGTTCTATGTTTAAGTGTGTATGTGGAGCCCATTCACTATCTCCATCCATGCCTCACTCCCTCAAGATGGCTGGACCATCATTGTAAATGCACCATTATATATACACACCTGTACTTTGTATCTCCCCCACCTCATTGTAGATTGTAAGCTCTCACGAGCAGGGTCGGCTTATTTTGCTTTAATTATTGTATTGTTAACGTTGTTACCTATGACTTGTGTTTTGAAACTGTTAAACTGTAAAGCGCTGCGGAATATGTTGGCGCTATATAAATAAAGATTATTATTATTATTATTATTATTATTATTAAATATTCAGAGGGAGAAGAGGATTGGGCCTTGCCAAGGTGCCCGATTGCATCTTAAGTCTTATTGAATGTTGGAGCCAGTCCACCGTATAAAAGCAGCCATAGAGTGTCCGGGTACCTGCTTGGATTTCGATCCAAATGAAGACTACTTTGATGTACATGTACACCAATTAGAGAAAAATGACAAGGATGAGGCATTAAGACACGCTCAGCAGAGTACAAGCAGCATTGCTTGAAGAAGTAACTTGAGCGTGATCAAAATTGAATAAATTAAAATCTCAGACTACAGTGAACACAACTGTTAGCTGTGAAAGGGCTTTTTGTGTCCTTCTACATTGTTTTCAACCAATGTATTGGATACGGATGGAAGCACGTCACACTATAATTTCAATTGAATGGAGCCAGCAAGAATTACACTACCTGCACTCACACACCACACCTTGCAGAGCTGTGAAAAAAACACTGCAAGGCAAAAGGAAGATGTACACAGCGGTTGGTAAACTAGCCTGCCTAAAGCACAGTACACAAAATCGCAATCTCTAACTGTCCCTCAGAGTCAGCAGAGCAGCGTTCTGTCCCGAACTGAATTAACAGCACAGTGACGCTAAAATGGCGGCTTTATCCGGCAACAATACCTTCCTTGTGTCACGGTTAGGGTAGCGTGTGTCTATTATATGAGTGTCTCTAAAATGTAACCTTACGCAGCCTTATTCTGCCCTTGGGACGCAAAAAATAAGACAGCAGTAATCATTTACTGTATAAAACTCCACCTATGCGCAACAAAACAAGCACGTTCCCTCTTCCGGTTCCTGCGCTGACATGTGAGTAGGGAGTTTGGAGACGCTCCTGAATTTCTCCCAGGTGTCCAAGCATATCAGGCCGATAGGAGAGCATTAAAACCACCCACGGTGGTGACTTAAATATGGTGAATCGAACCAGTGAAGAACTGTAGGTCGATGCGAATGAATGTGCGATCACATGACACACGTTTATAATAACCCTTGCTAGACACGACTAACTTTGTAGACATTTGGACACACCTGAACCCAGATGGCAGTGAATATTCATTCTATTCGGCGCCACATGACTCTTGGTCCAGAATAGATTATATATTGCTATCACAGGAGCTATTAAGGGGATTGGAAGAGGCAGATGTGCACAACGTAGCTATATATGACCACGCGCCCGTATCAGTGACCCTGCCAGATATGGTGCAGATGGGGCCAAACCAAACTTGGCGCTTCCCGACCTATTTGTTAATGGATGAGAAGTTTCGACATCACGTGAAGCAATGGTGTTTTTAATATGTAAGGGATAATGGAGATACTAGGGATAGGCCGGAACTTTTATGGGCAGCAGGGAAGGGAGTAATGCGCGGGAAACTAATAGGTTATCAGACAACGCTAAAAAAGAAGATCGCGACAAACTACTCGCAGGCTAGCAGGATATTACGCGATAGGTACACGGCAAACAAGACAAGTTCATCAACACAGGTTAAAAATAGATGTAAGCAGGCTAAGGCTGACTTACACGTATGGGTATATCGACGAGAGACAAGCAGTAATAACAATTATAGAGCCGATGTATATCGTTATGGTAGCAAATGAGGGAGACTATTAGCACGACTAGCGAAACGAAATCACATTCGTCATCAACATATTACAGCGTTAACGAATAAACATGGGATCATGAACACAGACCCTCGAACCATAAACACCATTCTACAAGAATACTACTCAGACTTATATAAGGTGGAACATACGGATAGTGCGGAGGGTAACACCTTTGTAGATGGAATACGGTTACCATCCATCACAAACTATCAGCTTCTCCTTTTAAAAAAACAAATTGAGGTGACGGAAGTGACAGCGGCGATAAGTTACTTGAAATACGGGAAAGCTCCAGGACCTGACGGGTTTACAGCCAAATTATTAAAATTATTGAGTGAGGATATCCCGTCCACATTGGTACGCACCTTCAATCATATATTGGAGACAGGAGGGTTGCCCAGCCATTCAAACATGGCACACATGAAGGTGCTACTAAAACCAAACAAACCTTCACATCTGCCTGGATCCTATCGTACATTCTCACTCATTGACCATGATATCAAGATTTTGTCCAGGATCATGGCAGATCGTTTGAGTAGCATTGTTCCTACGTGATAGGGCGATCACAAGTGGCCTTTGTTAGCTACTTTGTTGGCTACTATCAGTCTCACTATGCATAACACATGTGTGCAGTGGGCAGTATTACCTTTGCCTTCGGTGGAGTAGGAAAACCCCTCTCCTATCGAAGTGTTAGTTGGGGAGATGGAAGATTTGCCACCGGGACCTGAATTGTAATACTTAAATGTGACAGGTGACAAATTTGGTAAGGCGCAACTCCGCGGCCCCTACGTTGAGTCTAGCCCGTGAAAATTTACTGGTTGTCAATGGGGAACCCCAACACCCTGGGGCAGCTACAGTATTTCAACAATTAGAGCTGAACCAAGATTTGCTGTATCAGGTTTATAAACTACATGTGGAAATTTTTTAGCAATTGCTGCTACCGCAGTCATATCGGAGGTTGGTAATGGACTTAGCGCATGCGCATGTACTAGGGTGACAATTGTGCCAAAAGAAAACCCTACACAGAATTATACAACGGTTTTACTGGCTGGGGGTCTATCAAGAAGTTAAACTGTATTGTAACTCTTGTCGCATGCGCCAGGTACACAGTCCTCAGCCTCATTTTGTGAGTCCCTTGGTGCCATTAAAAATTTTAGAGGTCCAGTTTGAGAGAATACCCATGGATCTGGTGGGGCCGGTTAATAAATCAGCAAGGGGTCATCAACACGGGCAATAAAAGGGGCACTGTGTGGGTCACCAGTTTTGAGCACACCCGAGTTCAAAAGAGAATTCATTGTCCAGACTGATGCGTCAGAGGTAGGTCTGGGTGCCGTGTTGTCTCAGGACTGGAGCTTAACGGGGAGGAGCATCCCATTAGTTTCCTGAGTCGAAAACTTACTCCATCAAAAAACAGAGACAGCATTGTAGAGAGAGAGTGCCTGGCGATAAAGTGGGCACTGGAGTCGTTGCGCTACTATTTGTTGGGGATAACATTTTGTTTTGTAACTGATCATTCCCCTGTGACTGGCAGTGTTGTAGCCCAGGGAGTAGAGTTCAGGTGGTAGAAAGATGAACATAACAGGAGACTTGGAAAACGTTGGCAAACAGTTATTTAATCTGAAAACGGACAGGCAAATTCAGGTGAGATCCATGCCTTGTTCATTTTCAGAAAAATAAGCCGGTCTACAATGTCTGAGGATAGTCGCATGCGACGGTCTGTTAGTACACCACCTGCAGCACTAAAGACGCGCTCAGATAATACACTGGCAGCAGGGCAAGCCAGCACCTCCAAGGCATACTGGCTAAGCTCTGGCCATGTATCCAGCTTAGAGACCCAAAACTTGAAAGGGGAAGAGGCATCTGGGAGTACACTGAGAGGGAAAGACATGTAGTCTGTCACCATCTTACGGAAACGTTGCTTCCTGGTGAATGGAGCCGTCTCGGATGGTGTAGTAGTGATGGATAGTTCGTGAGTGAGTAGTTCAAAATGAACTAATCTTCAGAGTGAACTAGTTCATCTAGTTCACCATCCTGACACAGATTAGTTCATTGTGAACTAAACAGTAAGTGGGAGGAGACAGAGAGTGATCCAGGTTCATACAGCTCCAGGAAGCTCCCTGCTCTGTCTCACACTGGCTCTTTACAGCTCTTGATGCTGGAAAACAAGGTAGTAAAACACTATACCACACATCAAATACAAATATAATAGTAATAATAATATTATTAATAAAAACTGAAATTGCACACACAGTACACAGACACAGCTCATATGACGAGGCTGAAGTTGGTTTCTTATTCGTTCAGTTTCTTATTCGGCAAATTTTTCTTTTCTGTTTTTTATAGGTTTAACAGCAAAAAATAAGCATCAAAATAATAGAAAACACTGCAGTAAGGTGCCCTGATGTGAAAACACTTAAAATCTGCGCCAAAAATTATAAAACTGGCACAAAAATGGGCATCAAAGTGGGCACCAGAGGGCACTAATTAAAGGGATAAATGACTTTGGGCCACAGATATGACACTGCAGACATATAGAACAGGGCGCCCCACATTAAAAACAAGTCTCCCCAGCCTGGCCCAAATGGGTTCTGGGCATCAGAATTGGCATCAAAATGGGCAAACAGCCAATTTTCACAGATTTGAATAAGTAACAGATGTTTTTCAGGGGTTAAATGACTTTGGGCCACT
>JARQOD010000001.1:226422030-226529089 GCA_033576555.1 Oophaga sylvatica
TCAAATGTTTACTTACTACAGCTCTGGCAAAAATTAAGAGACCACTTCAAAATGTTCAGTTTGTCTGATTTTTCTCTTTATAGGTATATATTTTGAGCAAAATGTAAATTGTTCTTGTATTCTATAAACTACTGACAACATGTCTCCGAATTTCCAAGCAATAAATTTTGTATTTTTTTTCTAAAAATGAGAAATGGTCAAAATTAAATAAAAGAATCAGTGCTTTCAGACCTCAAATGCTAAGAAAACAAGTTCATAATCATTTAGAAACAACACTAATACTAATACTAATGTTTTAACTCAGGAAGAGTTCAGAAATCAATATTTTGTGGAATAACCATGATTTTTAATCACCGCTTTCATGCGTCTTGGCATGCTTTCCACCAGTCTTTCACACAGCTCCTGGCGCAAAAATTTAAGCAGTTCTTCTTTGTTTGATGGCTTGTGACTATCCATCATCCTCTTGATCACATTCCAGAGGTTTTTAATGGGGTCAGGTCTGGAGAATGGGCTGCCCATGACAGGGTTTTGATGTGGTGGACTCTTAATTGTTGCCAGAGCTGTATGAGATTTCATTGATACTATGCTTGTTCGTTTGCTAACTTTTACCGCTGTCTTATGCTTTTCACTGTTTCATATTCATCAGATCTAAAGTGAATTTAGATCAAGTTAGACAAAAAAATAGACATGACTAGAGTGCTATTAAAAAGTACAGGTGCTTCTCACGAATATTAGAATATCATCAAAAAGTTAATTTATTTCAGTTCTTCAATACAAAAAGTGAAACTCATATATTATATAGAGTCATTACAAACAGAGTGATCTATTTCAAGTGTTTATTTCTGTTAATGTTGATGATTATGGCTTACAGCCAATGAAAACCCAAAAGTCATTATCTCTTATTAGAATAATTAACAAAAAACAGCTGCAAAGGCTTCCGAAGGGCCCCGTCTCACATAGCGACACACCAGCGATCCAATGCCAGAAAAGATGAGGGCTCAGCGCTGGAGCCCACTTCAAAGGGAGGGAGTTCGACATTAGCGTACTATTACTCCCAATGTTGGAAAGGGGTTAATTAAACCTGAAAGTCTACACTACAACCGCATCTCAGTTGTTTCATTTCTAAATAAATATACAGGCAGGCAGAGCCCAAATCGCGAAGGTTCGGTCACTGTCCAAATATTTCTTCTCCTAACTGTACGTTATGATGAAGTGTTAGGTACCGCACCCCTCCTTAGATGTACAGTGCAAAGATGCAGCCAGCTGTTCCATACAACAGCTCTACTTGCAACAGCCATGATCGCAGCTATGTGTAATTCCTGCTGTTTAACCCTTCACATGCTACAGTCACGAATGACAGCGCATGTAAGGAGTTTGACAGAAGGAAAGCGCTTCCTATGTCAGGATATCAGTACACTCGTACCATATTTATGGGGTGCTAATGGATTGCCATTAGAAACCAGAGGCCTAACAATGGACTTGGTGTCTGTCATAAAGCTTAAATGTTGGCGGGACCCAATAGGAGTCTTCTCAAACTAGGGCTCATGTAGACGTCCATAAATCTCGGTCCAATTTTTGGACCGCAACCAACGGACTAGCTGCGGCTCTCCTGACCCCAGCTTGACAGCGTCATATATTTCTATGAGGCCGTCGCACTTGGTCAGGAGAGAACGTGGCCGGTCCGTGCATTAACGGTCCATGCTCTGACCGATTTGCAGAGACCTCTGCATGAGCCCTTAGATAATTCACTATACTACATATGTAGAACAGCATATTCTCAATATATATTTTTTAGCTATCACAGTAACTGTATCAGACAGCAGAAAAAATGTAACTTATTTATACTGTTTGGTGAACACGATACTATACAGTACAGACCAAAAGTTTGGACACACCTTCTCATTTAAAGATTTTTCTGTATTTTCATGACTATGAAAATTGTACATTCACACTGAAGGCATCAAAACTATGAATTAACACATGTGGAATTATATACTTAACAAAAAAGTGTGTAACAACTGAAATTATGTCTTATATTCTAGGTTCTTCAAAGTAGCCACCTTTTGCTTTGATGACTGCTTTGCACACTCTTGGCATTCTCTTGATGAGCTTCAAGAGGTAGTCACCGGAAATGGTTTTCACTTCACAGGAGTGCCCCATCAGATTTAATAAGTGGGATTTCTGGCCTTATAAATGGGGTTGGGACCATCAGTTGTGTTGTGCAGAAGTCTGGTGGATACACAGCTGATAGTCCTACTGTATAGACTGTTAGAATTTGTATTATGGCAAGAATAAAGCATCTAAGTAAAGAAAAACGAGTGGCCATCATTACTTTAAGAAATGAAGGTGAGTCAGTCCGAAAAATTGGGAAAACTTTGAAAGTGTCCCCAAGTGCAGTTGCAAAACCATCAAGCGCTACAAAGAAACTGGCTCACATGAGGACCGCCCCAGGAAAGGAAGACCAAGAGTCACCTCTGCTTCTGAGGATAAGTTTATCCGAGTCACCAGCCTCAGAAATCGCAGGTTTACAGCAGCTCAGATTAGAGACCAGGTCAATGCCATACAGAGTTCTAGCAGCAGACACATCTCTACAACATCTGTTAAGAGGAGACTTTGTGCAGCAGGCCTTCATGGTAAAATAGCTGCTAGGAAACCACTGCTAAGGACAGGCAACAAGCAGAAGAGACTTGTTTGTGCTATGGAACACAAGGGATGGACATTAAACCAGTGGAAATCTGTGGTTTGATCTGATGAGTCCAAATTTGAGATCTTTGGTTCCAACCACCGTGTCTTTGTGCGACGCAGAAAAGGTGAACGGATGGACTCTACTTGCCTGGTTCCCACCGTGAGGCATGGAGGAGGAGGTGTGATGGTGTGGGGGTGCTTTGCTGGTGACACTGTTGGTGATTTATTCAAAATTGAAGGCATACTGAACCAGCATGGCTACCACAGCATCTTGCAGCGGCATGCTATTCCATCCGTTTTGCGTTTAGTTGGACCATCATTTATTTTTCAACAGGACAATGACCCCAAACACACCTCCAGGCTGTGTAAGGGCTATTTGACCAAGAAGGAGAGTGATGGGGTGCTACGCCAGATGACCTGGCCTCCACAGTCACCAGACCTGAACCCAATCGAGATGGTTTGGGGTGAGCTGGACTGCAGAGTGAAGGCAAAAGGGCCAACAAGTTCTAAGCATCTCTGGGAACTCCTTCAAGATTGTTGGAAGATCATTTCCGGTGACTACCTCTTGAAGCTCATCAAGAGAATGCCAGGAGTGTGCAAAGCAGTCTTCAAAGCAAAAGGTGGCTACTTTGAAGAACCTAGAATATAAGACATATTTTCAGTTGTTTCACACTTTTTTGTTAAGTATATAATTCCACATGTGCTAACTCATAGTTTTGATGCCTTCTCAGTGCGAATGTACAATTTTCATAGTCATGAAAATACAGAAAAATCTTTAAATGAGGTGTGTCCAAACTTTTGGTCTGTACTGTATATATATGTTATATATATATATATATACATATATATATATTATGGGACATTTAGGCGACACTGAGAGGCTATACATCCATTCCCCATTCCTCCTTGGCGCATCTTTACTGCAAGGCACACGCTATTAATGGTTTGCTGTCATACTTTTTTAAATTTTGTTTTCAATCAACATTGATATTTGAAGATCTTTTACAAGAAAAAAAAAGTATAGAATAATTTATACATCTTTTATTCCTCTAAATATAACCTCTACATTTTCCCCGGACAGCAATTTCATGGTCTTGCAATGAAATAAAACAATCTGCTAAATATAGTAGCTTGGCTTCTGCAGAAGACACAGCTGTGCGGACAAAATTACCCAGGAACTATTTTTAATTCTGTGGATATAATAGCCAAAGCATTTCACGGCACAATAGAGCCATTGGCAAAATGTTTTTAATGTCTTCTGATTTGGTTTGTTACATTGGGTTAGATGTAGAGGTACAAGTCATGTCTGTAAGTGCACACAACTCTTCAGACAAGAGCAGTGACGAGGGGACGATCATTCTCGGTAATGGGGGGTTTCAATCACGATTTTAGTCTGGTATACCGATGTCACGTAGTCTGATATGTTGGATTGTTTAGTTACTAATCGGGAGTAGTGATTGCCTTAATTAAAAAATCTGCTGTAATGAAGCACAGATTGTCACCTCTAGACTTGCTCCATCATTATCTGTTTATTATCAGAGATTTATTGTCATTTTTCTGGTTAATAAATGGCATTGGTTTTCACCTATGACCCAGTACTAATTTCTTTCTCCACTCTCCACTATCTCGCCAGCCCAAAATGAATGTTCTCCACCTGAGCATCATTTTAAACCTTTCACTCCATGGTCATGTTCCTTTTTTTTTTCACTCCCCTTCTTCCTAAAGTCATACTTTTTTTTTATTGTTCTGTTAATATAGCCATATGAGGGCTTTTTTTGCGGGACACGTTGTACTTTTGAATGACACCATTCATTTTACCACATAGTGTATTGTAAAACAAGAAAATTTCCAAGTGTGTTGAATTTGCAAAAAAAAAAAAAAAAAGTTCAATTTCACAATTGTTTCTTTGGATTTTTTTTATGTACCATGTTGCCTATATGATAAAACTGAACTGGCAATATAATTCTCCAGGTCAGTACAAGTACAAAGATACCAAATGTGTAGTTTTTAATTAAGTGGTCAGAAATAATTTGGAAATTTGTAGGGAAAAAAATAGTTTTTGTGGCCATTTTTGTACCATTTTCATTTTTCAGGATCTGGGGCTCTATGAGGGCTTATTTTTTACACCCTGACCAGACCTTTTTATGGATACCATTTTGGGGTAGATATGATGTTTTGATCGCTTTTATTACAATCTTGCGGCAGCCAAAAAACATAATTCTGTCAATTTGATTTATTTTCTTGTTACTCCGTTTACCAATCGGATTGATTTTATTTTATATTTTGGTGGATCGGACTTTTACGAACGCAGCAATACCAAATATGTGTCTTTTTTTTTTTTATGGGGCAAAAGGGGGTGATTTGAACTTTTTTTTTTTTCATATTTTTACTTTTTAATAGATTTAATAGTCCCCTTAGTGGACTTGAAGCTGCAATCATCTGATCAATTGTGCTATACGAAGAAGTCCTGGCACCAGAGCCTTCAGATCGAGAGGGGTTTGTTCTACAGGTGGCCAACAAGGTTTAATTATATTTGTAGCCTTTAGGCCTCTTTCACACATCCGTTTTTTTGTATCAGGCATGATCCGTCGAACACCTGAAGGGACGGATCCGGCGCTGAAATAAAAAAACTGATGCAACGGATCCGTTTTTTCGCTGGATCCGACCTGAACTTTTGAACCCAGAAAAAGAGGGTTTTGGATGCCCGGAGACACTGGAAAATGTAGTAGTAGTAGTAGTAGTAGTAGTAGTAGTAAGACCCTGATTTCCAGAATCCGGATCAGACTTTTGACGGATTGCACAAAATTCTGATCCGGTTCCATTGCCTTCTATTGTTTCCGGCCGCCTGATGCGCCAGGCAGCTCCGGTAAACAAAAAAAACATTACATGCTCCGTTTTGTCCGGCCGCCGGAATGTACATTTCCGCCGGATCCGGACAAAAACGGATACAACGCAATGACATCAGGCACGATCCGGCGCTAATGAAAGTCAATGGTAAAAAAAACGCATCCGGTACCGGATCCGTTTTTTTACCAACACGCCGGATCATGCCTGATGCAAAAAAACGGATGTGTGAAAGAGGCCTTACCCAGCACTTTGCGGGGCTTAAGGCCCCCATACACATTAGACTAACGTCGGCCAAACTTGCCAATATCACCGGGCACAGACAACACTCTTTGTACTAAGGATCCCAACAGACGATGTTGGGGGGAGATAAGGATCCGACATGTCCGATTCTGCACTGCCGATCCTCTTGTCCTCTAGGGATGAGCTGCTGCCAGAGATGACCGCAGCGCTCAGCAGAACGAGCACGCCGTGTATGGGAGCCAACCTCCGCAGGTAAATGCCAGTATAATTCTAGGGTGATTTTTTTTTTTTTCTATCCCCCGTCAAAATAAAAACAAAAATATCTGATTGTTGGGGTCATGACTATAATTGTTTCTAGTTTCTATACTTGAATAAAATTTTTCTTTGCAGTATTAATGAAGGTTTTATTTTATATGATTTATCTAAAAAATTGGGTGCTTTATTCAGTGAGTCACTAAGAAATCTTTTTGGTACTTATCCAGAATACGGTGACTTATCGTAAACGCTTTGATAAATCAGTGCCCTAATGTATATGGCCGAGTTCACTGCGTACTATCTAAAGATTGAATTCAGCTTTGTTGTCTTATCAAACTCGCCCCAGCTACAATTAATAGCACAATTAACTCTTTAAGCTGATTTATGATTTCCAACTCTCTTCTGACTATACAGGATGACATATTTAGTCCTTGCAGCTAAATATATTTCTTTTGAATTGTTATTCCTCATATGAGTTTTATCTCTATTCCTTCCATCCTCTTACACATATTGGAAATCACATCAGGGACTGGGAGCAAATCATATCCGCTCTATTGTATAGAAGGCTTCGAGGGAGCTTTATCTAGAATTTTGTGAAAGATTGTTTGCTTATCCTCTATATGACAGATTGGGACTTTATGTCCTGTGCTTGTGTGATGCACATTTATTTATGCTACCTCCATACAAATAGGCCTTCTCTATAACCATGCTATGTCTGCAATTAAGGCAAGGGCTTCATTACGCTTTGATGCTATATTGAATGCAGAAATAAATTCTGGACGTTTTCACATTTTTTTTTTATTTTCGTCTGTTTGTTTCAAAATTGGCCTAAAAATAACTCTGGCAGCTGGATATTCTTGTCTAATCAGTGCTTGGTGTTTTTCCACAATTTCTGGGCTGTATGTCCACCTTCTTTTTGAGGATTAACTATAAGTTCTCCATAGGATTGAGATCTGGGGAATTTCTTGGGGATGGAGTGAAAATGTCATTGTTTTGTTCACCTAGCCACATAGTTATGACTATTGCCTTGTGACATAGTGCTTCAGAATGCTGGAAAAAGAGTCGTTCATTAAATTGCTCCTGGATTGTTGGGAGAAGTGGCTCTTGGAGGATGTTTTGATACCATTCTTTATTCATTGTCAGTGTTCTAAGGCAAAATTGTGAGTGAGCCCACAACACTTTAATGAAACGCAACCCTTCACGTGAATGGTTTCAGGATGCTTTACTGATGACATGACACAGGACTAGTGATGAGCCACCCCCCGTAGTGTTCGAGTTCGGTTCGCCGAACAGCCGTGTGTTCGACGAACTGTTCATCGAACTGTTCGTCGAACACCATTAAAACCAATGGCAGGCAAACCAAAACACAGAAACACAAAGAAAACACATAGAAAACACTTCAAAGGTGTCCAAAAGCTGACAAATTGCTCACAAGACACAACTAACACATGGAAAAGTGACAAGTACATATAGTCATGCGAAAAGAAAAGAGGTGGAGGAGTAAAAGGAGGGGGAGACACAGATATAGGCATGTCATGCCCTTCTAAAACCAAAAAAGTGCCAAGCCGACACGGCCAGTCCATTCCTGCCCGTGCGACCTGCGTGTCGCCGGGTTTGTGCCAGAGCTGCGGTGGACCCTGACGGCCAGCCCCCCTCTCCCAATACTGGTGCCTGTCCGCTGGTGGGTCGAGCGAGGCCCCCTGCGGTGGAGGCAGGTCTAATCTTTTTTATTTAAATTGTCTCTCTAATTTGAATGAGTACACTATAAATCCTTTTACAAGGATCTATTGGAGGGCGCGTCTCATGCCAGCAGCTGCGGTAATGCCAGGTCCAGTAGCATCCAGTAAAGCTGCTGCAGTTAAAAAGCTTTTATAAGGATCGAGCTTGGCGGTCCACCGCAAGGCGTCCTACCGCCACTCACAGCCCCTGTGCCTTGGGGTGCCTCCCCGATGCTCTTCACTGATTTTCCCGGGGGCCCGAAGCATTTCCTTTGAAAAAATTAAGTGTCCAAAGTACAGGTGGTGTAGCTTGCTTAACAGCTGGGTTAATCCTCTGACTAGCAGACACTGCTACTAGGCCCAAAATTATTGTCTAAGTTAGATGCAGTTAAAAATTTGTAATTATATCTACAGCCGGTGGCTACTCCGCTGACTAGCAGACACTCAGGCTTTGGAGCAGACCTCTGATTCCCAGGCTATAGTATGAGTAAACAGCTCTAGTCTTCACATTCAACCATCTGTGTTACCCCAAGCCATAGTGTATGTAGTTTCTTACGGTTAAAAGGGGGGTGGGGAAAGACCCAACCCACCTGTAATTGACAATGCCAACGTCACGTAAAACACAGCAAGGGGACTCCAAAAAGAGTCTCCATTTTTTCCAAAAATTTTGGGCACAGACACCACTTAAGTAGCATCAATTGCCCCAGAGTTGCTTAAAATGGTTGGTGAGGTGATTTTACCAAATCCTCATGCTTTTACTCTCCCCAGGATGACACAGGGATAGAAAAGTCCTTGCGGATCCATGATTTGTTCATCTTTATGAACGTGAGTCTGTCTACATTCTCAGTGGACAGCCGCGTGCACTTATCTGTCAGCACACTACCAGCAGCGCTGAACACACGTTCAGAGAGAACGCTGGCTGCGGGGCATGACAAGATCTCCAAGACGTGAGTGGCGAGCTCCGGCCATTTATCCAGATTGGAAGCCCAAAAAGAGCAAGGGTCCAGTAACACAGTTATGGCTTCGATGTTCAGTTGGAGATACTCCTGTACCATCGTCTCTAGGCGTTGACTATGTGTCTGACTTCTTGTCTCCTGTGGCCTTGCAAAGGATGGGCTAAAAAACTGGTGAAAGGATTCCGCAAAATGGCTGTGAACACTAGCAGATACTGTGTTTCTGTTACGGTTTGAGTGCTGAAGACTCGACAGTCCCACGGTTGGCAAGTTAGAACTGTGAGATTCACTACGTGCACCACTGGTGTTTTGTGGAAAAGCACATGTAAGATTCTGCAACAGTCTTTGCTGATACTCCTGCATGCGTGAATCCCTTTCTATGGCTGGAATTATTTTGGCAAATTTACTTTTGTACCGGGGATCTAACAGTGTGGCTACCCAGTAGTCAGGATTATTTTGAATTCTGACAATTCGAGGGTCATGTTGCAGGTAGTGCAGCAAGAAGGCACTCATGTATTTGCTCATCCGGGAGCCCTAAGTCCCTGTTGTGTTGGTGGCGAGGTACGACTCATGCTTCCTTCCTCTGCCCTCTCCCCCCAACCTCGCACAACAGAAATGTGATCAAGGTCTCCCTCATCTGATGAGTCTTCCATGCCCATCGCCAGTTCGTCATCCACTTCTTCCTGGGCTCCTGCACCTTCCTCACTAGTTTGGCTGCTACCATGCGCCCTGGTTAATCCCTCTCCCCCACCCTCCCATGCCAGCCGCCTTGGTGCTGCCGACCGTCTGGACCTTGCAGATGTTAGCCCTTCCGCATACAACTCCTCCTCCTCTACTTCCTCCACCTCCTCTTGTTCCACCACCTGACTCTGAATTCTGTTTAACATCTGCTCCAGCATGTAAATCACCGGAATAGTCCTGCTGATAATGGCATCGTCAGCACTAAACATCTTCGTGGCCATTTCAAAACTGTGCAGAAGGGTGCATAGGTCCCTGATCTGAGACCACTCCTCCAGTGTGATTTGCCCACCTCTGGATCTCGTTGGCCCAGGCTATAATTCAGTACGTATTGCACCAGGGCTTGTCGGTGCTGCCACAGTCGCTGCAACATGTGCAGAGTTGAATTCCACCGTGTTGGCACATCGCATTTTAGCCGGTGAAGTGGCAGGCCCAACGACTTCTGTAGAAGATGTAAGTCGCTGAGCTGCGGGATGCGAACGGCGGAAGTGAGCACACAGCTCTGCAGAAGGCCATGTAGTCCGGGATAGTGGGCTAAAAATTGCTGGACAACCAGGTTCAACAAGTGAGCCATACAAGGCACGTGTGTGACATTGCCCCGGCGAAGGGCCGCACCCAGGTTTGCGGCATTGTCGCACACGGCCTTCCCTAGTTGCAGGTCCAGTGGAGACAACCATTCATGAAACTGGTTCTCCAGAGCTGACCACAACTCCTCAGCTGTGTGACTCACATTTCAACGTAAAAACCGCCTGATTACGTTGAGCCCTTCTGCCAGCATAGCAAGGAGGTGTGCTGCAGGATCCCTTCTGCACAGTTAGAAAGCCCGTGGCATGAACAGACAGGCTTTGGGTGCAGGTGGAGGACCGAGAGGAGGTTGAGGCAGAAGCTGTGGAGGAACTTCGAGATAAAGAGAATTGACGCACAACTCGTGGGGATGGCAAGACTTGTACAGCAGCCCCTTGTCCTGTTGTCACCATAGTTACCCAGTGCCCAGTCAGCGACATGTAATGCCCCTGTCCATGCCTACTCGTCCAAGTGTCTGTGGTGAAATGCACCCTGTCACACACTGAGTTTCTCAAAGAAGCGGTGATGTTGTGTGCGACATGCTGGTGGAGCGCAGGCACACCATTCTTTGAGAAGTAGTGCCGACTGGGCATTTGGTACTGGGGCACTGCGACGGACATAAGGGCTCGAAAATCCTCTGTGTCCACAAGGCGGAAAGGCAGTATTTCTGTAGCCAAGAGCTTGCAGATGGTGAAATTCAACCTCTTAGCTTTCTCATGGCTAGGAGGAAATGGTCTTTTACTTGTCCACATCTGAGTGACCGAGTGCTGGCTGTTGTGCGTAGACGGGGTTGAGTAGGGTGTCCCCGACAACTGACGGTCTGTGAGGAAGATGCAGGCGCAAAAGTTAGGTTGCCTTGATCCAAAGGTGGTGCTCTCGATGTCGGAGAGCGCTCAACACCAGCTGGTGTTTCCACTTCCAAATGAACTGATGACCTGTCAATCTGATTGGCTGTTGCTGGTAAAGAGGTGCCAGGTCTGAGTCTCAAAACAGGTCTGACTGCTGTCCCCCCAGTCACAGAGGATGAAGAGGCCGCGGTCGCGGATGCACAAGATGGGGCAGACGGTTGGGCCGGCCGCTAGGCCACATTGTAGCACAGTGAGCTTGCCACTGCAACTTATGCTTCATATCCATGTGACGGTTCATGCATGAAGTACTCAAACTATGAATTGTTTGGCCTCTACTTAGCTTTTGGTCACAAATGTTACAGATAACACGAGTTGGATCATCCTTATCAATGTAAAAAAATGCCCAGGCTATGCAAGGCTTGGAACCCATGCGACCTGAAGAGCCACCTTGACTTGTGGTCAGAGGCAGAGTTGTGGTTGAGGATGCAGTTGGTGAATTGCTTCCAGTACTACGTCTCTGTCCAGGAAGGCGCACCCTGACCTCGTCGTCACTCGAATCCTCCTCCACCTCCTCTGCTGACCTCATCGACTGTCTCACTGTGGGTTGACAGTAAGTGGGATCTACAACCTCGTCATCATCACCCTGTGTGTTCTCACCCCCCGTCGTCCTCAGAGCCAACCTCTTCCTGCCCTGACACAAAACTCAAGTTATCGCTCACATCTGGTATTTGAGTCTCATCATCATCTTCCTCATTGTCTCCACTAACAGGAGTTACAGTTTGGGAACGAGGGTCTGCATTATGCTCAGAACCTTCTTCATCAGGTCCTGGATCAGACTCATAAACATTCTGGGCATCAGTGCAGATCATTTCCTCGTCTGGATTCACAGAAGCTGTGGAGACGACCTCTGATTCCCAGGCTATAGTATGAGTAAACAGCTCTGCAGACTCAACCATCTGTTCTACCCCATACTCAGACGGGCAGTTGGAGACTTGGGTGCTGTGAGGAAGCAAGTGCGATTGGGGTGACACCTCTGAGGACTGGAGTTTTTGTGTTGTTGAGGTGGAGAGGCGACTTAAAGGAGCACTTGATATCTGTTGAAGCACCTTATTTTTTTGTGCCTCATCTGGAATTTGTAGCGATGGGCGTGCCCGTAAGAAAGGGATCGTACCACATTGTCCACTAAAAGAAGTAGACATCTTAGTTTGACTGGAAGATGGTCTTTCTTCTGCAGATGTTACTGTTGCTTTAACACCTACCCCACGGACACAACATTTTTTTCCCTTCACAACGCGCCAATTCCCCTCTCCACCAGCAGGCCTTTGCCACTCATTTTGGTGGTTATCTAATTGACAACTGTGGAGTTGTTTCCACAAAAAACGATGGCTGCAAAAAATTCTTAGTATTTGAACGCGGGTGGAGCTTTGTATAGATGGCCTAATACAATGAGTACCACAGACTGCTACTATGCCCAAAATTATTGTCCAAGCAACATGCAGATAGAATTTTTTTTTTTTTTAAGGCTGGTGGACCTTTGTAGAGATGGCCTAATTCAATGAGTACCACAGACTGCTACTATGCCCAAAATTAGTGTCCAGGCAACATACAGATATAATTTTTTTTGTTTTTTAAGGCTGGTGGACCTTTGTAGAGATGGCTAATACAATGAGTACCACAGACTGCTACTATGCCCAATTATTGTCCAAGCAACATGCAGATAGATTTTTTTTTTTTTTTTTTAAGGCTGGTGGACCTTTGTAGAGATGGCCTAATACAATGATTTACCACAGACTGCTACTATACCCAAATTATTGTTCAAGCAACATGCAGATAGATTTTTTTTTTTTTTTAAGGCTGGTGGACCTTTGTAGAGATGGCCTAATACAATGAGTACCACAGACTGCTACTATGCCCAAAATTATTGTCCAAGCAACATGCAGATAGAATTATTTTTTTGTTTTTTAAGGCTGGTGGACCTTTGTAGTGATGGCTTAATACAATGAGTACCACAGACTGCTACTATGCCCAAAATTATTATCCAAGCAACATGCAGATAGAATTATTTTTTTGTTTTTTAAGGCTGGTGGACCTTTGTAGAGATGGCCTAATACAATGAGTTCCACAGACTGCTACTATGCCCAAAATTATTGTCCAAGCAACATGCAGATAGAATTATTTTTTTGTTTTTTAAGGCTGGTGGACCTTTGTAGAGATGGCCTAATACAATGAGTACCACAGACTGCTACTATGCCCAAAATTATTGTCCAAGCAATATGCAGATAGAATTATTTTTTTGTTTTTTAAGGCTGGTGGACCTTTGTAGTGATGGCCTAATACAATGAGTACCACAGACTGCTACTATGCCCAAAATTATTGTCCAATCAACATGCAAATAGAATTTTTTTTTGTTTTTTAAGGCTGGTGGACCTTTGTAGTGATGGCTTAATACAATGAGTACCACAGACTGCTACTATGCCCAAAATTATTGTCCAAGCAACATGCAGATAGAATTATTTTTTGTTTTTTAAGGCTGGTGGACCTTTGTAGAGATGGCCTAATACAATGAGTTCCACAGACTGCTACTATGCCCAAAATTATTGTCCAAGCAACATGCAGATAGAATTATTTTTTTGTTTTTTAAGGCTGGTGGACCTTTGTAGAGATGGCCTAATACAATGAGTACCACAGACTGCTACTATGCCCAAAATTATTGTCCAAGCAATATGCAGATAGAATTATTTTTTTGTTTTTTAAGGCTGGTGGACCTTTGTATGATGGCCTAATACAATGAGTACCACAGACTGCTACTATGCCCAAAATTATTGTCCAATCAACATGCAAATAAATTATTTTTTTTTTTTTTTTATAAGGCTGGCGGACCTTGTAGATGGCCTAATACAATGAGTACCACAGACTGCTACTAGCCCAAAATTATTGTCCAAGCAACATGCAGATAGATATTTTGTTTTTAAGGCGGGGACCTTGAGAGATGGCCTAATCAATGATACCACAGACTGCTACATGCCAAAGTTAGTGTCCAGCAACATGAGATAGAATTTTTTTTTTTTTAAGCTGGTGGAGCTTGTAAGATGCCTAATAAATAGTAGCACACACTGCTACTAGCACACATTATTGACAGGAAGATGCAGCGAATAATTAGGAGTGATTGACGCTGATGTAGCTGACAAAAAGTGATAGCAACTGCTGTAACCCCGAAAAGGCTGCAATTACAAATAATCACTGTCCCAAGTTGACCTATCTGTCTATTTAAGAGTGAGCACAGACCTGCCTGCTAAAACTGCTAGGAACTGATGTAACGTAGCCCTCAAAAGGGCTGCAATTATGAACTAGTCCCTACTCCCTAAACGTTCCTCTCTATTTCTCAGCGATTTCGCTTGCAAGTTGCTGTTGCACAATTCACACACAATATAGCGCTAACAGCAGCAGTGCCGTCTAACACTGAGCTGCAGCACGGAGAAAATGGTGGCGAGGGGGGAAATGGCTGGGTCTTATAGGGCAAGGACATGTGATATACACAGCCAATGACACATGCCCTTGCTTGTGTGAAAAAAGCACCTCGCTCCGTGTGAGCGCTGCTGATAGGCTGACAGACTGCACCGCCCACTGGAAATGTGGGAAAGAGAAAAAAAAATGGAGATCTTATTATCTCTGCAGAGATCCATGCTATGCCCCTCCCCCCACCATGCTGGACACTCAAAATGTGTATTAACAGTGATTCTCAGCATAACTGTGAAAAAATCCAGTGACGATTTAGGTGCACGAACAGTTATCGAACATAATCTCGAACAGCCAGATTTTTTCCAAATCGTTCGGGTTCGTCGAACACCGCCCAAAACAGCTCGAATTTGAAATTGGCGAACAGTTCTAGTCGAACACCGCTCATCTCTACACAGGACTCATGATAATGCTCACCCATCCTTTTCCAGACAATCATTCTTCTTGATGTCCCAAACAGTCTGAAGGGGGCTTCATCAAAGGAAATAACTTTACCCAAGACATCTGCAGTCCAATCCCACTACTTCCAGCAGAATGTCATCCTTGCTGTTTTTCTTGGGAGAAATGGCTTCCTTGCTGTCTGTCTTGACACCAGGCCAGCGTCCAAAAGCCTGCAACTCACTGTACATTCAGATGCACTGACACCTGCCTGCTGCCATTCCTGAGCAAGCTTTGCACTGGTGTTGGACTGATTCCATAGCTGAAAACTCTTTATGATGTGACTCTATTCTCTTCTGGACTTTTTGGGGCACTCTGAAGCTTTCTTCATAGCAATGGAATCTTTTTGCTTTTGAAGTTCTTGATGATCTCCATAAATGGTAATTTAGGGGCAATCTTACAACAGCAATGATCTTGCCAGTGAAGCCCTCTTGATGCAAAGCAATGATGATTCCATGTGTTTTCTAAGAGGTAACCATGTTTAACAGAAGAAGACAATTATTTCAAGCACCAGCCCAGTTTTGAAGAAACCAGTCTGCTTTTATAATTCAATCAGCATGGCAGTGATATCAGATGCTTTGTAGTGATGAGTGAGTATACTCGTTGCTCAGGTGATTTAATTTCTGTTGCCGCAGCTGCATGATTTATGGCTGCTGGACAGCTCACATACATGTGAGGAATGCCTGTTTGTTAAGATATCCCCACATATATTCAGGCTGTCAAATAGCTGCAAATCATGCAGCTGCATCATCAGAAACTAAATCTCCGAGCACTTCCAAATACTCGGAGATCACTCGAGTTTGCTCGGGAAAACCCGAGCAATGAGTATACTCGCTCATCACTACTGCTTTGTCCTCGCTAAAACTTTTTCCTGAGCTAAAGAGTTGATCACTGAAATAATGTAAGAAGGTGATTTTGTATCAGTGAAAATGTGTTTGTATGTATGTATGAGTGTGTATATATATATATATATATATATACATATTACAATTTCATAATGTTTTGCAATACATCTCATTTGTCTTCATAACATACAAACACACACAAATTTCCACTATAGTGGCATACATATAACGGCATTATAGTGTTGATAAAATTGCCACTATAAAGACCAAAGCTGAAAATTTTGTGAAAATTAAAATCTACTGCATGAAGACTTTGTAGGAGTAAGCAGAATGGCTATATTTGTAGACATTGTTTTATTAAAGGCCATAAATGCTGTGTGAACCATTGCTTGAACTTTAGACTTTAGTCCCCTAGTGCCTGCATGTTTGTAAGGCCGGGGTCACACATGTGACGAAGTCGTCCGACACTCGCATGTGAAATCCCAGCTCTGGCGCCGGCACTTGAGAGTGCAGCGAGCGGCTGCATAGAACTACATGCAGCCGCGCACTCCACTCCCGAGTGCCGGCGCCAGAGCTGGGATTTCACATGCGAGTGTCGGACGACTTCGTCGCATGTGTGATCCCGGCCTAAGGGTGATTTTACACCACTTGGCTTGCGGCATTTGTTTGCTGATCAATGGTCATTTAGTAGGCTGTTTAGGGCAGACCGCATTTAATATGCACAAAGATTAGTAATCCTTCTGGGCTCATAAGTTGCAATTGTTCTCGGCAGCACAGGTCCTTTTTACACAGGACGATGTACTGCTGACTGATCTTTTAGGCTATGTGCACACGTTCGGGAATTGCAGCGAAAATTTCCGCGGCAATCCCGCACCTCTCTTCCGCGGAAAATACACATTTTATAGGTATGCGTATTCCCGCCAGAAACTAGCGTTTTGCAAGCGTAATTAGCTTGCAGAATGCTAGCGTTTTCCTAGCGATCTGTAGCATCGCTTGGAAAACTGATTGACAGGTTGGTCACACGAGTCACACATAGTGTTTGACAAGTGTGAACAACTTTTTACTATTGATGCCGCCTATGCCGCATCAATAGTAAAAAGATCTAATGTTAAAAATAATAAAAAACATAAAAAATCGTGACATTCTCACCTTCTGGCGGCCCCCTCAGCCTTCCCGCCTCTCAGCGATGCTCCCGGCCAATCCCGTTCCCAGGCGTGCTTAGCGACAATGACCCCAGATGATGTAGCATCATGCGAGACCGATACGTCATCTCTGGTCATTGTCGCTAAGGACGCCTGGGAACGGGATTGGCCGGGAGCGTCGCTGAGAGGCAGGAAAGCTGCGGGGCCGCCGGAAGGTGAGAATATCACGATTTATTATTTTAATTATTGTTTTAATATGGATATGGTACCCAGGCCTAGAGGAGAGTCTCCTCTCCTCCAGACCCTGGGTACCATCCGCACATGACAGCTCACTTTGCACATGGTGGGCATAGCCACATCCGGAAAGTAAGCGGTTCAATGCATTCCTATGGCGGCGGAATCGCCGCGTTTCCAGAAAAAGAATGAACATGCTGCGTTTTTTTCCGCGATGCGTCTTTTTCTCGGAAAAAAATGCAGCATGTGCACAGAAATTGCGGAATGCATTCTACTAATAGGATGCTTAATGCATGTGTTTTTTCAGTGGAAAACCGCCGCAAAAACGCGAAAAATCCTCAACGTGTGCACATAGCCTTAAGCTTGGGGTGGGGGAATGTTTTTTCTGCCAATGGCCATTTGGATATTTATGCTATCCTTCAGGGACCTCACAAATCACGCTTCTACAAAGTATGTCCTAACGCTGGCACTGGTGTCCGGACGTAATCTTTCATTGCACGCGAGTCAAAGTTCAATAGTGAACACTGCACGCTCATAGAGCAAGAAGAAACTAAAGGGTTGGCGGCTGGCAAAATACAGAGTCCCTCCCAAGCACTGGATTCCTGGGAATCTGCCCGAGGGCTGTAAACGGCCCGAAGGCCTGAGGTTCCCCACCCCTGCTTTAAGCATACCAAAAAATCATTTCACTTAGCTTATTCGTCATGTGATCGGCAGCCGTTTAAGAATACATGATTATAAAGAGTGTTACCAGGAATTCTTTCCCAATAATCCTGTAGTAAAGAAAGGAGAGGTTTGTGGATGGTTTCCGCGCTTGCTGATCAGTGATGAGACATATATCCCAGATTGTCAAACAAAATAGTGGTTTATTCTACGCGTTTCAAAGTACTAAAGACTTCTTAATCAGGAAAGACCAAAAGGCAGCAAAAGTACCAGTTAAATAGTATGCAGATTTCAAATGTGAGCGCCAAAAAAACATGTGACAGATGTCCGTTAAATGGTGCTTGGTGACAACACTTATTTTGTCAAATTAGCATGGAATAAGAATTCCTCAATTAGAGTTATAGTAAAGACCCCATGTTCTAGAATATGAGCCCTTTTATAGCTTAGTAATGCAATCACCTTTAATATGGTCATGTGCATGAAGCCTAATAACTAAGTAGTAATAGGACCAGAAAAGTTGTATGCAGAGTTAACATTGTCTTCTTGTTCAGTACATTGCTTCATATATGATCATATCAGACACAGCTGATAACATCTGACCCTCCAAAGTCTCAGGCTTCGAAAAAATCCTAAGCTCCATCCACAATGATGACTTATTATTTACTATTATAGCGCCATTTATTTGATGGCACCTTACTATACTTGTTTTTTATTATGTATACCCCTCCTGACATGTAATCTTAAACAATACAAGTCATGACTGGTACAGGATGAGAGAGGATCATGCCCGCGAGGGCTCACAATCTACAAGGCATGGGTGAGGATACAGTAGGTGAGGGTAGAGCTGGTCGTGCAGCGGTTTGGTGGTTACTGGAGGGTGTAGGCTTGTCGGAGGAGGTAGGTCTTCAGGTTCCTTTTGATGGTTTCCACGGTAGGCGAGAGTCTGATATATTGGGGTAGAGAGTTCCAGAGTAGGGGGATGCGCGGGAGAAGGCTTGTATGCGATTGTGGGAAGAGGAGATTAGAGGGGAGTAGAGAAGGAGATCTTGTGAGGATCGGTGGTTGCGTGCAGGTAACCACCGGCAGACGAGGTCACAGATGTATGGAGGACACAGGTTGTTGATGGCTTTGTATGTCATGGTTAGGGTTTTGAACTGGAGTATCTGGGTAATGGGGAGCCAGTGCAGGGATTGACAAAGGGGAGAGGCCGGGGAATAGCAGGGGGACAGGTGGTTTAGCCGGGCATATAGGTAAAATAGGCTTTAAAAAAGACACATATTAACGGAAGTATTAGGCACAAATGCAAAACATCAAGGTGCCAATTCAATAAGACTGGTGCATAAAATAAGTTTTGTGCCCCTCCATGTTCCCCTGACTTCCTGACTAGAGTAATATTTATAATATTTATATATGTACAAAACACCATAAATTCTAATGAATTGGATGGGTGCGCTCACACCCCGCCCCGGCTCCTCCCAGCTCTGCCTATTTTGGTGGCGGTGATTTATACTGATGTGAAAATGCCAAGTTGCAACATTGCAAAAAGTCACAATGATGAATTGGGCCCATCATGTTTTCTATGTGCAACTTTCTAATAGACTTTAATATGTATGTGCTAGCTATTCTCTTTCCAGGTAATACTTTGTCATGCTGCAAGTATGAGGGACCAAATAAAAAATGCTCAGTGAGGCTTCTGTTATTATAATCCATTTTAAGTTGACTTTGGCAGCCATACATTGCTATATGACCCTTCTGATGTCACCTAATTCACCCAAATGGTTAAACATTTATATTCATTTTCTTAGAATTAATGTACTTTGCAGCCAGAAAATGGGACACATAAAATTGGTAATTTTATGTCCATAGCCGTGCGAATTGTGCATTTTGATTAGTAAACCACAACTTACACGTTAAGAAACAGTGTTTTCCATTTACTATGTATAGTTATAGGAAAAATGTTTTGCTGTTATGGATGGAGCATCATTTTAGAAAAGAAACCAAAACACATTTGCAGTGTAAATCTGAAAAATTGTGAAAGCATCATTAAATTTTTAGCAGCTTCATCTAACAAGTGAGAACATTACGTTCTTTATATGTTTTAATTAAACCAGCATGAAAATCATTCCTCAGCACAGGAAAAATGAGACTTGCTTCTATTTCAGTACAACATGCAGTGCCTGTCTTCCTCTGCGTTACTTGTTAAGTGCCTATTATCTCACAGCTCTGCATATGCTCCACAACGTAAATATGGGTTGTTGGGGAGGGACGAGGACCCTTGTCAAAAGCAGATGTGCCTTTGGTATTGAGACTCCCCCAAGTTATTTGAACATTGAGATCATGTAAAAATCTTGAGAACAAATGTAGCGTTCCTCCACAGTATTGTAAGATTTGCAGAAAAATCCACTGTGGGCATGGCGAGTGAATAAACCCTATACTATGGTGTTATTTAAAGGGTTTTCCTGTCTTATAAAAACAAACCACACAGAAAACTAAGCTATATGCATCTGATTCCTCACCAAGTGGTATCACAATAGATCACTTATGTTAGTTATATTGCACCGCCTTTGTTTTGATACCCACTGTGGGCAGGATATAAAGTAGATTTACATGCTTAGGAAAAACAAATGTAACTACATTTGTGTCTGTTTCTCACTAAGGCTATGTGCACACGTAGCGTTTTTTAAGCGTTTTTGCCGCGTTTTTACACGGCGTAATCGCTTAAAAACAGTCACAAAACGCATCCCATGCAATCCTATGGGATTACGCATTGCTGTGCACATGCGTATTTTTGCGGAGCGAAATCGCTTTGCGTAAAAATAAGCAGCATGTCCATTCTTTTTTGCGTAATCGTGGCGATTACGCCGCCATTGGATTGCATTGAAAGCTCACTTTACTCATGTGGCTATGCCCACCATGCGTGAAGTGAGCTCTTCATGTACGGATGGTACCCAGGGTCTGGAGGAGAGGAGACTCTTCTCCAGGCCCTGGGTACAATATTCCTGTAAAAAATACAATTAAAATAAAAAATATTGATATACTTACCCTCCGTCGGCCCCTGGTGTCTTCCTGCTCCTCAGCGACGCTGCCGCCAAGTTACGTTCCCAGGCATGCATTGCGAGAATCACCCCAGATGACGTAGTGGTCGCATGATAATCTATTGTAAAGTTCAAAAATCGCTAGCCACAATTGCTTTATGGGTGGACACTCCCACTAGATATGAGCATATGTGCCTTTTTCTGTTAAGCATCTCCAACAGGTGTCCGGAGTCGTCGGGAACATGGAATGGACAGTGGAGGGGCATCTGTACCACCTTGATAAAATCTTGTAACTCCTCTCCTGTGATATCGAACATAATGACGACCTAAATGTAAATAAAAGGATCTTTGCTCTATCCTCTAGTGATAAGGATTTCCCCCAAGTCATTCTCCCACTTTGTGAAAAATAGTGGAAAATGGTGTAAGGGAGTTTGTCCCTCTTCGAAAAGTTTGAACAACAGAGTAACAGTGTGGTCTAGAGGGCTCGTTGATGTGCAAAGTGCTTCGAAGGGAGTCTGGGATCTACCAATGTTGGTTTGTTTAGCTATTATATTTATAAAACTTTTCAATTGTTTGAAGAAGAACCAAGCACCTATAGGTGGCTCTTCACCCTGAAATATTTCTTGGAGAGATTTTATTCCAGTTTGATTTAAATACTCATATATAATGGGTCGTGAACTTCTGGGTTTATTTAAATAGGTCACCTTGTTTACCCTGTAGGGAAAGCTGGGTTGTCGTATATAGGAGTCAGTGGACGAGGAGATTATGAAATTTGGAGACCCCCGTTTCCTTATTTGATGGGTAATATCATGTTTTAGTAAGGAAGGGTGACGAATCGCTTCTTCCTTCTTCTCCTTTTTGTGGACCAAAGGATTATTTGAAAATCATGACCGTTAAGGTCGTTTTCTAGGTTGACCCACTTCTTATTATTTTGCTATGAAATACACCCAGAATACATGTTCCAATTGATGCATAACTATTTAATGCAAAATCTGGAAGGCTGATTCCGCCAATTTGTTTCGATCGACTTAATAAAAAATATGAGATGCATGCTTGGTTGTGAGATCAAACAAATCGAGTAATCGCTTTTTTGAGACGGGAGAAGGAAGAGGCGGGTAAATATAAGGGAATTGTTTGAAAATAATATAGAAGACGTGGTAGTAAATCCATTTTAATGACATTTACCATGCTGAACCATGATAACTGTAGTTTGTGCCATTTCTTCAGGTCTGGAGATTTTTACAAGATTTGTATCAGCAGATTATCAGGAGCTGAGAATGGAGGTGAGGTGAACAATAGATTGGAGAGAGCTGACTGGGATATTAAGAGTTAATTCCTCTCTTCAAATGTAACTACTGCAGTCACTGGGCCAAGCTCCATAAAACTAGCTGTGCACTATGTTAGATTAAAGCTATCACAGCATGGGAATGTGCAAGTAATTTGCAAACCTGCTTATTTTCATGCTGTCCAATTAAGTAAAGCAATTTAAAAACATAAGAATACACCTTTAAATGATTTGAAGCAATTGACTAAGAAAGCTTGTATAACTTTAGTTTTTTTTTTAAATAAAGAGAACTTTTTTACATCAGCTGCGGTTACCCCACTTTATGGTTTCTTTACGTGACTAGTGTATGTCATGGACTGCACAGGGTTAAACTGTTCACTTTGTAAATGAAAGGTTGCCGATGTTTTGGGAATTACATGTCACTGTTGTAATCATCCAGGGGCGCAGTACTGTGCAGCCTCTGCTGATTTATTGTAGCTAGACAAAGTATATAATTAACCTTATCGATTGGCAGGTGGATTCCGGTTCTGTCGGAGGAGTGAACTACAGCCTTCACGCCTGCCAGCAGCACGCTCCCAACTATTGACCTGACTGCCTTGTTTTATTTCCTCCACACCCAGGTGCAGCCGCTGCTTTGTGTAACACCATTGATCTAATCTTGGCCGAGGTTAATGGCTGTACAGATAATTTGAGTAAATTATCGCTGTTACCTTAGAAACTATTAATTACATAAACAATAATTGGAGAGTAACCCCCAGTGTGATATAAACAGTAATGTGACTAACAAGGATCAGATGCAGGATGTACAGAACCATAGCTATACACACAAATGTCAGGATATTATGGCATGAACAGAAAATACTCCACAAGCAGAACTCGGTGTATACTTCTAATAGGACTGAGTTCACATTGTCGGACAGTTTATGCTTAATCCAGGTACAATTCCATTTAGTGCACCGATCCAGTGTGTATAACCAGACAGAATAAACAATGCAATGTTGTTTTTCTTTTCTTTCTTTTTGTCAATGCCAAAACTGCTCACATAGGAAATAGTTTGTGCTGGAGGTAAACAAAGCTTGTTTGCCAGTTACATGTGATTTGAGCTTAGTAAGGTCTCCGTCAGAACTGAATGGGGTTGTCCGGGCGGATGGTATTGATTACTTAGCCTTAGAATAGGTTATCTATATCCTAATATGGGGCTCCAACACCAGCAGCCCACCGATCAGATGTAAATGGAGGAGACTGTGTAGTGACCGATCCCCGTTTCTGCAGCTCAGCTTCTGTTCACTTCATAGTTTCCGTTGTTTGCTTACTATTTCTCTGAGCTTTATTCTCCACGCAGGCAGAATGTGGACACTGTAGCATGTGGTGTCAGTAAAGCAGTGGCCGCTTGCCCAGGCTTCGCCTCTCCAGTGGGATTATGAAAATGGCATGATAATATGAAAAAAAAAAATGTAAAAATACGTTTGTTCTACATAGAACTCATACAAGTATGCAGTTCTAGTAGTACACATCCCCCTTTATTGTAGTTTTACTTATTGGTACTTCTTGCCGTCTGGTTTTGACAACATAAAAAAATGAGTCCTCTAAGAAGTTATGCATGAGAGTATGATAAGTGGACTGACAATGCAGAAAGGGCAGGATTAGACAGACCACACACAGAAATTATTACTTGCATGTTGGAGGAGCATGGCGATAAGCAAAAGAATAATTCCCACCCATTATTCGTACTAAATTCCCAGTTGGAGATCGTTCAAGACTTTTACATTGATGGCCAATGCTTAGTATAGGTCATCAATATGTGATTGGTAGGGGTGCAATGCGCATCACCCCGCCAATCGGCTATCCGCATTGTGCTCAGTTGTGGAACTGCACAGCACATCAGGTGTGATGTTGGCCAAGGCCGGGTACTGCACATCTGCTCCCTATTCGAATAATACCCAACTGTGGTCACTGTGCATTTGATGGAGCTATGTACTTCCACTTTGCAACTGAGCGCATCACCAAGCACTGCAGATCATCAGAGGTGACGGGAGTCACCTCCCCAGAGGAAGCCACCTCCTGTTGCGATGCACGTGGGTTCTTCTTTCTCAAATTATATTTTTTCTATGAGACAGCTTTCTTGGGTGACTATGCACATAGCACTTTATTGCACATAGTTATTGCTTATTTTGTTTTATATATTATTTTGATACTGGATTCTTCACTGTCTGTACTGAATACTCCTTGACATAATTTTAGTGGTAGTATCCATTCATACTTATCTTGGATAGCCACCACATATACTGTATATGGCTCTACTGGTTATCATACTGGTCAAATGGGTTGTATCTCAGTGCCAATATTTGACAGAGGAAACATGTTCTGGCACAATGTTTTTATTTCTCTTGTCTTGGTTTTTGTGTTTTGTTAACAGGTCAAATGTAGTGACACATTCCCATATAAACTATTGAAAAAGTGTACCATATATGTTCCATATCAGATGCCTTGTTGTTGAGAACTCATCTTTTATCACTTTTTCTATAAATGGCCTCTTCCAGGCTTTGGAGAGGATGGTGCCTAGAGGGCACCCAGAGCTCATATTACATGAAGGGGGCATTACCAGTGTGATGTGTAATGGCCGCTCTCTGTTCTCCTGATCTCACTGCAGAGCTGTGTGATTATACCTGACACATTTGCAGGTTCCTCTCCGCTTCAGCTTCCATATCACAGGCAGACTGGATTACAATATTTGTATAATACAGCAGAGCTCAGAGAGCTGCAAAAATGTGTTTGCAAGAAAACAAAGTTCAGTTCTCCTGTTCTGTGTTCATAGAATCATAGAATGGTAGAGTTGGAAGGGACCTCCTGGGCCATCTGGTCCAACCCCCTGCTCAAAGCAGGATTCACTAAATCATCCCAGACAGATGTCTGTCCAGCCTCTTTTTGAAGACTTCCATTGAAGGAGAACTCACCACCTCTCGTGGCAGCCTGTTCCACTCATTGATCACCCTGTCAAAAAGTTTTTTCTAATATCTAATCTGTGTCTCCTCCCATTCAGTTTCATCCCATTGCTTCTAGTCTTTCCTTGTGCAAATGAGAATAAAGATGATCCTTCTACAATGTGACAGCCCTTGAGATATTTGTATACAGCTATTAAGTCTCCTATCAGTCTTCTCTTTTGCAAGCTAAACATTTCCAAATCCTGCAACCGTTCCTCATAGCACATGGTTTGCAGACCAGTCACCATTCTAGTCGCTCTTCTCTGAACTTGCTCCAGTTTGTTGATGTCTTTTTTAAAATGTGGTGCCCAAAACTGGACACAGTATTCCAGATGAGGTCTGACCAAAGAGGAGTAGAGGGCAATAATGACTTCACGTGATCTAGACTGTATGCTTCTGTTAATACATCTTAGAATTGTATTTGCCTTTTTTGCTGCTGCATCACACTGTTGACTCATGTTCAGTCTATGATCTATTAGTATACCCAAGTCTTTTTCACATGTGCTGTTACTGATCCCTATTCCTCCCATTTTGTATATGCTTTTTTCATTTTTTATTGCCCAGATGTAGTACTTTGCATTTTTCCCTGTTAAAAACCATTCTGTTAGTTGCTGCCCACTGCTCCAGTTTATTTATATCTTTTTGAATCCTCTCTCTTCTCTAGTTTTAGCTATCCCTCCTAGCTTTGTGTCATCAGCAAATTTAACCAGCTTACCCTCAATTCCTTCATGTAAATCATTGATAAAGATGTTGAACAATACAGGGCCCAAAACAGAGCCTTGTGGTACCCCACTTGAGACATTCTTCCAACTGGATGTGCAGCCATTTACGACTACTCTTTGGGACCGATCACTAAGCCAGTTATGAATCCACCTAACAGTTGCATTGTCCATTCCATACTTAGTCATTTTTTAATAAGGATTGTGTGAGATACTTTGTCAAATGCTTTACTGAAGTCAAGATATACTATATCTACAGCATTTCCCTGATCCACCCAGTCAGTGATTCTGTCATAGAAGGAAATTAAGTTAGTCTGATATGACTTATTAGTTACAAACCCACTATGTTTAGTCACTTCATTCTTATCCAGGTACTTACATACATGTTGTTTAATAATTTGTTCAAAGATCTTTCCTGGTTTAGAAGTCAGACTCACCGGCCTATAGTTCCCTGGGTCCACCTTCTTCCCCTTTTTGAAGATAGGAACAACATTTGCTCTTCTCCTGTCTTCTGGGACTTCCCCTGTTCTCCAAGAATTTTCAAAGATTATGGCGAGTGGTTCAAGAATTTCTTCTGCTATCTCCTTCAGTACTCTGAGGTGTAATTCATCTGGACCTGGAGACTTGAATTTATTTATGTTAGCTAAGTGCTTCCTCACTATTTTTCTGTTTATAGATATCCAGGATTCTTCTATTATCTTAATAGGACAGTGAAGAGCAGTTGATGTTACATTTCCTTTCTGAGAAAAAACAGATGCAAAATAGGAATTTAAAAGTTCGGCCTTCTCAACATCCTGTCTTACCACTTCATCATTTTCATCCTGTAAAAATCCTATAGCATCTTTGACTTTTCTTTTACTTTTGACATATCCCCAAAATCCTTTTTTGTTGCTTTTGACGTCTCTTGCAAGCCTTAATTCATTGTCAGCTTTAGATAATCCGATTTGTGCCCTGCAGGTTCTGCAGACAGCATTATATTCTTCTTTATATATGCCTCCCTCTTTCCATTTGATAAAAATTTCTTTCTTCCTTTTTAGCATGAGTTTAAGTTCTGTGTTCATCCATCCTGGTTTCCTTAAATGCTTCCTATTCTTCTCTCTTTTTGGAATTGTTAATGATTGTGCTTTGAGAATCTCATTTTTCAAGATTTGCCATCCTTCCTGGACATTTTTGTCCTTAAGGATATCCAGCCAATGGATCCCTCCAATTCTCTTTCTGAGTCCCTTAAAATCTGCCTTTCTGAAATCTAACCTTGACGTCTGAGTCTTCACAGGTCTTCCTCCTCTAGTTATCCAAAATTCTAAAATAGCATGGTCACTACCTCCTAGGGTCCCAGCCACTCTTACCTCCTCAACCATTTCCTCCCTGTTGTCAGCAAGAGAGGATAAGAATTTCCTTGACCTGTTAGTTTTGCCTGAGAGAGATTCCCAACAAATGTCTGGATAGTTGAAATCTCCCATGACCACTATATCATATTTTTTGGAGAACTTGGCCATTTGATGCATAAAGAGTTCATCCATATCTTCAGCTTGCATAGGTGGCCTGTAGTAAATGCCTACAATTGTGTCCTTTCCATTGTTCTGTCCTTGTATTCTTACCCAAACAGTTTCCACAGAACTCCCAGTCTCTGAAGCGTCAATCTCTGTGCAGATATACGCTTTTCTAACATACAATGTGACACCTCCTCCTCGTTTATCAAGTCTGTTTCTTGCAAATAAGTTGTATCCTTGTAGCCTTGTATTCCAATCATGTGTATCGTCCCACCAAGTTTCAGTGATTCCAATGACATCATATTTCTTCTCCTGCGTTAGTAGCTCCAGTTCTCCTTGTTTGTTGCCCATGCTTTGTGCATTTGTATAGAAACATTTTAGTTTGTAATTGGTTTCTCTTTCTCCAATATTTTATTATTTAGATTGTTTTGTCTTCGTTCTTCCTTTCCACTTCTAATAGCAGAGTTCTCAATAGTATTTGTCAGGTGTATGGCTTTTTCTGGCGTTTTGCTTCCCTTCACACATTGTTCTAGTTTAAAGCTCTCCTGATGAGTGTAGCAAGGCGACTTCCAAATACATGTTTTCCAGTCTTCGTAAGGTGCACCCCATTTCTAGCAAGTAGTCCATCGTATAGGTAATTCACTCCGTGTTAGTTACTTGTCTCACTGATAACTCCCCTTTTATTTAAAGAACTCCATCTCCAGATGTTATCTTCCAGGCAACATCCTCCCCTTAGGCTGGAAGAGGTAATTTACATATACAAATTTGGATTTCTCTGGAATAAGACATCGGCTCACAGATATCAAAGTATCATTTATTCAACTTCTTATGACCTACAGGCATATATAAACAGTTTTGGAGGGTTGATCTTACTGACAGATTCCCTTTAATAAAGATCTACATTATTAAAATGTAGGAAGTGCAGCCAATCTTTTGTATGTCTGTTTCCCGGTTTTTTTATTGCATTTCTCTTAGACATACTTAGGTTAGCACTCCATAAGATACTTATGGTGCCCGCTCCATTATTCCTATTTGGTTTGTGGTTCTGGAATATGACAGCACCGGTGGATGATGGACTACTGGTCGCTTCACATTTGATTATTCTCAAATATTTGGCAGTTATCGTGCATTTTTTTTTTTTTTGCAACCCTGTTGACTTTTGGGGTTTCTGTGATCACGACCCAATATCTTAGCAATTTTGATATTTCTGCATCCCTTTGTAAGATTTGTAATAACAGTCTTTTCAAAGTCTCTTTACTCCATTTTGCCTAAGAAAAACCAGCTGCCTAATAATTCTGCACACATTCACAAAGGGGCTTATATCCTTAGGTCCCATCCTCCCTCATTACACAAACACCCATCACCTGTATTCCTTCACCCAATAGGCATTCTAGTATATGCAGCTGATGATGATGTGGTCAAAATACTCACTTGCCTAATAATTCTGCACACAGTGCATGTCCCATTGAATGGACAGTTAAATCCCCCATTTATTTCCCATTTATTGCAGCATTTCATCCTGTATCTCAGCTTATAACAAACTCCAATTAGTGGCTTATCATTATCGCCATCCCCATGTGCTGTATATTTACCCCGTCCCCCCAATGTCGTCATTGAACACTTCTTAAGTTGGATTTAATAAAAATACACACCCTCCACCTTTTTTTTGCCTTTCCTGTCCTTTCTGAATGTAGTTTAACTCTCTACATTTGTCACCCACTCATGGCTCTCGTCCACCCAAATTTCCATGCTGCCCACCACATCGTGATCTGTGGCTGACATAATAGTCTCCAGTTCATGCATCTTGTCTGCGAGATTTCTTGCATTGTCTGTTTCGAAGGCAAAGGGCGGTCGCGCCAAATATTGATTAGTTCATTCACTGCATTCTGTTAATTGCTAAAAAAAAAGAGTAGTTTTTCTTACCGCTCAGCTTTTTTTTCCACACTTGTCTAAAAATGTGCACAGTACTTAAAGGGAACCTGTCACCAGTCTTGGCCGATATGAAGTAAGGACACTGCCTTTCAGGGCTAATATACAGTATTCTTTAATGCTGTATATCTGCCCCCAACCCGACCTGTAAGAGAAGAAAAATAACTTTTATTATACTCACCTGCGGGGCGGTCCGAGGGGTGTCGCTCTTCTTAGTCCGGCGCCTCGTGTGCTAATGGTTACTTCGGCGTGCTTGAAAAACATGTCTCGAGTCGCCTCGGCTGTATGTCTCGCTGCTGTTAGACAGCCACAATACATGCAGGGATTGCCTAACAAACAGATAATCCCTGTGTAACAGCCGCGAGACATATGCCGAGGGGGCTCAAACGTATTTTTTGGGCGCGCCGAAGACACTCTTATTAGCACCTGAGCATGCTCAGATAACACCTTATCCAAGCACGTTCGCTCATCACTAGTGATCATACATAATATGGACTGTGAATGATACTCTCTCCTGTGTACAGTACGCTGTATGGTAGAAGACATTGTAACATCTGCTTGATATTCCTTCACCGTAATCAGTCACCAGAACCTCATGTATTATAACTGTCATAAAGAAAAACTAGCCTTGCCACCCAAAATCCGCCAGTCATAATTCCGATTTCATTAATTTTATACAACACTGAAAAATGAAACATGGACCCTGTTTTTTTTGGACCTCTAATGCATGAAGTTCAGTTGTCATCAATCAAAGATGATGAGATACGGTACATTTTCTTTAACCTTTGCTGTTATCAAACCATTAGCAGCCTCTATACTCTAGAAGCACCTTAATAGTACATAACATCTGCTAAATGGGGTCTGGGCTCTCATAACACTACTTAGAATAAGCAACACAATGTCCTACACGAGTTACCCAGACTCCACTACTATATGCACTGATCAGCCATAACATTAACCCTTTAAATGGAAATTATCATCAGAAAATGACCTATTGATCTGGATAAACATGTTAGACTATAGGTTGAACTCGATGGACTTAAAAGGGTATTCTCAGCTCCAAAATCCTATACCAATATGTAGTAGGTGTAATAATATTAATATTAGCAAATACCTCCAATTAGAAATCTAATGAGCTGGTGCAAAGGTCATAATGAAAGGGGAGAGCCAGTTGTGATTGACTTCTATTGTGAAGGGTGAATCCTTTGTTATTAGTTGTGTATAGAGGTGTAATCCTGCCGATGATGATAATTCTGAAATGCCATCTGTATAGAACAGGTAGTAAAAGTTTAAAGTGGCCACTGAGCCGGGGCTGCTGTACTTCCACGCTCTGGCACCCCAAAAATAAAAGATAATGTCCTGTCTGTCTTGTAGAGTCTGGGTATATTGGATAACACTCACTGTTTGTTCTGTGGACTTCGTCCTCTCCACAGTCCCAGCTCCGGATGCAGGCACACAGTCAAGCACAGACTTCTGATTCCTTTTCAAAAACTCACCTTTACATAATTTTTTCAGTTCAGTTTTGGCCACAGGTACAATGCAGTGAGAAGCAGTGTTAACACTCTGTTGCCAGCGTTTTACCTCTCTGCTTTCACTTGCCCCAGGGATGGCCCGCCCGCCTCTGCATTTTCTAAGCACAGCCCCGCTTCCTATCCGTATATCCCCCGACCGTTGTCACCACTTGGAACATAGTTAAGGCTGGCTTCTCCATACCTTTTTCGGGCCATTGGCCTCAGACATTGTGGGATATTTCATTGAAGTTGGTCTCTGCCGTTCTCATGAAGCTGATTCTCTCCTTTTTGTCTCCTAATCTCACTGACCCTGAACTCCTCCTGCACTTTTTCTTCACACAGCTTTAACTCCAACTCTATTTGCATCCCTATCTGCCTAAATCAGGAAATGCTTCCCCTTATATAACCTTGCCCTCTCCACAACTGGGAGAATTCCTAACTGGGGCTTTTCTCCTCTACGCTGGCTTCTTTTACACTTACTGTTTTTTTTGCAGCCCGCTATTGTGGGCCGTATCGGTCTGCCGCAATAACTGACCGGAAAGAACTTGCGGATCGCCGTTTTTCAGTTTTCCAATACTATGGAAGAAGTATTGGAAAAAAAATGTCGTTCTGCAAACCCGGAAGTGATGGTGCAGCGCAAAACCAAACTTCCTTTTGATTTTGCGGCCCCATTGCTTTTCAATGGGGGCCGTGTCCGTACGCCGTGAAAAAGATTGTGCAGGCTCGATCGTTTTTGACGGCTGCAAATATGGCCCTCACGGCCATACGGCACACGGCGCACTGTGGAATTCTTGCGGCCCGTTTTTGTGGCCCCATAGAAATCTATTGGGGCCGCGAAACCGGCCCGCAAAAAAACACGGCAATTGTAAAACCAGCCTTACCTTTACCTTACGAAAACTAGCCATTTTCTGGTCTACAGTGCCCTCCACTGCACTTCTCACATTCTTAACTATTCTTACTGTCTTAGCTAGTTACTACTCTTGTACCCTAGTTTCCTATCCTTTCCCTATGCTAATACTTAATAATAATACTCAATGTTATTATTCAACTACACATTATTTTGTTTACCTAACTAAACATTATTGTTCACAAACGAGTGCACCTGCTTTACCAGGAAGGGATTCAGGGCATGAATCGATCCTGACCTACCCTTACATACAGTGGGGGAAATAAGTATTTGATCCCTTGCTGATTTTGTAAGTTTGCCCACTGACAAAGACATGAACAGTCTATAATTTTAAGGGTAAGTTAATTTTAACATCGAGAGATAGAATATCAAAAATAAAATCCAGAAAATCACATTGTATAAATTATATAAATTTATTTGCATTTTGCAGTGAGAAATAAGTATTTGATCCCTCTGGCAAACAAGACTTAATACTTGGTGGCAAAACCCTTGTTGGCAAGCACAGCAGTCAAACATTTTTTGTAGTTGATGAGGATGTTTGTGCACATGTCAGGAGGAATTTTGGTACAGTCCTCTTTCCAGATCATCTCTAAATCATTAAGATTTTGAGGCTGTCACTTGGCAACTCGGAGCTTCAACTTCTCCATAAGTTTTCTATGGGATTAAGGTTTGGAGACTGGCTAGGCCACTCCATGACCTTAATGTGCTTCTTTTTGAGCCACTCCTTTGTTGCCTTGACTGTATGTTTTGGGTCATTGTCTTGCTGGAAGACCGAGACACGACCCATTTTTAATGTCCTGGCGGAGGGAAGGAGGTTGTCACTCAGGATTTTACGGTACATGGCTCCATCCATTCTCCCATTGATGCGATGAAGTAGTCCTGTGCCCTTTTCAGAGAAACACCCCCAATCATAATGTTTCCACCTCCATGCTTGACAGTAGGCAGGTGTTTTTTGGGTCATAGGCAGCGAGTTGTGTTAATGCCAAAGAACTCAATTTTTGTCTCATCTGACCATAGCACCTTCTCAAAATCACTCACAGAATCATCCAGGTGTTCATTGGTAAACTTCAGACGGGCCCTGCACATGTGTCTTCTTGAGCAGGAGGACCTTGCGGGCACTGCAGGATTTTAAACCCTTACGGCATATTGTGTTACCAATGGTTTTCTTGTTGACTGTGGTCCCAGCTGCCTTGAGATCAGTAACAAGTCCCCCCATGTAGTTTTAGGCTGACCTCTCACCTTCCTCATGATCAAGGATACCCACAAGCTGAGATATTGCATGGTGCCCCAGATCGATGTCGATTGACTGTCATTTTGTATTTCTTCCATTTTCTTACTATTGCACCAACAGTTGTCTCCTCACCCAGCGTCTTACTTATGGTTTTGTAGCCCATTCCAGCTTTGTGCAGGTCTATGATCTTGTCCCTGACATCCTTAGAAAGCTCTTTGGTGTTGCTCATGTTATAGAGGTTAGGCTACTTTCACACTTGCGTTTTTTTGCGCAGCGCATCGTGCGCACATGAAACGCATTAAAAAAAACGCATGCAAACGCTTATAAACGCGATATTTAGTCACATCAGCGTGCGCATTACGACCAAAAAACGCAGCCTTTGTATGCGATTTCAAGCGTTTCTGCATGTGTTTGCGTTTTTTCGGCGAATGGGTTGTCTACGTGTCACATTTCTATCAACTCTGTCTCTATCATCTCTGTCTCTATCATCTCTGTATCATCTGACTCTATCATCTGTCTCTATCATCTGACTCTATCATCTGTCTCTATCATCTGTCTCTATCATCTGTCTCTATCATCTCTGTCTCTATCATCTGACTATCATCTGTCTCTATCATCTCTGTCTCTATCATCTGTCTCTATCATCTGTCTCTATCATCTCTGTCTCTATCATCTCTGTCTCTATCATCTCTGTCTCTATCATATCTGTCTCTATCATCTGTCTCTATCATCTCTGTCTCTATCATCTGTCTCTATCATCTCTGTCTCTATCATCTGACTCTATCATCTCTGTCTCTATCATCTGACTCTATCATCTCTGTCTCTATCATCTGACTCTATCATCTGTCTCTATCACCTTTTTATCTACACTCCTCACAATGTTGCTTGTGTAGGGGGTTGTTTAAACAAGTGTTTAGACATTATTTACTCCAAAACCGCGTGCGCGCAAAAGCGCTGACAAGCGCAAAGCCATGCGCATGCCAGCGCACCCATAGACTGCAATGTTATTTTTTGCGCATAGCATGCGCACACGTTTTTTTTAAAGCGGTTGTGCGGAAAGAAAAATGCAACATGTAGCGTCTAGCGCGTATGGACGCACACCTGGAAAATGCGCAGCGCACGCCAAACGCAGATGGACGCTTGCAAGCACTAGACCCTGCGCCCTCCATGTTAAAGATAGGGGAACATTGCGCATGCGTCCGATAGCGCACGATGCGCTGCGCAAAAAAACGCAAGTGTGAAAGTAGCCTTAGAGTTTGTCTGATTAATTGAGTCTGTGGACAGGAGTCTTTTGTAAAGGTGACAATGTAAGACAGCTGTCTTTAATGCAGGTAACGAGTTGGTTAGGAGCGTCTAACTGGTCTGTAGGAGCCAGAACTCGTAGGCTAAGTGCACACGATCAGGAATAATTGCGTTTTTTTCGCGGTTTTTCCGCGATTTTCCGCGGTAAAACCGCGAAAAAAACGCAAGCATTAAGCATTCTATACTTGTTAATTGATTGCGCATGTTTTGTACACATGTTGCGGTATTTTCCGCGAAAAAAACGCTTCGCGGAAAATCTAGCAACATGTTCATTAATTTAGCGTAACCGCGGTGATTCCACCGCCATAGGAATGCATTGAACCGCTTACTTTCCGCATGTGGCTGTGCCCACTATGCGCAATGTAAGCGGTTCATGTGCGGATGGTACCCAGGGTCTGGAGCAGAGGAGACTCTCCTCCAGGCCCTGGGTACCATATCCCTGGTAAAACAATAATTAAAATAAAAAATAATGATATTTCTCACCTTCCGGCGTCCCACGCAGCTTTCCCGCCTTCAGCGACGCTCCCGGCAACCTCCGGTCCCAAGAGTCCTTTGCGAGAATCACCCAGATGGCGTAGCGGTCTCGCGAGATGCTACGTCATCGGTGTGATTTGTCGCAATGCATCCTTGGGACCGGGAGTTGCCGGGAGCGTCGCTGAGAGGCGGGAAAGCTGCGGGGGCCGCCGGAAGGTGAGAATATCATTATTTATTATTTTTTTTATTATTTTTACATTAGATCTTTTTACTATTGATGCGACATAGGCGGCATCAATAGTAAAAAGTTGGTCACACGAGTCAAACACTATGTGTGACTCGTGTGACCAACCTGTCAATCAGTTTTCCAAGCGATGCTACAGATCGCTAGGAAAACGCTAGCATTCTGCAAGCTAATTACGCTTGCAAAACGCTATTATTCTGGCGGGAATCAGCATACAAAAAACGTGCGTATTTCCTGCGGGAGAAGTGCGGGATTGCCGCGGAAATTTCCGCGGCAATTCCGCAACGTGTGAACTTAGCCTTAGGCTAAGTGCACACGTTCAGGAATGTTTGCAGAAAATTCCTGAGCAAAAACGGGCGTTTTCAGCGGTAAAAATGCATGCGTTTTTTCCTCGCCTTTTTTTGCACGTTTTTGATGCATTTTTTTGCGCAGATTTTGCGCATTTTTACCGCAAATTTTTCCTGAACATTCTAGCTCAATAATATAGCGGGGAAAACGCTAGTTTTCCGCGAAATTAATGAACATGCTGCTTTTTTTTCCCGCGATGCGTTTTTTTCACGGAAAAAAACGCACTATGTGCACAAAGGTAGCAGAATTCATTCTAAATAATAGGATGCTGAATTCATGCGTTTTTTAAGCGTTTTTTGTGGTGAAAAAAACGCGAATAATCCTGAACGTGTGCACATAGCCTTAATGGTTGGTAGGGGATCAAATACTTATTTCTCATTGCAAAATGCAAATAATAAATTTATATACTTTATACAATGTGATTTTCTGGATTTTATTTTTGATATTCTATCTCTCAATGTTAAAATTAGCCTACCCTTAAAATTATAGACTGTTCATGTCTTTGTCAGTGGGCAAACTGACAAAATCAGCAAAGGATCAAATACTTATTTCCCGCACTGTATGTGTGTGTAGATACTGTATAGACCAAAAGTTTGGACACACCTTCTCATTCAACGATTTTTCTGTATTTTCATGACTATGAAAATTGTAGAATCACACTGGGGATTTATTCAAAATTGAAGGCATACTGAACCAGCATGGCTACTACAGCATCTTGCAGCGGCATGCTGTTCCATCGGGTTTGCATTTAGTTGGACCATCATTTATTTTTCAACAGGGCAATGACCCCAAACACACCTCCAGGCTGTGTAAGGGCTATTTGACCAAGAAGGAGATTGTCGGGGTGCTACGCCAGATGACCTGGCCTCCACAGTCACCAGACCTGAACCCAATCGAGATGGTTTGGGATGAGCTGGACCGCTCACCGCTTTAATTTTGAATAAATCCCCAACAGTGTCACCAGCAAAGCACCCCCACACCATCACACCACCTCCTCCATGCTTCACGGTGGGAACCAGGCATGTAGAGTCCATCCGTTCACCTGTTCTGCGTGCAAAGCAGTAATCAAAGCAAAAGGTGGCTACTTTGAAGAACCTAGAATATAAGACATATTTTCAGTTGTTTCACACTTTTTTGTAAAGTGTAATATATAATTCCACATGTGTTAATTCATAGTTTTGATGTCTTCAGTGTGATTCTACAATTTTCATAGTCATGAAAATACAGAAAAATCTTTGAATGAGAAGGTGTGTCCAAACTTTTGGTCTGTACTGTAGGTAGCAGTAAAAAAATACCCAGTGACAAATATATATACATACAGATTCCCTGGTTGCCACTTTATGCTGCAGCACCATTGAGTGAAATGGACCTCGTAATTTTCTTTTCTTGAAAAGTGATGCCGGTTATATTTACCGTAGTAAGTAATTTTCCTTTTCCTTCTTGCTTTGTAGGCTAGACTTGCGAGACGTAGGTTGCCGCTGTGCACTGGAGTTTTATACAGCACACAATTGCCCTCTAGTGGTAAGTTACTGCACAAGATATATCCTAATGTTTAGTGGGCTGGAACTGCACAATAATGTAATGTAAACGGCCTTGCTTTCTTATCATAGCATATCTCATCCCTTCCAGCATTTCACAGGATATTGCTATCAATAAAGTTGAGATTTATAAGGTTTGTGAATGCACTTTTATGAGATTAAAAAATGATTTGCAGAAAGAAATGACCTATTGTCTGCCACCCAGCCTTCTGAAGTTATGCCCCTTTAACCCCTTTCTGCCATCGGACGTACTATCCCGTCCATGAAACCCGGGACAATCTGACCATAGACGGGATAGTACGTCACATGCAACCGGCCGCGCTCCCGGCCGGGTGTCAGCTGATTATCACAGCTGAGACCCGGCACTATGTGCCAGGAGCGGTCACGGACCGCTCCCGCCACATTAACCCCGCGCACACCGCGATCAAACATGATCGCGGTGTACCGGGGCACAGGGAAGCATCGCGCAGGGAGGGGGCTCCCTGCGTGCTTCCGTGAGACCCTCAGAACAGCGCGATGTATCGCGCTGTTCCGAGGCACCCTCCTCCCTGCAGGACCCTGGATCCAAGATTGCCGCAGGGTCACTCCGGGTCCTGCAGGGAGGCGGCTTCCTCAGTGCCTGCTGAGAGCAGGCGCTGAGAAAGCCTGCAGCACTGCCTGTCACATCGCTGGTCTGACAGAGTGCTGTGCACACTGTCAGACCAGCGATCTGAAGTTATACAGTGATGTCCCACCCTGGAACAAAGTAAAAAAGTAAAAAAAAATAAAAATAACGTGTAAAAACAAAAATTCCGAATAAAGGAAAAAAAAATATTCCCCAATAAATACATTTCTTCATGTAAATAAAAAAAACAAAACAATAAAAGTACACATATTTGGTATCGCCGCGTCCGTTACGACCCGCTCTATAGAACTGTCCCACTAGTTAACCCCTTTAGTGAACCCCTTAAAAAAAAGAAAACAAAGCAAAAAAACAATGTTTTATCATCATACAGCCAAACAAAAAGTGGAATAACACGCAATCAAAAAGACCGATATAAATAAACATGGTACCGCTGAAAACGTCATCTTGTCCCGCAAAAAACGAGCCACCATACAGCATCATCAGCGAAAAAATAAAAAAGTTATAGCTCGCAGAATAAAGCGGTGCAAAAATAATTATTTTTTATATAAAATTGTTTTTATTGTATAAAAGCGCCAAAACAAAAAAATGATATAAATGCGGTATCGCCATAATCGTACTGACCCGAAGAATAAAACTGCTTTATCAATTTTACCACACGCGGAACGGTATAAACGCCCCCCCCCCAAAAAAAAGAAATTCATAAATTGCTGGTTTTCGTTCATTCTAACATTCCAAAAATCGAAATAAAAAGCGATCAAAAAATGTCACGTGCTCAAAAATGATACCAATAAAAACATCAACTCGTACCGCAAAAATTAAGACCTAACATGACTCTGTGGGCCAAAATATGCAAAAATTATAGCTCTCAAAATGTGGTAATGCAAAAACTATTTTTTTTGCAATAAAAAGCGTCTTTTAGAGTGACAGCTGCCAAACATAAAAACACGCTATAAATAGTAAATCAACCCACCCTTTATCACCCCCTTAGTTAGGGAAAAATAATAACATTTAAAAAATGTGTTTATTTCCATTTTCCCATAAGGGTTAGGGTTGTGGCTAAAGTTAGGGTTGGGGCTAAAGTTAGGGTTAGGATTAGGGTTAGGGGTGTGTTAACGTTAGGTTTGTGGCTAGGGTTATGGTTAGGGTTGGGACTAGGGTTAGGGGTGTGTTGGGGTTAGGGTTGGAGTTAGAATTGGGGGGTTTCCACTGTTTAGGCACATCAGGGGCTCTCCAAATGTGACATGGCGTCTGATCTCAATTCCAGCCAATTCTGCGTTGAAAAAGTCAAACGGTGCTCATTCACTTCTGAGCTCTGCCATGCGCCCAAACAGTAGTTTACCCCACATATGGAGTATCAGCGTACTCAGGACAAATTGCACAATAACTCTTGGGGTCCAATTTCTTCTGTTACCTTTGGGAAAATAAAAAATTGGGGGCAAAAAAAAATCATTTTTGTAAAAAAAAAAATATTTTTTATTTTTACCGCTGTAAGTTATAAACTTCTGTGAAGCACTTCGGGGTTCAAAGTGCTCACCACACATCTAGATAAGTTCCTTGGGGGGGGTCTATTTTCCAAAATGGGGTCACTTGAGGGGGGTTTCCACTGTTTAGGCACATCAGTGGCTCTCCAAACGCAACATGACGCCCGCAGACCATTCCATCAAAGTCTGCAATCCAAAACGTCACTACTTCCCTTCCGAGCCCTGACGTGTGCCCATACAGTAGTTTTCTCCCACATGTGGGGTATCAGCATACTCAGGACAAATTAGACAACAAATTTTGGGGTCCAATTTCTCCTATTACCCTTGGGAAAATAAAAAGTTGGGGACTAAAAGATCATGTTTGTGGAAAAAATAAGTTTTTTAATTTTACGACTACGTTATAAACTTGTGTGAAGCACTTGGGGGTTCAAAGTGCTCACCACAGAACTAGATAAGTACCTTAGCGGGTCTAGTTTCCAAAATAGGGTCACTGTGGGGGGTTTCCACTGTTTAGGCACATTTGGGGCACTGCAAACGGAACATGACCCCCATCAGTGTCTGCATTCCAAAACGTTATTACTTCCTTTCCAAGCCCTGCCATGCACCCAAACAGTCCCCCCCCCACATACGGGTTATCGGCGTACACAGGACAAATTGGACAACAACTTTTGGGGTCCAATTTACTTGGGAAAAATAAAAAATTTGGGACTAAAAAATCATTTTTTTTGTGGAAATTTTTTATTTTTTTTTCTTCACACCCAGGCATTATAAACTTTTGTGAAACACGTGGGGGTTCAAAGTGCTCACAACAGATCTAGATAAGTTTCATAGGGGGTCTAGTTTCCATAATGGTGTCACTTGTGGGTTTTTTTTACTGTTTAGGCTCATCAGGGGCTCTCCAAACGCAACATGGCGTCCAATCTCAATTCCAGCCAATTTTGGTTTGAAAAAGTCAAACGGCGCTCCTTCCCTTACGATCTCTGCCGTGTGCTCAAACAGTGGTTTTCCCCCAAAATGGTGTATTGGTGTACTCAGGATAAATTGCACAACAACTTCATCTGTCCATTTTCTCCTTTTACCCTTGTGAAAATAAAAAAAAAAGTTTGTAAAAGATAATTTTTCTGACTAAAAAGTTAAATGTTCATTTTTTCCTTCCACGTTGCTTCTGCTCCTGTAAAGCACCTGAAGGGTTAATAAACTTCTTGAATGTGGTTTTGAGTACCGTGAGGGGTGCAGTTTTTAGAATGGTGTCACTTTTGGGTATTTTCTGCCATATAGACCCCTCAAAGTGACTTCAAATGTGAGGTGGTCCCTAAAAAAAAAAGGCTTTTTAAATTTTGTTGTAAAAATGAGAAATCGCTGGTCAATTTTTAACTAGGGATGAGCGATATTGCCCGAAATCGTATGGGAATTCCGATTTCCGATATTGGAAAAATATCGGATATCGGAATTTCCGATTTCCAATATCAATTCAAGTCAATGGGAGAAAAAAATTGGAATTACAAAATGACCACTACAGTGCTATATAATGGATAAAATGGAGGGGAAACACCTCAGGATAATGGGGAAAGAGTTTGCAGAGGCAGAGGAGCAAAAAAATCGCTAGAATAATGCACAGAGCGAAAACTGTAGCAGGAAAATTGGTAGCCATCTTCTAATTCAATTGCCAGCTTTTGTGAAATTACAGAACCACCTGACATGAAATGACTCATGGTTTACATACAGTTAACCAATTCATTTCATGTAGTTTGATATATGGTTTTCACTAACAATTACATGAGTGTATGTGTGCAAAATTTCACACATGTAGGGGTTAATTAAAGGTGTAAATTCATTGAAAAAAAAATTCAGCGAATTTACACCTTTAATTAACCCCTACATTTCTGAAATTTTGCATCCATACACTCATGTAATTGTTAGTGAAAACCATATATCAAACTACATGAAATGACATGGTTAACTGTATGTAAACCATGTGTCATTTCATGTCGGGTCTGTAATTTCACAAAAGCCGGCAATTGAATTAGCGGCTATTATACTAAGTAGAAGTGTATGACCTATATATATATATATATATATATATATATATATATATATATATTATATATATATACACAGTACAGACCAAAAGTTTGGACACACCTTCTCATTCAATGATCTTTCTGTATTTTCATGACTATGAAAATTGTAGAATCACACTGAAGGCATCAAAACTATGAATTAACACATGTGGAATTATACATTACACTTTACAAAAAAGTGTGAAACAACTGAAAATATGTCTTATATTCTTTGTTTTTCAAAGTAGCCACCTTTTGCTTTGATTACTGCTTTGCACGCAGAAAAAGTGAACGGGTGGATTCTACATGCCTGGTTCCCACCATGAAGCATGGAGGAGGTGGTGTGATGGTGTTAGGGTGCTTTGCTGGTGACACTGTTGGGGATTTATTCAAAATTGAAGGCATAGTGAACCAGCATGACTACTACAGCATCTTGCAGCAGCATGCTATTCCATCCGGTTTGCGTTTAGTTGGACCATCATTTATTTTTCAACAGGACAATGACCCCAAACACACCTCCAGGCTGTGTAAGGGCTATTTGACCAAGATGGAGAGTGTGGGGTGCTACGCCAGATGACCTGGCCTCTACAGTCACCAGACCTGAATCCAATCGAGATGGTTTGGGGTGAGCTGGACCGCTCACCGCTTCAATTTTGAATAAATCCCCAACAGTGTCACCAGCAAAGCACCCCCACACCATCACACCTCCTCCTCCATGCTTCACGGTGGGAACCAGGCATGTAAAGTCCAGCCGTTCACCTTTTCTGCGTGCAAAGCAGTAATCAAAGCAAAAGGTGGCTACTTTGAAGAACCTAGAATATAAGACATATTTTCAGTTGTTTCACACTTTTTTGTAAAGTGTAATGTATAATTCCACATGTGTTAATTCATAGTTTTGATGCCTTCAGTGTGATTCTACAATTTTCATAGTCATGAAAATACAGAAAAATCTTTGAATGAGAAGGTGTGTCCAAACTTTTGGTCTGTACTGTATATATATATATATATATATATATATATATTTTGTGTCACAATGACATGTGTATATATATATATATATATATATATATATATATCCATATATGTGTATATATATAAGGTGTAAATTCGTAGAAAAAAAAAGCGTGGGCTCCCGCGCTATTTTCTGAACCAGACAGAGAAAGCCAGCGAGTGGGGGCAGATAATATTAGCCTAGGGAGGGTGCATTTATTTAGTGCCCCCCTGGCTACTAACATCTGCCCCCAGCCACCCCAGAAAAGGCAAATCTATAATTAGATTCGCCCTTTCTGGCACTTAGCCCGTCTATTTCCATTGCCCTGTAGCGGTGGCGAATGGGTTAATAATGGGTTAAAGCCACCTTGTTATTGAAAGGTGACTTCAAGCCAGGTTAATAATTGAGAGTTGTCAATTAGACAACTATCAATTATTAATCCTATTGTATGAAATGGTTAAAAAAAAAACACACATTAATGAAAAATCATTTTAATGAAATAAATACACAGTTTTTGACCATCTTTTATTTTACTGGTAATCCTCGATTCCCTTGTTCTCCTGAAATAAAAATAATATAATAAAGCAACATTATTCTTACCTATCCGACGCACAGTCAGGTCCCCCGATGTAATCCTTCTGAAAGGGTTAACGTTTACTGCAGGGACCGCAGCTAATGCTGCCAGCCTCGCAGTAAACCCCCAAATGAATGAGCTCCTCTCCTGGCTGACAGGAGAGGAAGTAATTAGTGTGGAAAGCTTAATTGATTGCTTCCCACTTTCACTTCAGGTCAGCCGGGGACATCGCACAGCATCAGTGACGTCAGAGGGAGTCCCGGCTGACCTGAAGTGAACTGATTAGCAAAAATAGGGGATCCCCTCGAAAAAAAAATGGCGTGGGGTCCCCTATTTTTGTTAACCAGCCAGATGAAGCAGACTACTGAGACATGGTATTTAAGGCTGTTAAGGATCCAATATCCATGAACCTTGCAAGCCTGATAATACCAGGCTACAGCAGTCTGCTTATCTTGGTTGGTTAACAAAAATGGGGAATCACCTCGAGAAAAAAAATGGCGTGGGGGTCCCCCTATTTTTGTTAACCAGCCAAGTAAAAAGCAGACTGCTGCAGCCTGGTATTAAAAGACTGTCAAGGCCCATGGATTTTGGCCCTCAACAGCCTAAAAATACCAGCCTGCAGCAGCCCCACTATTGGCGCATCCAAAGATGCGCCAATTGTGGCACTTTACCCGGCTGTAGCGGTGGCAAGTGGGGTAATAAGGGGGTTAATGTCACCTTTGATTGAACGGTGACAATAAGCCCGGTTAATAATGGAGAGGCGTCAATAAGACACCGATCCATTATTAATCATAAAGTTTGTAAATGTTTAAAAAAGACACAGCCAGAATAAAGTCTTTTAATGAAATAATACACAACACAGTTTTCATTATTTTTTATTGCACGCTCATCCATCGATCTCCTGTAAAAAAACAAAAATAACATACCAACACAAATGCTCCTTGTCCGACGTAGTCCAAAATCATGAGTGTCCCACGACGAGTCCAGCTCTGCTACTTCTGGATGCCAGGCTCAGCCTGACATCCCGACGCAGCAGAGCTGCTTACCGGTGGAGATTCCCCGGCGGTGACGGCATCTGTTTCTCACTGCCAGCTGTCGCGAGAGTTCAGGTGGCCGAGATTACCCAGTATATCTCGGCCAGCTGTACTCTCGCGACAGCTGGCCGTGAGAAATACAGATGACGTCACCGTCGGGGAATCTCCACCGGTAAGCAGCTCTGCTACATCTGATCTACATCTCAGCCTGGCATGCAGATGTAGCAGAGCTGGACTCATCGTGGGAGACTCGTTATCTTGGACTACGTCAGACAGGGAGTATTTGTGTTGGTTTGTTATTTTTGTTTTTTTTACAGGAGATCAATGGCATCGCAGGATGAGCGTGCAATAAAAAATAATGAAAACTGTGCTGTGTATTATTTCATTAAAAGACTTTATTCTGGCTGTGTAGTTTTTTAAACATGTACAAACTTTATGATTAATAATGGATCGGTGTCTTATTGACTCCTCTCCATTATTAACCGGGCTTATTGTCACCGTTCAATCAAAGGTGACATTAACCCCTTATTACCTCACTTGCCACCGCTACAGGGCAAGTGGGAAGAGCCGGGTAAAGTGCCACAATTGGCGCATCTTTGGATGCGCCAATAGTGAGGCTGCTGCTGGCTGGTATTTTTAGGCTGTTGAGGGCCAAAATCCATGGGCCTTGACAGTCTTTTAATACCAGGCTGCAGCAGTCTGCTTTTTACTTGGCTGGTTAACAAAAATAGGGGGACCCCCACGCCAAGGTAAGCAGACTGCTGTGGCCTGGTATTATCAGGCTTGCAAGGTTCATGGTTATTGGATCCTTAACAGCCTTAAATACCATGCCTCAGTAGTCTGCTTCATCTGGCTGGTTAACAAAAATAGGAGACCCCACGTCATTTATTTTTCGAGGGGATCCCCTATTTTTGCTAATCAGTTCACTTCAGGTCAGCCGGGATTCCCTCTGACGTCACTGATGCTGTGCGGTGTCCCCGACTGACCTGAAGTGAAAGTGGGAAGCAATCAATTAAGCTTTCCACACTAATCACTTCCTCTCCTGTCAGATGGGAGAAGAGATGATTTATTCGGGGGTTTACTGCGAGGCTGGCAGCATTAGCTGCGGTCCCTGCAGTAAACGTTAACCCTTTCAGAAGGATTACATTGGGGGACCTAACTGAACACCGGATAGGTAAGAATAATGTTGCTTTATTATTTTATTTTTATTACAGGAGAGCAAGGGCTTCGAATGGATTTACCTGGAAAATAAAATATGGTCAAAAACTGTGTGATTATTTCATTAAAATGATTTTTAATTAAAGTGTGTGTGTTTTATTTTTATTTCATACAATAGGATTAATAATTGATAGTTGTCTAATTGACTGCTCTCAATTATTAACCTGGCTTAAAGTCACCTTTCAACAGCAAGGTGGCTTTAACCATTAACCCATTCGCCACTGCTACAGGGCAATGGGAATAGACGGGCTAAGTGCCAGAAAGGGCGAATCTAATTATAGATTTGCCTTTTCTGGGGTGTCTGGGGGCAGATGTTAGTAGCCGGGGGGGCACAAATAATGGTCCCTCTCTGGGCTATTATTATCTGCCCCCACTCGCTTGCTTTGTCTGTCTGGTTGAGAAAATAGTGCGGGAGCCCACGGATTTTTTTTCAACGAATTTACACCTTTAATTAACCCCTACATGTGTGAAATTTTGCACACATACACTCATGTAATTGTTAGTGAAAACCATATATCAAACTACATGAAATGACATGGTTAACTGTATGTGAACCATGTGTCATTTCATGTCGGGTGGTTCTGTAATTTCACAAAAACCGGCAATTGAATTAGCGGCTATTATACTATGTAGAAGTGCATGAACTATAAATATATATATATATATACAGTATGTCACAATGACATATATATATATATATATGTATTCTGTGTGTATCTATCTAGTCAGCAATTCTTCAGCTCCTGATTGGCTCCACGGAGCGCTCAGAGGCTGAAGGATTATTATGGGATTTCCGATGTGAAAAAAATATTGGAATCGGAAATCGGAGTTCCGATTTAGCAATAATCGGGCCAATTTCCGATATTGCAATATCGGACAGCTCATCCCTACTTTTAACCATTATAATTTCCTAACAAAAAAAAATTTTGGTTCCAAAATTGTGCTGATGTAAAGTAGACATGTGGGAAATGTTAAATTTTCACCATATTTGCGTTTTTTTTTTTAAATAAACGCAAGTTATATCGAAGAAATTTTACCACTAACGTGAAGTACAATATGTCACGAGAAAACAGTCTCAGAATCGCGAAGATCCGTTGAAGCGTTTCAGAGTTATAACTTCATAAAGAGACAGTGGTCAGAATTGTAAAAATTGGCCCGGTCATTAACGTGCAAACCACCCTTAGGGTGAAGGGGTTAATACTGCGTAAGTGGGCATATTTGCCCTTCTTAAAGCCTGGGTGACAGTGATAACTTTTTTGTGCTATGGTGCCATACTGTTTGCCCAGATCTTGAATACAGTATGTGAATACTTTTGCAATAGCGAGAGACATGATTATGTATACTTGAGCATCATGTTTAGCTAATTAGTTAAGAATTGTCAAATTTAAAGGGGTTGCTTACTACATTGATATTGATGATCTATCAAAAGGAAAGGTTCTTAATATCAGATCTGTGGGCGCCTGACACCCAGGACCCCCCATTAATTAGCTATTATCAGCATTGGGGGCAGCTGGATGTTAACAGTGTATGGATTGGAATACAGTAGCTCCATACACTGACTAGTGGCTGCTCCTGGGTACTGCACAACAGTTTCTATAGTATTGAAGTCCAGGTCTCAGACCATACTAATGATAGGTCATCAATATTAATCTAGTGGACAGCCCCTTTTAGCTTTTCTTATTTTATTTTACTTTTAGATGTGACAGTCCAATACAGTCATGGGCTCCCAGTTGTCACTCTCACACTACCATCTCGAAATGAACGCTGCCAGTTTACCATCAAGCCCATGACCACAACCGTGGGGCAGTTTTTTAAGGACATCCAAAAGGAGGACCAAGGAATCGACAAACTAGCTGCCATATCTACAGGTCACCACTTTTTATTGAGTTGTTATAATATCATTATTTTCCCGTGTCATAAAATATAGATGTCTTTCAATTTATTAACTTGATGTTATGTTAACTGTGGGATTCAAAATAGGTTCTTTTCTTTAAATCTCTAGAATGGGAGTGGGGAACTTTTTTTTTTTGCCGAGGGCCATTTGGATATTTATTTAGGTTATTTATTTTCCATTTATACAGGTAGGAGCTAGGACTGTATGAAGAAACACGGAGTATTGGTCATAATCTAGTAAAGCATACTTCGTTTTAGTTGAATAAGGTCATGTTATATCTGTGACCCAATATCAGGGGTGGGGAACCTTTCTTCTACCATGGGCCATTTGGATATTTATACCATCCTCCTCAGACCAATAAAAATGATCAACTTAAAAAATGATCCTGCTATATTTGGTCAAACATTTAAATAAGCTCACCCCTGATGTGACGGGTGGAGCTGCTTCACTTTGGTGCGACGCTTGATGTTAGGTGGTATGGATGATGTTGTTGCTACTCACATCTGCTTTTCCAGACTTGCTCCAGTCATTCTAGGTGGTGAGTTTTGCAGAGAACTGCATATTCCATATTCCAGTCCAATATGTCAATTCGAACAGTATTTTATGTGTTAATGACAGGGCTGTGGAGTCGGTAAGCCAAACCTCCAACTCCCAACTCCTCAATTTCCATGACTACGACTCCGACTCCCTCATAACAGGGCTGTGGAGTCGGTAAGCCAAACCTCCAACTTCTCAATTTCCATGACACCGACTCCAACTCCGACTCCACAAAAATGGGCTCTGACTTCGACTCCACAGCCCTGGTTAATGAGTGGGCTTCACCAGCAGTGATTTTATATTCTGGTATCTCTGAGACCTGCTGGTTTTTCCAGCCGATATTTTTTCTCCGGGTCTGCCTTCCATGTATTCTAGCAGAAACCTTCCCTTTATTCTAGAAACATTATGAAGTATCTGCTTGTCTAAAAATTAGATTGAATCTTCTTTTATCAATTTTTGTTTTATCCGATTTTGGCCGATATCTTGCAGTCTTTTTCTGCAGATCTCACCCTTTGTATAACATAGGTAGATTTGCTGTAATTTCTCTTATGTGCTCCCTTCTGGAATATATGTGCCGTCTGAGCTTACCTTAAGTGGTGTCTTTAATATATTAGGGCTTTTTGTGTGACTACGCATAAATTTTGCATCAACCTTTTTTCATAGATGGAACAAAGTTCTCCTCTTCAACACTGATGAATGTCTTACTGAAGAACGACTTCCAGCTAGTTCTAAACAAATCAACACATCACGTCAGTCCACCACCCCCCATGGGTAAGTGATGCTGTAACCGAAAATTCGGTCTTCATTTCTTAATATATACTTGCATGCCTGCCGCTCTATTCAGTATTCATAGAGCAAATGGAAAATACCTTAGTGCCAACACTCGGCTTTCTCCAGCAGTCCCATAGACTTTTAATAAAGCTTCACTACTGCTCAATCACTGCTATATTCAAGCTCCTCTTTACTGCCATGAGGACATGGGGCCCCATCATAGTGATTATTGGAGTCCCTGTGTGAAGGCATCCAGCATGGCATTTCCTAACTATGCTGTGGATAGTTCATAAATATCCACTGTGGAATAACCCCTTTAAATGCTTAACACAATATCATGTATAGTACAGACCAAAAGTTTGGACACACCTTCTCATTTAAAGATTTTTCTGTATTTTCATGACTATGAAAATTGTACATTTACACTGAAGGCATCAAAACTATGAATTAACACATGTGGAATTATATACTTAACAAAAAAGTGTGAAACAACTGAAATTATGTCTTATATTCTAGGTTCTTCAAAGTAGGCACCTATTGCTTTGATGAGTGCTTTGCACACTGTTGGCATTCTCTTGATGAGCTTCAAGAGGTAGTCACCGGAAATGGTCTTCCAACAATCTTGAAGGAGTTCCCAGAGATGCTTAGCACTTGTTGGCCCTTTTGCCTTCACTCTGCGGTCCAGCTCACCCCAAACCATCTCGATTGGGTTCAGGTCTGGTGACTGTGGAGGCCAGGTCATCTGGCGTAGCACTCCATCACTCTCCTTCTTGGTCAAATAGCCCTTACACAGCCTGGAGGTGTGTTTGGGGTCATTGTCCTGTTGAAAAATTAATGATGGTCCAACTAAACGCAAACTGGATGGAATAGCATGCTGCTGCAAGATTCTGTCGTAGCCATGCTGGTTCAGTATGCCTTCAATTTTGAATAAATCCCCAACAGTGTCACCAGCAAAGCACCCCCACACCATCACACCTCCTCCTCCATGCTTCACGGTGGGAACCAGGCATGTAAAGTCCATCCGTTCACCTTTTCTGCGTCGCACAAAGACACGGTGGTTGGAAAGAAAGATCTCAAATTTGGACTCATCACAGCACAGATTTCCACTGGTCTAATGACCATTCCTTGTGTTCTTTAGCCCAAACAAGTCTCTTCTGCTTGTTGCCTGTCCTTAGCAGTGGTTTCCTAGCAGCTATTTTACCATGAAGGCCTGCTGCACAAAGTCTCCTCTTAACAGTTGTTGTAGAGATGTGTCTGCTGCTAAAACTCTGTGTGGCATTGACCTGGTCTCTAATCTGAGCTGCTGTAAACCTGCGATTTCTGAGGCTGGTGACGAGGTCACTCTTGGTCTTCCTTTCCTGGGGCGGTCCTCATGTGAGCCAGTTTCTTTGTAGCGCTTGATCGCTTTTACAACTGCACTTGGGGACACTTTCAAAGTTTTCACAATTTTTCGGACTGAATGGCCTTCATTTCTTAAAGTAATGATGGCCACTCGTTTTTCTTTACTTAGCTGCTTTTTTTCGTGCCATAATATAAATTCAGTAGGACTATCAGCTGTGTATCCACCAGACTTCTGCACAACACAACTGATGGTCCCAACCACATTTATAAGGCCAGAAATCCCACTTATTAAACCTGACTGGGCACATCTGTGAAGTAAAAACCATTTCCGGTGACTACCTCTTGAAGCTCATCAAGAGAATGCCAACAGTGTGCAAAGCAGTAATCAAAGCAAAAGGTGGCTACTTTGAAGAACCTAGAATATAAGACATATTTTCAGTTGTTTCACACTTTTTTGTAAAGTGTAATGTATAATTCCACATGTGTTAATTCATAGTTTTGATGCCTTCAGTGTGATTCTATAATTTTCATAGTCATGAAAATACAGAAAAATCTTTAAATGAGAAGGTGTGTCCAAACTTTTGGTCTGTACTGTACGTGATTACATGGGTGATCCCATGTGGAGGGGCTTAGGAGCTAATCTCTCTGGATACATGGCAGATACCGGTTATATTAAATTATTGGGATCTTATCACTAATTCCCAGGTGTAAGTATACCATGGGAAATGAAGGGTGCTCACAAGAAATATATTATTAAAATTTAATTTTATTAAATATAGTTTAAAAAAACAAGAAAAATTGTTTTTCAAGAAAAATGCAAAAAATAGAAAAAAGAGGGATAAGGGATCAACAATCAATAGCTGCTGCATTGTAAAGGTAGGATCATGTCCCCATTAGTAATGTATTTAAATTAAATTCATGCAAAGGTTACTAGTATGCAAAATATGATAAAAAGGAAATATTGTATTGATTAAACTGTAACGTGCAAATTGCTCAAAACATATATGTATTTAATTAGAAATCTGATAAATCAATAACTTGTCTCTTTAGAATAGATTTGTATATAATATATACTGACTCAATCAATACATAAAGACCAACAGATCGATAAATCTCATCCTCATAAATATCTCAAAGATTCACAATGGCTGAGAGGCATCATAATATTATGCATAGTTATCAGCTCAAATTAGCCTGATCAAATTTAGCATATGTGCCTGTCAGACATTTGCAAATAAGTAATATGAGAGGAGAAAATAAATCAATTTTAATTTTAATGCTCGATCCCACTAGCACTCATAACTGCTGTGTGATGTGAACTGTCAAACCATGATTGTATATAATCAACAATAGGGGGCACAAAGCTCCTTTACCTGGATCCTAGTAGCGTGCAAAACAGTCTATCAGACTCCCGTCCCTCTGCCCCGACGCGCACGTTTCACCCTGCTTCTTCGGGGGGGTGTCAGTGGGAATGTGTCTGTAAAAATCGGACGGCACTTGCATGGTCCGTGTGTCATCCGTTTTTTTTTTTTTTCTCGCACCCATTGACTTGCATTGGCGAGTCTCATCCAGTATACACGGTCACTCGCAGCATGCTGCAATTTTTTTTAGTCCGGTTTCAGCTGAGAAAAAAATTGCAAATGTGCAGGGATTCATAGATTAACATTGGTCCGAGTGCAATCCGATTTTTTTTTTCTTTTTTTATTGGATAGCACTCGTTTTTCTGGCAGATGAGTATGAGCCCTTACACTGCAATACTGTGGTATTATAGTATAAGGAATCGGAATCAAGTACCCTATATGGTCTAAAAAATAAAATTAAAGTTTTTTAAATGAAAAAAATACATATATAAGTTCAAATCACCCCCTTTACTCCCATTCAAAATAAAACAAGTGAAAAATAATAATACATATTTGATATAAACCGCATTTATAAAGGTCCGATCTCTCAAAATCTAAAGTTAATTAAACCCATCGATAAACACTGCAATCAGAAAAAGAAAAAGCCAGAAATGCTTTTTTTTGGTCACTACTCCTTTCTAAAATAATGCTAGAAAAACAGATCAAAATATCATAAAAAGTAAAAAAAATGGTTTAAAAAATGGTATCAATAAAACCATCACGCAAAAAACAAGCTCAATCAATGGAGAAATACAATTTGACGGGACTCAGAGCATGGCAAGGCAAACCAATGTGGTTTTTTTTAACATTTTTTTTTTCTCTCCACTTAAAAAATGTATACAAGTTTTGTATCGTCGTGATCGTACTGACGTGGACGGTCAAAAAAACAATGGCAGAGTTGCATTCTTTTCCCACTTTTGGATTTTTTTTCCATTTTTCTGTGCACATTGTATGATGCAGTGAATGGTGTCATTTGAAATGACAACTCGTCCTGCAAGAAACAAGTCATCATATGAATATGTGGAAGGGAAAATAAAAAAAAGTTATGGCTCAAGGAAGAAGAGGAGGAAAAAATGGAAGCGTAAAAACAAAAATTGTCTGCGGAGGGAATCTTTCCAGCTGCTTTTCATTCCAAATTGTAGCTGTTGTGTATCATCTTGAGAAACTAGAAGAATATAAGATATATGTTGATACACAACAGCTAGAACACAGATAATATCATTTATTTATTTTTTTTTATTTTACAAGATCGTTTTTGCCCTTGTTGTCCTTTTAGAAACTCTTCAGACTGAGTGCTCTGAACAACTGGACCCAATTAAGTGCATGGTTCATGACTTGCATACTGTTTTCTACTATGACGAATATCTGCTGCGGAAAGAGCAAAAGTTCATCCAACAGTTGGAGAAGTTGAAGGAAGAGCTGCAGCCACTAGAGGAGGTCAGTAAATGTCTCGAATCTAAACTTCACAGTTTTTCGATGGTGATAAAGCAAGATGTTTTAAGAGAATAGAATGTAAGCAAGTAATGGTAAGCATTTTTTTTCTATTTATGAAAAAAAAATCCTGAAAGCACTTAGTTTTCACTCAAGCCACTAAGGCCCCTATTCAATAAGACTGGCGTTTTTTATGCCAGTCTTAATGAGGGGTGTGTGAGAACAAGATAAACATAATTCATTAAAGGGAATCTGTCAGCAGGTTTTTACTACCTCATCTGAGAGCTGCCTGATGTAGGCAAAGAGACCCTGAATCCAATGATGTATCACTTAGACTATTAGGTGCAGCCATTCTCACATAATCAGAGTTTTTAGATTTAGCAGTGCAGCAGAGCTGAGAAAGCTAACTCCGCCCACACCAGGTTCTCTGTGTACAAAGTCCATAGACAATGAGGTGCTTAGTTGCTGGAATAATCCGACAATATAAATCTCTTAAGGTACTGCCACACTACACAATCCCGCTAGCGATCTCGTTAGCGTCGCATACTAATGAGATCGCTAGCGGGATTGTTTCTATATCGCTAGTAGCTACCTAACTTAGCGATGTCGTTAAGGACGCTATCGCGGTTAGCGATCTCCTTAACGACTTTAGCGGTACAAAAGTACCGCTAAATCGCTAAGAAAAGGTGCCACACTCAGCGATATATACTTACCCAGCGGGAGCGCCGGCGATAAAATAGGGTCCAGAGCGATTCCAGCGACGAGCGAGATCACAGCAGGAAGCTCGTCGCTGGCAGCTGCCGCACACAACAACATCGCTAACGGGATCGCTAAATAGTGACGTTTTTTAGCGATCCCGTTAGCGATGTTGTTTAGTGTGGCATACCCTTTAGTGATAAATCCTTCACAGTTAGTAAACAGCACGCACTGTGACAGATGACCCATCCCTGAATTCTGTGTCTCAGCCTTTATCTCTTGCTGTCTTCAGATTACATAGCAAAAACCTGCTGACAGATTCCCTTTAACCCCTTCATGACCGGAGGTATTTTTGTTTTTTGCTCCCCTTCTTCCCAGAGCCATAACTTTTTTTATTTTTTGGTCAATATGACCATGTGAGGGCTTGTTTTTTGCGGGACGACTTGTACTTTTGAACGACACCATTGGTTTTAACATATCGTGTACTGGGAAACGGGGAAAAAAAATCCAAAAAGTGCAGTGAAATTACAAAAAAAAAAAGTTGAATCCCACACTTGCTTTTTGTTTTGGCTTTTTTGCTAGGTTCACTAAATGCTAAAACTGACCTGCCATTATGATTCTCCAGGTCATTACGACTTCATAGGTACCAAACATGTCTAGGTTCTTTTTTATCTAAGTGGTGAAAAAATTCCAGAGTTTATTTAAAAAAAAAAAAAATTGTGCCATTTTCCAATACCCGTAGCGTCTCCATTTTTCATTTTCTCGGGTTGGGTGAGGGCTTACCTTTGTGCGCCGAGCTGACGTTTTTAAAGATACCATTTTGGTGCAGATATGATCTTTGATCGCCCATTATTGCATTTTAATGCAATGTTGTGGCTACCAAAAAAGTAATTCTGGCATTTTGACTTTTTTTTTCTCCTTACGCCGTGTAGCGATCGGGTTAATTCTTTTTTTATATTGATAGATTGGGCGATTCTGAATGCAGCGATACCAAATATGTGTATATTTGATTTTTTTTTTTTATTATTGTTTTATTTTGAGTGGGGCGACAGGGAGGTGATTTGAACTTTTACATTTTTTTAAATATTTTTCAAACTTTTTTTTTTTTTTTTACTTTTGGCATGCTTCAATAGTGTCCATGGGAGGCTAGAAGCTGCCATAACCCGATCGCCTCTGCTACATACAGGCAATGATCAGATCGCCTGTATGTAGCGGAATTGCTGACTTCCTGTGGTCAGCGCTCATAGCAATCCGGCAGTGACAATCATAGAAGTCTGCTGGAGACATCCGATTGTCATGGCGACCTGCGGTCATGTGACACGGGCGCCGATGGGCGGGATTTCCGGCACGCTTGCTGGAAGCGCTTGTTAAATGCCGCAGTCAGAGTTTGACAGCGGCATTTAACGAGTTAACAGCTGTGAGTGGATCGCTGATATGTGCCGGAAAAGATGTGAACTCGCCGCTGGAGCCCCCATCAAAGGGAAGGTGTCCACCATCGGCGTACTATTACTCCCGATGTCGGAAAGGGGTTAAGAGGCGCACACTGCTTAATGAATTTGGTGCATCTTACCAGTGGTGTAACACAGGATTTGACTTTAAGGAAAATCAGAATGCTTTTAACAGCAGCTCAGGCAATACGGCCTCTCTTAATAATCAAGGGCAGAAAAGCGAAAATTACTACCATCAGAAAATTAAATATCTACTTTTTATGATTTGTAACTTTATCTGGTCTTCTGGTCTTGACTAATAAAACAAAAAAGTCTACGGTTAGTAGTGTGATATTATTTTGAATCAAAAGACCATATAATTCACTACTCCTTATCAATTAATTACACCCTAAAAGAAAACCAATGAATAAATAATTAGTAATGCCTATAAAAAACATAGGGTTACTCATCAATCTTTTCCTTACCAATTTGACAGCACGTTGTATTATTTTATATTTTTGTTGGCCATTTGGGTCATGTTGTTAGTTCACCTATATAGTCTTACTCTCTTCCTGCTATTGTAAAGGAGCAATAAACACCGGACGTGCTGAACCATGGTATTCCTGGGGAATTCATCTGAGCATAGTCCTTGGAACATTACGCTGACGCTTTGGTCTCATAATTGTGACTTCAGGAACCAGCACTAATTTTACCAATTTCAGATTTTTCTACTGTGTAAATGAAAAAGAGAAAAAAAACTAAAGTAATCTTATCGAAACCACAGACCCCTGTATGTGTTATGTTATCAACCGTTGATCATTGTTTTATTTGACTTTCTTCTAGATGAAAAAGAATATAATGGCTTTATCGGAGGCCAGAACTACGCGCCTCAAGTGGGTTGGGTTAGCACTGCTATCTACGCAGGGTGGGGCCCTGGCCTGGTTGACTTGGTGGGTCTACTCTTGGGATATCATGGAACCTGTTACTTACTTCATTACGTATGGAAGTGCCATTTCCTTCTACGCCTACTTCCTTCTAACCAAACTGGTGAGTCAAGTCTATTTTACTTTAGAATATGACCCTATGCACATGTCAGGATTTCATCAGTTTTTGTAACCTGGCGTGGCCTCAAAACTCAGTGATTCTTTCCATTATACTATTTATCTCTGTAGGTTCTCCTCCTGATTTTGGTTTCCATATAGTGTACTGACCCAAAGTACAAGCCAAATATTGTGTAACTAAGGCCTGTAGTATATCTATAGTATGTCCCTTCAGAGTGCTGCATAATGAATAATTATTTATTTGGAAGTACAAATTTTCAGATATGGAGCCGTAAGAAAAAAGTTCTTCCTAAAAGAATTTCTTCATATTAAAGCTAGAATTGTAAAACCTTCCTTTAACAGAACTGCTGATATATCATTAGTTATGTGCAATGATATTATTCTCTTCTGCCTTTGTGATGTTTTATTTCCGTTACACCTGCCAATTTTTGAGAAGGGACTGCAAGAAGAATTCGGAAGTGGCACAACATAGTTCTTTATATGAATACATACATGTTCTTCCAAGTCCCCTCGGCTAATGGAGAGCCCAGGCCATATCCCCTATATACAGACATCCTAAATAATACACACCCCTGGCCCGTCTAAATATGAAAGGGAGTTCAGTGAGGAGCAAAAAAAACGATATCACACACCTTGTAAGAAGTTTCATTGCAATCTACAGGATGCATTATTGTAGGAGGCTGTATACTGTCCTAGAAATATGAGGAAATGTGGGAAATCAAGTGTGTGGCTCTCCGATTACTGAAGAATTTGTGTCCTTGCTGGACTATGTCCGTAATATACGTCTCTGTTGCAGGACTATGTTTATCCAGAAGTCAGTGACCGTCAATTCCTACATATCTTCTATAAAAAAGCCAAAGTGCAGAAATTTGATATTGAGAAGTACAACAGGTTGAAAAATGACTTCGCAGAGGTTTGTGGTACATTTTATGTAACATTTTTTTATATATATTTTTATAGACATGCTGTTATGGATCATTAACAATTTACTGGAGTTTTCACATCTATTTTATACCTTGCGAGATTCATTGCAGTGGGCTAAGCCAATAAAATCCAGGCCACTTTTCTGTTACATTCGGTATTTTCTTAGACTCTTTAGTGCTAGATGTTGTTGCCTTTTGATCCGTTCTATTAGATATACATACTGTAAGAGTACACATGTTTATAACACATAAGCCTCGGCTATGCTATGACTTTTTGTAATGCTACTGATTTTTGCTACATAATCTGACAGCAGCATGAGGTAGGGACAGAGCACCTGATTCCATAAATGCATTACATAGTTTACTGGGTGCAGATGTTATGATAGTCAGTTTTCTCTGCTGCAGTTGTAGCAGAGTTGAGAAGCGGAGCTGTATATAACCCATCCACATCACAGCTTTCTGTGTACATTGTATAGTGACAGAGACCTGCTTATCAGTACTGGGGGCATGGATGGACCAGGAGGCATGATGCCAGGAGTCTTGTAATGATAATCTCCTGCTGATTAAACACTGATTGTATTGAAACAGCAAAACACAGCCTAGTAAGTGACACATCACTGAAATTGGGGTCTGTGATCTTATATCATGGTGCTCTTAGATTACATAGCAAAAACCTACAGACAGATTCCCATTAACTATTTAGCAACAGGTGCAGTCCAAAGCAATACATTGTGTTTTATGCAATTGGGTGGACTGCAGCGTACTTTTAACCCCTTAGTGCAGAGCCAGTTTGGTACTTAATGACCGAGCCAATTTTTACAATTCTGACCACTGTCATTTTATGAGGTTAAAACTCTGAAACGCTTCAACGTATCCCACTGATTCTGAGATTGGTTTTTTGTGACATATTGTACTTCGTGTTAGTGGTAAAATTTCTAATATATAACTTGCGTTTATTTATGGAAAAAAACTGAAATTTGGCAAAAGTTTTGAAAATTTAGTAACTTTCAAACTTTTAAATTTTGCGCCCTTAAATCACAGAGATATGTCACACAAATTAGTTAATAAATAACATTTCCCACATGTCTACTTTACATCAGCACAATTTTGTTAGGACTTTATAAGGCCGGCGTCACACACAACCACAAAAAATCGGTCCGTTTTAGACGGTCGACAATCGGATCAAAATAAAAACATCACACATCCTTCTGGCATCCGATTTTCCTTCAAAGATGCGATTTAATCGCATGTGTGTGTACCTTGTAACATCCGATTTTCATCCGACTTGCGAGATTTTCTCGCAGGCTTGCAAAACTGACATATAATGGATCCAAAAGAATAGTATTTAAATGCCAAAAGAAAGAATAGATATATACACATAGAACACATATATATATATATATATATATGTCATTGTGACATATATATATATACATATATTTATAATTCTTACACTTCTACATACTGTTATAGCCGCTAATTCAATTGCCGGCTTCAGTGAAATCACAGAAGCCGACATGAAATGATACATTGTTTCCACACATTTAACCATGTAATTTCATGTATTTTTATATATGTTTGAAACATACAATTACATGAGTATATGTGTGCTAAATTTCAGACATGTAGGGGTTAATTAAAGGTGTAAATTCGTTGAAAAAAAATGCGTGGGCTCCCGCTGTATTTTCTCCACCAGACAGACAAAACAAGCGAGTGGGGGCAGATAATAATAGCCTAGGGAGGGTACATTTTTTTTGTGCCCCCCCTGGCTACTAACATCTGCCCCCAGACACCCCAGAAAGGGCAAATCTCTAATTAGATTCGCCCTTTCTGGCACTTTGCCCGTCTATTCCCATTGCCCTGTAGCGGTGGCGAATGGGTTAATAAGGGGTTAAAATGACCTTGCAATTAAAAGGTCACTTTAAGCCAGGTTAATAATTGATAGCTGTCAATTAGACAACTATCAATTATTAATCCTATTGTATGAAAGAAAAATCAAACACACACAGTTTAATAAAAAATAAGTTTAATTAAATAATCACACAGTTTTTGACCATATTTTATTTTCCTGCTAAAACCATTTCCTGTAATAAAAATAAAATAAAAAAGCAAAATTATACTTACCAATCCGATGTACAGTCAGGTCCCACGGTGTAATCCATCAGAAAGGGTTAACAGGTTACAGGTCGCAGAGAGCTAATAATGCTGTCTCAGACCTGTATTCCCCTGAATGAATAACTTCCTCTCCCAGCGAAAGTAGAGGAATAGATTCATGAATGGAGCTTAATTGATTTATTGGCAATTTAACTGTAGTGACCTGACCTAAAGGGAAAGTGGACACAATCAATTAAGCTTCATTCATGAAACACATCCTCTCCTGTCGCCAGGAGAGGAACTTATTCATTCATGAGCTTTGAGCTGAGCATGCAGGATTACTTGCACTGCTTGGCTCAAAGCTAGTTAACCCTTTGTGAAGGATTACAGCGTGGGACGTGACAGATCGGCGGAATAGGTAAGAATAATGTTGTTTTATTTCTTTTTCTTTATTTTAGGAGATCAATGGCTTCGCACGGATTAAGTGTAAAATAAAATATGGTCAAAAAAATGTGTTTTTATTTCATTAAAATTATTTATTCTTAAAGTGTGTGTGTTTTTTTATTTACTTCAATAGGATTAATAATTGATAGTTGTCTAATTGACAGCTATCAATTATTAACCTGCCTTAAGGTCACCTTTCAATTGCAAGGTGACAGTAAGGTGAGATTAACCCATTCGCCACCGCTACAGGGCAATGGGAATAGACGGGCAAAGTGCCAGAAAGGGCGAATCTAATTATAGATTTGCCCTTTCTGGGGTGTCTGGGGGCAGATGTTAGTAGCCAGGGGGGGCACAAAAAAAATGCACCCTCCCTGGGCTATTATTATCTGCCCCCACTCGCTTTGCTTTGTCTGTCTGGTGGAGAAAATACAGCGGGAGCCCACGCATTTTTTTTCAACGAAATTACACCTTTAATTAACCCCTACATGTCTGAAATTTTGCACAAATACACTCATGTAATTGTATGTTTCAAACATATATAAAAATACATGAAATTACATGGTTAAATGTGTGGAAACAATGTATCATTTCATGTCGGCTTCTGTGATTTCACAAAACCCGGCAATTGAATTAGCGGCTATTACAGTATGTAGAAGTCTAGGAACTATAAATATATGTATATGTACATGTCACAATGACATGTATATATATATATATATATGTGTTCTATGTGTATATATCTATTCTTTCTAGTCTTTATTAAAGCTGTCAGTGTGATTTTACAGTATAGCCGGGGATGAATTGCCGGCTTTTCTAAAGGACACCGATGCGATTTCATCGCAAGTCACACAGTGTGGTCCGTTTGTAATCAGATTTTTCATCGCTCCCATAGACTTGCATTGGCGATAGTCGACCAACAATCGGTGACAATCGCAGCATGCTGCGATTGTACACGGACGTTTAAAACGGACCACAAAAAATCTGATACTGGGAGCTGCTCCATAGATTAACATAGGTCCGACTGCAATGCGATATTTCATCGCATTGCAGTCGTCCGATTTTGTCGCCAGTGTGACTCCGGCCTAAGAGTTAAAAGCTGACCAGCAATTTCTCATTTTTCCAACAAAATTTACAAAACCATTTTTTAGGGACCACCTCACATATGAAGTGAGTTTGGGGGGTCAATATAACAGAAAATATCCAAAAGTGACACCATTCTAAAAGCTTCACCCCTCAAGGTGCTCAAAACCACATTCAAGAAGTTTATTAACCCTTCAGGTGCTTCACGAGAACTAAAGCAATGTGGAAGGAAAAAATGAACATTTTACTTTTTTCACAAAAAATTTACTTTGGAACCAAATTTTTTTTAATTTTCATAAGGGTATCAGGAGAAAATTGACGACAAAATTTGTTGTGCAATTTCTCCAGAGTTTGCTAATACCTCATATGTGGGGGAAAACCACTGTTTGGGTGCATGGCAGGGCTCAGAAGGGAGGGAGCACAGTTTGACTTTTTGAACACAAATTTGGCTGGAATCAATGGCGGCACCATGTCGTGTTTGGTTGACCCCCTGATGTACCTAAACAGTGGAACCCCCCCAATTCTAACTCCAACCCTAATACAGCCCGAACCCCAACACACCCCTAACCCTAATCCCAACCATAACCCTAACTACACCCCTAATCCCAACCATAACGAAAACCCTAACTGTAGCCCTAACCCAAACCCTAGTGGAAATAAATACTTTTTTTACTTTATTATTTTTACCTAACTAAGGGGGTTCATCAAAATGAACCAATAGGAAAAATTTCCTATTGGTGCCGGCCGGAAGATCTCGGAGGGCGCACTGCGCATACTCCCACCATTTTCTCCCGGAAGAAGACGCCGGGGGACCCCATTTCTCCTCTGATGTGCGATCACATAAGAGGAGAGAGAAATTAAATGGGAAATTGGACCTTTTTTTTTCTCTTTTTTTTGCGGTCGTCGTTATTCTGTTAATAACGGCGATCGCAACACTGCGGTCGGTAAAAACCAACCCGAATCATGTTCTCTGGGGTCTCACTCACCCCCGGTAGCCGAGACCACGGAAAAATTCTGACGCTTGGGGGCGCTATACCCTTATTTTTCAGCTCCGTTAAAAAGCAGCACTCGTCAAACATCTGAGCTGTGAGAATGGTGGTGATTGGTGCTTGGAATATTTCCTAGCACGTTATAACGACTTGTGGTTTAGTATAAGAAGCCTCTGTGTGATCGTTGTAGTATGGTGAGGACTGTCCTACTCGGCACTGTCCCCAGGCAGCTTCAGGTTCTGATCGGATCTGATGAGATCAGCCACGTTTTAGGTGATAAATGTCTAACAAGTCCTTTCCCTTTTTCTCCTAGACTGAGGAAAGCCTAAGGCGGCTGAGAAGTCCAATACAGCTGAAATTACCCATTGAAGAACTACGTGAGCAAGAATAATGTTTTCATTTTTTTATGCAGTAGAAATCATTTTTCATGCTTGAAATAATTTTTTTAAATAAACTGGATTCTTTTGGTAACTTCTTTCAGAAATTACAATAAAACACACATGACAGACTTTATTGGTTCATTTACTTGGACGTCCACTTTTCTTTTTTTTCTAATTTTGAGTGTAACTTTATAATGGAAGACTCTTCATAAGAAACGTACATGGGGCTCTCCATGTTACGTCTAGTGCTATGAATGATACTACAGGATGCTATAGGGGGGTCTGGATTAGGAAATCCTGTTTCAAAAATGCTTTTAAGGAATTCTGAGTTAATGGAAAGACTTTCCTCAACCCTTATACTCATCTATTAGCCAGCGCTAGAATCTGCTGTAAAGGGTATGTGTCTCCTGAGGACCCACCATTCCTGACCGTACTCAGCAAACCCAGTGCATTTAATAATACTTTATAAGGGTCAAATTCCCTCGTAATACTACCATAGGGAAAATAGACGCTCCCACCGTTTACACCTAGGGGTCTTGGCTGGCAGGAAGATACCCAGTGATCTTACAGTGGGCCATTGATGTCTACACATGGACTGTCCCTTTAATATTAATAATTTAGGGAGACAAAATGTTTGTTACCAGCAGGAATTTCCATATTCCATTCTTATTTTATTCTTAGCCCTTTCTTGACATAGCTATTTTCTGTTTTTGCATTTTCATTACTTCCTCTCCTTCTTCCAGAAGTCATAACTTTTGCTATTTTTCTATCATAGGCATATGAGGGCTTTTTGCAGGATGAGTTGTACATTTTTGATTTGACATCATTCATTTTATCATGTGATGATAGAAAGCAGGCAAAAAAAAAATCCCAGTGCTGCATAATTGCGAAAAAAAAGCGCATTTCCTCAATTGTTTTTTTGTTATTTACAGTGCTCACTATACAGTAAAAATTACCCAGCAATGTGATTTTCCAGGTCGGTGCGATGCTGCGATACCAAACATGCATTTTTTTTTTCATTCCATTGGTGGAAAAAAAATTCAGAATTAAAAAAAAAAGAAAAACAAAAATCGCTTTGGTCGCCATTTTTTGAGATCCGTAACGTTTTCGCTTGATGGGGCCGTGTGTTTTATGGCATCATGAGCTGTCGTTTTTGTTAATAACCGTTTTGGGGCAGATATGTTAGTTTGATTGCCTCTTACTGTATTTTTTTGCAATGCTGTTGTGGCCGATAAAAATGATTTCTGGCATTTATATTTCAGCTGCAGATGGAAGCAAGGGGGACACTTCATTACTTCTGGGTAGGGCGGAGCCAGGTAGTAGGACTAACCTCAGGTTCTAAAAATGGGTGTTGTCCGGCCCCTCCGGCTCTGGCTCCTCCTGCCGTACACTCCAGTTTCGACTTGAGGTCCAAGTAGGAAGGACGGCTGCTAATGCAGCTCCTCAGAAAACACCTCAGAAGAGTTTATTATTTTACTCGGACAGGGTCCTGGACTTTATGTCTAGAGGATCAGGGGTACCGGCGCTGCTGGACCCCACCCTCTCCCCTGGCAGAAATGTATTCCCTAAATGGTGGTCATTGCATTTTCTTGCCGGCCCGGGGGGAAGAGGTGGCTATCCCTGACAGGACGCACACCACGTTCTGGGTCACTGCGTTCCTTGTCCTCATGGGGAAGCAATGGGCATAGCGTCACATATCCGTGGAGGGTCCCTGTGGCGTTTTGGCTGGTGAGTACTCCATATCTTTATTATATATATGTGAGTGCTTTAGCGTTCTGCTACGGCAGCGCTGTACATTTTTACTATATATCAGTGTGATTTAGCGTTGCTGCAGGCAACGCTATTACCTTGGTGCCTTCAGTGGCTGCTGCGGGCAGCCACTGGTACTTTTTTGTCCGCAGGCAGATGCCCTGCGGGACTTAGGAGATGGAGGGGAGAGTTGCTCCCGCCTTTTTTATTTGAATTTCGCGCCCAGAGCGCGCGCTTTAAGGCAGCCGGCCCGGCACTTTCACTTTCGGTCTCTGCACGGGCTGGATAAGACAGGGGAGCTTCGGCGGCCATTGCTGGCAGAGAGCCGATTATTTCGTTCGTCTCTCCCTCTCTCCTCTCCTCAAAGGCACCGCTCCAGCCGGGTGAGTTCGGCGTTAACCCCTTCGCCGCCGACGCTGCAAAAAAAACAAACAAAAAAAAAAAAACCCTCCAGCACGATTTTTAACAGCTGGGGGTGCGATTCAAATGCAGCTGTACTGCAGGAATATTTTCTTGTAGCCTTTCACAGGCGTGGGGACGCTGAGACATTAACCCCTTAGCGGCCGATACTGCTCCCTCCAGCACGATTTTAACAGCTGGGGGTGCGATTCTGCAATATTAACCCCTTAGCGGCCGATACTGCACCCTCCAGCACGATTTTAGCTGAGGGTGCGATCCTGCAAGCTGTGCTGCAGGAATATATATATATATCTTGTACCTCGCCTTAACGGGCGGTAGGGAGGCTGCGGCATTAACCCTTTAGCGGTTAGCCCTGATGGCTGGGGTAACTCCTGCTGTGGGAGTTTTTAACCCTTCAGCGCCTCTTTTTCTTACATGTTGTTATTACATATTTTATTGTAATATATACTGTGTGAGGGCATGTTCAATGATCTGGAACGCATGTATGGCGTCTGCGGATAGAATCCGCACATGACCCTATTTATATCCCTTTCATGTTGAGTTAATACGCTGTGTTTTTTGACACTTGTGTTATATGAATACGCTGTATTTTACTGCGGCTGCCCTACGTATACACTGTATTTTTCACCTGAAATACGGATGCATTGTGTCCTACGCCTGTGCGTGGGTTGCGTTCTGTATCTTACGCTTGCGCGGTGTATGCACTGTGTCTTGCGCCTATGCATGGAATGCGTTTTGTGTTCTACGCTTGCGCGGTGGATACTTTGTGTCCGGCGTTTGGGTTTGCTTCGGACTGTGTCCGGCACCAGTCTGACGCCAGTTGTGGCGGTTGTTTTTTATTTGTCTGGCTAACCTATGGGTTCAGACAATCTAGTATGCGGATCGTATGTTCCGACATAGTCGCTGTAGGTTTTGCCGTCCATGGATAAACTCATGGGGCAGTGGTGAGGTCCTTGTATCCGCGTTTGACGGATTTAATTGGATTCCTTCTCCTGAAGGCGTATCTGCAGGATCCACAAAAAAAAAAAAAACAAACAAAAACAAAACGGAGTTGGCGGTGAAAGCCATCTATGAAGCTACTAGTAGTCCTAGGGTCCTTGTGTGCTTCTAAAGCTCTCTTGGGCTGGATTGGTCGTCTGCAGACAGCACTGCAGGCTGGACCTTCTTTATCCGATATAAAGAGGAATACAGCCCGACATATATATATATGTGAGGACATCCCTGCGGTACAGATCTCGATCTTCTGCAATCACTGTTTGGAGAGCCGTGTGGCTTAAACAGTGGACTGGGGATGCGGTTGTCCAATCAAAGTTTGCTATCATTTGATTGCTGAAGCTAAGACAAAGGAGTCAGCTTTACCTCAGCGTAGAGCTGTAACGTCTGCATCTGACAGACCCGGTACCAGTGGTAACCGACGTTTTTTTTCGTGGCAGGAGACGAGTCGGTCAATCCTCTTGGAGATCGAGTCGTCCCGCTTTTTCAGGGAAAAAGTCTTCCCAAAAGTCTAACGCTTCTTGGAAACAATACCCGTTCAATGACAAGCGGGAATCTGACAAAAAGCCCGCCAAAACGGACTGACGCCAGAAGTTCACTCGAGGATTCTCGAGTGGGGGGGGCGCCTGCTCCTGTTTCAAGCGGTTTGGGTCTCCCGCGTCTCAGACTCCTGGGTGACACGAATAATGTCGGCTGACTATTTCATAGAGTTTCTCTCTCGCCCTCCAGAAAGATTCTGTCAGTCTCACGTTCCGTCAGATCCCGACTTATTGACCGCTCTGTGGCAGGAAGTCGATTCCTTACTACAGAAGGGTGTAGTAGTGTCAGTTCCTCCGGAAGACCGGGGAAGGGGATTTTTTTCCAACCTCTTTGTGGTCCCCAAAAAGGAGGGAAAGTTTCGTCCCATTCTGGATCTCAAGAGATTAAATCGGCATGTTTACACCCAAAAGTTCCGCATGGAGTCGCTTCGCTCAGTGGTGACTGCCCTGTCACAGAACAATTTTCTGGTGTCCATAGATATTCGCGACGCCTATTTACACGTTCCCATCGGAAGATCTCATCAGCGCTTTCTGCGCTTTGCCATAGGTCAGGACCATTACCAGTTTGTGGCCCTCCCTTTCGGGTTGGCTTCGGCACCCCGAGTTTTTACAAAGGTGCTGGCACCTCTTATGGCAATGCTTCGGAGACAAGGGATCATGATACTTCCTTATCTGGACGATCTTCTGATTGTGGCATCCTCAAAGGAGGAGGCAGTGACTGCTCGCGATTTATCCCTTCAGCTCCTGGAGGATTTCGGGTGGCTGATCAACTGGGAAAAGTCATCCCTGGAGCCTTCTCAGTCAATGCTGTTTTTGGGCATGATTTTCGACACAGCGAAAGTGGTAGTTTTTCTGCCAAAGGACAAGCAAGCCAGTATCAATTGTCTGGCACAGACTGTGCAGTCCTCAACAGCAGTATCCCTTCGAAGATGTATGCGCCTTCTGGGGTTAATGGTCGCTTCGATGGAAGCTCTTCCGTTTGCTCAGTTCCATTGCAGAACGCTTCAAAGATTCATTTTGAAGAGATGGAATCGTGCACAGGAAACACTGGATTGCAGGGTTTTAATCTCCCGCAAAGTGCGAGAGTCTCTGGACTGGTGGTTACGTCCGGAACGGTTTTTCCTGGGAAAATCTTTTCTTCCCCTGTCATGGTCGGTCTTGACCACCGATGCCAGCCTGACGGGCTGGGGGGGAGTTTGGAACAATCTCTGGATTCAGGGAGTTTGGTCACCGGTAGAATCGTTGTTATCGATCATCATCCTGGAATTGAGGGCAATTTTTCTTTGCCTCCAACATTGGACGGTCCCTTTGAGCGGGTTACCAGTTCGTGTTCAGACGGACAAAGCGACGGCGGTTGCGTATATCAACCATCAAGGTGGGACGAGGAGCTCCAGACTCATGTCGGAGGTATCTCGGATTCTGATATGGGCCGAGGCTCATGTGCCGGCCATTTCTGCGATTCACATACCAGGAGTTCAGAATATCCAGGCAGACTTTCTCAGCCGAGAGAGGATGGATTCAGGAGAATGGAGTCTTCATCCGGAAATCGTTGCACTTCTGTGCTCCCGATGGGGGACTCCTCAAGTAGACTTGATGGCCTCCAGGATCAATGCCAAGTTACCAACTTTCATGTCCAGATACAGGGATCCGACCGCGGTGGAAGTGGATGCGCTGGTGGTTCCGTGGAGCCAATACCAGCTGGTTTATGTGTTCCCACCAATATCCTTGCTGCCGCTTGTGTTACGTCGGATCAGGCTGGAGAGGGTTCCGGCTATTCTGATAGACCCAGATTGGCCGAGAAGGACGTGGTTTTCCACGCTGATGTCGCTTCTGGCGGCGCCTCCTTTTCCTCTGCCTCTTCGACCGGACTTGCTCACTCAGGGTCCCGTGTGTCATCCGGGCCTGAGGTCTCTGCGTTTGACGGCTTGGCTCTTGAGACCGAGATTTTAACCCGTTAAGGGTTTTCAGAAATGGTCATTGCCACTATGAGAGTGTCAAGAAGTCCGGCTACGACTAGGATTTACTACAGGATTTGGGAATCCTTCTTTTCATGGTGTTTGGGTTCTTCCAGGAATCCAAAGAAATTTTCATTACCCAACTTGTTGGCTTTTTTTTGCAGCACGGGCTGGATAAGGGTTTGGCAATCAGTACCCCGAAGGGTCAGGTGTCTGCCCTGTCAGTGCTTTGTCGTAAAGCTATTGCCTCGCGTAGGGACGTATGTGCCTTTTTTCGCGGAGCAGCCCGTCAGTTTCCTCCAAGGAAAACTCCTGTGTTGCCTTGGCGGCTTAATCTGGTTTTGAAAGCTCTTCAAAGTGCTCCCTTCGAGCCTATGGATGCTATTAATCTTTCTTTGCTTCTTGGAAGGTTGCCTTCCTAGTGGCGGTCATTTCCTTGAGACGGGTTTCCGAGTTGGCGGTTTTTTCATGTTCACCACCTTTCTTGGAATTTTTCCCGGATCGCGTTGTTCTTCGCACGCGACGTGATTTTCTCCCTAAAGTGGTATCTCAATTCCATGACAATCAAGATATTGTGTTGCCTTCGCTTTGTTCAGAACCAAAGAATGCGAAGGAGCGGGCCTTGCACTCATTGGACTTAGTGCGGGCATTGAAGTTCTACTTGTCAGTTACGCAGAGTTTCCGGAAGTCGGATTCTCTTTTTGTGATTCCAGCAGGTCGTCGTCGTGGTCAACGGGCTTCTAAAGATGCTATAGCTCGTTGGATCCGGTCAGCTATTTTGGAAGCTTACCGTGTTATGGACGAACCTTGCCCGATTAATATTCGGGCTCATTCCACGAGAGCTGTGGGCTCTTCATGGGCCCTTCATCAAGGGGCTTCGGCAGCTCAGCTCTGTCGAGCAGCGACTTGGCGTTCTGTTCACACCTTTACAAAGTTTTATAAGGTGGACGTCAGTGCCTCCGCTGATGCGGCCTTAGGACGCAGAGTCCTTCAGGCGGCTGTATTTTGAAAACTTCTAGTTACGTTTATGTTGCGCCTGTTGCGCATGTATCAAGGTGTTGGATTCTGCCTGTTTAAGGTTTTTTCCCACCCTTGTTTTTGTACTGCTTTGGGACATCCCAGAAGTAATGAAGTGTCCCCCTTGCTTCCATCTGCAGCTGAAATACGAATTTTGGTAAGAACTTACCTGTAAAATTCTTTTTCAGCAAAGGAAGCAAGGGGGACACTTCTCCCTCCCATAAGGCAGAAGGTGTTGTTTCAGATGCAGCGCGGCTCTCTCTGATAAGTGAGTTTCTGAGCTGAGGTCAGCGCTCTACGGCTCTTTCCGGCATCGCCAGCTCATCGCAGTGGTCAGGTTTTGTGAGTGGTACCTGAGCTGTGTGGTATTCATGTTATGTGCATAACTTTGGTCTTTTGAACCCTTTCAGATTGGTTATGGCACTCCGCTGGTGATTTCTTTCTCCTTAGCTTGTGTACAAAACTGGAGTGTACGGCAGGAGGAGCCAGAGCCGGAGGGGCCGGACAACACCCATTTTTAGAACCTGAGGTTAGTCCTACTACCTGGCTCCGCCCTACCCAGAAGTAATGAAGTGTCCCCCTTGCTTCCTTTGCTGAAAAGAATTTTACAGGTAAGTTCTTACCAAAATTCGTATTTTGTATGCATTTTACCTATACTATAGGGTTAATTATTTTTAGATTTTTATATATCAGACTTTTACTGACGTAACAATACCACCTGTGTTTATTTGGGGAAAAGAAGGGTTATTTTAACTTTATTATATATATAATTATATTTTTAAAAACATTTTGTCTCCCTTCTCACTGTATGTAGTAGTCCCCTTTGGGGACTTGAACTGCGATCATCTGATCTCTTATTCTATGTACAGCAGTACCTCAGTACTTCTTAATATAGCAATAATTACTGTCCCCTATGAACGACAGCCAGAAGCGGACATACTTAGGAGTACCTTCATGACAGACATAGGAGTCTTCAGCAGACCCCGAGCTGTCATGTCAACCAATTGGCACCCTGCGATCATGTCACGGGGTCATCCATGGACGCTTAGTATGATGCACCCCCCCTGCAGGTGCTCTGTAAATGCCACTGTGAGAGAATGACGGCGGCATTTAAAAGGTTAATAGCCACAGGTGGAGCTCCACTCTGCATGCGCCTGTTAGAGGCAGATGGTGTCTGAATATCAAAGCCTTCATTTGCCTGCCTGCCTGTATCAAAGTCAGGGAGCCGACATATGACGTATATGGATCGCCCGCCAGGACAGTGGGTTACTCGGTACCGGGCCGGTGTCTTAAAGGGATGTGTCACGACAGCAGTGACCCGGTCCGTGGCCTGGGCGTCCAATAAAAGGGGAATATTTACAGGGGATGATAAAGAGTTTGTATTGAAGTGTTCGTGACGCCACCTGTGGTTTCTGGTCAGAAGTGACCAGCGCTGCAGTGCAGATCCTCTGGGCTGGTGGTGTGATGCAGCAGAGTTGGAATAGCTCTCTACAGGCAGAGCTTGCTGTCCCAGGGCAGATGTATGTTGTAGAGGATAATGGTGCTGGTAGATGTAGCAGTGCTGAGTGAGTGTTGTAGGAAGAACTTTGTAAGGTTCTATGTACATATTCCTGAAACTCAGTTTGTTCGTCAGCCATTTTACTTTCTGTCTTGCTGCAGCTATCTTGCCCTCAGTCAATATGGAGTTTTCAGCTTGCATGTTCCCGCCCTGATTCTCTCCTCTTGCTTCTTAAGCAGCCACAGCTGAGCAATCAGTGCTTCAGAATCTAGCCTGCAGTGAACCTGTGACTTGACTCCTGTAAGCCTTGGACTTTGTACTCCAGCTATTTCTATTGAGGAACTCTGGAACTCTTGTGTGGACTCTGGAACCCTGCTCTTTGAAAGATCCACGTTTGCATGGACTTACGGTAACAGAGAAGAAGATCCTGAACCTGTTGTGGAGAGTGATTGCTGAGCTTAAGTTACTCTGGCCTGCTGTGTCTCCTGCTTCTGTATCTGCAAACTGTGTGACTATTTTTGCCAACTTGTATGAAGTAATACAAGACCTTTTATATATAAAACCTGTGTCTCATGTATTTTCATCGCACCCAAGCACAAGACGCTATATGAACTGTACTACATACATTACAAGATTCTGAAGCCAAACGTTAGTGTCTGCTGGGTCTGGAAGGCTGTGTCTGCTGTAACTGTGGATATCAGACGTCCGGTTGTACTTTCTGTGATGACAGTGGTTGTGACTTCTCACAACCATTCCAGGTGAGCAATTCCCTTAAGTTTTTTCTTTCTGCAGTGTTACCACAGGTAAACACTATTGTTTTTTTTTTCTTTCTTTTCTCTTTTTTGTCTGCTGTAACTCTGGATATCAGATGTCTGGTTGAACTTTCTGTGGTGATAGTGGTTGTGACTTCTCACAACCATTCCAGGTGAGCAGTTCCCTTAATTTTTTTTTCTCTCTGCAGTGTTACCACAGGTAAACACTATTGTTTTTTTTTTTTTCCTCTCCTCTTCTTCCAGTAATCCTGTCTTAAAAGATCTGGAAAATGGAGGCCCGCATAAAGGAACTTTGCGGAGTGACTGATAATATCCTTGCAGATTTGCAGAATATAAAGACCCGTTTTACAAACCTACAGGACCTCAATAATCACAATTTGCAAGTGGTTGGACAGACTACCCAGGATTTGCGAGCCAGGATTGAGGTTCTAGAGGGGCGGGTCCAGGCTCCTGCCGTAGCCCCGAGTTCTGGGATTCCCAAGTTGTCCCCTTTTCGTTTTGGCGGTGAACGTGAGAAATTCAGGGGATTTATTAATCAATGCAATCTGTTTTTTTCTGCACATGCTTCACAATTTCCCACTGAACGATCTAAGGTGCTTACTATAATTATGTTGCTTACCAACAAGGCTTTGATGTGGGCAAACCCTCTGATTGAGACTGAGGATGAATGTTTGGATCATCTTGATGCTTTCATTTCAGCCATGGGGCAGGTGTTTGATGACCCCAATCGAGGTGCAACAGCTGAAGCAGCCATGTTAGCTTTGCGCCAAGGTAAGCACTCGGTAGCTGAATATGCCTTGGATTTCAGGAGATGGGCCCTTGATACCACCTGGGACAGTTCCGCCAAGAAATCTATTTTTCGAAAGGGGTTATCCCCACTGATTAAGGATGAACTTGCTCGTGCCGACCCTCCCACTGCGTTAGGTGACTTTATTAACTACTGCATCCGTATTGATACTCGTCTGACTGAACGCAGGCAAGAGAGATGGTTCGAAAGCAATCGCACTAACCTTTTCCTACCTTCCTCTCCAGCTAAGGAACCTTTGAGTAGGATTACGCGGGAACCTGAACCTGAACCCATGCAGGTAGACTCTTTACAACGACGGGTTAGTGATGCACGCAAGGAACATCGTTTTAAGGAGAATCTATGTTTCTATTGTGGTAAGTCAGGGCACTTCATTATAAACTGCCCCAGCCGTTCTCGTAAGACTACTGCAGCACTCATTCACTGTGAATGTTGCGAGAGGGGATCTGTCAGGTCCGAGCCTCAGGCTCCAGAGAGATCTGCAGCAACAGATCTTGATTTCTCGGACTTAAACTCCGTTACCTCTGAGGACGTTGACTGTGTAAACGCTGCCATTTTTCAAGTTTCCTCAGCGGTGTCCCAGCTGAGTTGTAAGAAAAACAATTCTCATTGCTTTCTTTCCATCAAACTCTGGGTTAACTCAGCTTGGGTGTCTAGCTCTGCTATGATCGACTCAGGGGCAAGTGGTAATTTTATGGATGTCTCCTTTGCTCTGAAACAGGGGATACGTTCAGTGAAGAAAGCTACTCCAGTACAGATGGAAACTGTGGATGGCTCCCTGCTGACCTCTGGACCAGTGAATCAGGAAACAGAGCCTTTGAGGGTACTTATGGGTAAAGATCATCAAGAGAAACTGTCCTTTATGCTTATCTCTTCTCCCCACTTTCCCATTATTCTAGGGCTACCATGGCTGCAGGCTCAGAATCCTACCATTAACTGGGAGACCAAGGAATTACACTTTCCAGAGAAACAGATGAGTCCAAAAGTTTCAGCCTGCTCTGTTCCTAAAGGAACCATGTCAGTCCCTGAACTACCAGCTGTATACCAGGACTATGTGGATTTATGTGACAAGAAGAACGCTGACCAGCTTCCTCCTCACCGTCCATATGATTGTCCAATTGAATTATTGCCTGGAGCAGAGATACCTTTTGGTAAGATCTACCCCCTGGCGGGGCCCGAGCTAAAGGCTTTAAAGGATTACATAGACGAAAATCTAGCCAAGGGCTTCATACGCCCCTCTTCATCTCCTGCAGGTGCACCCATCTTCTTTGTAAAGAAGAAAGATGGATCTCTGAGACCCTGCGTAGACTATAGGGAACTCAATAAGGTTACTATTAGAAACCGTTATCCATTGCCTTTAATCCCTGAGTTATTGGAGAGAGTGCGACATGCCAAAATTTTCTCTAAACTAGATCTTCGTGGGGCCTATAACTTAGTCCGTATTAGACCTGGGGATGAATGGAAGACTGCATTCAGGTCACGCTATGGACACTTTGAATATCTAGTTATGCCTTTTGGTCTGAGTACCGCCCCAGCCACTTTCCAACACTTGGTGAATGACATCTTCAGGGATCTCCTAGATACATTTGTGGTGATTTATCTGGATGATATTCTAATTTTTTCTAACTCCACAGAGGAACATCATGGACATGTGAGAATGGTCTTGGAACGTCTAAGACAAAATCATCTTTACATCAAACTTGAAAAGTGTGAATTCCATAGGACCGAAATTCAATTTCTGGGGTATGTACTGTCTACACAGGGAATTAGTATGGATGGAAGCAAAACCCAAGCCATCAAGGATTGGCCAAGTCCTAGAAATGTGAAGGAGGTACAGCGCTTCATCGGGTTTGCCAACTTCTATAGACGTTTCATTAGGAATTTCTCTGAGGTAGTGTCACCTATCACCCAACTTACCCGGAAAGAGTCTAGGTTCTCCTGGACTCCCCAAGCCCAGGAAGCATTTTCCCGTCTAAAAGATAAATTTATCACTGCACCTATCCTAGTACATCCCAACCCCGAGCTTGCCTTCATAATAGAGGTGGATGCTTCAGACTGTGCCGTTGGAGCTATACTCTCTCAGAGAACAGGTGAGAAGAATGTCTTGCATCCCTGTGCCTTCTTTTCCCAGCAGTTGTCTTCGGCTGAGAGGAACTACGATGTGGGCAATAGAGAGTTATTGGCCATTATTGCCGCCTTCAAAGAATGGAGACACCTTCTTCAAGGAGCTGCACAGCAAATAGTCGTCCTGACAGACCATCGTAACCTTGAATTTATCAGGTCGGCTAAGTGCCTGACTCCTCGCCAGGCTCGCTGGAATCTTTTCTTAAACCAATTTAATTTTATCATTTCTCATAGACCAGGATCGCGCAATGGAAAGGCTGATGCACTCTCTAGGATTTACTCAGCAGAGACACGTCTAATTACTCCTCCTAAGACTATTCTTCCTGACTCTAGATTCCTAGGAGTGATTCATAATCAAGACCTACTTAAGGACATCAAGGAAGCATACCATGCGGATTCCTTTTTGGCACAACCCCCAAGGGATGTAAGTCTTGTCTTTAAGAATGGTGTGTGGATTCAGGGACAACGCCTGTATATTCCTGAAACAGTCAGATTGAGAGTATTGCAACTCATTCACGATTCCAAAATAGCTGGGCATAGAGGAATTCTAAAGACACAGGAATTTCTTTCTCGTTTCTTTTGGTGGCCCACTTGCAGGAAGGATGTTTTAAACTATGTCACTTCATGTGAAGTCTGTGCAAGATGCAAAACACCTCGCTCCTCACCAACTGGTCTGTTACAGCCTCTTCCCGCGCCCGTGGGGATCCATTTCTATGGACTTCATTGTGGAGTTACCAACCTCTCAAGGGAAGAACACCATTCTAGTGGTGGTTGACCGTCTAACAAAGGCAGCTCATTTTATCCCTTGTGTCGGCTTACCCACTGCAAAACAGACATCAGATTTGATGATTAAAGATGTGTTTCGCTTACATGGAGTACCGGATGAGGTTATTTCGGATCGAGGGGTGCAATTCACTTCTAGGTTTTGGCAAAATTTCTGTGCAGCATTGGACATTAAAGTAAACCTTTCTTCTACTTTTCATCCCCAGACTAATGGACAGACCGAACGAACCAATCAAACCCTGGAGCAGTATCTCCGCTGCTTTATCTGCCACCTACAGGATGATTGGGTGGATCTACTTCCATTAGCTGAGTTCTCTTATAACAACTCTCAGAGTGCCTCCACTAAACAGTCTCCTTTTTACTCTAATCTAGGTTTTCATCCTAACATTCTACCACGATTTCCCATAGAAACGCCTTTACCAGCAGTGGCTGAAAGAATCACGTCTTTACAGAAGAATATGGATCTTCTAAAGGAGAATCTGGAATCGGCTCAGGAAAGGTACAAGAAAGCAGCAGATAAATTTCGTAAACCTGCACCAGCTTTCAAGGTAGGAGACTTGGTCTGGCTGTCAACCAGAAATCTTAAGTTAAGGATTCCATCGTCTAAGTTGGGACATAAGTACATTGGACCCTATAAAATCAGTAAAATTATAAGTGCCGTTGCTTGTCGTCTTCAACTGCCCAGAACTATGAGAATCCACCCTGTCTTTCATGTATCCCTACTAAAGGCTGCGACACCCAAAACGTTTCCTGGACGTTCTTCTCCTTGCCCTGGCCCATGCTGGTCGATGGTCAGGAGGAATTTGTGGTGGAAAGGATTTTAGATTCCAGGTTGTATAGAAATCAGTTACAATATCTGATTAAATGGCAGGGCTACCCTGAGGACAACTCATGGGAACCAGTCAATAACGTTAATGCTCCTCGCTTGCTCCGTCAGTTTCATCAGAGGTACCCACACAAGCCTGGTCTGAGGTCATCCGGAGGTTGTCCTTAAGGGGGGAGTAATGTAAGGTTCTATGTACATATTCCTGAAACTCAGTTTGTTCGTCAGCCATTTTACTTTCTGTCTTGCTGCAGCTATCTTGCCCTCAGTCAATATGGAGTTTTCAGCTTGCATGTTCCCGCCCTGATTCTCTCCTCTTGCTTCTTAAGCAGCCACAGCTGAGCAATCAGTGCTTCAGAATCTAGCCTGCAGTGAACCTGTGACTTGACTCCTGTAAGCCTTGGACTTTGTACTCCAGCTATTTCTATTGAGGAACTCTGGAACTCTTGTGTGGACTCTGGAACCCTGCTCTTTGAAAGATCCACGTTTGCATGGACTTACGGTAACAGAGAAGAAGATCCTGAACCTGTTGTGGAGAGTGATTGCTGAGCTTAAGTTACTCTGGCCTGCTGTGTCTCCTGCTTCTGTATCTGCAAACTGTGTGACTATTTTTGCCAACTTGTATGAAGTAATACAAGACCTTTTATATATAAAACCTGTGTCTCATGTATTTTCATCGCACCCAAGCACAAGACGCTATATGAACTGTACTACATACATTACAAACTTGAGAAGACAGGCAGATGCAGTTTCCAAAGCTTTACTCACAGTTCTGTTGTACACAGATGCCCGCTTGGTGCCGTGTCCTCCAGGTGAGGGGCTCAACAAACTCCCACGTAGATCAGGATACACCTTTCCAGGACTCCTTTCAATATGTTCCTTTCTCAGTCGTCTCACTGTGCTGACTTTCCACCTTTCCTTCCTGTCCAACACCTCGCAATCAGTTTCCCAAGCCAGTAGCCGCAGACCTTGGCGGTTCAGTAGCTGAGGCACCTAAAGATGCCACTGCCTCCAGCTTGCTAGCTGAGTCTTAAAGTTCTCCACTAGGCTAGGGGCCGGTGTCCCTTCTGCGACCTGGTCCCTCCACTATTGGCCCCACGGATGGATCACTCACTATCCGTGCCCCTAGTACCCCTTCTGTCCTTCCAGAAACTTCTCTCTGTTCCTTCTTATCTAACTTTCTCTGTCTGGGGACAAGCTGCTACCAGCTCCCCTCACAATCTGACTCTACAGTCTCTTTCCTTCTGCATCTCCTCCTGACAGGGAGCTGCTTCACCACATGTCTGTTACTTTCACTTCCTCCTCACGTCTGTCGCTCTCCTTCCCGCTCTCTAAGCTTCCCTTCCCCTCCTTCCTACTTTCTCCACCCACCACCCATGCACTCTTTCCTAACCAGCCTGGGATGAGACCATCCTCCCTCAGGGTGCCCTGCTGCTATAGTCTGTGTTGGGTGCAGGTGTTAGAGACCTGGGTGGAGCTCCTTCCTTACCTGAGAGTGGGATATCACACCTCTGGATGAGATGCAATACCTCTGTGGCTACTGAACCCTCAGGGGCACCACATATATGTACGTCAAATATCTGTAAGGGGTTAAAGGCATAGAAAGTGGTCTATGATTATGTTCTGTCCAATTAAGTAAAATGTTCCATAAGTACTGTATTATGTGACACTTGTAGTTGGGAAAGGGGTTGTGGGTAGATGGAGGAAACACTAATGCTAAACCTAGAAGATCTCTGCTGTATTAAAGCTGCTGAATAGCACTACACCATTGTGACCAGCAGATGGAGACATACTATAGTATCCGTGTCAGAGCAGACTCATTCTAATGAAACAATACTTATAGGACCATTATTAGAACCCTTAAAATATTCTGCATATTATTTCAGACTAATATAAAAAATTGTTTTTGAAATATTTTATTTTTTAATCCCATAAAAGAACTTTCGTTTAACTATGCCAGCAAACAAGAAAAAATGTTCTGTTCACCAGTATAGCACAGGCACCTGCTAGGATATTCTGCTGGTAAAGGCAAGAGACAACTCTGGGAATCAAGCCTGCCTCTATAGTAACATCAGGCCTGGGAATCATGGCTACCATAGTGTCACCACATATACAGCGGCGAATCAGGCCTGATCACTGCGTAGATTTCACTGATCCTATCAGTTATATTAAGCCCGACTGTCCATTACATCTGTCCTCTCACTGGTGATCCCCGGCCCATAGTGGCAGTGCCTTTAATCACCTTCACGTAATAGTATGTAATGGGGCTACACCTATCTGAGGTCCTTGACTTATGTCTAGCTTCAGGTAGGGGTTAAAACGTCAGACAGGTGAAGTGAATAACGTTTATTGTTTCGGGATAAGGATGGGCAACGCCATTTTAGCGACATTAGTACTAAATGACTGGATGAGAGGATCTACGAGAAGGCGATTCTTGCTGGATGTTCCCAGTATGCAGAGGTTATTACCTACTAGAAGTGGTCAAAGAAAGGACAGCCAGGCTGGTGGGTGTCAGACTCATTGACTTGTATGGTAGTGGGTAGCCTTTCTGACTAGTATGCATCGTGACTAATTCATCTAGACAGGCAATCAGAAGATCCTGATTCATTAGTAGGCACACACCTCTTAATGAATCAGGAGGGTCTCACAAGTGGTGTGCTTTTTGCAACAAGTGTTACTTCAGTCAAGGACTGGAGTAAGATTTGTGGCTAAGAAACACGCCTCATTTCATCATGAATTAAATGAGCTCTGGCATCATGCTCCCATCCCAGCTCTGCCCATTTTGTTGGCACTGGGAGAAACTGGTGTTAAAATGGCAAGTCGCAAATGTTTTGCACAACTCCGAGCTGCATCTAAATTTTGTGGCTTTTCTAAGCGATTTACACCAGAATTCTGGCGAAATTGCTTTGATAAATTGGGGTTATTTGTTATGACCACATTAGATTTTTCCGCAGTTTTTCCTACTCTATCTCTTCTGTGGAATTACACCAGAGTTCCCATCCTGACCCATATTCACTGTCAAAAGCACCCTACAATGTGCATTAAGGCATTAGAACTGGACCATGGCGTAATGGAACCAAGTGACCTGACATGATGATTTTTTTTTTTTTTTTTAGTCCTGGGCAATATGATACCCTATAGGAAGAAGGTGAGTTGGCAGAATGAGTGTGATGGTATAAGCATTGTTCAGTAATGATTTGTAAGAGTTCAAGACCTTAACCCCTTAGTGACAGAGCCAATTTGGAGCTTAATGACCAGGCCAATTTTTACAATTCTGACCACTGTCACTTTATGAGGTTATAACTCTGGAACACTTCAACGGATCCCGCTGATTCCGAGAATGTTTTTTCATGACATATTGTACTTCATGTTAGTGGTAAAATTTCTTCGATACGACTTGCGTTTATTTATGAAAAAATCGGAAATATGGCGAAAATTTTTAAATTTTGCAATTTTCAAACTTTTAATTTTTATGCCCTTAAATCAGAGAGATATGTCACACAAAATAGATACTAAATAACATTTCCCACATGTCTACTTTATATCGGCACAATTTTGTAAACAACATTTTTTTGTTAGGAAGTTATAAGGCTTAAAAATTGACCAGCAATATCTCATTTTTGCAACAAAATTTACAAAACCACTTTATTTAAGGACCACATCACACTTAAAGTCACTTTGAGGGGCGTACATGACAGAAAATACCTAAAAGTGACACCAGTCTAAAAACTGCACCCCTCAAGATGCCCAAAACCACATTCAAGAAGTTTATTAACCCTTCGTGCTTCACAGAAACTGAAGCAATGTGGAAGGAAAAAATTAACATTTGACTTATTTTTACAAACATTATTTTCACAACTGTAAAAAGAGAAAATGAATCACAAAATGTGTTGGCAAATTTCTCCTGAATGCGCTGATACCCCATATGTAGGGGTAAACCACTGTTTGGGCGCACGGCAGAGCTTGGAAGGGAAGGAGTGCTGTTTGACTTTTTCAATGCAGAATTGGCTGGAATTGAGGTCAGACACCATGTCGCATTTGGAGAGCCCTTGATGTACCTAAACAGTGGAAACCCCCACAAGTGACACCATTTTGGAAACTAGACCCCTTAAGGAACTTATCTAGATGGGTGGTGAGCACTTTGAACCCCCAAGTGCTTCACAGAAGTTTATAACGTAGAGCCGTGAAAAAAAAAATCATTTTTTTCGCACGAAAATGATATTTTCGCCCCCAAATTTTTATTTTCACAAGGGTAACAGGAGAAATTAGACCCCCAAAGTTGTTGTCCAATTTGTCCTGAGTACGCTGATACCCCATATGTGGGGGGAAACCACTGTTTGGGCGCATGGCAGAGCTCGGAAGGGAAGGAGAACCGTTTTTGAATGCAGACTTTGATGGAATGGTCTGCGGGCGTCATGTTGCGTTTGGAGAGCCCCTGATGTGCCTAAACAGTAGAAACCCCCCACAAGTGACCCCATTTTGCAAACTAGACCCCCCAAGTGGTTTATCTAGATGTGTGGTGAGCACTTTGAACCCTCAAGTGCTTCACAGAAGTTTATAATGCAGAGCCCTGAAAATAAAAAATAATTTTTTTTCCACAAAAATCATTTTCATTTTTTAGCCCCCATTTTTTTATTTTACCAAGGGTAACAGGAGAAATTAGGACAAATTGTACAACAACTTTGGGGGTCTGAGTACGCTGATGCCCTATATGTGGGGTAAACCACTGCTTGGGCGCACAGCAGAGCTCGAAAGGGAGGGAGCAACGTTAGACTTTTTGAACGCAAAATTGGCTGGAATCAATGGTGGCACCATGTCACGTTTGGAGAGCCCCTGATGTACTTAAACAGTGGAAACCCCCCCCCAATTCTAACTCCAACCCTAAACCTAATACCAACCCCAACCATAACCCTAATCACAACCCTAACCCCAACACACCCCTAATCCCAAATTAACCGTAACCCTAATCCCAACCATAACCCTAACCCCAACACACCCCTAATCCCAACCCTAACCCTAAAACTTTAGCCCAACTCACTTTAGCCTAACCCTAAAACTTTAGCCCAACTCATTTTAGCCTAACCCTAAAACTTTAGCCCAACTCACTTTAGCCTAACCGTAAAACTTTAGCCCAACTCACTTTAGCCTAACCCTAAAACTTTAGCCAAACTCACTTTAGCCTAACCCTAAAACTTTAGCCAAACTCACTTTAGCCTAACTCTAACCCTAATGGGAAAATGGAAATAAATATATTTTCTTTATTTTATTATTTTTCCCTAACTAAGGTGGTGATAAAGGGGGGGTTTATTTGCTATTCTTTTTATTTTGATCACTGTGATAGCGTTTATCACAGTGACCAAAATGAACCAATAGAAAAAATCTTCCTATTATTGCTGGGTGCCGGCTGGCAGATCTTGGCGGGCTCCCTGCGCATGCGCCCGCCATTTTCTCCCGAAGAAGTCGGCGGACCCGGGAACTGCATGAGGGCATGGCGGGACTCAGGAGGTACCGGGGGGGAGGTGATCGGGGACCCTATTTCTCTCTCTTCTGATGAGCGATTTTTTTTTGCAGTCGCCGTTGTATGGTTAATAATGGCGATCGCAACACCGGGGTTGGTACAAACCGACCCAAATCATGTTCTCTGCGGTCTCAGCTACCCCCGGCACCCGAGACCCCAGAAAAATTCAGACTCTGGGGGGCGCTATTAACTTTTTCCACAGCGTCGTGAATTCACGGCTCTGTGGTTTAAGTACCTTTAACTACCACTGTTAAAAGGCGTATCGGCAGTCGTTAAGGGGTTAATGCACCACTCCAGCATTTTTGTTTTGTTTTTTTTATTTCAGTGCTGGAGTGGGGCTAGAAATTGAAGTTCCTTAACTCTAGTCTTATACTTACCAGCCAAGGTCTTCAGCGCTTCCCGGCGTTGCCATCTTGGGACTGCAACTTCTGACCAACCAGAAGTCAGAGCTAAGGGTCATAAACTCTTAATGTAAGTTCTGGCCTGGTTCTGGCTCTCATAGACTTACAATGAGTTGTGACTTCTGGATCATACAGCAAAAAATGCAACGATCCGGCAGGTCACAAACTGCTAGAGACTGACTTCATCTGCGCTGAGGAAAGATGTAGCCAGAGGCTGGTCAGTATAAGACTAGGTGCAGGGACCTTAGATTAATAGCCCCATTCCAGGCCTGCAATAACAAACCGCTGGAATGGTGCTTTAACTTGGCCTCCAAATTCCCCAAGTCTGATCAATAGAAGTCTCAGCTTGCAGCTTTCAGGACTTTAATGATCTGTTGCCAATGTCTTGGTGTCACATACCACAGAACCCCTTCAAAAGTGCCGTCCATCACTCGACAGGTCAGAGCTGAAGCCCCCACAATATTAGGTTTAGTTGGTGAAAACGAATATAATATGTCCATTGTATTCAGACGTTCTCAGTCCAGTCTCATTACTATGCTGCAGCTCCTACTGACAGATGACACGCTGTTAGACTCTTATTATTTATGTTCACTGGAGTAATGACCTCTGGTCTGTCAGTATTCTGACCCCAATTATTCCAGGGTTTCCCTTCTCTATTTTAGTATCTTTCTAAATTGTGTCTAAATGATGTTCGTCATCCACAGCTCTGGTGCCCTCTGTCTGGTCCTATCCTGATTGCATCAAGGGTCCTCCATGTAAATGTCCAATTATGTGTAACTGGTACACCAAAATTACATTTACTTTCACTCCAGTGATTTTGAAGAAGAGCTCAAAATTATTTGTGTTTTCTTTCTTTTAATTGCTGCAGTCTGAGATCTTTACTTTTCACAAAGCATCTTTCAGTCCGGCTCCGCTTTAATTTTCTGCTCCAGTAATCCCCTCTGACTCTCTGGTAGTACGTATCGTAGTTGCCAAAAAATGTTGTATAACACAAAACGTACAACCCAGGTTGTTCTGCCCTATGGAAATACTGCCTATAAGGCCGGCGTCACACTGGCGAGTGTGATGCGAGTTAGTCACACGACTAACTCGCATCAACACCCGGCATGGCCGCCCGCTCTCGGACCCGAGCGTGCGGCTGCATAGAAATTCATGCAGCCGCACACTCGGGTCCGAGAGCGGGCGGCCATGCCGGGTGTTGATGCGAGTTAGTCGTGCGACTAACTCGCATCACACTTGCCAGTGTGACGCCGGCCTAAGAGTAAATGTGGCAGTCGCCTTATTACTGCAGATTTCATTCCTAGAGTTGTGGTCCATGATTAATTTAGTTGCTGACAGAATACAAAATTAATTACTTAATAGCAAACACCCTTAATGGGGCAAATGACAAGTAGACCAGCCTTCACCTCCAACCACTGAGGTTGAGGCGGTGTACTTACCCCTGAGATGAAGGCTAGTGTACCTGCCATTAATCCAATTAAGGGTGGTTGGTATTAACTAATAGATTTTGTATGATTTTATACTTTAACACATTTATTTAATGTTAATTGTTTGCTATTACATTAATTTGTATCCATTTATATAATTAATATGTAGTTTTTGTCTTACTACGCCACCAAGTGGTTTTATTTGATATTCTCTATGATTTTCAGTTACGTTTCTTTTCTAAATTACATTTTTTATGTTTAACCGTTTACTTTGAACATTATTTCTAAAAGGTGATAACATATATACAAATATCTCAAGGGCTGTCACATTGTAGAAGGATCATCTTTATTCTCATTTGCACAAGGAAAGACTAGAAGCAATGGGATGAAACTGAATGGGAGGAGACACAGATTAGATATTAGAAAAAACTTTTTGACAGTTAGGGTGATCAATGACTGGAACAGGCTGCCACAAGAGGTGGTGAGTTCTCCTTCAATGGAAGTCTTCAAACATGTCTCTGTAGGATTATGAGCCTTTATAATGTCATAGTTTACCAAATAAATATTAAATTGTTTCATGACACTTATTATTTTCAACAATATGTGACTTAAAGGGATTATACAGTTTACATTTTTTTACTTGTCTTCTTGTATATAGAAATTTTGTTAAAAATGGCAGGTAGTGCAACTGATGGCTTAGTGATCTGGAGTCAGTCTAATGGAGATGTGAAGTGTGTGCTTGTATAGAAAACACAGATATTATTCACTGGTAATGTGTTTTTTCATAACCCATGACAGCACCATGAGAAAGGGGATCCGCCCTTCAAAGACAGGAAACCTTCAAGATAAAAAGGTGACTCTTCTTTCCGCATCAGTTGGTTTCCTGTCCTTGATGGGGAACCCTGAGTAATTTGGTGAAAGAAGAAGAGGATTCCTGGTGCTAGGGCCATCACCAGAGTGTGCTGGAAGCGCCACGGAGGCCCCACTGGGGTGTCTTCCCTGGGCAAGCATGAGCGGGGCACTAGCAGGCGATTTCTGGTACTCATCAGCCTCACATCCCCAGGCATAGCGCATATAGCGTGCCACGGTGAAGGAAGACTGACCGCAGTGCTGGTGCGGGCACACAGTAACCCTCACCTTGGTGGGGGTTTCTAGGGAGGTGCCACGGGAGCTACAGGCTGATGGTCACAGCATAGAATGCCAGCGGGGTTACAGCAGGCAGGTGCGTGTCTGAGGTGCAAACCGGAAGTGCGCGGGCCGGATGTCACGTCCGGATGACGCGGTTGCATACAACTTCTGAGGGCGGGTACCAGAAGCGGCTGTGCATGCAGGCCCACCGTTCCCACAAAAGGGTTAATGTTGGCCAGGGGATATGCAGACGAAAGTTAGACTATGTTGTCTCATCTGTGAAGGGAAATTCCTGTTCGGGCCTGCCCTTAACGAAATACTGGAGAAAGCCGGAGCCAGAAAAAAGGGTTTACCAAAGGCCCTCTTTCTATCATTTCAGCGGTCCTTTCGGAAGGGATGTTACGCCTGCAAGGAGCCGTCCAAAGATCAGGACACGCTGGAAGGACGACCTAGGGGATGCAGGGGTTTCTTCTTCGGGAGACCCTGACATTATACAGATTGAGGCCTACTGTGGGGGCAATTATACAGTTTGAGGGTTAATGTGAGGACTACTGTGGAGGCCATTATACAGTGCAGGGGCCATTAAACAGTATAGATTCTACTGTGGGGCCATTATATAGTGTGAAGGCTTCTGTAAGAGTCATTACACTGTGTCTTGGGGGAGTAGTGGGGATATCATACTATGTATAGAGCAGCTGTGGGGGTATCATAATGTATATAGTGCAGCTGTCGGGACATCATACTATGTATAGAGGATCTGTAGGGGTATCATACTGTGTATAGCGAAGTTGTAGGCCTATCATACTACATACAGTGGGTACAGAAAGTATTCGGACCCCTTTAAATTTTTCACTCTTTGTTTCAGTGCAGCCATTTGGTAAATGCAAAAAAGTTCATTTTTTTCTCATTAATGTACACTCTGCACCCCATCTTTACTGAAAAAAACAGAAATGTAGAAATTTTTGCAAATTTATTAATAAAAAAAGAAAAACTGAAATATCACATGGTCATAAGTATTCAGACTTTTAGCTTAGGCGCTCATATTTAAGTCACATGATGTCCATTTCCTTGTGATCCTCCTTGAGATGGTTCTCCTTCATTGGAGTCCAGCTGGGTTTAATTAAACTGATAGGACTTAATTTGTAAAGGCACACCTGTCTATATAAGACCTCACAGCTCACAGTGCATGTCAGACCAAATGAGAATCATGAGGTCAAAGCAACTGGCCAAGGAGCTCAGAGACAGAATTGTGGCAAGGCAAAGATCTGGCCAAGGTTACAAAATAATTTCTGCAGTACTCAAGGTTCCTAAGAGCACAGTGGCCTCCATAATCCTTAAAGAGAAGAAGTTTGGGACCACCATCCCCAACTTAATAGGGAATAGGAAAGCTGTGGACCCATCGCACTGTATATAATGGAGCTGTGGGGACATCATACTGTGGAGCTGTAGATTGGGGGACTCTGAATGTTATTAAATGTTAAGTGGGCACTTAAGAAACATTATTGTTATAGGGGCACTCAAAGTATTGGGACTGTAATGTGGACATGGTTTTCCATGGTATATTCTATATATTCTAGGGGGCAATTTTACTATCTAGAGGGCACAAAAAATGCATCATTACTATGTAAGGGGCACAGTGTTTGGTATTATGTGGGGCACTAAGAGGAGCGCTGTTATTGTGCCAAATAGCAGGGGCAGTAATAGGGACACATACGGTTACAGTAGCTCAGTATTGGGGTATACCAAGGATAGACGCTTCTGCAGGTTGGGAATAGATGGAGACGGTACAGGAAATGTGAGAAGTCAGATGTGTCTTTGTTGTAATCTCTGCAGATAATTTGTGGCTTGAAGAAGTTATCATATTGGTCTGGGCCAGATGGAAAAGACATGAAAAATAAACAACTCCATGAGAAAGAACATCATCTGTAAGTCACTACATATAACTGTACTGTAATCACTTGTATGTTCTGCAGGACTGGTATCTACCAATATATGGTCACCAAATGGCGGAAATATCTGCACCACCATAGTGGTTAGGGGCCCAATTAGATGTTTTGCCCCTTCCCTGACCTGAGCCTCTAACTACGCTTCTGCATCAGACCACTGAGCTCAGTGATTGGCTGCAGCAGTCACCTAATGTTAAAACTGCATCCAAATCACAAAGACGGGATGAGCAACAAAGAGTCCGCACTGGAGCAGCAGAGGAAAGTATAGTAATTGCTATTTTTCCAGTCATCCATGACAGCACCATGAGAGAGGGAATACGCCCTATGCATAGTATGATGTCCCCACAGCTGCACTATAGACATTGATACCCCCCAGCTGCTCTATACATAGTATGATATCCCCACTACTCCCCAAAACACAGTGTAATGACTCTCACAGAAGCCTTCACACTATATAAAGGCCCCACAGTAGAACCCATACTGTATAATGGCCTCCACAGTAGTCCTCACACTAACCCTCAAACTGTATAATGGCCCCACATTAGATTTCACACTGTATAATGGCCCCCACATTACATCCAATGCTGTATAATGGCTCCCACACTTTGAGGACCCCCACAGATGTCCCTACTATATATGAGCCCCCACAATAGTCCCCACACTGTATGATTGCCCCGACAGTAGGCCCCAAACTGTAATGACCCCAACATTAGTCCCCAAATTGTATAATGGCACCCACACTTTATAAGGGTCCCCACAGTAGTCCCTATAATGTATGAGGGCCCTTCACAGTTTCAGGGTCCCCCATTGTTTATTATGCCCCCACAAGTTTTATTTAAATTATACATCATCCTATACTCAACTAATCCTGAATCCTGACGAGTCCACACTGTCAAAGCCCTAAGACACAGAATGTCAGAGTCCCAGAGCGATGATGTCACCTCACAGGGACTTTGATGTCCTGTGCATGTGTCTGTGCCTCAGCCATTCTGTAGACGTAGACCATGGGCTTAAAGCAACCTGCAGTCTACAGAACAGAGAGCTGTAGTACAGTGTAAGATCGTGTGCGTGTGCTTATACAGTAAAGGGTAGCATAGCTCCAGGCGGGCCCCTCGGATTACAGGGCACGGGCAACCGCACCGTTTTCTTCCTGTCCACCACCTACGCTCCTGGTCTGATGCCCTCTACATTGACATGACCATTGTCCAGTGTTTGGCTGCAGGAGTCACATAATGTTTTATGTGCAAAAAGCCAATGGAATATGTAAAAAGAAAAAAACAAAACAAAACAACCACTTTAACATTTACATTGTATTCCTTAAAGAGGCATATATGTGACCTGTCACAGATTTCTGGGCTTTGCTCAGGTCATCTATGTTCTAGGTGCGAAGATCAAGGATGCGACCAGCAGGATACCAAAGCTCATCATTTCTAAGGACGTCCACCCATTTCTTCTGATACATGTTGGCACCAATGACACGGCAAGGAAGGACCTACTGACAATCTGCAAGGACTTTGAAGAGTTGGGGAAGAAAGTAAAGGAACTGGATGCACAGGTAGTTTTTTCTTCTATCCTTCCAGTAGACGGGCATGGCAACAGGAGATGGAACAGGATACTTGATGCGAACAACTGGCTAAAGATTTGGATTCCTGGACCACGGTGTGAATTATTATTATTATTTATATAGCGCCATTGATTCCATGGTGCTGTACATGAGAAGGGGTTACATGAATTACCTGTACAACGGACTCCTCACCAGAGACGGACTACACCTCAACAAACCTGGTAAAACACATTCGCCAGAAGACTCACTACACTCATCAGGAGGGCATTAAACTAGAAGAAGAGGGGACGGGAAGAAAAATGTTTGACACGAACATGAAGCCAGAAAATATACTGATGAAGGATATGAGGTGCGGCTAAGAAGACCCAAGACAACATACTCTGAAGGGAGGTAAGAAAATGTCTAAAAACAATCCACAGGGAGCAGATTGAAATAAAACAAAATCCTCTAAACTGCATGCTCCCAAATGCCAGAAGCCTGACAAACAAGATGGAAGAACTAGAAGCAGAAATATCTACTGTAACATTTCCAGGGGTTATAGCTCTAGGATCGCTGTCTGGGTAGACAGAATGGCACATAAACAGTTCATTCAGACAGCAGTTCTGATGTAAAACTGGCCGCAACCAGCTTTATTAAAGTCCACAGCAAACAGATAAAACAAAGCATAAACAGAAAACCTGGGCTTGTCTAGCCACTAACTACACATAGATAGATTGCCCTGTCTATCCGGGTCCAGACTCTACCAGTCTGTGCCCAAAACAACACACATGATATATGTTACCAGTATGGAGCTTCACAGATACTCCTCCTTGTGTCTGAAGGCAACTCCAACGTCCAGACTTGAGAGAGATCCACTCCTATTCAGCCGCTGTTCGCACTGATTCTCACTGAGACTACTCGTGTGTCCGGGGTACTTCCTGCACCCAGACTGAGATAGCTCACACTCCTGGAGACACCTTCTGTGCCTGGACCCCTTGTCCAGATTAAGCGTGCTCCCACTCTTGGAGACTGCTTCTTTGTGCCAGGACACCTCCCTGTGTCCAGACTGAAGACAGCTCTCAATCCTGGAGACTGCTTCTTTGTGCCAGGACACCTCTCTGTGTCCAGACTGAAAACAGCTCGCAATCCTGGAGACTGCTTCTTTGTGCCAGGACACCTCCCTGTGTCCAGACTGAAAACAGCTCTCAGATTGTGTTTGCAGACACCTACTTCTGGTCTCCTAATTAACACCTGAGTGATTTCAGGCCTAAGCTGCAACTGTGTGTTGAATGTGAGGTGTAGTGACCTTTCTCTACCACTAGGTTTACAAAGCCACACATTTCCCTTATACCTAGGTGAAATGTACACCCCATTCAACACATATTCCTTCACTGTCTCACACTACAGATAACTATGACAAAGTGGGAATAACCGAGACATGGTTAGATGAAAGCTACTGAGCAGTTAACTTACAGGGTTACAGTCTGTTTAGAAAGGATCATAAAAATCGGAGAGGGGGAGGGGTCTGTCTTTATGTAAAGTCTTGTCTAAAGTCCATTTTAAGGGAGGATATTAGCGAAGGGAATGAAGATGTTGAGTCCATGTGGGTCGAAATACATGGAGGGAAAAATAGTAACAAAATTCTCATTGGGGTCTGTTTCAAACCCAAATATAACAGAAATCATGGAAAGTCTACTACTAAGGCAAATATTTAGAGTTGAGAGTCCGTGCTAACACGGTACAAAGATATACATCTTTACTGTACTACTAAGGCAGATAGATGAAGCTGCAACCCATAATGAGGTCCTTCTTATGGGGGTCTTAAACTACCTGGATATTAACTGGGAAACAGAGACCTGCAAAACCCATAAAGGCAACAGGTTTCTGCTAGTAACCAAGAAAATTTTTCTTTCACTATTGGTGCAGAATCCAACCAGAGGAGCAGCACTTTTAGACCTAATAATATCTAATAGACCTGACAGAGTAACAAATCTGCAGGTCGTCGGGCATCTAGTAAACAGCGACCACAATTTATACAGTTTCACTTGTCTTTCACTAGGGGACTTGTCAGGGAGTCACAAAAACATAACTTTAGGTAGGCAAAGTTTGATCAGTTTAGATGCCCTTAATCTGGATGACTGGGATAATGTCCTCAGAAATATGAATACAGATAATAAATGGGAAAAGTTTAAGAACATCCTAAATAGGCACTGTTAGCTGTTTATACCTTGTGGGAATAATAGGACAAGAAATAGGAAAAACCCAATGTAGCTAAACAAAGAAGAGGGGCAATTAACAGTAAAAAGAAAGCATTTAAACTACTAAAGCAGGATGGCACCGTTGAAGCTCTAAAAACTATAGGGAGAAAAATACTTTATCTAAAAAACTAATTAAAGCTGCCAAAAAGGAAACAGAGAAGCACATTGCTAAGGAGAGTAAAACTAATCCCAACCTGTTCTTCAACTATAGCAATAGTAAAAGAATCAAAGGTGAAAGTGTAGGCCCCTTAAAAAATTGTGAGGAAAGAATGATTGTAGATGACGAGGAAAAGCTAATATATTAAACACCTTTTTCTCCACAGTATTCAAATTCTGAGAGACAAAGAAAACCCTATATTAAGCGCCACCAATCTAACCCAAGAAGAGGTGCAAAACCGGCTAAATAAGATTAAAATAGATAAATCTCCAGGTCCGGATGGCATACATCCACGAGTACTAAGAGAACTAAGTAAGAGACAAACCATTATTTCTTATATTTAGGGACTCTATAGCGATGGGGTCTGTTCCAGAGGACTGGTGCATAGCAAATGAGGTACCAATATTCAAAAACGGCTCTAAAAGTGAACCTGTAAATTATAGGCCAGTAAGTCTAACCTCTATTGTCGGAAAAATATTTGAAAGGTTTCTGAGGGAGGTTATTCTGGATTATCTCAATGAGAATAACTGTTTAACTCCATATCAGCATGGGTTTATGAGGAATTGCTCCTGTCAAACAAATCTAATCAGTTTTTATGAAGAGGTAAGCTATAGACTGGACCAAGGTGAGTCATTGGACGTGGTATATCTTGATTTTTCCAAAGCATTTGATACCGTGTCACACAAGAGGTTGGTACACAAAATGAGAATGCTGGGTCTGGGGGAAAATGTGTGTAAGTTGGTTAAGTAACTGGCTTAGTGATAGAAAGCAGAGGGTGGTTATACAGTCATGGCCAAAAGTTTTGAGAATGACACAAATATTATATTTTCACATGATCTGCTGTCCTCTGGTTTTTATGTGTGTTTGACAGATGTTTTTATCACAGACAGAAATATAATAATTGCAAACATATGAGTAACAAAAGCTTATATTGACAGTTAGAATGAGTTAATGCAGCAAGTCAATATTTGCAGTGTTGACCCTTCTTCTTCAGGACCTCTGCAATTCTCCCTGGCATGCTCTCAATAATAATAATAATCTTTATTTATATAGCGCCATCATATTCCGCAGCGCTTTACAGTTTAACAGTTTCAAAACACAAGTCATAAGTAACAACGTTAACAATACAGTAATTAAAGCAAAATAAGACGGCCCTGCTCGTGAGAGCTTACAATCTACAATGAGGTGGGGGAGATACAAAATACAGGTGTGTATATACAATGGTGCATTTACAATGATGGTCCAGCCATCTTAAGGGAGTGAGGGATGGATGGAGATAGTGAATGGGCTACACACACACACACACACACTTAAGGGTATGCCACACTAAACAATATCGCTAACGGGATCGCTAGAAAACGTCACTATTTAGCGATCCCGTTAGCGATATTGTTCAGTGCGGCAGCTTCCAGCGACGAGCTTCCTGCTGTGATCTCGCTCGTCGCTGGAATCGTTCCGGACCCTATTTTCTCGTCGGCGCTCCCACTGGGTAAGTATCTAATCGCTGTGTGGCACCTTTTCTTAGCGATTTAGCGGTACTTTTGTACCGCTAAAGTCGTTAAGAAGATCGCTAACGGCGATAGCGTCGTTAACTATATCGCTAAATGTGACTGCATTTAGCAATATAGAAACAATCCCGCTAGCGATCTCATTAGTATGCAACGCTAACGAGATCGCTAGCGGGATAGCTTAGTGTGGCAGTACCTTTACACATAGAATGACTTTGATTAGTGAATGTGATAGGCCGCTCTGAACAGATGTGTTTTGAGGGAGCGCCTGAAACCATGCAAATTGTGGATAGTCCTAATTTCTTGGGGTAGAGCATTCCAGAGGATTGGCGCAGCGCGGGAGAAGTCTTGGAGTCGGGAGTGGGAGGTACGGATTAGTGCAGAGGTTAGTCGAAAGTCATTTGCAGAGCGCAGCAGTCGGTTAGGCCGATAGATAGAAATGAGGGAGGAGATGTAGGGGGGTGTTGCAGTGTGGAGAGCTTTGTGGGTGAGAACAAGTACTTTGAATTGGATCCTATAATGAATGGGCAGCCACTGTAAGGACTGGCGAAGAGCGGATGCGTCCGAGTACCGATTAGCCAGAAGGATAACCCTGGCTGCTGCATTAAGGATGGACTGGAGAGGGGATAGTCGAGTAATGGGGAGGCCAAGTAATAGAGCGTTACAGTAGTCCAGGCGGGAGTGGATCAATGCTACAGTGAGGGTTTTTGTTGTTTCCATGGTGAGAAAAGGGCGGATTCTAGAGATGTTCTTTAGGTGTAGGCGGCAAGAGCGGGCAAGAGATTGTATATGGGAGGTGAAGGAGAGATTGGTATCAAACATAACACCCAGACAGCGAGCCTGCTGCTAGGGTGTTATTATGGTGCCGCCCACTGAGAGGGAAATGTCAGATTTAGGGAGGTTAGTAGACGGCGGGAGCAGAAGAAGTTCAGTTTTGGAGAGGTTGAGTTTCAGATAGAGAGCAGACATGATGTTGGAGACTGCGGACAGACAGTCGGTGGCGTTCTGTAGTACAGCGGGGGTAAGGTCTGGGGAATCAACTTCTCAATCAACTTCTGGACCAAATCCTGACTGATAGCAGTCCATTCTTGCACAATCAATGCTTTCATTTTGTCAGAATTTTTAGGTTTTTGTTTGTCCACCCGTCTCTTGATGATTGACCACAAGTTCTCAATGGGATTAAGATCTGGGGAGTTTCCAGGCCATGGACCCAAAATCTCTATGTTTTGTTCCCTGAGCCATTTAGTTTTCACCTTTGCTTTATGGCAAGGTGCTCCATCATGCTGGAAAAGGCATTGTTGATCACCAAACTGCTCTTGGAGGGTTGGGAGAAGTTGCTCTTGGAGGACATTCTGGTACCATTCTTTATTCATGGCTGTGTTTTTAGGCAAGACTGTGAGAGAGCCATTCCCTTGGCTGAGAAGCAACCCCACACATGAATGGTTTCAGGATGCTTAACAGTTGGCATGAGACAAGACTGGTGGTAGCGCTCACCTTGTCTTCTCCGAATGAGGCGTTTTCCTGATGTCCCAAACAATCGAAAAGGGGATTCATCAGAGAAAATAACTTTACCCCAGTCCTCAGTAGTCCACTGCCTGTACCTTTTGCAGAATATCAGTCTGTCCATGATGTTTTTTCTGGAGAGAAGTGGCTTCTTTGCTGCCCTCCTTGAGACCAGGCCTTGCTCACAGTGCGTGCAGATGCACTCACACCTGCCTGCTGTCATTCCTGAGCAAGCTCTGCACAGCTGGTAGCCCGATCCCGCAGCTGAAACACTTTTAAGAGACGGTCCTGGCGCTTGCTGGTCTTTCTTGGGCGCCCTGAAGCATTTTAGCAACAATGGAACCTCTCTCCTTGAAGTTCTTGATGATGCGATAGATTGTTGACTGAGGTGCAATCTTTCTAGCTGCGATACTCTTCCCTGTTAGGCCATTTTTGTGCATTGCAATGATGACTGCACATGTTTCTTTAGAGAATAACCATGGTTAACAGAAGAGAAACAATGATGCCAACCACCAGCCTTCTTTTACAGTGTCCAGTGGTGTCATTCTTACTTAATCATGACAGATTGATCTCCAGCCATGTCCTCATCAACACCCACACCTGTGTTAATGGAGCAATCACTGAAAAGAGGTTAGCTGGTCCTTTTAAGGCAGGGCTGCAATGATGTTGAAATGTGTTTTGGGGGATAAAGTTCATTTTCTAGCCAAATATTGACTTTGCAAGTAATTGCTGTTAAGCTGATCACTCTTTATAACATTCTGGAGTATATGCAAATTGCAATTAGAAAAAGTGAAGCAGTAGACTTTGTAAAAATTAATATTTGTGTCATTCTCAAAACTTTTGGCCATGACTGTAAATGGTATATTCTCTAACTGGATCGCTGTGACCAGTGGGGTACCGCAGGAGTTGGTGTTGGGATCTGTTCTCTTTAACATATTTATTAACGATCTGGTAGAAGGTTTACACAGTAAAATATCAATATTTGCAAATAATACAAAACTATGTAAAATAGTCAGTACAAGAGAAGATAGTATTCTGCTACAGATGGATCTGGATAAGTTGGAAACTTGGGCCGAAAGGTGGCAGATGGGGTTTAACAATGATAAATGTAAGGTTATACACATGGGAAGAAGGAATCAATATCCCCATTACACACTGAACGGGAAACCACTGGGTAAATCTGACATGGAGAAGGACTTGGGGATCCTAGTTAATGATAAACTTACCTGGAGCAGCCAGTGCCAGGCAGCGGCTGCCAAGGCAAACAGGATCATGGGGTGCATTAAAAGAGGTCTGGATACACATGATGAGAGCATTATACTGCCTCTGTACAAATCCCTGGTTAGACCGCACATGGAGTACTGTGTACAGTTTTGGGCACCGGTGCTCAGGAAGGATATAATGGAACTAGTGCGAGTTCAAAGGAGGGCAACAAAATTAAAAAAGGGAAAGCAAAAAACTGAACTGAAGTAGACTTGAATGACATGCAAGGTGTAGAAGCATGTTCACACTGGCCATAAAAGCAAGCAAAAACAAGGGAAAAAGCAATGTGTGTATATACCCTAATGAAAATAAATAAGTAAAAAAGCAAGTGCACTTGCTTTTTTACTTATTTATTTTCATTAGGGTATATACACACATTGCTTTTTCCCTTGTTTTTGAAAATTAAAAAAGGGGATGGGGTAACTACAATACCCAGAGAGATTAGCAAAATTAGGATTATTTAGTCTAGAAAAAAGACAACTGAGGGGCGATCTAATAACCATATATAAGTATATAAGGGGACAATACAAATATCTCTCCGAGGATCTGTTTATACCAAGTAAGGTGATGGTCACAAGGGGGCATTCCCTGTGTCTGGAGGAGAGAGGGTTTTTCCACCAACATAGAAGAGGATTCTTTACTGTTAGGGCAGTGAGAATCTGGAATTCCTTGCCTGAGGAGGTGGTGATGGCGAACTCAGTCGATGGTTCAAGAGAGGCCTGGATGTCTTTCTGGCGCGTAACAATATTGTATCTTTCAGTTATTAGGTTCTTTAGAAGAACGTAGATCTGGGGATTTATTTTGACAGAATATAGGCTGAACTGGATGTACAAATGTAGTTTTTTCGGCTTTGCTATGTTACTATGTTACTATATTAAATTGATCAAACCTTTCCTGGGTGTCAATTAGTATTAAATGAGGAGTTGGGAAAATGTATAAGGCTGGGTCCACATTGCGCTAAGGCAGTCCGTTAGACGGACTGCATTACACCGCGGTATAACACGGTGTAACGCAGTCAGTTAACGCTGCCATTGACCCCCATTGTCGGGCGCATTGCGACGCATGCCATAAAGTGGCATGCGTTCGCGATGTGCCGTCATTCAGTGACGGAGCCTCGGACACGGGCTGCAGCATCTGAGCTCCGTCACCGATAGCACAGATGATTCATCTGTGCTAGCGGGTATAGCATAACGCGATCTCGTTATGCTATATATCGTTACCAGCCCGTCAACGCTATGCGTTGAGCCTGCTGGTTTAACGCAATGTGAACATAGCCTAATACGTTGTGGTTATATTGTCTCTAATTTGAATATTTCTTCTTGTGAGTATATTTCTACAATACTGTTTACATTCATAAGCAAAAAACAGTACAAACCTAATGTTATGACCTTGATACAGTTGTACTGGTTGAAGGCACATTTTACCTTTTATACTGTATATTGTGCTTGGGACAGAAAAGAGATTAGTGTTGGTTATTCTAATGAGATCACAGATGATTGTCCAGATCAGATACAATTGTAGCAATCTCATTATTTATCCTGATGACATTCGCTAATGATAGATGTTGGTATAGATTGGTATATAGAACTTTTTATTAGACCGTTATTGCTCCTAAGTCATTCGGTTTTTATTATTATATTATACTTTAGGCTGAGGAGCTGTCAGTGCATCATCACGCCTCAATGCACTTCCAGACATACACAATGGGGAAAACAAGTATTTGATACACTGCCAATATTGCAAGTTTTCCCACCTACAAAGAATGGAGAAGTCTGTAATTTTTATCGTAGGTACACTTCAACCGTGAGAGAATCTAAAAATTAAAAATAGAAAATCACATTGTATGATTTTTAAATAATGCTACATGTTGCTGTTGGTTTTGGCTGGTCAGGACCTGGTGACAACCTGTTTCCTCACGGAGACCAGCAGTTCACTTTAAACAACAGTACTTTATGCAACAGTTCCTCATCATCACCTTTATACACCAGATAGCGGGCACATTTCTTCCAGGACGTTTGAGTTGTACAGATCATATTCAAAAACATCTGCAGTTCCTTTTGGATTGTTTCCGTTCTGACTGATCCTACGCGTCCCAACACAACCCAGTCTAGCTCAACAGTCCAATTTGTAGCAGTCACTTTTCCTTTCTGCTGTTCCACATCTATTCTTCTCATAGAGAAGGGGTTAAGGGATTTGGTAACTATAGCCAGAGTATGGCCTTGCGCTCCCAGGTGTATCAGTATTCACATCTCTTCTCCTTGTAGAAGAGGGGGGAGAAGAGGTAGCCAGTAATTCCCTAGTAGAGTTTTGCCTTCTCAGATGCTTAAGGAGAATCTGCCCTGGAAAGTTGGCTCTTTTCGCTTACCAGTCCATCTCGACTCGTTACCTTTGAGGCTTGGGGCCTTGCTGCTAAAGTCCCATCCACCAGACCCTTCTGTTTGGGGCCACTCCATTAGAGGGTTGGTCTCTAGACTCAACGTTGTTTCATGTTCCTTGTCTCAGTCAGCATCTCGGGATCATGCTCTCTGCCCTGATGTCCTTTTTCTATTGCCAGAGAACACTCACTGCATGCAGCCTTGCTGACCACCCAGACCAAATGTCTGTGCTACTGTAGCTTAAGCTAGGTCCTGTCTGACTCACTACCAGGAAATCGTCTCTGATCCTGCTACATAGCCCCCCCCTCTCTGGGCTAGTCCCAACACTTAACTTTATCTTACTCTATTCACTGTCTGTTTCTGGGCAGAACTCAGCTTCCCCACAGTACAGTGCAGTGCATAACATTACAATATACCACATTATAATTCATATTATTGCAGGTCATTATACACTGCACTGATGTCTTCAAAGGGGAGCAGGGCAATATGTCCATCTCCTTAAAAGTGCACAAGATTTAAGAGATGCTGCAAAAGGACATGAGTAGGGTGGATGGGGTGATGCTTTCTAAAGATAAGACAAGATTATTAAAATTAAGATTGTTCCAAATGGAGACATAGTAGGAGTGATGGTTTAGTGATCTGGAGCCAGCCTGATGGAGGTGTGAATTGTGTCTAAATCCAAGTCATAAATCCAGTTGGTAGACTGAGTCCATTGTCAAAGACAATGAATGGCTAACACTATACCACAATATAATTTTTTATTGTACATCATAGATTGCATATTTTAAAAATGTATCTAAAGTTTGCACTGTTTAAGTTATAATAAGTTATAATAAATATGCCTGATGTTATTGAGATTTGTCAATGATGGCCTAAGGATCTAAATGACCTTGGACTAATTCTCCCAATGATAACCACAACTCCGTGGCACATCTGAGTGTGAAATGAACACTAGACAGTCTTAAAATAAACAAATTTAGCCCAGTGTTTCATGCTGTTTACACAGTGTGACGATAAGCCAGATTTAGCAATTTATTAGGCTGGTTTCACATTAGCGTTTTTGTGTGCAGCGCATCGTGCGCATCCGATCGCATGTGCCATGCGCTCCTATGTTTAACATGGCGTGCGCATGGTCTTGCGTTTGCAAGGCATTCGTCTGCGTTTTTGTGTGCATGCGTTTTTCAAGGTATGCGTCTAGACGCACCCGACACAACATGTTGCATTTTTGGGTCCATCCAAAGGCGTAAAAAAAACGCATGTGTTCACTTGCGCATGGAATGCGTCAAAACAAAGCATTACAGTCTATGGGAATGCAGGCGTGTGCATGGACATGCATAAGCCTGCGTTTGCGTACGCATGCATTTTAAGAGTAAACATGTCTAGAACCTGGTTTAAGGCTGGTTTCACATTAGCATTTTTGTGCGTAGCGCATCTGCGCAAGCGTTCATGCATACCTATGTTTAACACGGCATACGCATGGTTTTGTGCATTGTGAATTTTGATGCTTTTCATGATTCTGCGCAGCGCACAAGACGCAATGTAAACTACCTTAGTCCTGTTAAAACACTAAGAAGGTGAGATATAGAGGAATGCTTTTGTGCAAATGTGCTAGAATTTGGTCTATTTTAGTATTCTACTTTATTTTACCTCATCAGTTGACACTTACATTATGAAGCAGATGTTCCTTTACACATTGTGCCCATGCTCATGCTGGGACTGTGCTGGTTCGAGGCATATTTCTGTATGCAGTACAGACAAATTGACACACCTCATTCAAAGATTTTTTTTGTATTTTCATGCTATGAATTGTACTTCACACTGGAAGGCATAAACATGATTAACACATGGGTTTATACTTACAAAAGTGTGAAACAACTGAAAATTTTTTTATTCTAGTTTCTTCAAGTAGCCACTTTTGCTTTGATTATGCTTTCACACTCTGGCAATTCTTGATACTTCAAGGTGTCACGAATGGTTTTCATTCAGGTGCCTGCAGGTTTAATAAGTGGGATTTTGGCCTTTATTGGGGATTGGGACCATCATGTTTTGTGCATAAGTTTGGGGATACCAGCTGATAGTCTACTGATGACTGTTATTTGTTTTGCAAGAAAAATTGCACTTAATAAGCATAAACGAGTGGGGAATCTTTCTTTAAATTTAGGGTCAGTCAGTCGAAAAATTGGGAAAAATTTGAAGTGTCCCCAAGTGCAGTTGCAAAAACCATCAGCGCTCAAAGAAACTGGCTCACTGAGGACCACAGGAAAGCAGACCAAGGCACCTCTGCCTCTGAGGTAAGGTTCATTCGAGTACTCACTCAAAATCGAGTTACAACAGCTCAGATTGGACAGGGCATGTCCAAGAGTTTTGCAGCAACTACAACTCTACAACACTGTTAAGAGAACTTGTCACAGGCCTTTGTAAAATAGCTCTGAAACATGTAAGGACAGGCAACCAGACTTGTGGAAAAGAACAGAAGAAGACATTAGACCAGTGGAAATCTGTGCTTTGGTCTGATTATCCAAATTTGAGATCTTTGGTTCCAACCACCGTGTCTTTGTGCGACGCAGAAAAGGTGAACGGATGGACTCTACATGCCTGGTTCCCACTGTGAAGCATGGAGGAGGAGGTGTGATGGTGTGGGGGTGCTTTGCTGGTGACACTGTTGGGATTTATTCAAAATTGAAGGCATACTGAACCAGCATGGCTACCACAGCATCTTGCAGCAGCATGCTATTCCATTCGGTTTGCGTTTAGTTGGACCATCATTTATTTTTCAACAGGACAATGACCCCAAACACACCTCCAGGCTGTGTAAGGGCTATTTGACCAAGAAGGAGAGTGTGGAGGCCAGGTCATCTGGCGTAGCACCCCATCAGTCACCAGACCTGAACCCAATCGAGATGGTTTGGGGTGAGCTGGACCACAGAGTGAAGGCAAAAAGGGCCAACAAGTGCTAAGCATCTCGGGAACTCCTTCAAGACTGTTGGAAGACCATTTCCCATGACTACCTCTTGAAGCTCATCAAGAGAATGCCGAGAGTGTGCAAAGCACTCATCAAAGCAGAAGGTGGCTACTTTGAAGAACCTAGAATATAAGACATATTTTCAGTTATTTCACACTTTTTTGTTAAGTATATAATTCCACATGTGTTAATTCATAGTTTTGATGCCTTCAGTGTGAATGTACAATTTTCATAGTCATGAAAATACAGAAAAATCTTTGAATGAGAAGGTGTGTCCAAACTTTTGGTCTGTACTGTATATTATTATATATATAATATATATATATATAATATATTTTTTTTTAAATCTCCTGCCAGGACCCATTAATAAGGGGTGTCCAGTCATAGACAACACCTTAAGTATCTCAGAATTCATATGCTTATGGACTTGTGTTATTTCCCTTAATATTTTTCCCTATTACTTAAGTTTACTCTATGAGATCTTAACCACTATGGCTAGAAAACTTATGGTTTAGGAAAATTAACACTATAATGTACTGTATCTCTGAAATTCTCCTTATTCCATGCAGCCCATCTTCTTTCCTAGGCTTTGATCAGCCTTTACCAAATTTTTATAGGGTACGTCATGACACAGAATTAGCTACTGAACGTTTGCACAGTAATATGTTGACTCAAGCTTCTTGGTAAATGTAATTTATGTTCTAAAAAACTAGTATAAGGTTGGATTTGTGAAGAACGATATGATGGGTGTGGCTGAAGCTACTTACTGTTGAGGAAAGTTAGGGAGACATGATGGTAGAGTAAGTGGAATGTGAGAGTGAACAACTTTGAGCATATTATTCGCTCCATACCTAATGTTAGCAACACAATGGTCCTCTTGTAATGGAGGAAAAAGTCAGCAAAAGTAACGGCACTCACTTCAGGTGTACATTTTTAGGAAGCATTTTGAGATACATACCTACCTCTTCCGACAAGCCTACAACCTGCAGTAACCACTAGAGTTGAGCGAAACATATCGGTCAGATTCAAAAGTCGCCGACTTTCGCCAAAGTCGGGTTTCGTTGGCTGAAACCCGACCATAGCGTGCAGTCGGCCATACGGTCGGCAAAACTAGCGCCAAAGTCGAATTTCCCAGAATCCTTTAAAGGCACATTTTTTCAGCCAATGAGCAAGGACGTATACTGTGGGCAACGAGATGACATGGGCAGCGTCCACTACCATCTTAGAGAAGGGCATTGCAGTGATTGGCTTGCTTTGGGGGGCGTCATAGTGTCTATAAAAGCCCTGACCGCCGACCGCCATTTTACTTCTGCCGATCTTAACAGTAGGGAGAGGTTGCTGACGCTGTTTATCAGTAGGGAGAGAGTTAGAGCTGTAAAGAGAAGTTCTTATGTGCTTGTACTGATAGCAATTGTGCTGTACAGTTAGTGTGCAGTGACAGGGAGGATTTTCTTGTGTGCAGCAGCGCTGGTTATTAGACTGCCTGATAGCTGTATTGCTGTGTGTACACTGCTGTGCAGACTGCTTTTTACACAGCACTAATACTTTTATTCTTTTTTTCTGCACAGTTACCAAGCGTTCATTTTTTCCCACCGTATAGAGCTGTACGCTCTTCACACACTACCGTGTACCGGCTGGTATCACGGACAAATACATGCTGACTATCTGTGTGTGACTCCGTAAATATATACGGAGATAGAAATTTTCCCCTACACAGTATACAGCTGTACGCTTGTGATACAGTACCGTATATCTACTCTTTGAATTACGGTCAAATCCATACTGAGAGAGCGTCTGTGTGTGTCTCCGGAAATATATATGGAGATTGAAATTTTCCACAACACCGTATACAGCTGTACGCTTCTGATACAGTACCATATATCTGCTGGTATTTTTGGTACATTTTCCCAAACATGAGGAAGTATGGTGGAAGAGGCCGCGGGTGTGGGCGGGGGGGGCCAGCTGGTACTCATGATGGTGGTGGTCCATCTGCTGGTAGTGCCAAAAGCACAATAGCACCTAAGGCAGGAGGTGTTGAGCCTGCGTCATCGTCTGGCTCCAGAAGGCCTGGAAGGCTCCCTTTTCTGGGAGTAGGTACACCGGATTTAAAGCCGGAGCATTAAGAACAGGTTTTGGCTTACATTTCCGAAACCGCCTACAGCTCTATCGCCTCCTCTTCTGAAGTTTCAAAAAATGCAAGCAGTGAGTCGTCAGTGCAGGCTCCTGGTCAGGAACAACACCTTTCCTTGTGTCCTTCACCCCCACCAAAAATGAAGGATGCGGCAGGCCACACTTCAGATTACTCCATGGAACTCTTTTCACATACCATGCCTGGGTTATCAAGTCAAATCCTGAATTCCTCAGTCCAAGATGAATCTGACATGGAGTGCACTGATGCACAACCACTGCTAGATGATTCTGCTGGTACATTCATCCAGAGCACTACATTGCCCTCGCAGTCTACTGAGCCAGAATCTGACCCTGATGAAACTCAGGTGCCCCTTCCCGCATACTATACCACCTTACACGGTGACACAGCGGAAGGTGCAGATGAAATTGAAGAGGAGGTGACGGATGACCCAGTTGTTGACCCGGATTGGCATCCATTGGGGGAAGAGGGTGCTGCTGGCAATAGCTCAGAAGAGGAGGAGGATCCGTATCAGGCATCGACATCACAGCTGCGGTTATCTGGCAGGCCCGTAGCAGTCCAAAAACGTGTTAAAAAAAGAAAAAGAGCTGCAGGACAGCTTGGCCAGACGGTCAAATTAGCACAGCGTGCAAGCCCTGAAAATTTATCCCATAGTAGGAAGAGAGCAGCGTGGCACTTTTTTGACCAAAATCCTACTGGTGAGGCAAACGTTATCTGTAAGAAGTGCAGAAGGACCTTTAGCAGAGGGAAAAATCTCCGAAAATTGAATACCAGTTGCATGCGTAGACATTTAAACACTATGCACTTGCATGCGTGGACAGACTACAAAACCTCACTGGCTTTGAACGTCTACATTGCCAAACTGTTCTCATTAGAGATGATGCCCTTCCGTTTGGTTGAAAGCGCAGCTTTCTGAGAGCTCACGGCCTACGCTGTCCCACACTATGACCTACCCAGTCGGCACTTCTTTTCTAAAAAAGCCATCCCTGCCCTCCACCTGCATGTGAAAGACCGCATTGTCCATGCACTCAAACAATCAGTGAGTGGAAAGGTGCACCTCACAATAGAGGCATGGGCCAGTAGGCATGGCCAAGGCCGTTACGTGTCCATCACTGCGCACTGGGTTAATGTGGTGGATACAGGGTCCACAGGGGACAGCGGCGGTGGGACACTGCTGCCTAGCCCATGGTATAGGCAACAATTGGCTGCAGGCGTTCGACCCTCCTCCTCCTACTCCAGAAGTGAAAGCTTGTCGACAGAGCGCAGTTGCACGAGCACTCCATCCGCAGCTGCCAGTGTTGCACACGAGGTGTCCCACTATCGAACAGCTATAGGTAAGCATCAGCAGGCTGTTTTAAAGATGATGTCTTTGGGCGACAACAGACACACCGCGGAGGTACTGGCCGACTACTTGCAGCGAGAAACTGAGTCATGGCTAGGCAGTCTACATCTTGAGCCAGGCAAGGTAGTCAATGATAACGGCCGTAATTTTATGGCGGCCATAGCCCTGGCAAAACTCAGACACATACCTTGCCTGGCTCACACCTTGAATCTGGTGGTGCAGTGCTTCATAAATAATTATCCGGAGTTACCAGCCCTGCTCCATAAGGTGCGAAGACCGTGCTCGCACATCCGTCGCTCGCCCGTAGACTCCAGTCGTATGCAGAGGCTGCAGCGATCGCTCCACCTTCCCAAGCATCGCCTAATCATAGACGTTGCAACAAGGTGGAACTCCACCATGCACATGGTTGAAAGACTGTGCGAACAGAGGCAGGCTGTAATGCATTTGTGGGAGGATACACGGGCAGGCAGTTTGAGACCAGACAACGAGTTGTCGGGTGTGCAGTGGTCAAAGATGAAAGACCTCTGTAAAGTCCTTCAGTGTTTTGAGGAATGCATATTCTGGTAAGCGCAGACGACGCCATCATAAGCATGAGCATCCCACTTATGTGTCTGCTCATGCAAACTTTGACGCACATTAAGGATCAGGCGTCTGCAGCGGAGGAGGAAGAGGAGGAGGAGGGAAGCCTTGATGACAGTCAGCCATTGTCTGCTCAGAGAACTGTCCTGGATGAGGTGGAGGAAGATGAGGAGGATGAGGGGGATGATTATTTTGGGGAGGAGGATGCTTCTCAGGGGGCAAGAGAAATTGTTGGCTTGCCAAGGTCAGGTACAGGGTTTGTGCGTGACTGGAGGGATGTGGATTTGGCAGAAAGTACTCCTCCATCCACCACTGGCAGTGCATCATTGACATCTGGAACATTGGCACACATGTGTGATTATGTCTTGCGGATCCTAAAAAGGACCCCCGCATTGCCAAAATTATGAAGGATGATGACTACTGGTTGGCGAGCATCCTCGATCCACGCTATAAAGGCAAATTACAGAACATCATGCCACAGGAGAACCTAGAGCTAATATTGGCGAACAAACAAGCAACTCTGGTAAACTGTTTGTTAGAGGCATTCCCATCACACAGCAGCGGTGCAGGTTCTACCACGAGCTGTATTGGGCAACATGGAAGAGGTGTTCGTGGTGCACACAGCCAAAGTGGCGTTGGAGACAGGGGTTTCATGACCATGTTGTGGACTGATTTCACACGACTATTAATACTGAATCGATTGCAACAGTCAGGAGACAGCAGTTGTCAACTATGGTTCAAAATTACCTCTCCTCCCTATCGATGTTCTCCCTCACAGTTCATTCCCCTTTGACTACTGGGCCTGTAATCTGGACACCTGGCCTGAATTGGCACAATATGCCTTACAGGAGCTCGCTTGCCCTGCTGGTAGTGTGCTATCAGAAAGAGTCTTCAGTGCTGCTGGATCAATCCTGACAGAAAGAAGGACCGGCTGTCGACCCAAAATGTTGGTGATCTCACCGTCATTAAAATGAACCATGCCTTGGTTTCAAAGAATTTTGTACCACCTTCCCCTGATGACACATAGGTTGCCAGCAAAATGGCTCGCTATGTCCTCCTCTTCCTCCAACTTCTCCAATTTCTCCATTTGCAGCTCCATTTGCAGCTGCTGAACGTCCAGCCTACACCTCAACATATGCCAGTTTTTCCACCTCCCTAACTGGGCTGTACCCCCCCAGGGCCGGCGTCAGCACCTGGCACACCCGGGCAAGTGCCAGGGCCCTGAGCAGGTTGGGGGGCCCACTCGTGGGCGACTTCACTGGCACAGGGCCCCTCATAGTACGCCGGTGTCTCTGATGGTGGGGGGCACTTGCAATACTTACCTCTCCCTGCTCCACAGCTGTGACGTCTTCCGCGTTTCTTGTCAGTGACATTCAGGTCAGAGAGCGCGATGACGTCACATCTGTGCGCCCTCTGCCTGCACAGTCACAGTGCAGAGAACTGGAAGATGGAGATGCTGAGGAGTCCAGAGCACAGCAGTGCCCAGCGAGGAGAGGTATTTCAATTTTTTTTTATGTTTGGAGCAATATATGGGGAGCATTATACACTGGAGAATTATATATGGGGCCCATCATACACTGGAGCATGATATACAGGGCCCATTATACACTGGAGCATTATATGGGGCCCATTATATATGGAGAATTATATAGGCCCATCATACACTAGAGCATCATCCATGGGGCCCATCATATACTGGATCATCATATGGAGCCCATTATATATGGAGCATTATATAGGCCCATCATACACTGGAGCATCATCCATGGGGCCCATCATATACTGGAGTATTATGTGGAGCTCATCATATACTGTATGGAACATTATATGGGATCAATTATGTATGGAGCAATATATGGGGCTCATTATTCTGTATGGCGCACTATGTGGTGCCCATAATACTGTATGGAGGACTATACTGTCCGTTTTTTGAGCTATTGTGGAATTTACAATAGATATCACTCATGTAATGTAAGAAGTGAAGTGAAGTATTTGGCGTTGTACTATACCTATATTTCTCTGCCATATCGGAGCATCATGAATTGTGGTATGTGTTAAAGGGGCCCACTGAGACTCTTTGGCCCTGGGCCCACGAAAACCTGGAGCCAGCCTGTCCCCCCCACAACTTTAGCCAAATAACCCCCAGTTTTCAAAGCGTTACTATTATTATGAAGTAAATTAAGGTTGCCAAGCTTAAGTAATAAGAATTGATGTCGTTGGCATTGAAATGGGCACTGTAGGTGTGTTTACTGTCCTCCACTCCCTGCCGACTTTTATTCCCCATTGACTTGCATTGGGGTCGGATTTTCCACTCCGACTCGAACTTTTCCGTTATTCGGCCGACTTCGTTCGACTCGACTTTTGGGAAAGTCGGGTGGTCCGAAACCCGACTCGACCCTCTCGGAGCCAAAGTCGCTCATCTCTAGTAACCACTGATCCACCAAACCGCTGCATGACCAGCTCTACCCTCGCCTACTGTATCCTTACCCATCCCTTGTAGATTGTGAGCCCTCGCGGGCATGATCCTCTCTCATCCTGTACCAGTCGTGACTTGTATTATTTAAGATTACTGTACTTGTATTTATTATGTATACCCCTCCTCACATTTAAAGCGCATAGAATAAATGGCGCTATAATAATATAATAATGATACAATGAAATTGATCTGAACGAGAAATGAATGATAGAAATGTAAAAAAAAAAAACTATTGTTCATAAGACCTAAAAAATCAGCTGGCGATCTCAGGAGATATTGCGAAGCTTTATAACGTAGGCGTCTGGTGGCCGTGTGTAATAAAATTGTGCTCTTGTATAAGCACTCTACCTTGGTGGTACGGTATAAGGTAGTATTAAGAGACCAATGTATTGCATATAATGCCATTCAACATGTAAAGCAATGTGTGGAGGTGACTAGTCAAAGCATTACAATATCATATATGTATAGAGCATTTCATAAGGCCTATGTGTGTTACCATGGGATAATGTCTGTCGGCAGTGTTGCTGGTAAAGACCTACTGTATGTCATCAGGCATATCTGTACCCGATGTCTTATCTGTATACTGTATATGGCACTACTGACACTGATATGTGCGGGTAAGTCTATCCCTGCTCAGACTTGATAACCGTGCCATACAGTGTGTTCATGGTAGTTCACCACTAGTTTCATTGCAACTTATGCTTAATATTTCCTGATTGACCTGGTAGTCACTGCTACATATTAATATTAGAGGACAATTATGTACATCCCAGGCTGACTTGATGATGAGAACAGGGCTCTGGAGGGCCATATCATCACTTCCAGGACTAATTTTTGTTCTTTATGTTGAAGTTAGTTCTTAAAGGGAATTTGTCACTAGGTTTTCTTTAAATTTAATCTGAGAATAACATGATGCTGAGATAGTGACCCTGATTCCAATGATTTGCCACTTGGCTGTTTGGTGTAGTTTTGATAAGCTCAGAGTTTTATCAGATTATCACTAGAGGACTAATAAACCTTCTGCCATGTAGTCCAACCATGCCACTGATTGTCAGCTTTCTGCCGATGCACAGTGTACATAAAATCAGTGGTATGGGCTGGCATAAAAAGAACTCAACATACAGAATACTGGTAGATCGTCAGCCGATAAAATAGTGATTTTATCAAAACTACAGAAACCAGTTAAGGGAAATGTTACTAGTGTCCATACATGCTTATACCATTTACTTATATGCCCTCATCCTAAGCCTTCAGGCCAGGGTACCTTTTTTGTGGTAATTCAGCTGCCTCTGAAGATTGTAAAATTGCTAGAAGTGCTCTTGTATAAGCAAAAAAACCCTTTTGGGGGGAAAATATAAGGGGAGTATTAAAAGGGAAATTTTTGCATATAATGCCATTAACATTTAAAGCAAAAATTTGGGGGTGCTAGTCAAAGCCCTTTTTCAATATCAATATTATAGACATTTCATAAGGCCCATGTGTGTTACCAAAGGGAAATGTCTGTCGGCAGTGGTTTGCGGAAAGACCTACTGTATGTCATAAAAGGGGGATCTGTACCCCATGTCTTTCTGTATTTCTGTATATGGCCTACTGACACGATATGTGCGGGTAAGTCTACCCTCTCAGATTGATAACCGGCCAAAACAGTGTGTTTTTTTTGGGAGTTCACCATAGTTTTTATTCAACTTTGCTTAAAATTTCCCGATTGACCTGGAAATCACTGCTACATATTAAAAATTAGAGGACCAAATTTGTACATCCCCCGGGTGACTTGATGATGGAACAGGGCTCTGGAGGGGCCCTACTTTTTTTCCAGGGCTAATTTTTGTTCTTTATGTTGAAGTTAGTTCTTAAAGGGGGAATTTTTTTCCCCTAGGTTTTTTTTTAAAATTTTAAATTTAGAATAACATGATCTGA
>JARQOD010000001.1:226529189-226580201 GCA_033576555.1 Oophaga sylvatica
GGAAGGGTTCTTCTTTGTATATAAAATGATTGGAATTGAAAGCTATGAAAAGTTCCAAAAATGTGTCAAACTAAAAGACCATTTTATCACGGGAAAAGCGACACAGAAATGCCGCCACAATATCTTCCATAACTCTGCAGAATTTCCCACTCTCGGGGCCCCCTCATGAGCTCAGCCGCCCCGTAATTGCGCCCCCGGGGTTGCATGCCTCGGGTTGAAGGAGCAAAAAAAATTAGTAACATTTATTGGCTGCCCCCTATTTCCGGGGGCATTTGCAATTTTTAGTATTGCATGACAGCATTGTTGCAACCTTTGCAGTGAAGGTTTGGGGGGTGTGGGTTTTTTAAAGGGAAGTTTGGGGTTTGGTGGGGAAAAGGTTTAGGGGGAGGGGGGGGTAAAAAGGGGTGGTGTGGGGGTTGGGGGGGTTAATGGGACATTAACGGACAGGGCCCCCCTTACCCTACAGGGAAAGCATCACTCCCTGGTCGGACCAGGGGGTTTTAAATCCCCATGAAAACCAAAAAAAAAACCCCCCTAAAGGGGGAAACACCCTTGTGTTTTGAGAAACAGAATTTTTTGTTCTGGGGCAGGCTGGCCCTTTTTCTATGCAAATGCACCAGAGACTTAAGCCAAATGCTGACCGGAACAACAAAGGGAAAAGGGGGCCTTCAAGGGGGTTTTTCAGTGTCGGCCCCTCGTTATATTAATAAAGGAGATAGTATGTGTCAGCACAGACAGCTGCCAAAACCCCAGCGACCGGTGGGCCCCCTCCCTGTCTGGGCCCCATAGCAGGCTTGTTGCCTTTCCCGGAAGCCCCCTGGCGGGGGCAATGAAATTTTTTGAAATGAGGGAAAAGAGGGTTTCCAAAATTATTGTGCTGACAGAACATGAGGAGAGAACTGCCCTCCAAAAAGTAGGAATAACTACACAGCATAGAAACAGGGCACTTCCTGGCCATATTGTATGGTAGTTCGCCAAAAAAGCAGGGTTACCCTGTGGGGGGGTTAAAACCAGCTTTTTTACAAGATTTAGGGAAAAGAATAGGTTTGGATTTTATGTTATCACCTTTTTAACTGTAATTTTTATATAAACTCCTTTTTTTCTTTCTTATGAAAACTGAAATTATTTCCTTTGAAAACAATGGTTAATGACAGAGATTTCTCTTGTAAAAAAAGGGCGTGTTACAATGGCTCGATGCAATTAATTGCATTCGGGGATAAATTGATGAAAGGGTGAGAAAACGGGGGTGACTTTTGACACTGCGGGAACCGCCCACTTTTGGGACCAAAATCGGGGGTTTTTTTTCATGTACAAAACCCTACGTGAAAAAAGGTGGGGGCAATGTCATGGTTTGGGGCTGCTTTTTTGCATCTGCTTCCCCTCTAATAAAATTTAAATGGAAATATAAAGCTCCCATGTGCAAGGAATACGGGAGAAGTAATGCTGCCGCAGGAAAACCAAAGTGGGCAAGGCTGGAAATTCCGCAAGAGAAGATCCAAAGAACACATCCTCTTTAGCAAAATTTTTGGCAAGAAAAATGTTCGCCTGTTGTAAAGGCCAAAGGGGATCGTTCCAAAAGGATGGGCTGTTTTTTATGTCTATTACTCTGCATCCCTGTGAATCCAGTAGGGGGGAAACCGTTGAATTGCCCCCACGTATTAGCTAGGAGCCCCACCCTCTTAACAAATAATCACATGTGGACAACTTTTCTGTCTATCAAAAAGAATGTCTGTGGCAGGGCTTTCCCTAGGTTATTTATGGGACCTTCATTTTTTCATTGTCCCCGTGTCGCAAATTTTTTCTTTTTTATTTTTTATGAGCATTTTTCACTTTGTCCTGTATGTTTTAAAGCTTTGGGAAAGATGAAATATTATTGTATAACACGTGTCCTAAAATCTATTGGAATCCCTTTTATAAACGGGGGGTTTATTTGGGTATGTGAGGATGTGTCTGTATTTTCTCGTCCTTTACTTTCAAAAACCCCCACCTTTCCCCCCCACCCCTTTTTTTACAATATTTTTTTGAATTTTTATGTTATTTTTGGCCCCAAGGACTGCACACAAAAAGGCCACACTGGCCCTCTTTTTCTATTGTACATCGCTTTGGGACTTGGGGAGTCTGGGGACACCCGAATACAAGGGGGGGGCCCCATTTCTTGCCATCTTAGGGTGCCAACCCCCCAAATGGGCGGTAATAGCAAGTATAACCCTAGGGCAGCGCCCCCTTTCCTCACATTGGTTTCCTTTTTGTACAGGGGAGTATGGAAAGTATTCAGCCCCCTTTTAAATTTTTTTCACTCTTTGTTAAAGCAGCCATTTGGTAAATTCAAAAAGTTCATTTTTTCTCATTAACATATACTTTGCACCCATTCTTGACTAACCCCCCCCCCAGAAATGTAGAATTTTTTGCAAATTTATTAAAAAAGAAAAACTGAAATATCATATGGTCATAAGTATTCAGACCCTTTGCTCAGACACACATATTTAAGACACATGCTGAATTTGTTTTCTCATTTTGACGCTCATAGTTGTGGTCTACCTATGATGTCAATTACAGGCCTCTCTCTCTTTTGAAGTGGGAGAACTTGCACAATTGGTGGCTGACTAAATACTTTTGCTCCCCTGTTGTAAACACGTTTGAGGCGACTTCGGAGCTGGGGCTCCCTCCAGTGGTTGCTGAGGGTAATGAACCAATTGCTGAATGGCTTTCAGCTGGGTCCGATTGGTCTGATATAAGTGACCTGAACTCCCATCAGCCTTGCCGGTAATCAATTGTTCTTCCAGGTCTTGCTTGGAGCTCAGCTTGCATTCCTGCTCTCATTCAGATAAGTGACTTGTTGTTTTTTTTCCTCTGGTTGGATTTTCCTTGCTGGTTGCTGCCTTGCAGTGGACTTCAGCCTGGTCCCCTTTTGGGGCCTGGATCTGCATTGTGCTCAGTTTATGTTTGCACTTTTACTCTTTTCCTGTGTCACTTTTTATTTGCTGAATTGCTGTGTTACACCAGAGATCTGATTTAGGTGGTAGAGATCGTGTGATCTCAGGTTTTTTGTTAATCAGAAGTGTTGGTATTTTTGTCAGGGTTTTTTGGGCTGCAGTCAGAAATCTTTCCTATACTTTTCTATCTAGACAGTATTGGGCCCCAGCATTTGCTCATTCTATTTTCTGTCTGTGTTCGTATTTTCTTCTTGTCTAACCGCCATTACATGTTTGGGGGCTTCCTATTTCTTTGGGGGTTCTGCTACGGGGCAGAGATAGCTTTCATCTTTCTGTCTTTAGGTGTAGCTATCTCTCCGGCTGTGACGAGGCGTCTAGGATCACCATAGGTACGCTTCACGGCTACTTCTAGTGTTGCGGTTAGTTTAAGGTTCTGCAACCCAGTAGTTTCCAGCCTCTCTGGTGTATTGCTACTTCGGCTATTTTTGCTATTTCTCCTCAGCTATCGAAACATAACAGTATTACCGGCCAAACTGAAAATTCTATGGTACTCAACAAAAAGGAAAAATAGTAAAAAGGAAAAAAAAAAAAGGGAGTTGTCAGAAATTTTTTTTTTTCTGTTTGTTGCATTTTTTCCCTCTTTTTCTCTGGGTGCTGAGGAGGAATTTTTTCTTTGTCCTCAATGGAGTTTACACAGTTGTCTGGCCGTGTGGAGCGGCTTGCCGCTGAGGTTCAGAAGATTACTGCCTCGCTTGCCTGTTGTGGAACCTAGAATCCCCATGCCAGATTTATTCTTGGGGGATCGGTCTAAATTTCTGAATTTTAAAAATAACTGCAAGTTGATTTTTGCCTTAAAGCCTAAATCTTCAGGGAACGCAGCACAGCAGGTTCAAATTGTCATCTCTCTGCTGCGCGGCGACCCTCAGGATTGGGCTTTTTCCCTGACACCTGGAGATCCTGATGTCACTGATCAAGCTGAAAAGACCTTGTTGGCATTAAATCAGGGTCGTGAAGACGCTGAGCTGTACTGTCAGAAATTCCGAAAGTGGGCAGTCCTGACCAAATGGAATGATGATGCTTTGGCAGCCCTTTTTTGGAAGGGTCTGTCAGAAAATGTAAAGGACGTTATGGTGGGATTCCCTGTTCCCTCTGGTCTCAATGATTCTATGTCTTTGGCTATTCAAATTGACAGACGTTTGCGTGAGCGCAGAGATATGCGTGAGATAGTGTTGCCTTGTGAGCCAGCTCCTGAGCCCATGCAGTGTGATGGTGTGACTTCTAGGGCTTAGCGTCATAAGTTTCGAAAGCGCAATGGGTTATGTTTCTACTGTGGTGACGATTCTCATGCTATTTCCATCTGCCCTAAGCGGGGAAGACGTTTTGCGCACTCAGTTGTCTTGGCTAGTGTTCAGACTAAATTTCTGTTGACTGTTACCCTGATTTGCTCCCTGTCCACATTTTCAGCTCAGGCTTTTGTTGATTCAGGAGCAGCTATCAACCTGATGGATTTTGACTTTGTCAAACGTTGTGGGTTTCCCATGATACCCCTGCGGAAGTCTATTCCTTTGCTGGGCATTGATTCTACCCTTTGGCGGAGAATAAACCCCAATTTTCTACTCAGGTGATAATGAGGGTTGAACCAGATCATCAGGAGAGTTACAAATTTCTGGTGTTGCATAATCTGCATGACATTATTGTACTGGGTTTCCCTTGGTTACAGACTCATAATCCTGTTTTGGATTGGAAATCTGTGTCTGTGACCAGTTGGGGCTGCCAATGTGTTAATACTGACACTCCTGTTTTCTCTGCTTCTCCCCAGTCTCAGGATGTCCCTGACTTTTTGACGGATTTTTCTGATGTGTTTAGTGAGAGTAAGTCTGCATCCTTACCTCCTCACAGGAGCTATAATTGCGCTATTGAGTTAGTGCCTGGTGTTAATTTTCCTAAAAGTCGCCTTTTTAATTTATCTGTACCTGAACACGATGCTATGCGATCTTATATCAAGGAGTCATTGGAGAAGGGTCATATCAGACCATCCTCTTCACCCTTGGGTGCCGGTTTTTTCTTTGTGGCCAAAAAGGATGGTTCATTGAGGCCGTGTATTGACTATCGCCTCCTGAATAAAATCACTAGTCCTGATCTGGCACACCCCAATAAGTTTGTAAAGTTGGCAGATGAGGGGGTTGTCAGTACAGGGGTAGCACTGCTGCAGCCAGGCATGTCCTCTGAAAGCCGGGGGAGTGTCTGCTCCAGTAAGGGGGAATTAGGAGAGCAGGGCAGGCCAGACAGGTGCTGGTAGTGGGGGACTCAATTATTAGGGGAACAGATAGGACAATCTGTCACAAAGACAGGGATCGTCGAACAGTGTGCTGCCTACCTGGCGCTCGAGTCCGACACATCGCTGATCGGGTTGACAGATTACTGGGAGGGGCTGGTGAGGACCCAGCGGTCATGGTGCACATTGGCACAAATGACAAAGTTAGAGGTAGGTGGAAGGTCCTTAAAGATGATTTCAGGGAATTAGGCTGCAAGCTTAAAGCAAGGACCTCCAACGTGGTATTTTCTGAAATACTGCCGGTACCACGTGCCACACCAGAGAGGCAACGGGAGATTAGGGAGGTTAATAAGTGGCTCAAGAATTGGTGTAGGAAGGAGGGGTTTGGGTTCCTGGAGAACTGGGCCGACTTCTCAGTTGGCTACAGGTTCTATGCTAGGGATGGGCTGCACCTCAATGGGGAGGGTGCAGCTGTGCTGGGGGAGAAAATGGCTAGAAGGTTGGAGGAGTCTTTAAACTAGGGACTGGGGGGGAGGGTATTCATTTTATAGGAGGGGAAGGCAGTACAGATAGAGACCTGGGCACAAATAATGAAATTGGGGGTGGGGGTGGCATGGGGGTGGGGTTAGAACAGTTAATAATTTAAGAAAGAATAGAGGTTCAGAGAGATACATAAAGTGCATGTATACTAATGCTAGAAGCCTCACCAACAAAATGGCAGAATTAGAATAATTTTGTTGGAACATAATTATGACATGGTGGGGATATCTGAGACTTGGCTGGATGAGAACCATGATTGGGCGGTTAATTTACAGGGCTATAGTCTGTTTAGAAATGACCGTAAAAATAAGCGAGGTGGGGGTGTGTGTTTATATGTAAAATCATCCTTAAAACCCATCCTGCGTGATATCTGTGAATCTAATGAAGATGTAGAGTCTCTGTGGGTGGAGATTAGGGGAGGGGGGAAAAATAATAAATTATTTATAGGGGTTTGTTATAAGTCTCCTAAAATAATGGAAGCAACAGAGAATATCCTCGTAAAGCAAATAGATGAAGCAGCAACTCAAGGAGAAGTCATTATTATGGGGGACTTCAACTACCCTGAAATACATTGGGGAACAGAAACCTGCAGTTCCAGCAAAGGTAATAGGTTTTTGGCAACTATGAGAGACAATTACCTTTCACAACTAGTTCAGGACCCAACAAGAGGGGGGGCACTGCTAGACCTAATATTAACCAACAGGCCAGACCGCATATCAAATATAAGGGTTGGGGGTCACTTGGGTAATAGTGATCACAAAATAATAAGCTTTCATGTATCCTTTAATAAGATGTGTAGTCGAGGGGTTACAAGGACACTAAACTTCAGGAAGGCAAATTTCCAACGGATGAGAGATGATCTTAGTGCAATAAACTGGGACGATATCCTGAGACATAAAAATACACAAAGAAAATGGGAGACGTTTATTAGTATCCTGAATAGGACCTGTGCACAGTATATACCCTATGGGAATAAACATGCTAGAATTAGGAGGAAACCACTATGGCTAAATAGAGCTGTAAGGGGCGCAATAAGGGACAAAAAGAAAGCGTTTAGGGAATTAAAGCAAGTAGGTAGTGAAGAGGCATTAAATAAATACAGAAAACTGAATAAATTCTGTAAAAAGCAAATCAAGACAGCAAAGATTGAGGCAGAGAGACTCATTGCCAGAGAAAGTAAAAATAATCCCAAAATATTCTTTAACTACATAAATAGCAAGAAACTAAAAAATGATAGTGTTGGTCCCCTTAAAAATAGTCTGGGTGAAATGGTGGATGAGGATGAGGAAAAAGCCAATATGCTAAATGACTTTTTTTCAACTGTATTTACACAAGAAAATCCCATGACAGATAACATGATCAGAGATAAAAAAATTTCTCCATTAAATGTCACATGCTTAACCCAGCAGGAAGTACGGCGGCGTCTAAAAATCACTAAAGTTGACAAATCCCCGGGCCCGGATGGGATACACCCCCGAGTACTGCAGGAATTAAGTACAGTTATAGATAGACCTTTATTTTTAATCTTTAAAGATTCCATAATAACGGGGTCTGTACCACAGGACTGGCGTATAGCAAATGTGGTGCCAATATTCAAAAAGGGGGCAAAAACTGAACCTGGAAATTATAGGCCAGTGAGCTTAACATCTACTGTGGGTAAAATCCTGGAGGGTTTTTTAAGGGATACTATATTGGAGTATCTGAAGCTGAATAACCTCATGACACAGTATCAGCATGGGTTTACAAGGGACCGTTCTTGTCAGACTAATCTGATAAGCTTTTATGAAGGGGTAAGTTCAGGACTGGACCAAGGGAATGCAGTGGACGTGGTGTTCATGGACTTCTCAAAAGCTTTTGATACAGTGCCACACAAAAGGTTGATACATAAAATGAGAACAATGGGGATAGGGGAAAATATGTGTAAGTGGGTTAAGAACTGGCTCATGGATAGGAAACAAAGGGTGGTTATTAATGGAGCACACTCGGACTGGGTCACGGTTAGCAGTGGGGTACCACAGGGGTCAGTATTGGGGCCGCTTCTCTTTAACATATTTATTAATGACCTTGTAGGGGGCATACAGAGTAGTATTTCAATATTTGCAGATGACACTAAACTCTGCAGGGTAATAAATACAGAGGAGGATAATTTTATATTACAGGAGGATTTATGTAAACTAGAAGCTTGGGCTGATAAATGGCAAATGAGCTTTAATGGGGATAAATGTAAGGTCATGCACTTGGGTAGAACAAATAAGATGTATAATTATGTGCTTAATTGTAAAACACTGGGCAAAACTGTCACTGAAAAAGACTTGGGTGTATGGGTGGACGACAAACTCACATTTAGTGGCCAATGTCAGGCAGCTGCTGCCAAGGCAAATAAAATAATGGGATGCATTAGACGAGGCATAGATGCTCTTGAGGAGAACATAATTTTACCTCTATACAAGTCACTGGTGCGACCACACTTAGAATACTGTGTACAATTCTGGTCTCCGGTGTATAAGAAAGACATAGCTGAACTGGAGCGGGTGCAGAGAAGAGCGACCAAGGTTATTAGAGAACTGGGGGGTCTGCAATACCAAGACAGGTTATTACACTTGGGGTTATTTAGTTTGGAAAAACGAAGGCTTAGGGGTGATCTTATTACAATGTACAAATATATGAGGGGACAGTACAAAGACCTTTCTAATGATCTTTTTACTCTTAGACCTGTGACGGGGACGAGGGGGCATCCTCTACGTCTGGAGGAAAGAAGGTTTAGCCATAATCACAGATGCAGATTCTTTACTGTAAGAGCAGTGAGACTATGGAACTCTCTGCCGTCTAATGTTGTAATGAGTGATTCCTTACTAAAATTTAAGAGGGGACTGGATGCCTTTCTTGAAAAGTATAATATTACAGGCTATATTCACTAGTTTCCTAGATACAGCGTTGATCCAGGGAGCTAGTCTGATTGCCGTATGTGGAGTCGGGAAGGAATTTTTTTCCCCAATGTGAAGCTTACTGTTTGCCACTTGGGTTTTTTTTTGCCTTTCTCTGGATCAACATGTTAGGGCAGGTTAGGATAGGATATGGGTTGAACTAGATGGACTTAAAATCTTCCTTCAACCTTAATAACTATGTTACTATGTTACTATGTTACTGTTAAATATCAATATCGTTACCCTTGATTTCTGACCTATTTTCCAGAGTGAAAAGTGCTAGTTGATTTACCAAGCTTGACCTCAGGGGGGCATATAACCTTATTCGCATTAAGCACGGGGATGAATGGAAGACGGCGTTTAATACCCCAGAGGGGCATTTTGAGTACCTAGTGATGCCTTTTGGGCTTACTAATGCCCCTTCCGTCTTCCAATCCTTTATGGATGATATTTTCAGGGATAAATGTGGATAAATTTCTGATCGTTTATTTGAATGATATCTTGATTTTTTCCAACGACTGGGACTCTCATGTGAAACATGTTCGGACTGTGTTCCAGATTTTGAAAGAGAATGCACTGTATGTGAAGGGATCAAAGTGTCTTTTTGGCGTACAGAAGGTTTCATTTCTGGGATTCATTTTGTCTCCGTATGTTATTGAAATGGACCCGGTCAAGGTTCAGGCCATCTGTGATTGGGTTCAACCAACTACATTGAAGGCTCTTCAGAGATTTTTGGGTTTTGCCAATTTTTATCGCAAATTTATTGGTAATTTCTCCGGTGTTGTTAAACCATTGACTGATTTGACCAAAAGGGTTCCGATGTGGTGAATTGGCCTCCTGAGGCAGTTTCTGCGTTTCAGGAACTTAAGCAGAGATTAATTTCTGCTCCTGTTCTACGGCAGCCTGATGTTTCTCTACAGTTTCAGGTGGAGGCTGATGCGTCTGAGATTGGGGCAGGTGCCGTTTTGTCCCAAAGGGACCCGGAGACCTCTAAGAGTAACCCTTGTGCCTTTTTCTCTCGAAAATTTTCTCCAACTGAACGTAATTATGACGTGGGTAATCGGGAGTTATTGGCCATGAAGTGGGCCTTTGAAGAGTGGAGACATTGGCTGGAAGGAGCCAAACATCAGGTGGTGGTCCTCACGGACCATAAGAATCTGGTTTATCTCGAATCAGCCAAGCGACTTAATCCTAGACAGGCCAGGTGGGCCTTGTTTTTCACACGTTTTAATTTTGTGGTTTCTTTTCTTCCGGGCACTAAGAATGTTAAGGCGGATGCCCTCTCGAGGAGTTTCTTTGCGGATTCTCCAGAGTTAACTGATCCTGCTGTTGTTTTGAAAGAGGGTGTAGTTCTTTCCGCCATCTCGCCCAATTTGAGACTGGCTCTGGAGGGGTGTCAGGAGGATAAACCTGAACGCTGCCCGGTTGGGAAATTGTTTGTCCCAGACCAGTGGAGGAAGAGTGTGATGTCTGAGATTCATTGTTCCGCTGGTCATCCCGGTATTTTTGGTACCAGAGACTTGGTGAGTCGGTCCTTTTGGTGGCCTACTTTGTCTCGTGACGTCAGGGACTTTGTGCAGTCCTGTGGGACTTGCTCTCGTTCCAAGCCTTGCTCTCGCTCTAGTGGTTTGTTAATGCCATTACCTGTGCCCAAGAGGCCATGGACCCATATCTCTATGGATTTTATTTCCGACCTCCCTGTCTCTCAGAGAATGACCGTTATCTGGGTAATCTGTGACAGGTTTTCCAAGATGATACATCTTGTGCCATTACCTAAGTTGCCTTCCTCCTCCGAATTGGTGCCTTTGTTTTTTCAGCACGTGGTTCGGTTACATGGCATTCCGGAGAACATTGTGTCTGACAGAGGAGTCCAGTTTGTTTCCAGATTTTGGAGAACATTTTGTTCTAAACCTGGTGTTCAGTTATCTTTCTCCTCTGCATTTCACCCTCAGACCAATGGACAAACCGAGAGAACAAACCAGACCTTGGAGACTTATTTGAGATGTTTTGTGTCTGCTGATCAATAAATAATAAATAATATATAATAATAATATAAGATCAAGATGACTGGGTCTCTTTTTTGCCTTTGGCTGAATTTGCTCTTAATAAGAGGGCTAGCTCTGCCACCTTGATGTCTCCATTTTTCTGCAATTCTGGGTTTCACCCTCGATTTTCTTCAGGACAGGCGGAGGCTTCCGTCTGTCCGGGGGTTGACTCTATTGTAGAGCGTATGCAGCAGATTTGGGACCAGGTAGTGGGAGAGGTTGTCTCTCTCTCAGGAGAAGGCCCAGCGGTTTGCCAACCGGCATAGGACTGATGGTCCTCATTTTAAAGTGGGGGACTTGGTTTGGTTGTCCTCAAGAAATATCCCTATGAAGGTTGCGTCTCAAAAATTTAAGCCAAGGTTCATTGGACCTTATAAGATCATGGAAATTCTTAATCCGGTAATCCGGTTTCCTTCCGTTTGGTTTTCCAGGGACATTTAAGATCCATAACGTGTTCCACAAGTCCTTATTGAAGAGGTTTGTTGAGCCAGTGGTTCCTGTGGCTGCGCCTCCCGACCCTGTTTTGGTTGAGGGCAATTTGGAGTATGTGGTTGAGAAAATATTGGATTCTCGTTTTGCTAGACGGAAACTCCAGTATTTGGTTAAGTGGAGAAGTTATGGTCAAGAGGACAATTCTTGGGTGTTTGCTTCAGACATCATGCTAGGAGACTGATCCGTGCCTATCATCGATCTCATCCTGATCGGCCTGGTTGCACAAGTGAGGGTTCGGTGACCCCTCCTCAAGTGGGGGTACTGTTGTAAACACGTTTGAGGCGACTTCGGAGCTGGGGCTCCCTCCGGTGGTTGCTGAGGGTAATGAACCAATTGCTGAATGGCTTTCAGCTGGGTCCGATTGGTCTGATATAAGTGACCTGAACTCCCATCAGCTTTGCAGGTAATCAATTGTTCTTCCAGGTCTTGCTTGGAGCTCAGCTTGCATTCCTGCTCTCATTCAGATAAGTGACTTGTTGTTTTTTTTCCCTCTGGTTGGATTTTCCTTGCTGGTTTGCTGCCTTGCAGTGGACTTCAGCCTGGTCCCCTTTTGGGGCCTGGCTCTGCATTGTGCTCAGTTTGTGTTTGCACTTTTGCTCTTTTCCTGTGTCACTTTTTATTTGCTGAATTGCTGTGTTACACCAGAGATCTGATTTAGGTGGTAGAGATCGTGTGATCTCAGGTTTTTTGTTAATCAGAAGTGTTGGTATTTTTGTCAGGGTTTTTTAGGTTGCAGTCAGAAATCTTTCCTATACTTTTCTATCTATACAGTATTGGGCCCCAGCGTTTGCTCATTCTATTTTCTGTCTGTGTTCATATTTTCTTCTTGTCTAACCGCCATTACATGTTTGGGGGCTTCCTATTTCTTTGGGGGTTCTGCTACGGGGCAGAGATAGCTTTCATCTTTCTGTCTTTAGGTGTAGCTATCTCTCTGGCTGTGATGAGGCATTTAGGATCACCATAGGTACGCTCCACGGCTACTTCTAGTGTTACGGTTAGTTTAGGGTTCTGCAACCCAGTAGTTTCCAGCCTCTCTGGTGTATTGCTACTTCGGCTATTTTTGCTATTTCTCCTCAGCTACCGAAACATAACACTACCCACTGTATACACACAAACATACCGTGTTTCCCCGATAGTAAGACACCCCCGATTGTAAGACGTATCGGGAGTTTCAGAGGGGTCGGCTAATATAAGCCGTACCCCGAAAGTAAGACATATGTCTTACTTTCGGGGAAACACGGGGGTATTGCCGCCTCTCTCTCATCTAGCTGCGTGCCGCTTCCTGCCCACGTCCGCACCGTCCCCCTCTCCATACGTCGCCGCGTCTGTCATCTACCACTGCCGCCTTCCGCCACGGGCTCCGGCTCCCTGCAGCCGCTGGTCCCGCCGTCCTCCGTCGCTCGTTCGCCGCATCGGCTGAGTTTCGCGCGTCTATTAAATTTTTTCGTCCCGAATCATACGTTGGTCACCAGTGATCGATGGTGGTAGAGACTGCTTCATGACCTCGGTTCAGTGTAATGACAGTGTGGATTTCGGGACGAGAGAGAGAAATTTAAATAGACTGCTAGACTTACCGGATGGGGCGAACGCGAGCGTGGAGGCGGCGGGACAGCGTGCAGGAGCGGGAGCCGTGGCGGAAGGCGGCTCTTGCAGAAAAACTCAGGGTGAGTTTTTCTGGTGGTAGATGGCAGACGCGGCGACTATACACAGTAATCATACATCAGTTAAAAACATATACCTGCATACTGAGGTATATAATGCTGTATGTAACCAGTGGGTATTCAAGCAGGTGTCACACTGGATTAAATACAGAGGTGGTACTGTATCACACTGGGTTAGATTCCAGTAATTTTTTCAAATATAAGCATACCCCGAAAGTAGACTAGTGGGGTTTTTGGGGTAAAAAGAAAGAAACACTCTTACTTTCGGGAAAACAGAGTATAACTCTCCCCTTTTCCACATATACAGCTAAATATAAAATACATAAATGGTATGCAGTGTGCGTATTGTCCAAACTATATAAAAAATTCACTTTATGATGAATGATGAATGTTAACCTCATCTGATGTACTATCCCATCATGTGACCAGGCACAATTAGATCAAGGACGGGATAGTACATCATGGTGATCGGCGTGCTCACGGGGGATTCCACGTGACACCAGGCCTAAGCTACCTCCAACTTTGAAGAAGGGAAAGAGGATAAGGCTGTGGCGCGCACAGCGCGCTGCGTAAATTTAGTCATGCCCCAAACACGCCCATTCACTAGTCACACCCATATCAGCCCAACACACCAAGAAGGATGGAGCGTACCGTAAAATCCTGATGACAACTCCTTCCTCGCAGGACATTAAAATGGGTAGTGGCTGGGTCTTCCAGCAAGAAAATGACCCAAAACATACATCCAAGGCAACAAAGGAGTGGATCAAAAAGAAAACACATGACAGCCCTGACAGGAAGTGTGCAGGCCCCCGACATGTGCCAGTATATACACTGCCCCCAACATGTGCCAAAATAACAGTACATATACACACTATATATGGACACACTGTACACTACATATTTATACAGTGTACACTGTATACCCTGTACACTATGCAATTATACATTGTATTTACCTCGTACACTACATGTACACTGTACATATATACCCTGTACACTATACACTATATATATATTCCCCGTACACTACATCAACACTGTATATATAGGAGAGTCTCCATTGGAGAAAGAAGCAGATAGACATAATTCTACTCTATCTTAGGTTAGGTTCATATTGCATTAGTGCAATCCGCTCAACGTATGCGTTAAATGGACTGCACTAACGCAAGTGCCTTTTAAAGATCGCGTTATGCGATCGCGCTAGCGGAGATGCTTCATCTGCGCTAGTGGTGACGGACCCCCAAAGGCCGGGTTCACATTGCGTCAATGGCAATACGCTGACGGCATCCGTTACATAGCGGCACTAACGCTATGTAACGGATGCGTTAGCACACCCATAGACTGCAATTATGTAGCGCATATTTGGCATGTGTTCGCGATGTGCTGTCATTCTGTGAAAGACCCTCGGATGCGGTCTGCAGCGTTCGGGGTTCCATGACCTCTAGACCGATCACGTAACGCGATCTTTAAAAGGCACTTGCATTAGCGCAGTCCATTTAACGCATACGTTGAGCAGACTGCACTAACGCAATGTGATCCTAGCCTAACGCTGCAGACCGCGTTCGAGGGTCTATCACAGAATGACGGCACATCGCTAACGCATGCCAAATATGACATGTGCTAGCGATGCGCTACATAATTGCAGTCTATGGGTGCGCTAACACATCCGTTACATAGCGTTAGTGCCGCTATGTAACGGATGCAATCAGCGCATTGCCATTGACTCAATGTGAACCCGGCCTTACAGAGGAATCCTACTGACCCATCGACATGGTGCCAATTGCTGACAGTCAGCTTCATGACTAGATCTCTACACTACTGAATCAGGAGCCTCAGGTTTGAGAGATACCACTAGTATACTATCTCTCAGTCCTGAGGCATACGCATACCACAGCCAAGTGAGACACTGATTGTTTACAGCCAGAGAGTGACGCAGGCAGGGCTTAGACAGCACTGAGGATGATGTGGAAACAAATGGCTGGCACAGTGCAGCGCCTAAGCCCTGCCTGTGTCACTCTCTGGCTGTAAACAATCCCTCCGCCGGTGGACAGATGAGCGATGCATACCGTACCCGGCTCTCACTCCAACAGATGATGATCCCATCCTGCCTGTCTCACTCTCACATGCTGCCACGCATGGAGCGCTGGATGCCCCGCCGTCGGTTCTGTCCTCCCGACTGACTATTACCTCCTCGTGCTGTAACAGCTGACCACCGGAAATGAGGTCAGCGGTCACTTCCGGTGAAATGTGACAAGCGATTGCGAGAAAGTGCTCCCAGTCCCCGGGGTTTCCGCTGTGCACTCTGCTGTTATCACTGCCCAACCGCGATCGCGGGACAGTAAGCCTTCCGGCCGGGACAGCGGGACAGGAACTCGAAATCGGGACTGTCCCGCTGAATCCAGGACGGTTGGGAGGTATGACTAAGTGCCAGGAGTGGTCACAGACCACTCCCGGCACTTTAACCCCTGGAACACTGCGATCAAACAAGATCGCAGCATTCCGGGAGCAGGCAGAGGGCTGACAGCCCCTCTGCCTTTGGACCAAAGACCCCACGGCGTGATGTGGGATCCCGATCGCTGCGTTGGAGACCCGATGTCGTCATGACGACATCCGGGTCTCCAGAGCTGAGAAACTTCCTGTCATGTGACAGCTGCTATAGCATGCAGATGCTGCTTCATCTGCATGCTATAAAGGCGATCAGCCTGCAGAAAATGATTGTCCCATAGTGGGACAAAGTGTAAAAGTTAGAATAAAGTAAAAAAAATTTTTTAAATAATTGTAGAAATATTTTTAAAAAATAAACAAACAATAAAAAAATCAATATTTATTCTATCACTAAATAAATATTTGAATGAAAAAAAATCTAAACAATAAAAGTTCACATATTTGGTATCGCTGCGTCCGTAACGACCCGACCTATAAAACTGTCCCACTAGTTAGCCCCTTTAGTGAACACCATAAAAAAACAAGGCAAAAAACAATGCTTTATCATCATACCGCCGATCAAAAAGTGGAATAACACTTGATAAAAAAGACAGTTATAAATAATCATGGTAACGCTGAAAACGTCATCTTGTAAAGCAAAAAACGAGCCGCCATACAGCGTCATCAGCGAAAAAATAAAAAAGTTATAGCTGTCAGAATAAAGTGATGCAAAAATTATTCTTTTTTCTATAAAATTGTTTTTATTATACAAAAGCGCCAACACATAAAAAATGATATAAAGGAGGTATCGCTGTAATCGTGCTCACCCGTAAAATAAAACTGCCTTATCAGTTTTACCACACGTGGAACAGTGTAAACGCCCCCAAAAAACGAAATTCATGAATTGCTGTTTTTTGCTCATTCTGTCTCCCAAAAATCGGAAAAGAAAGTGATCAAAAAATGTCATGTGCATAAAAATGGTACAAAATGGTCTTTTAGGCTAAGTGCACACGATCAGGAATAATTGCGTTTTTTTCGCGGTTTTTCCGCGGTTTTCCGCGGTAAAAACGCGATAAAAACGCAAGCATTAAGCATCCTATACATGTTAATTGATTCCGCATATTTTGGCCACATGTTGTGTTTTTTTTCCGCGAAAAAAAAACGCTTCGCGGAAAAAATAGCAACATGTTCATTAATTTTGCGGAATGTAAGCGGTTCATGTGCGGTGGTACCCAGGGTCTGGAGGAGAGGAGACTCTCCTCCAGGCCCTGGGTACCATATCCCTGGTAAAACAATAATTAAAATAAAAAATAATGATATTCTCACCTTCCGGCGGCCCCCGCAGCCTTCCCGCGGCCCCCGCAGCCTTCCCGCCTTCAGCGATGCTCCCGGCAACTTCCGGTCCCAGGAGTGCTTTGCGAGAATCACCCAGATGGCATAGCGGTCTCGCGAGATGTACGTCATCGGTGTGATTTGTCGCAAAGCACTCCTGGGACCGGAGTTGCCGGGAGTGTCACTGAGAGGCGGGAAGGCTGCGGGGGCCGCCGGAAGGTGAGAATATCATTATTTATTATTTTTTTTATTATTTTTACATTAGATCTTTTTACTATTGATGCGGCATAGGCGGCATCAATAGTAAAAAGTTGGTCACACGTGTCAAACACTATGTGTGACTCGTGTGACCAACCTGTCAATCAGTTTTCCAAGCGATGCTACAGATCGCTAGGAAAACGCTAGCATTCTGCAAGCTAATTACGCTTGCAAAACGCTATTATTCTGGCGGGAATCAGCATACAAAAAACGTGCGTATTTCCTGCGGGAGAAGTGCGGGATTGCCGCGGAAATTTCCGCGGCAATTCCGCAACGTGTGAACTTAGCCTTAGTGTGTGACAGCTGCCAAACATTAAAATTCTCTATAAATAGTAAATCAAACTCCCCCTTGATCTCAATTCCAGCCAATTCTGCGTTGAAAAAGTCAAACGGTGCTCCTTCCCTTCCGAGCTCTGCCATGCGCCCAAACAGTGGTTTACCTGCATATATGGGGTATCGGCGTACTCAGGAAAACTTGTACAACAACTTTTGGGGTCCAATTTCTCCTGTTACCCTTGGTAAAATAAGAAAAAAATTGGATCTGAAATAAATTTTTTGTGAAAAAAAGTTAAATGTTCATTTTTTAAACATTCCAAAAATTACTGTGAAGCACCTGAAGGGTTAATAAACTTCTTGAATGTGGTTTTGAGCACCTTGAGGGGTGCAGTTTTTATAATGGTGTCACTTTTGAATATTTTCTGCCATATAGACCCCTCAAAGTGACTTCAAATGTGATGTGATCCCAAAAAAAAATGGCTTTGTAATAATGAGAAATCGCTGTTTAATTTTTAACCCTTATAACTTTCTAAGAAAAAAAAAATTTTGGTTCCAAAATTGTGCTGATGTAAAGGAAACATGGGAAATGTTACTTATTAAGTATTTTGTGTGACATATCTGTGTGATTTAAGGGCATGAAAATTCAAAGTTGGAAAATTGTGAAATTTTCAAAATTTTCGCCAAATTTCTATTTTTTTTTCACAAATAAACGCAAGTCATGTCAAATTTTTTTTACCACTATCATGAAGTACAATATGTCACGAGAAAACATTGTCAGGATCACTGGGATCCATGGAAGCGTTCCAGAGATACTACCTCATAAAGGGACAGTAGTCAGAATTGTAAAAATTGGCCTGGTCATTAACATACAAACCACCCTTGGGGGTAAAGGGGTTAATGTAAGAAAAATAAAAAATCAAAACGCCAGAATTTTGTCAGTGCACTTCACCTATGAAATGTAATAAAATGTGATTAAAACATGTATACACCAGAAAATGGTATTAATATAAAACAGCTGATTAGTTTGGTACCATCCTAGTGCTCAGAATCATAATTCCAGGTCATTATTTACCACTCAGTAAATGGCATAAACTTAAAAAAAAAAAGAAAAATGTGTTGTTCTTTTGTCCCCTCATTTCACCACACTCAGAATTTTTTTCCCCTTTTCTCAGTATATTATTTGGTAAAATGAATAATGTTATTCAAAGTTACAACTCATCCAATTGATGGCTTGTTTTTTTGCTGGATATGTCAATGTGAAAATGAAAACGTTATGACTCTTGGAAAAGGGTGAGGAAAGAATGGCGTTTCACATTTTTTTAGGGTTAGGTTCTTATCTACATTGGATGCTAAATTTAGAATCTCCTGTTCAGACAAAATTACCTGACAAAATCTGTGACACCATGAAGAAAAGCAGAGAAACACCGTTATAGTGAACAGGTCTGCTGGCACCGCTGGTGTTTGTCATAAACAGGTCAGGGAAAATACTAAAGTAAGTAAAATAAAACCACAGATGTGAACAGAGCATAAAGTTGGGTTTACATTACCCGATTTAACATGACTGCTGCTTGGTAAACATTTCCTGATGGACGGTCATTTAACAGCCGGGTTACACAGGCAGACCTCACTGGCTGAAGGGCACTGAACGATCTGGAGTGGATCACTCACTGCACAGAAGATGCCATTGTTCTTGGCATTGGGAGTCCTGTTTACACAGGACAAGGCGCAGTCCAAATCAATGATCTTTTGTGAAAACCAACAGATCATTTCACCCTACGAACGAGCATTTTACTCATTCATCAAATGATCAGCTTAGACTGCAAGATTATGATGAAACGAGCCTTCCTAGGATCTTGCAGCATCAACACACGTAAATTCAGTGATGCAGAGGTAATTGCTGCCTTCAGCATATGTGCAGACAGAGCTATACAGGACTAATGGAGACTCCTGCTTTTCTAATAGAAAGGAAATCACTTATAATGTCCTCCAGGGTCGGACTGGGGCACCGGGACACCGGAGAATCCTCCGGTGGGCCCAGCCCCAGCTCCTGCCTCCTTCAATCGTCCCTGCCCTGCACATGAATAGTGTGCACCAAGCGGTGCACGCTTTATTCTATAGCCAGCAGCGGCGAGCAGGCTGCACAAGTGATGTGAAGTGCATGCTATACATGAAGAGACCGACAAATGTTTGCAACAACAAACTCACTGCTGAGTTTCTTCAAAAACTGTCCAAGTGTAAAGTGAACGAAGGCAGTAGTAACTGAGCTCTGCTTCATAATATGCTGGCACTTTACAGGAAAATCATGTCCCAGTCCCAATATGCTATTATGTGTGGGGTGATCACACTCACTTGTAGGCTGCACACCTTCACCTTCTCCAGGCCTCCATCTTCAGGAGAAGCAGCACATACTGTATATCGAGGGACACCCAGTTCGTTTTAACAATCAAAAGTTTACTGCACAGTTCAAGATCATCAAATTATCACTATCTGTTCCTCCTGGACTATCCTGATGTTCACTGGCTGTCTCATTCCCTGGGATTTCCCATCCTGTCCTACAGTCCATCCGGATCCTTTACCTTCCTTTCTCGTGGTTCCTTGCCATCGTCCCTGTATGCCAGAGGACAAGGCACCCTCCATAGTACCCATATCGAGCCCTGAGCGTCGGACGTTGCAGAAATATCTGCAAGGGATTCTAGTAAGGCCTCCACTACCATGAACGATGAATACTTGGTTCACTTCCAATCGTATGCAGCGCGCCTCTCTGAAGCTGGGATGCGTACAACCGGCTTCAGAGCATCAATGCAGTGAGGAAAAGAAGCGCGAGATATGTATATCGCTGGCGATGACTTGGTGCTTGTAAGTCATGTTGTCACGCCCTCAGGGTCGTGATAACATGCTAAGTGGGCCAAATAGTCTGAGGACAATAAGGCCCCATCAACTAGTCAAAGGCCTCATTTACATATCATAAACGGACTTTAGATATACTTTTTCTAAAAATCTGTTTATGTATGTAATGTAATCCAGGGACTGTTAGGGCCTGTGCACACGTTGCGGATTCCTAGCAAAACCGCTTACACAATACAACTCATTAAGGCCTATGGGATTCCGCAATGCTGTGCACATGCTGCGGGTTTTCCCGTGGCGGAATCGCATCGCGGGAGAATCCGCAGCATGCTCATTCTTTTTTGCGGAACCGCGGCGATTCCGCCGCCATAGGAATGCATTGAACCGATTACTTTCCGCATGTGGCTGTGCCCACCATGCGCAAAGTAAGCGGTTCATGTGCGGATGGTACCCAGGGTCTGGAGGAGAGCAGACTCTCCTCCAGGCCCTGGGTACCATATCCATGTAAAAACAATAATTAAAATAAAAAATAATGATATTCTCACCTTCCGGCGGCCCCCGCAGCTTTCCCACCTCTCAGCGATGCTCCCGTTCCCAGTAATGCATTGCGAGAATCACCCCAGATGACGTAGCGGTCACGCATGATGCTACGTCATCGGGGTGATTGTCGCAAAGGACGCCTGGGAACGGGATTGGCCGGGAGCGTTGCTGAGAGGCGGGAAGGCTGCGGGGGCCGCCGGAAGGTGAGAATATCATTATTTATTATTTTTTTTATTATTTTTACATTAGATCTTTTTACTATTGATGCGACATAGGCAGCATCAATAGTAAAAAGTTGGTCACACGAGTCAAACACTAGTTTTTAGCGGGAATACGCATACCTATAATATGCGTATTTCCCGCGGCAGGGAGGTGCGGAATTGCCGCGGAAATTTCCATGGCAATTCCGCAACGTGTGCACATAGCCTTAGGGTATTTAGCGATGTAGACACAATTGCTGGTGGTTCTGGGGGGACAGAGGACCTGACAGGTTCCCTTTAAAAGCACAGTGTATGTTATATTGGTTCTTAAGGGTATGCCACACTAAACAGCGTCGCTAACGAGATCGCTAAAATACGTCACTATTTAGCGATCTCGTTCGTGACGCTAACGTGTGTGGCATGTAGCAACGACGTGGCCCCTGCTGTGATCTCGCTGATCGTTCACTAGAGTTCTGGACCGTATTTAGATCGTTGGCGTCCCGCTGGTGAGCCTATATCGCTGTGTCTGGCACCTTTTGTGAGCGATGTGCGCTGTTTTTTACATCGCAATGACCGTTAAAGTCGTTAATGAGATCGCTAACCGCTTATGAGTCGTTAACGAGATCGCTAAATGTGGCAGCTACTAGAGACATTAAAACGATCACAAAAACGATCTCATTAGCTTGCGTCGTTATTGAGATCGCTAACGAGATCACTAAGTGTGGCAGTACCTTTAGTTTCAAGTTAAACTGTAATAAAATTGTTCCCTATGATTACTTATCTACTGTGCTTTGAGTTTCTTTAGACATCTGACTATTAAAAATAACATTATTATCTGATGAACGTCTGTGCTTTATTTACTAGTCAAACAGGCTATGCAACTAAAAAAGAATGCATCACCAATGTACAAATATGCGTGCAAGTATGTCTAGCACTCCACAGCTTAAACACACAAATTATTGTAACTGAATCATTTGTTATTTTACAGCCAGTAGATGAAGCAGTCTCATAGGCCACAGCTTGAGCAAAAATAATCTGCCCATATCTTTGAGGGCCCTGAACTAAGTAAAGAAAGGGCCTAGGACTGTGAGGGAGGTTTGGTTGGTACCCTTAAGGGTTAAGTAAAAGTGCGGGAAATAATGGGGCTGCCCTATGCAAATAGGGGTGTTGTTTGATAAGGATGATAAGAGGGCAAAAGAGCGACAAAGGACATTCAGCCAGTTTACCTGAGTGTGAAGAGCCCACCCACCCACCCTTATTTTATTTTATATACTTAATTTATTTTCTGTTTTAAATTAATGTTTGTAGCAAGATTTATGGCTTTGTTAGTGGTCACAGCATGGCGGTTCTCGTCCATGCCTGATGAGTTTTTTCTTGCAATGCTTGCTGTACATCAGCGGTTGGCCTTTGGTTTTTCTTTTGGTATAAAGCATTAATATGGGCATTGATGATGAGCGATTTTTTGGCAATGTATGTAATGTGTTTTTTGGTTAAATAAAAGCTGTGGCCAACCCTCTTAACACAACTTTTGTTTTCCTGGTATTTTATTCAAAGGTGCACCTGGTAAGGTGGTGTGTTGTGTTGCTAATGCAGCCAATTATTATGGGAACGGATTGCTATGTTTTACACTCCTTGCAGTCTTGTAACTTAGTAGGTGTAAACATTTGCAGAAAATTCACCTTGAGTTTAAAAAAGTGTGCACCATTCTCTGGATACTGGAAGAATGAAAGAGATGACAAGAATACATTGGAAACTGATTATAAGCAATTCTCTATAGTACCATTATGATCAAATTACTCCTATTTAGGGCCGGTTTTAGATAAAGTGGGGCTCTGGGCAAAATTAAAACCGGGGCCTCAAATGCTAAGATTTTGCACCACCACACAGCAGTCTTGTGAAAACTTATATAACCTGTGACTCCGGAAATGTATCTTATCTATAAAGAGGAAAGCCTCACAGGTTTCCAGAATCCATGAAAAATTAGCTATCTGGAGAGGTACTCCACTTCTACTGACCTCAAAAGAGCCACAGCTACTGCTTCTGTGTACACACAAGTCCATATGCTTAGTCCACATTATACACACCCATAACATACTACACTAAATATACACAATCTACACCATATACACAGGTAGAGTATAGAAAGCTCCTCAGTCTCTCTTCTCCTCTTCAATTTCTACACACTCCAATATCATATCGGCTCCAATTTGTTTTTTGATAATTTAATCAAAAATCACAGCTCAAATTTCTACATACACTCTACCCGGTTTATTGGCCACACTCCCCCAAACCATTCCCTTTTATGTTGTAATCACATGTTCATTTTTATGCAGTTTTTTTCTTCAGCCAAAGTCAAAAGTGTATGTAAAAGAGAGAAAAAAAAGCAACAACCTAATACAATGGGTTATTGTAAAAAAATAAATAAAATCGTACAGCCTGTCAGTAAGCTGACATACAATGCATTGATAACCAAATCGGAAGTCTGTGATTAATATTGTATATGCCAGTATGCCCATAATGGCGGAAATAATGGTACAGAAGAGCCGATATACTCCTAGGCTCATACAGTTGCTCATAAAAGTCTGGGCACCACTGGTCACAATTTTTGTTATTGTGAACAGTTAAGCAAGTTGAAGATGAAATTATCTCTAAAAGGCCTAAAGCTAAAGAGGACACATTTCCTTTTGTATTTTAGGTGAAAATATATATATTGAAATATATTATTTTTCTTTTTAAAAATTACAAAAAGGAACAAGGGTCAATGCAAAAGTTTGGGCACCCTTGGAGATTTGTGTGCTCAGATAACTTTGACCAAGGTTTCAGACCTTTAATTAGCCTGTTAGGCTTATGGCTTGTTCACTATCATTGTTAGGAAATGCCAGGTGATGCAAATTTCCCATCTTTATAAAAACCCCAGCCTCCTCTAACCTTTGGACATAAAACAGCAGCCATGGGTTCTTCTAAGCAGCTGCCTAGTACTCTGAAAATGTTGGAGGCGCACAAAGCATGAGAAGGCTATAAGAAGATAGTAAAGCGTTTTCAAGTTGCCCTTTCCTCAGTTCGAAATGTAATTAAAAATAGCATTTAACAGGAAAAATGGGGGTCAAGATAAGGTCTGGAAGACCAAGCAAAATTTCAGTGACAGTTGCTCGTAGGATTGCTAGAGAGGCAAATTAGAACCCTCGCTTGACTGCAAAAGACATTCAGAAAGATTTAGCAGACTCTGGAGATGTGGTACATTGTTTTACTGTTCAGAGACATGTGCACAAATATGGCCTTCATGGAAGAGTCATATCAAGAGAACCTCTCCTGCGTCCTCACCATAAAATTCAGAGCCAGAAGTATGCAAAAGAACATAAGCAAGCCTGATGCATTTTGGAAACAAGTCATGAGGACCGATGAGGGTAAAATAGAACTGTTTGGCCACAATGATCAAAGGTATGTGTGGAGAAAAAAGGGCACAGAATTTTAGGAAAAGAACATCTTGCCAGCCATTAAGCATGTGGTGGATCAATCATGTTTTGAGGTTGCATTGCAGCCAATGGCACAAGAAACATTTCACGGGTGGAGGGAAGAATGGATTCAAGGAAATTTCAACAAAGTCTTGATGAAAACATAACACCATCTGTAAAAAAGCTGGTTAAAAAGAGGATGGCTTCTACAAATGGATAATGTTTCTAAACACATGTCAAAATCCACAATAGACGACCTCAAAAAGCGCAAACTGAAGGCTTTACAATGGCCCTCAGGGTCTGTGCACACGTTGCAGAATCTACTGCGGATCTGCAGCGGATTTGCCACTGCAGATCCGCAACAGAACTGCAAGTGATGTACAGTAGCATTATATTCAATGGAAATAAAAAAACGCAGTGCACAGCTGCGGATTTGGTGCGGATTTAGCAAAATCTGCGCAGAAAATTCCACAGCAGATTCTGCAACGTCTGCACATACCCTCATAGTTCTCTGATCTGAACATTATTGAAAATCTCTGGCTAGACCTCAAAATAAAAGTTCATGCAAAACGATCCAGGAATCTCACATAACTGGAAGAATTTTTCAAGGAAGAATACATGAAAATCCCTCAAACAAGAATTGAAAGACTCTTGTATTGCTACAAAAAGGATTTACAAGCTGTGATACTTTCAAGAGGGGGTGCTACAAAGTACTAACCATGCAGGGTGCCTAAACTTGTGCATAAACCCATTTTGAAATTTTTTAAAATGTAAAAGATGAAACTATATTTTTTTGCTAAAATACAAAGGAAATTTGTCATCTTTAACTTTAGGCCTTTTAGAGATTATTTAATCTTCAACTTGCTTAAGTGTTCACAATAATAGTAATTTTGACCAGGGTGCCCAAACTTTTACATGCCACTATATCTTCAAACAGGGGCGTACATAGAAATCATGGGGCCCCATAGCAAAAGTCTGAATGGGGCCCCCCCCAAAAAAAAACAGGTGCTCTTAACTCCACACACACACACACACACACCTGCAGTGCATGCAGGGCCCCCTACACCCTCCACAGTGCGTGCAGCCGGGCCCCCCTCCCTAAGGTGCAAAGTGCAGCCAGAGCCATTGTAAATGTAAAGTGCCAGCACAGTGAGGGGACACATTTAACAAAAAAAATCGACCCCCAGCCAGGCTCACCATCTTGTGTGTGCAGTGGCGTAGCAACTGTTTGTGGGGCCCGGGGCGGCTGAAAAATTTGCCGCCCCTTTGGTCATTGATAATCCTGAAGCATTCACCATTACAACCAAAAAAAGGCTCAAAGTAAATACCTTTCACCTGTAAAATCAGCATGGCAAAAATACACACTGCAAAGCAGCAACACACAGTATGGACTTGTGTTTATGATGTGCTTTATCCTCCTTGGACAAAAAGGACTTCTTTAGGCTTGGCTCACATTTATACAGTGCAGTCTGCTGGACAAATATGTCTGAATTGCAAAAAAAATGGTATTCAGACGTATATGGAGGCATACACAAACCATAATGGGCAACACGTAGTGTAAAAAAAATGTTCTTCTGACTGTTTTTGCCCTGATCACAATGTATTGTGGGAAAAAAAACATAATTGACCAAAGGTACGCGTTTTTAATGTGGGGTGAAAAAAAGTTTATTCCTCTGGACACCTCCTCACAGAACTGATGCCAAAATGGAGTGGGATGGGACTGTTGACACCAGTAAAACTGGATGGAAAAAAAATGATTCTTTTTAAGTAAAAAAACATATAGAGACAAAGATGGAAGTACGATATCTATCAAATGTACTTGTTTAAATTCGTAGGTTGATGCATGGCATACGTTTTAATGTATACGTCCAACGCATTAAGTCTGCAGGCGTATAAATGTGAACCTAGCCTGACGGAACATGCTGCATAGTGTGCTCCGATGTAAGAAGTGTGGTGCCTAATCTGACAGCAGGTACAAGCAATGCCCATCATTCATGGCATCATATAAGACAGGTAGACAGATGTCATATCTTTGATATGAAATGATTGGACTATGTAAGCTATGCAAAGTTCCAACATGTGTACAAACTACAAGACACATTTTATCACAGGTAAGGGACACGAAATGCCGCACACAATATCTTCCTAACATCTGCAGAACTTCCACTCTCAGGACCTCATGAGCTCAGCACGCCCCATGTAATTGCCATCTCCCAGGTGCATGCCTCTGGGGTGAAGGAGCAGAATAAATTAGTACATTTATTGGCTGCACCATGATTTCCAGGGCATTGCACATTTTTAGTATTGCATGAACATGCATTGTTGCACACCTTGACAGTGAAGTTGGTGGTGGGACATAGACTGGAGGTCTTACCTACAGCTAGGAAGCATCATCCTGCCTGGTGGTGGTACAGGGGTTAAATCACATGAAACCAGCTCTAATGGAGAAGCAATGTGAGGAGTACAGAAGGTGGCTGCAGTGCATGCAGGGCCCCCTCCTCCACAGTGCCTGCAATCAGGACCCCCTCACTCCCTAAGGTGCAAAGTGCAGCCAGAGGCTAGCCATTGTAAATATAAAGTGCCAGCACAGTGAGGGGACACATTCAACAAAAAAATCCACCCCATACCCCAGCCAGCAGGGCTCACCTTCTTGTGTATCTCTCCCTCAGTGAAACTTATGAATGTTTTCTGCTTCCTGTGATGCACGTGTCTCTGGCTGCAGGCTGGCTTTCTTATGCAAATGCAGCCAGAGACTTAAGCAAACTGCTGACCAGGAGACAACAAGGAAAGGGGACCTTCAAGGGGGTTTACAGTGTCCGGCCGTCGCTTATATTTAATTAAAGGAGATAGTACTGTGTCAGCACAGCACAGCTGCCAAACGACAGCGGCCGTCGTGGGCCCCCTCGCCTGTCTGGGCCCCATAGCTGCTGCTTAGTCTGCTCTATTCACGGAACGCCACTGTCTTCAAATCAATGGTGAAGCCTCCATTAGGTAAAATGCCTTTATTAGGAAGCTCCATTGCAGATTTCATCAGTTTTACTGCTACACTATTTCTACAATATTTTTTCTAGTTAAATGACGGACAGCCTAACAGAACCATGAGGAATCCCATTGGAAGCAAGTAGATTCCGTCACATAAGAGATCTGTCCCTGGCATAAAGTCCATTATTCTGTTCCCAATATGGAACAGAAAAGCATTCAAGATGTTGGTGTGACCCCCACTCTATACTGACAGATGTACTCCCAGTGGACACAGAGCTGCACAATATAGAGAGAGATTAGTTTAACTTAAAGGAAACCTGTCAGGGAATTCATTCTGCCCAAACCGCAGGCAGCATGAATCAAAATTTGGCTGTTCGAATGGCATGAAATGCTCAGGGGTGTCAGAGAAAATATACTTTGAAGGTCTTTGGACCATAGGTGGAGATGAAACTAGTCTGGCTCTGCACCTAGTTGGCTCTTCCCAGCACAGCAGCAGATGATTGACAGGTCTGTTACTCATGTGTATATTTGGAGAGACCAGGCATTCACCTGCAATGGAGCTGGGAGAAGTAAAGTATCTTTAATGTAAATCTTCTCTGAAACTTTGGAGCATTTCAGAGACTAATATACCTGCTGGCAGGATCTGATTCATGCTGCCCGTGGTGTGGGCAGCATGAAGCTCCTGACAGCTTCCTTCTATTTGCAGCTACCTTTTACATGCCTGTTATGATTCTGCTACTGATGGGTTCTGTTTCACACAATACACCAGGTATTTGCAGGTTTTGAAAGCCATTCATTGTTATGTGAAGGACTCAAAGAAGGAGGGGCAGTTTCAGACTAATATGTAAAGGGGAACATGTCACCAATTTTTCACCATATAAAGTACAGTCAGCATCTTTAAGCCCTCTTTTGTAGCATACTAGTATGCTGTATGTAACTTCCCAATCCACTCTAAAGGGAAACAAAGAACTCTTATTATACTCACATGCTGCGTGGTCCGGTCCAAAGGGAGTCGCTGGTCTTGATCTGGCGCCTCCTATCTTCTTACAAACGTCATCCTCCATCCCTGTTTCATGTGGATAATGCATCATAGGTCATCCACATGGTGTCCCCCATCGCGCTCCTGTGCAGGGGTACTTCTTCGTGCATTGCTGGGGCAGAGCAAAGTACTGTAATGCACTTACACTAGTGTTCACAATAATAGCAGTCATTGACAACCAATATCCTGTTTGTATAAATATATCCCACATGAAAACAATTCCAGTGATGCAGTAAGTCAAGTGATTCCGTCGAACTGCGTTTGCGCTGTGCGCTGCGCAGCCAAACACGAGCTCAATGTAACATAGGGAGGATTCAGAATCCCTCTCCACTGCTACATACGCATGCAACCTGCGAAAAACATGCACGCTTTTAGACCGCAGCATGTCTCGGATGCGCACGTGCTCGCGCAACATAACACGAGGCTATGTAGCGCCTCTTTCGGAGTTCGAGTGTCCAAACCTCGAAAGATCGCGCTAAAAGGGCGGCTTAGAGGCGAATTCCGCTCCTCCAACGCTGTGTCCGACCGTGAACCAGCATAAGAACACGACTCGCTTCTATCTGCAGGTTTTGAGTCTTGCATTAGAATAATTAATTGAAAGGGGGGGTGTTCAAAATAATAGCAGTGTGGAGTTCAATTAGTGAGGTCAATCATTCTGTGAAGAAAGAGGTGTGAATCAGGTGGCCCTTATTTAAAGGGAACCTGTCACCAGTTTTGACCAATATAAGTTACGGCCATCACCTTTCAGGTCTGATATACAGCATTCTATAATGCTGTATATCTGCCCCCAACCGGACCTGTAAGAGAAGAAAATAACTTATTCCATGCACCTGTGGGGCGATCCGGTGCCTCCCATCTTGCGATGCTGCCCTCCTGCTTGATTTGGGTGGATGATGAGTCCCTGCGTCATCCACAAAGACACCTCGGCACCGCACTCCTGTGCAGGCGTACTTTCTGTCCTGATGAGGACAGAGCAAAATACTGCAGTGGCAGGTGTCGGGAAAGGTCAAACAGCCCCGGCACATGCGGACCGGACCGCCCCACAGGTGAGTATAATAAAAGTTATTTTTCTTCTCTTACAGGTCCGGTTGGGGACAGATATACAGTATTATAGAATGCTGCATATCAGCCCTGAAAATTGATGGCTGTAACTTATATAGGCCAAAACTGGTGACAGGTTCCCTTTAAGGGTGAAGCCAGGACAAGCTGTACATGCATTTGAAAGCCTGAGAAATATGGATCGTTTGAGACATTGTTTAGAAGAACGCGATACTTTGATTAAAAAGTTGATTGGAGAGAAACTTTTAAAGAAGTGCAGACAGTGATATGCTGTTCAGCTAAAATAATCACTAATGCTTTAAAATAGAAAGCCAAACCAGAGAGACGTGGATGAAAACGGTAGATTCAAATGGATGGAAGAGTAGCCAGAATGGCAAAATCTCAGCCAATGATCAGCTCCAGGATGATCAAAGACAGTCTCAAGTTACCTGTGGGTACTGTGATAGTCTGAAGACGCTTGTGTGAAGTTAATCTCTTAGCAAGAAGTCCCACTGTTAAAAAAAAAAAAAAAATACTGAAGCAGCTACAATTTGCCAAAGAACACATCAACTGGCCTAAAGAGAAATGGAGAAAATTTTGTGAACTGATGAAAGTAAAATTGTTCTTTTTGGGTCCAAGGGCCGCAGACAGTTCGTCAGATGACCCCCAAACTCTCCATTCAAGCCATTGTACACCCTGAAAACAGTGAAGCATCATGATATGGACATGTTTCTCTTACTATGGTGTCGGAGCTATTTACCACATACCGGGGATCATGGACTAGTTTGGATATACAGTGCCTTGCGAAAGTATTCGCCTCCCTGGAACTTTTCAACCTTTTCCCACATATCATGCTTCAAACATAAAGATACCAAATGTAAAGTTCCCGGGAGCTGAATACTTTCACAAGGCACTGTATTAAAATACTTGAAGAGGTCATCTTGCCTTACGCTGAGGAGGATATGCCCTTGAAATGGGTGTTTCAACAAGACAAAGACCCTAAACACACCAGTAAACGAGCAAAATCTTGGTTCCAATCCAAAAAAATTGAGGTTATGGAGTGGCCAGCCCAATCCCAGGACCTTAATCTGACAAAACACTTGTGGGGTGACATTAAAAATGCTGTTTCTGAGGCAACTCCAACAAATTGTGGTATGTAGTCCAAGCATCCTGGGCTGAAATAACAGTTGACAGGTGCCAGCAGTTGGTTGACTATGTGCAACATAGATGTGAAGCACTTCTAAAAAACTGTGGGTATACAACTAAAAATTAGGTTAGTGATTCACAGTAATGATAAATCCACACACAAAAAAAGTACATATTGACATATAGACATATAGACAAATGCAGACACAACTATTTTTTAGAACTGCCCAATGTTCACCACAGTGAGCTCACTGACTTTTTCTCACGATGCTGAGGTCACTGCAGTTCAGGGGTCTGGCTGAGAGCACATCTTGGCACCGTCCAAGTTGAAAACTGTTTGTCCCCAGACATCGATTGTGGCATGGGACAGCTCGATGGACAGGTGTGAAATATTGTTTTTTATTTTTGTTTTATAACAGGAGACATGAACTTCAACAGAATGGGTGTTGAGTATAACGGTGTTCGCTATTTTTAAATAAAAAAGGAAAAGTGTGTTTTGTTTTTATTTCAAATAAAGGACTTTATTCTGGCTGGGTGTTTATTTACAATAAAGCTATAGGATTAGTAACGGACAGGCATCTTATAGACACCTCTTCGTTACTAAGCCGTGGGCTTGATGTCACCAGACCATTCAAAGGTGACATCAACCCCAATTGACACCGCCACATGGCAAGTGGGAAGAGCTGGGAAAAACCATTTCGGGGTGGCTGCACACTACTATTTTTCGGCGGGGCGGTCAGTATCCATGGCCCCTTACCAGCCTGAGAATACCAGCCTCCAGCTTTAGCGTGGCTGGTTGTCAAAAATTCTCTAAATAATAAAAAAAACAGTGTGGGAGCCTTCTATTCTTGATAACCAGCCTTGCAAACGCTGACAGCTGAAGGTTGCAGCCCACAGCTGTCAGTTTTGCTTTGCTAGTTATCAAAAATACTGGGGAACCCACGTCAATTTTTTTTAATTTTTTTTTATTTATAGCGCAATTCATATGTAATTTGATGCCACTTTTTCTGGAGTCTACCCCTAATTTGAGCCGTTTTGCCAGCTTTTGGCCCCGTCAAAGGTGTCGTCTATGTGTTTGGTTTTGCCTCCAATGGAATTGATGTTCGGCTGTGTATGGCGAACATTGGGAAGTTCGGCTAACATAGCCAAACCGAACCTTGAAAGGTTCACTCATCTCCAATAACGACCTTCATTTAAAAAAAACCCTGCATTTTGTATTTTCTTGTGTTATCTTTGTCTAATAATTAAATTTGGGCAACTGAAACATTAAAGTGTGGCAAACATGCAAACGAATAGGAAATCAGGAAGGGGAAAACACTTTTTCACACAACTGTATGTATTTGTATTATGTAACTCCTGTGGGAGAAGACTAGTGTGCAGAAAATGAGTCTGATAGGAGAAGACTGTTTCTCAGTAAGAGACATTAGTTCCCGCTTAACTGCATTGCCTTGGCAACCTGGATGATGAGAAGCAGCAGCAAAGGACAGGACTGATTGGCTGAGTAAGCTGGAGAAGAAGGGATGAGGAGACAGTTCTTGAGAACATGAGGAGTGTCAGCCATTACTGGAAAGAGACAGTAGTGATCCAGAGGGATAGCACAGTGTGCAAACTGATAGTTCTGCAGCTCCACGCCAGAGGACATTGAGCCTTGGAGCTGCACTATAACTAGAGACAAACCAGGTTACTCAGGGTTGCCCACCTCTTCCTGACTTCCCATCAAGGAGAACTCTGCCTTGCATCCCTAAGTAACTGAATCCTGAAACTCCAGGCTGGAACCCTGTGTGACTGCAGAACTACCACATCAAGGAGTGAGAAGGTTGCTGGGACTTGTGGTTCCACTGGGGAGAAATATAAGAGTTAACTATAAGAGGAGCATTGCTGGAACTGGTTCAACACTCTAGGAGTTGTAATAGTTCCAGCTTTGGAGGGAATCTTTTTCCTATGGCATTACGTGCACCAAAGGACTCTTCAAGCGCGCCATCACTTGCAGCAACCAGGCCTCAACATGAAACTTTGTTGTTTCCATGCTGCAGCCATTTATAGTTTAAAGGGAATCTGTCACCCTAAATTGGCGGGATATTTAAATGATGGCAGTCAGGTCAGATGGGCGGTGTTTTGGGTACTTGCCTTAACATGTTGTTCGCCGCTGTCTCCATTATTTCTGGGAATTGTAGTCATTGCCCTCCTTATAACGCGCCTGCGCATTGCAATCTGCGGGCAAAGCATACTGCGCGTGCGCAATTCAATATTGCAATGCACAGGCGCGTTATATGGAGGGCAACGACTACAATTCCCAGAAATAATGGAGACAGCGGCGAACAACATGTTAAGGCAAGTACCCAAAACACCACCCATCTGACCTGACTGCCATCATTTAAATATCCTGCCAATTTAGGGTGACAGATTCCCTTTAATCAGTATTAGTTAGGAGTGTGCTTGTTGCAATTTAAAGGGGAAGCATTTTCCCTCACATTCAGGTTAACTGCAAAGCCCTATAATGTATTTATACTTGTAGATTGTGTCATACTATTTGTTTTATTGTTACTTGCTATTCCCCTTACCATATTCATCATTTATCCTCCTTATAAATAAACCTATTTATTGTTCCAACCTCATCTCTTGTGAGTGTATACAGAGTGTGGACAGGAGTTTCCCAAGTTGACCCTGACAGAAGAGGAAGACAGTCCTGCATTCCACTACAGCTACCAGCAGGATTCGGGTGGAGGCACTGCGCCATATTGAAGCGAGAACTAACAGACACCCTGCCCATGGAGGTGGCTTAAAGGAGTGTTATGGTATGCTTCCAAGGTCAGTTTTGGCAGCGCTTTGAACGCAGCAGAAACCCGCTCCGTTCAAAGCGCTGTCGACTTTTGTACGCGCGGTGATTCAGCATGTATTAATTGAACACATGCGGAATCACCGCATCCTATACATAGAACGGTGCTATTTATCTTGCGGAGACTGTTTATCCGCAAGATAAATTGACAGGATGTGGTGTAGAAAGACGCGCCGCATGTGCGTATACGCAGGTCTGCCACCTGCGTGTTTGAATGTATAGTGGAGATGGTATTTCATGAAATATCCTCTATTATGCTGTAGCATCTGGCCACTGTGGATTGGAAACTGCGGCTGTACGCAGCGTCCAATCAGCAGGAAATACTGAACGTGGAAACATACCCTTAGGCCGGAGTCACACACAACCACAAAAAATCGGTCCGTTTTAGACGGTCGACAATCGGATCAAAATAAAAACATCACACATCCTTCTGGCATCCGATTTTCCTTCAAAGATGCGATTTAATCGCATGTGTGTGTACCTTGTAACATCCGATTTTCATCCGACTTGCGAGATTTTCTCGCAGGCTTGCAAAACTGACATATAATGGATCTAAAAGAATAGTATTTAAATGCCAAAAGAAAGAATAGATATATACACATAGAACACATATATATATATATATATATATATATATATATATGTCATTGTGACATATATATATACATATATTTATAGTTCTTACACTTCTACATACTGTTATAGCCGCTAATTCAATTGCCGGCTTCAGTGAAATCACAGAAGCCGACATGAAATGATACATTGTTTCCACACATTTAACCATGTAATTTCATGTATTTTTATATATGTTTGAAACATACAATTACATGAGTATATGTGTGCTAAATTTCAGACATGTAGGGGTAATTAAAGGTGTAAATTCGTTGAAAAAAAATGCGTGGGCTCCCGCTGTATTTTCTCCACCAGACAGACAAAGCAAAGCGAGTGGGGGCAGATAATAATAGCCTAGGGAGGGTACATTTTTTTTGTGCCCCCCCTGGCTACTAACATCTGCCCCCAGACACCCCAGAAAGGGCAAATCTATAATTAGATTCGCCCTTTCTGGCACTTTGCCCGTCTATTCCCATTGCCCTGTAGCGGTGGCGAATGGGTTAATCTCACCTTACTGTCACCTTAGTATTGAAAGGTGACCTTAAGGCAGGTTAATAATTGAGAGCTGTCATTTAGACAACTATCAATTATTAATCCTATTGTATGAAAGAAAAATCAAACACACACAGTTTAATAAAAAATAAGTTTAATTAAATAATCACACAGTTTTTGACCATATTTTATTTTCCTGCTAAAACCATTTCCTGTAATAAAATAAAATAAAAAAGCAAAATTATACTTACCAATCCGATGTACAGTCAGGTCCCACGGTGTAATCCATCAGAAAGGGTTAACAGGTTACAGGTCGCAGAGAGCTAATAATGCTGTCTCAGACCTGTATTCCCCTGAATGAATAAGTTCCTCTCCCAGCGAAAGTAGAGGAATAGATTCATGAATGGAGCTTAATTGATTTATTGGCAATTTAACTTTAGTGACCTGACCTAAAGGGAAAGTGGACACAATCAATTAAGCTTCATTCATGAAACACATCCTCTCCTGTCGCCAGGAGAGGAACTTATTCATTCATGAGCTTTGAGCTGAGCATGCAGGATTACTTGCACTGCTTGGCTCAAAGCTAGTTAACCCTTTGTGAAGGATTACAGCGTGGGACGTGACAGATCGGCGGAATAGGTAAGAATAATGTTGTTTTATTTTTTTTCTTTATTTTAGGAGATCAATGGCTTCGCACGGATTAAGTGTAAAATAAAATATGGTCAAAAAAATGTGTTTTTATTTCATTAAAATTATTTATTCTTAAAGTGTGTGTGTTTTTTTATTTACTTCAATAGGATTAATAATTGATAGTTGTCTAATTGACAGCTATCAATTATTAACCTGCCTTAAGGTCACCTTTCAATTGCAAGGTGACAGTAAGGTGAGATTATTAACCCATTCGCCACCGCTACAGGGCAATGGGAATAGACGGGCAAAGTGCCAGAAAGGGCGAATCTAATTATAGATTTGCCCTTTCTGGGGTGTCTGGGGCAGATGTTAGTAGCCAGGGGGGGCACAAAAAAAATGTACCCTCCCTAGGCTATTATTATCTGCCCCCACTCGCTTTGCTTTGTCTGTCTGGTGGAGAAAATACAGCGGGAGCCCACGCATTTTTTTTCAACGAAATTACACCTTTAATTAACCCCTACATGTCTGAAATTTTGCACAAATACACTCATGTAATTGTATGTTTCAAACATATATAAAAATACATGAAATTACATGGTTAAATGTGTGGAAACAATGTATCATTTCATGTCGGCTTCTGTGATTTCACAAAACCCGGCAATTGAATTAGCGGCTATTACAGTATGTAGAAGTCTAGGAACTATAAATATATGTATATATATATATATATGTCACAATGACATGTATATATATATATGTGTTCTATGTGTATATATCTATTCTTTCTAGTCTTTATTAAAGCTGTCAGTGTGATTTTACAGTATAGCCGGGGATGAATTGCCGGCTTTTCTAAAGGACACCGATGCGATTTCATCGCAAGTCACACATGCAGTCCGTTTGTAATCCGATTTTTCATCGCTCCCATAGACTTGCATTGGCGATTGTCGACCGACAATCGGTGACAATCGCAGCATGCTGCGATTGTACACGGACGTTTAAAACGGACCACAAAAAATCGGATACTGGGAGCTGCTCCATAGATTAACATAGGTCCGACTGCAATGCGATATTTCATCGCATTGCAGTCGTCCGATTTTGTCGCCAGTGTGACTCCGGCCTTACAATTACATGTGCACACACAGTGCTCAGCATAAATGAGTACACTTCTTTGAAAAGTAGGATTTTAATCAATGTCTCACTAAATACAAGAACAATTTCCAAAACAGAGTTTCATAGAACATTTTTTAACCCATAACAATAATAGTACATCTGTAAATTCATGATACCATCAATTATATTTAGCTCCCCAACACCAGCAACCCTCATGCAGCCCCACAAAGACATTTCCACCACCATGTTTCACTTGTAAGGCACATTGCATTGTTCTAAATTCCTTTTTCAGCATCTGTGGTCTTCAACATTGCCCATTCCTTGGTGCTTCTACAAAACAGCTTATCAAAGAAACGTGTGACACCAGTCTGCTCTGAAATCTTTTCCTAGGGGAGAGCTTGCTGATGCAATATAAGTGCCTTGTGTCTTACTGTGGTGGTCAGTCTTGCCATGGTTTACATACTGTGACATGAAATGGTCTTCTACAGCCTCACCTTTGTAGCACAGTTTGGCTGTTCCTCACCCAGTTTCTTTATCTGTTAATGACTATGTTTGAACTGCAAATACATATGACTGTCATTATCACCTGTTTGGTATAATTAGTTACTCATACACCGGACTATTATCCAACAAAATCCCTGACTTTTTTCAAGTGTACCTAGACGTTTTGATTGTTGATCTCTTGAAAGCAAAGTGTGGTCGCCCCAAATATTAATATTAATTGAATTTAGATTTATCTTTATTTACTTTGCACTTTAATTGATAAAAATAAAGTACACTCCTCATCATTGAAATTGCACCACAAAGAACGAAAAGTTGTGCAGTTCTGATAATTGCAGGATCGAGAGACACGTTAAACATATGCCAATAATGAAAAATGGAAACCTTTTTAAAACATTTAAGTTTATTCAGTATCACATATGAGCGCAAAATGCAGGAATATATGCCTTTACATTTTTTAAAAAAAAAAAAAAAACAATTTGTGTTCCTCAAAAATGAAGTAAAACACCAGGAAGGTAAAGTTCATGGCATTATGGACATCACAGTATCTATAGACAAGTCAACAACTTCACAACCTTTCGATTTTCGTATTTTTTTTTTTTTTTTTCGCTCCCCTTCTTCCCAGAGCCATAACTTAAATTTTTCTGTCAATACAGCCATATGAGGACTTATTGTTTTCACTATGAGTTGGACTTTTGAATGACACCATTTATTTTACCATATAACGTACTGCAAAACTGGAAAAAAATTCCAAGTGCTGTGAAATTAAAAAAAAAAAAGTGCAATTCTATAATTGTGTTTTGGGTTTTTTATTTACAATGTTCACTAAATGCTAAAACTGACCTGGCAATATGATTCCCCATATAAGTCCAAGTATGCAGATACCAAACAGCTGATCAGATCAGCTCTCATGTGTGGGAAAAGATGATGGATCAGAGGTCAGAGCCCACATCACAGGCAGGGACACGAGCTTTGAAGGGGTTAATATGCAAATGAAAAATGGAAATCATTTTCAAAATATATTGATCAGCATCAAATATGAACATCACACATAGAAATACACACTTGCTCACAGTGTTGCCAACTTGACTTTTTATTTTTTCTGGACAGCTTATCAAAAATTCTCAGACAGCCATTTTTTAGCAGACATTAAAAAACCATAATAAATTATTAAAAGTGGTACATGTCAATAGACTATATTTCTGATAAGATGACATCAGCTGCATTCACAGTAAATTGTAAAATGATAAGTCATAAAAAATCTGATCAAGCTTCTCTAATTTCATCAAAATCCACTGTTGGCAGCTCCCTTTGCAATTGCCCGTCAATGACATGGTGGCATGTTTTATATCACTCCATCTGACACTTGGGATGGTTGATGATGTAAGGCTTACATTCAGCTTCTCAGATATGGGAACCCAAGCCAAATATCTTCCAGAGGACAGTTGTGCTAATGTTAATGCAAGAGGGGATTTGGAACTCTGCGGTTATTGAAGAAGCAGAGAGCTGGCAACCTTTATACACTATGCACCTCAGCAATCCGTGACCTCGCTCTGTAACTTTGTGGTCTTCCACATCCTGAGGTTTCTAAACACTTACACTTTCTATAACACCACCCATATTCGATTATAGAAGATTTCGGAGAACAAATTTCACAAACTGACCTTTTGCAATTGTAATGCTGGAGTCCTATTACCATACCACGTGCAAATTCAATGAGATGTTCATAGCAATCCATACTTTCACAAATGTCAGTAAAAGGCAAACTGCTTAGCTAGGGGCAAGATTGGATACACCTGTGGCAATGGGACCATGTATCCATATAATGTAATTGCCTTTCTACATATTAAACTGGAACGGTCATTTCAGATGAAAATGCATCAGAATATCAACGTTTGGCTCTACCACGGTCATCTAATGCCTCAGTGACCTGAAAATCTGTATTCTCCGAGGACAGATTTTAACAGTGACTTGAGAGTAAGGCCGGGATCACACATGCGACAAAGTTGTCCGACACTCGCATGTGAAATCCCAGCTCTGGCGCCGGCACTCGGGAGTGGAGTGCGCGGCTGCATGTAGTTCTATGCAGCCGCTCGCTCCACTCCCGAGTGCCGGCGCCAGAGTTGGGATTTCACATGCGAGTGTCGGACAACTTTGTCGCATGTGTGATCCCGGCCTAATTCAAAAGTTCAGGAGGAGAGCAAGACTCTTTTCTCTAGTAACGTAACAAAGGGTTTCATATCTGTACTTGTACTATTGATTTATGGAAAAATAAAAATGACGGTTACTCTAACATCCTGCAGTTTGTTTTACTACTATGTTTGTGACACTTTCACATGCCTCTTCCATCCTGTTGTGGTTCCTGTAACATAAGAGACATTTCTAGCTCAGCAGGACCACCTGATCCTGACACAAGTCTAGGTATCTTACCATTACATATTTATTTCCAGGGATTGCTCCATACAAATCAGAGATTGGTCAACATAAAATAAGTGATAGGAGATTTTCATCAATCACTCTGTAAATGAAGCTTGATCATTCTGTAATGAAAAGTTTTACAATGTTCTAATAAACTTTCACTATTTTAAAAATGCCTGCTTACTGGTAGTGAATGGACACGTTCTTATTCCAGTTAATGTGGTAATCTCATTGTAATACAAGGGTTTAACGCCTTCAGGCTATGTGCACACGTTCAGGATTTTTCGAGTTTTTTTTCGCGTTTTTTTCCATGGCAAAAACGTTTAAAAAACGCATGCAGTAAGCATCCTATGATTAGAATGCATTCTGCAATTTTTGTGCACATGGTGCGTTTTTTTCCACGAAAAAAAAAACGCATCGCGGTAAAAAATGCAGCATGTTCATTAATTTCGCTGTAAATTTGCGGATTTCCCGCTATATTATGGACCTAGGATGTTCAGGGAAAAAAACACACAAAAAACACGGTAAAAACGCGCAAAAAAACGCGATAAAAACGCATCCGGATTTCCTGGGAAAAAGTCCGTTTTTTCTCAGGAAATTTCTGCAAAGATTCCTGAACGTGTGCACATAGCCTTATTTCCAGAGAGATAACTCTTATTTTTCCGTCCACATAGACATATGAGAGCTTGTTTTTTGGCGAGACAACTTGTACTTTTGAATGACGCCATTCGTTTTACCACACAGTGCACTGGAAAATGGGAAAAAATAAATACAAGTGAGGAGAAGTTGTGAAAAAAAACAAAACAATTGACAGTTTTTTGGGAATTGTTTTTACGGTGTACATTTTGTGGTACAAATGACCATGCAATATGATTCTCCTCATCAATACGATTACGGGGCTACCAAATATGTCGTTTTTTAATTATTTTACTGGTGAAAAAAAACTTGAAATTTGCAAAAAAAAAATTTTGGAGTTAACATTTTCTGAGACCCGTTACATATTTATTTTTCATCTGATGGAGCGGTGTCATAGTTTATTTTTTGGGGGGCGAGGCAATGTTTTTATTTGTCCCATTTGGGGATAGATGTGACTTTTTAATTGCTTGTTAAAGCATTTTTGTGTGAATTGTGGCGACCAAAAAAAAAAAAAAAAAAATTAAATTTTGGTGTTCTTGATTTTTTTATGTTTTACACTGTTTACCAATCAGGTTAACGGCTTATATATTTTGAGATTGGACTTGTGTGTATTTTTTCATTTTAATATCTTTATTTTCACTGGGGGGAAAGTGGGATAATTTTACCTTTTATTTTTAAACATTCCATTTTTTTAACTTTTTTTTTTTTTTTTTGCTGATTTTAAAGGGGCTTGAAGTTGCGATACTCCGATCGCTTGTGCTATATGTAGAGATGCTTGAGCATCCCTGCATATAGCAGAAATCACAGTCTCCTTTGAGGTTCTGCCACAGGCTGAGTTTAAAAGTTCCATAACAGCAGTCACGGGGGTCAACAGCTGACACCGCGGTTGTCATGACATCCCATCGACCACATCATGGGTGCGCCGATTGGTGGAAGCACATGAGTGCTCATCGCTCCGCTCCACCCGCGATTGTTAAAGGCGGTCCTGGCTGTATTACACAGCTATCACCTGCTGGGCATGGGGTGGGCTTGCTGCGTGAGCATGTCATGAAAGAGTTAAAAGGAATCTATCAGTAGGATCAATCCTCCTAGTCCGTTCTTAAAGACATACAGGTCATAGAAAGTTGAATAAACCAATACCTTATCTGTGATCTGATGTTTTATTCCAGAGAAATCAGTGTTTTTCTTAATATGTAAATGAGCTGTTATGGACCGGACATAGATCTCTCTGAGAATCTGCCTCCAGAGCTTATTATTAGCGAAAGGGAGCATTACCAGTGTGAGACATGGAACGGCTTTTAAGTGACTAAATCCCTACAGGTTGAAAAAAATAGCAGCTGAAAATATACATAAGTAAATGGGCCTGTGTAGGAGGAATCAGAACTCTGTCAAAGCTTCTTCTGACTACATGTAGACATCATTTTTAAGTATTTCACATGGTCCAACCATGAATCTTTATAAGTTACTTGAAGAAAAACATTTGCTTTATAATTGCTGAGGTACAAAAGTGTTCAGCTTGATAATATCTGAATGTTCCAGGCCAAAGCAAACAAAAACAAGTGAGCCACTTGCTAATTTAAACTTGTATAGTTTATAGAATGTGGCATAAAAATGAGTTGTCTTCTATCTATTGCTCCATTTCAATTTATCTATTATAATGACTTTTCTTGCTTCTTATAAGAAAAATGTGAAGGTTTCTTTTTCCATTATTCTGTAGCGCTGATGTTCCCTGGCGTTGGATTATACAGACTAACCTCAAGCACACAATCCTCTGTAATGTTGGCAGAAGAAACAGATTTCCCTCATTTACAGCGATTCCCTGTTCTCTGCTGCACTTTCAGTCAGATTGATATTGTCCTCAAGTACATTATCAGATATTAAAGGGGATTAAAAATTGGTTAAAAAAAAATATTTTCTTGGGGCAAAACCCATGAGCAAGAGTGACATCATTTATAGGAAATAAAACCTCTAATTTATGTGTAGCATTTTAATATCCAGAACATCTTTTGTGCCAAATTGTTAACGAACTTCTTCCCCAATGTTAGACCCTGTCCACACTTGATTGCATTTTGTTTTGTTTGTTTTCAACATCTTTTAATGACCTTCCTGTGTTACATAGGTTTACTGAAAAGGAGATTTAGAAGCAAACATTACTTAAGATTTTTTCCTGACTTTGTACATTTTCTCCGGTTATGCTTCTTATACCCTCTTGTTATATCCTTTCAAGGGTCCTGATTCCAAAGTATAGACGTGGATGTAAAGCTTCCAGTAATCACTTCACTGCATGCAGATATGTATCTAAGGAATACATAAAGGAAGAAAGGGAAATGTAAACCCTGGTCCATTTCTTAGGTTCAATATATGAATGTTGCGTGTTCCTCTCCAATTGAATGTAGATCATTGGGTTCTAAAGTGAGCCAAGTTCAGTAAAACAGATTTTCAACATTAACAAAACTGGTCCCCAAAAGCCTTCATACATGCTAAATAACAAACAGCCCATACTCGATCTCTGGGTCCAGCGGCGGCTCTCAGACACTGCTATGGCATCTGTTGAGGCTGCAACGATGACTACATGAACATTACTAGCGCAGCCAAGCACTGAGCTCAACAGCACTGCTGATGTAGATGGCACAAGCTGCAGAGTTTAGTGATTGATTACAGTGGTAAATGTGTCCTGTATGTGTGCCATCACCACTGCAGCCAAACACAGCAGTCTGGAGAAATGCTGGAGAGCAGGCACTGGATCTGGGAAGGGTGAGTACTTGCTGTGTTTGCTATTTTAAATGTAGGCATGTGGAGACCAGCTTTGCTCATGTGGAAAGTACCCTAAAAGTAGAATACTTAAGGTATTTTTAAGCTAAATTGTGGGCACAGACCTTTGTATCTTGGGTTGGTTATAGTTCCCGAAAGATCCATCTAAACTTGATGCTACTAATCCCAAAACCACAAGCTATTTTCTTGCAGATGTTTACTGAACTTTCTCAGTTCTCATCATGGGTGATCTGTATATGAAAATATCATTCTCTACTGGTGTAAAAAGGGGCTGAGCGCGGACAAAAGGGAGAGACTTGGCGGGAAGGCGACTACACAGCTGGAAGAAGGTTGACTCCCTCTCCTCAACTACCGCCACTGACACCAGCTCTTTACAGACTTCCTGACTACTTCTTGATCTGTCAAGTTAACGCAGCGCACAAGCACTGTTCCATCGCATACAACGGCCAGAGTTCGCACCCCCAATAGTCCTTCGGGCAGTGGCTCAGTCAGAGGAGGTTCTAGCTGTACTTCCACCCCCTCCAACACCCCCTCGCACAGGCAGGGTCAGCACTATTTGTCCCCGTGGTGGGGTGAGATTAGTGGAGCTAACGTTTCACTTATCCTAACGTTTCACTTATCCTCTTATTGTTAAGTTTATTGTGAAATTCCCTATTTGCCAAATCACCTCCCTGCTTGTAGGTTTCTTTGAATTTGTGTCCCGTAATTTCCTAAGTAAATTCCTGTTAACCCCTTCTCCATCTCCCACTGTCTACTGCATCCGACCAACCTTTACATTTTGGCGTAGTCGGCAGGATGCAGTCTAGCAGCATGGAGTCGGCAGAACAGGCAGCTGGGCCCAGGACCAGTATTTCCTTGGGGGCAATGTTAAATAATTTGCTGAAATTCACGGGGTCTAACACCATGTTTTGGAGCTGGACAGAGCACATGAGGGGTATGTTGAGAATGCACCCCATGACTCCCGCGTTGGAGGCTAAGGTGGCCATTATGGCCCTGGAGGGAGAGGCTAAAGACTCTGATGCTACGTGCCCCCTGAGACCATGACATGTTGACCAAAGTAATACAGAGCATCCCTACACGAACCAGACCATAACGGGTAGTGCAGCAGACATACCTTTGTTTCTTGAACTTTGTGACTCCGTGTGAGGCCTTGTAATCCCTGAGGCCTGCAAGGCATTGTGCTCCCGGTGTACCGTGGACCCTTGAGGAGCCAGCAAAAGGAAATGTACCCACACTCCAACGGACCCAAAAACAACGGACTCAAAATCAACGGATCCGTATATTTCGGCTTGGTCAGGAGACAGTGCATCTTGTTTCTACACAACAGAGCCAGAGACTTTGTTCACGGATTGCAACGCCATCGGGAGCTGTTCCAACAGCTCTCAAACAAGAACTCCAATCTATAAGTCTTTACCTTCACTTATCCTCTTATTGTTACGTTTATTGTGCAGTTCCCCATTTGCCAAATCACCTCAGAGCGTGGAGGTTAATTTGAATTTGTGTCCCGTAATTTCCTAAGTCAATTCCTGTTAACCCCTTCTCCGTCTCCATTGTCTACTGCATCCGACAAAGCTTTACATTTGCATCTACTATCCCAGTAACAGCTGAAGCATTTACTACATTGGTTTTCATATCCATTTTAGGTTATTTGTCATCTGCTGGTCTTGTCACTTGAATGACTGCAGCCAATCACCAGCTCTTGACTGGCTGCAGCCTTCACATTTTGTCTAAGCAGGAAGGAAGGCCGTTTTTTCTGGCTTGAGCAGACTGTAAAGGCTGGTGGCTTTCTGTGGCTACAGATTGACTGCACCAATAACCAGGCGCCCCCAACAGAAGGCATGGTAGAATGGAAGGCAAGTATAGATTTAAGATTTTTTTTGTAAATATACAAATTATATGTATTACTTGCAGAGGCGAAGACTGGGCTCTCATGGAACTACTGAACATAGTAGACGCTATGTGATCCCACTCTAGCACTTCAATTTCATTACTATTAGACTTTTTCAGTATGCATTTTGCACACAAGGCTTCACAAGCACATAATATTAAAATCGGACTGTTCACAAGTCAGTAATTTTTTTTTGGTAAAAAAACAAAAAACAAAAAAAACAAGGGTTTTATTTTGTGCTTATCTATCATTTTGTGGACGAAACTTGCCCATTCAGTAAAGGGTTCTTATCCCTTTCACGACTAATGACGTATATTTACATAAAAGTTTGCATCCCTGCCTTTGATGGATGCTTGCATGCCAAGCCCACATCAATCCCAGCACATGACTGATTTAATCAGCCAGCATGTGCCTGTAACAGCTACGAGTGGACTAGTGCTCCACCCGCAGCTGATAACCAGTTAAATACTGCTGTCAATCACCAACATCGGGATATAATACGCACCTGCAGAAGCGCATCATTCATCCCGCCCATTGGTGCCCTTATCACGTCATTGGGAAATGCTGATGGGTTGTCATTACTACCGGGCATCTGCTGAGGATCCCGGTGCCTGTCATTATGATCCTCCGGTGTTATTGGGATGAAATCATCCATTATGTGCAGGGAAAGACGATGGCTTGGGACATGACTTGACGTATATGGATATCAAAAGTTGTGAAGGGTTCAGTGACAGCACATATGCAATCTGCATCCCTGAGGACATATGCCAACTAGCAACTTCGCCTTCACTCAATGTCCTACTGAGAAAACTTGGCGAAGTCAGTCTGCACATCACTGCTCCTATGCAAATCACATACTTCTAGTCACATGATGACTACTAATACATATTACACACTGCCAGAATTCATTAGTCATCAGTTTGCCATGTGCCCAAAAAGAAAATATTCGGGCTAAATATTCATTTCTGCAATCACTAACAATTTTCCAAAATGTAAGCACAATGAGGACCCTTGTGTTGGTCTACTATACCAGTCTGCAAATACCAGAGGAGAGCGACAAGATGGATGTTATGACACCTTTCTCTGACAATTATTCTTGGCTGCTGTGAAAACCTTGCAGTCTTGATGCTGAAGGCGTAATGTAAAACTTTAGTATTAAAATCGGCCATGTCAAACTTAACTAATTTTAACCCCTTCCCGACATGCGAAGTACATATACTACTCTGTGGGAGCTGTGTTCCCACAAACAACAGTATATGTGCAGCAGCACGATTGTGTGGCCTCACGCTGCGCGCAGCAGCGATCATGTGCGGGTGTCAGCTCTGTGTGAGAGCTGAAACCTTGTAGTAATGCCCATGATCGGTGCTAGCACTGATCGTGGGCATTTAACCCCTCTGATGCAGCCGTCAGTGACCGAGGCCTAGAAATGCATCGCGCAGGGAAAGAGTTCCCTGCGCGCTTCCATCAGGACAACCAGGGGCGGAACTATCGTGGAAGCAGGGAAAGCAGCTGCCACAGGGCCCGGGCTAGAAGGGGGCCCATCCCTGCTGCAGCTGCTTCACCTACCACCACGGTAGTTCCGCAAGCTGCCGGTGGTGTGAGCAGGGGCGTATCTAGGGGGGGCAGCCGGCAGGGGGGCGCAGTCGGGCCGCCTAATGCGGCGGTCCGCAGTGTCTCCCCCGCGGCTGCGTTCTGCCGCCCCCAGCCTGGGAGTCGGGGGTTCCCTGTGCCGGCTGTCAAGCTGACAGCCGGCGCAGAGAAGCTGCTGCGTGCCGGCTCCCTGGGATCAATTGCACTGGCGTCTATACAGACGCCAGTACAATTGAAGCTCTGACCGCTGGGTCAGAGCGACGTCTGCAGCGTGATCAGGTCATGTGATCACGCTGCTGACGTCACTCGTCGTCGGCGCCCAGAAGGGTGAAGATTTGTGGTGAGTGTGCTCCACTATGGAGCTGAAGATACCACAGAAGATAAATGGGGGACATACTGTGTGAGTGTGTGTGTATGGGGGGGGATTTAGAGTGGGGATGGGGGTTCTTTTATGTGTGGGGGGATTTGGAGTGGGGATGGGGGGATACATTATGTGTGGGGGGATTTAGAGTGGGGATGTGGGTTCTTTTATGTGTGGGGGGATTTGGAGTGGGGATGGGGGATACATTATGTGTGGGGGGTTTGGAGTGGGGATGGGGGATACATTATGTGTGGGGGGGATTTGGAGTGGGGATGGGGGTTCTTTTATGTGTGGGGGGGTTTGGAGTGGGGATGGGGGATACATTATGTGTGGGGGGGATTTGGAGTGGGGATGGGGGTTCTTTTATGTGTGGGGGGTTTGGAGTGGGGATGGGGATACATTATGTGGGGGGGGGATTTGGAGTGGGGATGGGGGTTCTTTTATGTGTGGGGGGGATTTGGAGTGGGGATGGGGGTTCTTTTATGTGTGGGGGGTTTGGAGTGGGGATGGGGATACATTATGTGTGGGGGGGATTTGGAGTGGGGATGGGGGTTCTTTTATGTGTGGGGGGTTCGGAGTGGGGATGGGGGTTATTTTATGTGTGGGGGGATTTGGAGTGGCGATGGGGGGTTATTGTATGTGTGGTGGGATTTGGAGTGGGGATGGGGGGTTATTTTATGTGTGGGGGGATTTGGACTGGTGATGGGGGTTATTGTATGTGTGGGGGGATTTGGAGTGGGGATGGGGGTTTATTTTATGGTGTGGGGGATTTGGAGTGGCGATGGGGGGTTATTTTATGTGTGGGGGGATTTGGAGTGGGGATGGGGGGATTTAATGTGTGTGGGGGGATTTGGAGTGGGGATAGGGGATACTTAATGCGTGTGGGGATTTGGAGTGGGGATGGGGGGATTTAATGTGTGTGGGGGATTTGGAGTGAGGATGGGGGCATTTAATATGTGTGGGGGGATTTGGAGTGGGGATGGGGGGTTATTTTATGTGTGGGGGGATTTGGAGTGGCGATGGGGGTTATTTTATGTGTGGGGGGATTTGGAGTGGCGATGGGGGGTTATTGTATGTGTGGGGGGATTTGGAGTGGGGATGGGGGGTTATTTTATGTGTGGGGGGATTTGGACTGGCGATGGGGGTTATTGTATGTGTGGGGGGATTTGGAGTGGGGATGGGGGTTTATTTTATGTGTGGGGGGATTTGGAGTGGCGATGGGGGTTATTTTATGTGTGGGGGGATTTGGAGTGGGGATGGGGGGATTTAATGTGTGTGGGGGGATTTGGAGTGGGGATAGGGGATACTTAATGCGTGTGGGGATTTGGAGTGGGGATGGGGGGATTTAATGTGTGTGGGGGATTTGGAGTGAGGATGGGGGCATTTAATTGTGTGGGGGGATTTGGAGTGGGGATGGGGGTTTATTTTATGTGTGGGGGGATTTGGAGTGGCGATGGGGGGTTATTTTATGTGTGGGGGGATTTGGAGTGGGGATGGGGGGATTTAATGTGTGTGGGGGGATTTGGAGTGGGGATAGGGGATACTTAATGCGTGTGGGGATTTGGAGTGGGGATGGGGGGATTTAATGTGTGTGGGGGGATTTGGAGTGAGGATGGGGGCATTTAATATGTGTGGGGGATTTGAGGGTACTGAAGAGTATGTATGAGGAAACAGTATGGGGGATGGGTGCAGACAGTATGGGGAGCGAAGGGTGAATGTATGTGGACACAGTATGGGGAGTGAGGGTGATGGGATGTGTGCAGACACAGTATGGGGAGTGAGGGTGATGGGATGTGTGCAGACTAGTGTTGAGCGATAGTGCTCGATATCTAAAAATATCGTATCGAAATTGTATCGCCGATATCACTAAATATCGTCGATATCCGATTTCGATACCGGAAGTCCCATGTAAGTCTATGGGAACAAAATATCGCAACTAAAAAAAACCTTTATTTCCTTGTAAACACTAAATATACACACATAGAATATATATATATATATATATATATACACATGTCATTGTGACATATATATATACATATATGTATAGTTTATACACTTCTACATAGTAAAATATCCTCTGATTCAATTGCCGGGTAAAGCCGGCTTCTGTGAAAAGACAGAAGCACCCGACATGAAATGACACTTGGTGTACATAGGGTTAACATGTCTTTTCATGTCGTTTGCAATCTGATTTGCACAAACAATTACATGAGTGGCTGTGTGCAAAATTTCACACCTGTAGGGGTTAATTAAAGGTGTAAATTCGTTGTAAAAAAAAACGGACTTTTTTGCTACGAATTTACACCTTTAATTAACCCCTACAGGTGTGAAATTTTGCACACATAGACTGATGTAATTGTTTGTGCAAATCAGATATCAAACTACATGAAAAGACATGGTTAACTCTATGTAAACCAAGTGTCATTTCATGTCGGGTTCTGCATTTTCACAAAAGCCGGCAATTGAATTAGCGGCTATTATACTATGTAGAAGTGTATGAACTATAAATATAAATATATATATATATGTGTGTCACAAATTCAATGACATGTATATATATATATGAGGTGTAAAATTGCTGAAAAAAAATGCGTGGGCTCCCGCCCTATTTTCGCAACCAGACAGACAAAGCCAGTGAGTGGGGGCAGATAATAATAGCCCAGAGAGGGACCATTATTTTTGGCCCCCCCCCCCGGCTACTAACATCTGCCCCCAGACACCCCAGAAAGGGCAAATCTCTAATTAGATTTGCCCTTTCTGGCACTTTGCCCGTCTATTCCCATTGCCCTGTAGCGGTGGCGAATGGGTTAATAAGGGGTTAAAATGACCTTGCAATTGAAAGGTCACTTTAAGCCAGGTTAATAATTGAGAGCTGTCAATCAGACAACTATCAATTATTAATCCTATTGTATGAAAGAAAAATCAAAACACACACACTTTAATAAAAAAGAAGTTTAATGAAATAATCACACAGTTTTTGACCATATTTTATTTAACTGCTAAAACCATTTCCTGTAATAAAAATAAAATAATAAAGCAAAATTATTCTTACCAATTGATGTACAGTCAGGTCCCACGGTGTAATCCATCAGAAAGGGTTAATGTTTACTGCAGGGACCGCAGCTAATGCTGCAGCCTCACAGTAAACCCCAAATGAATGAGTTCCTCTCCTGGCTGACAGGAGAGGAAGTGGAAAGCTTAATTGATTGCTTTCCACTTTCACTTCAGGTCAGCCAGGGACACAATCAGTGACGTCAGAGGGAACTGGTTAACAAAAATAGAGGATCCCCTCGAAAAAAAATGGCGTGGGGTCCCCCCTATTTTTGTTAACCAGCCAGATGAAGCAGACCGCTGAGGCCTGGATTTTCAGGCTGTTAAGGAGCCAAGATCCATGGACCTTGCCAGCTGATAAAACCAGGCCACAGCAGTCTGCATATCTTGGCTGATTAACAAAAATAGGGGATCCCCTCGAAAAAAATTGGCGTGGGGTCCCCCTATTTTTGTTAACCAGCCAGATGAAGCAGACCGCTGAGGCCTGGTTTTTCAGGCTGGTAAGGATCCAGTATCCGTGGACCTTGCAAGCCTGATAATACCAGGCCACAGCAGTCTGCTTAGCTTGGCTGGTTAACAAAAATAGGGGATCCCCTCGAAAAAAAAAACGGCGTAGGGGTCCCCCTATTTTTGTTAACCAGCCAAGTAAAATGCAGACTGCTGCGGCCTGGTATTAAAAGACTGTCAAGGCCCATGGATTTTGTCCCTCAACAGCCTGATAATACCAGGCTACAGCAGCCCCACATTTGGCGCATCAAAAGATGTGCCAATTGTGGCACTTTACCGGCTCTTCCCACTTGCCCTGTAGCGGTGGCAAGCGGGGTAATAAGGGGTTAATGTCACCGTTGATTGCACGGTGACAATAAGCCCGGTTAATAATGGAGAGGCGTCAATAAGACACCGATCCATTATTAATCCCAAAATTATTAAATGCATAAAAAAAGACAAAGCAAGAAAAAAGTCTTTTAATGAAATAAAAGAGACAACACAGTTTTCATTTCTTTTATTGTACTCTCATTCCTGCGACGCCATCGATCTCCTGTAAAAAAAGAAAAAAAACAAAGCAACAGTATACCACCTGTCGACGCAGTCCATAGTAACGACAGTCCCACGACGATCCAGCTCTGCTACATCGCAATGACAGGCAGAGCCTGTCATCGCGACGCAGCACAGCTGATTACCTGCTTCCCCGGCGGTGACGTCATCGGACTGACTGCTTTACGGCCGGGATTACCCAGCAGTCACTGCAGTTATCGCGAGAAACTGCATGTGACCGCCGGGGAGAAGAGGATGGCGGCCATGAAGCAGTCCAGGACGTGACCGCCGGAGATCTTCTGCCAGGTAAGTGCCGCTGACTCCTGACAGACCCGACGACGGACACTGACAGTGACAGACCCGACCGACGGACACAGACAGTGACAGTGACAAATCCGATTCCGGTATTCGATAAGACGAAAATATCGAAATGAATTATCGAAAGGCCGATAGAGCTAATATCAGCCGATAGCCGATATTTGCATTATCGTATCGCTCAACACTAGTGCAGACACAGTATGGGGAGTCAGGGTTATGTGTGAGCAGACAGTATAGAGAGTGAGGGGGTAAATATATGAGGAGACAGTATGCTGAACAGGGGGGATGTGAGAGGAGACAGTGTGAGGAGGGAGGGGAATAGTGTGAGGTGACAGTATATTGCAGATATTTTTATTTA
>JARQOD010000001.1:226580301-226643777 GCA_033576555.1 Oophaga sylvatica
ACAGGGGGAAGGATTGGATCCAGCAGCACAATCCCCCTGGGTCTTGTAAAACGTCCACCTTCTATCTTCGCTCCACTCCTGGAGCAACCTCTCATACAACCGTCCCCTGTAGGGACAGGAAAAAACACTGGAGGGTGGAGGTGGGTGGGGCCTTTTAACCTCTCTGTGATCCTGTCCCGCTATAGGTCAAGGGAGGACATCCTCCATTGTGCTGTCCTGAGGGACGTAAGGGGAAAAAAATGTATAAAAAAAAATCAATTCCTGAATTGCTGGTTTTTATTCAGTCTCCCAAAACTCGGAATAGAAGAAAGCGATCAAAAATTGTCATGTGCCCAAAATCAGAAGCAGAGGTAACTCTTGGTCTTCCTTTCCTGGGGTCGGTCCTCATGTGAGCCAGTTTCTTTGTAGCACTTGATGGTTTTTGCAACTGCACTTGGGGACACTTTCAAAGTTTTCCCAATTTTTCAGACTGACTGACCTTCATTTCTTAAAGTAATGATGGCCACTCGTTTTTCTTTACTTAGAATTTGTATTATGGCAAGAAAAAAGCAGCTAACAGTCTATTCAGTAGGACTATCAGCTGTATATCTACCAGACTTCTGCACAACACAACTGATGGTCCCAACCCCACTTATTAAACCTGACAGGGCACACCTGTGAAGTGAAAAGCATTTCCGGTGACTACCTCTTGAAGCTCATCAAGAGAATGCCAAGAGTGTGCAAAGCAGTCATCAAAGCAAAAAGGTGGCTACTTTGAAGAACCTATAATATAAGACATATTTTCAGTTGTTACACACTTTTTTGTTAAGTATATAATTCCACATGTGTTAATTCATAGTTTTGATGCCTTCAGTGTGAATATACAACTCTCATAGTCATGAAAATACAGAAAAATCGTTGAATGAGGTGTGTCCAAACTTTTGGTCTGTACTAATATTTATTTATATATTTATAATATAACGCTAGGAGCGTCACTCTGTCTGAAGCCTTTATAGACTGCGCAAGCGCGACACGCCTGCGCAGTCTGGCTCCAGACAGAGTGAGGCATCCAGAGCGGTGAGTACTCTGTATGGCGCCGGAGATTGCGGTATGCGTACTGGATGCATACCGCGATCTCCGGCGCCATACTCACATACTTACCTGACCGGGAGGAGCGTTGCCGCGGCGCTTCTCTTCTCCCGGGGCAGGAGACCAGGCGTCGGATCGCGCATGCGCAATAGCGCTATCCAGCGCCATTTTGCTGAAGACACATTTACAGTGTGTCTTCAGCAATATGGCGCCGGACTGCGCGGTATGGGCATGTGCGTACTCCGGCGCCTCTCTCCTCCCCCGGCGTCCAGCAGAACGGAACAGCGCTGGAGCACAGGGATGAAAGGTGAGTATAAATGTTTTTTTTTTTTTGGGGTATCTGTGCAGTTTAATAGCGGTGAGGGGGCCATACATTTCAGGATAGGGGGGTGAGGGGACCATGCACATCAGGATAGGGGGGTGAGGGGACCATGCACATCAGGGTTGGGGAGTTAGGGGACCATGCACATCAGGATTGGGGGGGTGAGCGGACCATGCACATCAGGGTTGGGGGGTGAGGGGACCATGCACATCAGGATTGGGGGGTGAGGGGGCCATGCACATCAGGATTGGGAGGACCATGCACATCAGGGTTGGGGGGTTAGGGGACCATGCACATCAGGGTTGGGGGGTGAGGGGACCATGCACATCAGGGTTGGCGGGTTAGGGGACCATGCACATCAGGGTTGGGGGTGAGGGACCATGCACATCAGGATTGGGGGGTGAGGGGCCATGCACATCAGGATTGGGGGGTGAGGGGACCATGCACATCAGGATTGGGGGGTGAGGGGACCATGCACATCAGGATTGGGGGGGTGAGGGGACCATGCACATCAGGATTGGGGTGGTGAGGGAACCATGCACATCAGGATTGAGGGGTGAGGGAACCATGCACATCAGGATTGAGGGGTGAGGGAACCATGCACATCAGGATTGGGGGGGTGAGGGGACCATGCACATCAGGATTGGGGGTGAGGGACCATGCACATCAGGATTGGGGGGTGAGCGGCCATGCACATCAGAATGGGGAGTGAGGGTACCATGCACATCAGGATTGGGGGGGTGAGAGGACCATGCACATCAGGATTGGGGGGGTGAGGGGACCATGCACATCAGGATTGGGGGGGTGAGGGGACCATGCACATCAGGATTGGGGGGTGAGGGGACCATGCACATCAGGATTGGGGGGTGAGGGGACCATGCACATCAGGATTGGGGGGTGAGGGGCCATGCACATCAGGATTGGGGGGTGAGAGGACCATGCACATCAGGATTGGGGGGTGAGGGGACCATACACATCAGGATTGGGAGGGTGAGGGGACCATGCACATCAGGATTGGGGGGTGAGCGGACCATGCACATCAGGATTGGGGGGTGAGGGGACCATGCACATCAGGATTGGGGGGTGAGGGGACCATGCACATCAGGATTGGGGGTGAGGGGACCATGCACATCAGGATTGGGGGGTGAGGGGACCATGCACATCAGGATTGGGGGGTGAGGGGACCATGCACATCAGGATTGGGGGGGTGAGGGGACCATGCACATCAGGACTGGGGGTGAGCGGACCATGCACATCAGGATTGGGGGTTGAGGGGACCATGCACATCAGGATTGGGGGGTGAGGGGACCATGCACATCAGGATTGGGGGGTGAGGGACCATGCACATCAGAATTGGGGGGTGAGGGGACCATGCACATCAGGATTGGGGGGTGAGGGGACCATGCACATCAGGATTGGGGGTGTGAGGGGACCATGCACATCAGGATTGGGGTGTGAGGGGACCATGCACATCAGGATTGGGGGTGAGGGACCATGCACATCAGGATTGGGGGTGAGCGGACCATGCACATCAGGATTGGGGGGTGAGGGACCATGCATACAGGATTGGGGGTGTGAGGAGGCCATGCACATCAGGATTGGGGTGAGGGGACCATGCACATCAGGTTGGGGGGTGAGGGGACCATGCACATCAGGATTGGGTGATGAGGGACCATTCATACCAGGATTGGGGGTGAGGGACCATCATACCAGAAGGGGGTGAGGGGACCATGCACATCAGGGTTGGGGGGTGAGGGGACCATGCAATCAGGATTGGGCGAGAGGGACCATTCATACAGATTGGGGGGAGGGGACCATCATACCAGATTGGGGGTGAGGGGACCATTCATACCAGAATTGGGGGGTGAGGGACCATGCATCCAGGATTGGGGGAGGTACCATGCATACAAGATTGGGTGGTAGGGGACCGTGCATACCGGGATTGGAGGTGGGGGACCATGCATACCGGAGATTGGGGGGTGAGGGAACCATGAATACCAGGATATGGATGAGCAGGTACCATGCATACCAGGATAGGGATGAGGGGGTACCATGCATACCAGGATTAGGAATGGGGTGCCATGCATACCAGATTTGGGTGAGGGTGAGGGGACCATACATACCAGCATAGGGATGAGGGGTACCATGCATACCAGGATAGGGATGAGGGGTGCCATGCATACCAGGATGGGAGGGGGGCAGCACATACCAGCATGGGAGACCATATACCTTTAAAAATGCTTGCCAGGGGACCATGCACACCAGGATAGGGGGTGAGAGGACCATGCATACCAGGATAGGGGGTGAGGGGACCATGCACATCAGGATTGGGGGGGTGAGGGAACCATGCACATCAGGATTGGGGGGTGATGGGACCATGCATACCAGGATTGGGGGTGAGGGGACCATGCATATCAGGATTGGGGAGTGAGGGGACCATGCATACCAGGATTGGGGGGTGAGGGGACCATGCATATCAGGATTGGGGGGTGAGGGGACCATGCATACCAGGATTGGGGGGTGAGGGGACCATGCATATCAGGATTGGGGGGTAAGGGGACCATGCATATCAGGATTGGGGGTGAGAGTACCATGCATATCAGGATTGGGGGGGTGAGGGGATCATGCACATCAGGATTGGGGGGTGAGACCATGCACATCAGGATTGGGGGGTGAGGGGACCATGCTCAACAGGACGGGGTGACGGGACCATGCACATCAGGATTGGGGGGTGACGGGACCATGCACATCAGGATTGGGGGGTGAGGGGACCATGCACATAAGGATTGGGAGGTGAGGGGACCATGCACATCAGGATAGGGGGGTGAGGGGACCATGCACATCAGGATAGGGGGGTGAGGGGACCATGCACATCAGGATTGGGGGGTGAGGGGACCATGCACATCAGGATTGGGGGGTGAGGGGACCATGCACATCAGGATCGGGCAGGAGGGAACCATGCATACCAGGATTGGGGGGTGAGGGGACCATGCATACCAGGATTGGGGGGTGAGGAGACCATGCATACCAGGATTGGGGGGTGAGGGAACCATGAATTCCAGGATATGGATGAGCAGGTAACATGCATACCAGGATAGGGATGAGGAGGTACCATGCATACCAGGATTGGGGGGTGAGGGGACCATGCATACCAGGATGAGGAATGGGGTGCCATGCATAGTAGATTTGGGTGGGGGTGAGGGGACCATACATACCAGGATAGGGATGAGGGGTGCCATGCATACCAGGATAGGAGGGGGGCAGCACATACCAGAATGGGAGACCATGTACCTATAAAAATGCTTGCCACCGGGCGTAGAACGGGTTCATCACTAGTATATATATATATATATATATATATATATATATATATATATATATATATATAATATATATATATATATATACACACGCACACACACACACACAACATTGTACTTGTTCAATTTGCTTAGCTTTTTGCCTCATAGTGAATACATCAGGTGTTTCATCTGTGAGAGATTTAGATGGAAACCCCGATGTAAGTGCTCAGCATACAGCGTCGGATAAATGTGATCATAAATGTTATGCAAAATGTTCCCAATGAAAGCTTCAACTCAATCCACAAAAAAAAGCAAGTCCCCAATAAGGTCCGTTATCTGTTAACGGAAATATAGGAGCTTCCACGTTATTGATAGCACAAAGGCTCTGGACAAGTGAAACGGCTCCACGGCCCCCCCAAAAAATTCTGCAAGTTCTCCGCTCCCAAATCCAAGTGCCCACCCTCCCTTCTGAGCTGCTGTGTGCCTAAACCACATTTAGCACACACGTTTGGCATTTTTGTAGCGATGAGAACCCTCCTAATTTACAGGTGCGTGTCTCCAGAAGCATGAGCTGTACTGGTCAGAACAAAGGCAGATTGCAATTTTCACACAGTAACATCCGCTGCTGCTTGTTTCTGGACAACACCCATGGAGTCAAAATACCATAGTTACTACATCTGTAGATAAATTCTCAAAGGGTTATAATTTGCAAAATGGGGTCAATTGAGGGTTTTTTATTTTTTAATTTTTTTTAGACCTTAAGGGCTCTTCATATGGAATCCGCAAACTATTCTAGGAAAATCTGTGTTTCAGGAGGCAGATAGCGCTCCGTCCCTCCAGAGTCTCTCCATTTGGCTAAGCAGTGCTGTACAGACACAAATGGGGAATGGTCATGTTTAGTATAAATTGTGGGACATATTTTGGTGCCATTTTTACCCATTTCCCAGTATGAAAATGTAAAATTTGGGGCCAACACAAAATAATTTACATTTTTACCACCAAGATCATTTTCACTGCCCAATGATATAAAAGTCTGACACACTTGTGGTTTCAATATAGTCACTGCACCCCTAGATGAATTCATTGAAAGGTTTGGTTTGTAAAATGGGGTCACTTATGAGGGGCGGGTTCTGCTGTGTTGGCACCTCAGGGGCTCTGCCAATATAACATGGCACCCTCAAATAAGTGGAGAAAAATCTGCACTGTAATATGGCGTTTCTTCTCTTCTGAGCCTCACACTGTGCCTCAAAAGTAGTTTGATGACACACGGGGTATCTGTTAACTCAGAATTTGCACAACAAATTTTGGGGTCCATTTTTTCCTGTTATTGGGAAGAATTAGTCTTACCAGTAATTCGGTTTGTAGGAACCTTCCACAACAGCAGCATTGGAGGATGTCTCCCCGCCCTAATGGGGGACAGGAAACACAGAAGAGGTTACATACCCCTCCCCTTCCTACAACCTCTAGTGTTTTTTCTGGACACACTAGTATGTATAGTTACCACCAAGGTGCAGGAATCATCCAATAAGTACATTAGATAGGGAGGGAAATTAGTGCTGTCGTGGAAGGTTCCTAGAAACCGAATTACCGGTAAGACTAATTCTGTTTTCTCCAGTCACCTTCCACGACAGTGCAAAGGAGGGACAGGACTGTAGTCGTGACCAGAATAACTGCAACATCTATGTCCAGTCCTTCCCCTACAGTAAACTGTATTCTTCTCTGCAGCATACCTGCATCTCCACATCCAGACTCCCCTGGGCACTTCCCAGGCTACGACGATCCCTCTTTCAGGCAACCCTTAGTAATGGAGACACAGTCCAGGATAACTTGAACATTCTCTTTACTTAACTCTTCACACGTTTCATCCACAGTTGGCACATCATGGGTTTCACCAGTTTTCCTTATCTTTCCCTGCTTTGCTGTCACTTCTGTGCAGTACACGCCCAGACCGTCTTAGACTGCTCCCCAGTACCTTCCTGGCCTGACCTCGCCATGATGACATTTCCTTCTGCCTGTTTCGCCCCAGACTCGAAATCATTAGTCACCCGGTTTGCCTGCCTCTGGTAAAGCATTCGGCATGTCTGTACTGATCTCGTCGAAGCTCCAGCTTCCTTCATCTCCTCAGTCCAACCGACTCCTGCCCTAAAGGCATCCACCCAAGCTATGAGTGGCCACATCTTCCTTCTCTGTACTGGCCCACTGATATGATGCACAGTGGCCGAGGATAATGTGGGCTGCAGCACTTAACGTTGCGTGGCTGCCAAGCTGTCTAGGCCTATAGCTCATGTGGACACTTGGGCACTCTGGCCCCGTCTGAACTAACTTCCTAGAAACTTCTCACTACTACACGGCAGCCCCTCCTACACTTAACCCTCTATAAACCGGCTACGAACTATACCTAACAGTGCACACTAGTATGCACCCATCTAGTGGCCCATAATGGAACTATATCTACCCTTATCGATAAGAACTATGTACTAAGAGTGCCCTCCTCTAACGTCCCAAGAAGGATGCACTAACTTTCCCTAAACTGTACATGAACATAGTACACATCACATATATTATACTAAAGGAACACAACACAATAAAGTACAGTTCTCTAAAGAATGGTATCACATATGAATGTGGCATGGCCGCACAAAACCCATTCATACAATAAAAGACGTGAGACAAATAAATCTTGTATGGCAGAAATGGCCATGATGTTTATTTAGGGTTACATAAATTAATCAATAAATACTTCAATGAATAATTCCATAAATAATCAATAAATACGTCAATAAATAATTCCATAAAAATTCAATGAACTTCCAAACCATAACCAATCCACCCATCTCTTGGGCGATTTTCCCAAAAGCCAAGACTCGAAGATTCAAGGCCCCCCACAACAGCACAGCCATTTCTCCACCATCGATTGCAGGTTCAAGTTAAAAATATCTAAACCAATATCAGAAAGATGGACTAAATCACTTCTATATAGCCCAGGAACAAAACCTTCCAGATCTTCATGCCTAAAAGAGAAACCGCCCAACAATGGTAAAAATTTGCACATACCCCTATTAATTCTTTTACGAATTTTGTCTAAAAATGACGAATTACCCTTAGACCAAGACAGTCTGGGAATGATCTCGGAAAAAACGAACGCGGTATCTGGAAAAGATTGCTTTAAACCAGTAACATCGGATCTCAAAAAGGCTAATAAATCTAAAGTCCTGATTTTTCCAAGATCATTACCAGCAACGTGAAATATCACTAAATTCAGGTATGGAAGACGACTACAGCATTTCTTGAATTCAGCAACAAAATTCGTCCAACGCATACCACGAACACTGTGCCAAAAAATCTGAACGTGGTCAGGACAGAAAGAAAGGTTCTCTGTATAGGATCTTTGACTAGCTCGCTTCTGAGCCCAAAAAATAAAAGAGTGCCCGATAATCCAAACTATCAATGGACCTGCAAACAAATTAAAATTAATAATCATAAAGATCATGACGAACATACAATTTATAACGCTCAGACTCCCATCTACCCAGCTTCATAATTTCGGAAGAACACAAACCCATTCTAGCAGCTTCAGTGGCTGCTCCAATCCTGAAGGAATGGGAAGTTATTTTGAGATGATCTTTACCTAGGAAGCGTAAGCATTTTTTAAGTACTGAGTTAAATTGAAAAATGGTAACAGGAGACTCGTCTTGATGAAGGAACAAGGGGCCCAAAGCATTGGGCCTACAATCGAGCCATTTTTTAATGTTAGAAACCGGACAAATGACAGTATCAGGAACCGAACCCAATTTAAGTCTAGATCCCCTACCCCATTGGTCCGTTTTGGATTTCCTAATAAACAGAAAAAGAACAGAATCAATCAAACTAATATCTGAAATTAAAATGCCGGCAGGCTCCGCTTTCTTAATAGAAATTAATTCGCTAACCCGAAGGGCTCCGAAAAAAGCAATAGAAAACGCAGAGGAAAACAAAGTGGCTTCGAAAGTATTCAGACAAACACTTGCTAAAGCCAAACAAAGATCCCTTAACAAGGAAAGGGATATGGGGCGACGAGAGTCAGGTTTAAAATTACCTTTTTTAAAACCCTTTAAAAATTGTTTTATAGGAAAAAACCCAGTTAACGGAGGACTACCCGATAATTTGAAAAAGAACGAGACGCCAGCCAAATGTTTTGATAATGCAGAAAAAGAAAGACCCTTCTCTACTAGGAATTCAGCAAATTTTAAACCTGAAACCGGGCTAGACAGCGAACTTTCATACTTAAACTCCCCACAAAATCTTACCCACGTATACCATGCAGCCGAGTAATCGGCCCATGTTCTTTTTGATAAGGACTGTTCGATAAAGTGAGGAATTATATTTAAATTAAGTCCCAAACTGAAGAAGGGCAAGGCGTTGCTTCCGTGTCTGCGTTGGGAACCTGCAGATGAAAATTTGACCGCTCACACAGGTACAGAGACTTAGCAAACATAGCCTTATCACTCAAATCCAACTTAGCCTTTAGCCAAATATTGTGCTTCAGACAAAGCAAGACAAGGTTCCTTAAGATCTTAGAAGCCTTAGAATTCTTGGAAGATCGTGTATTAATTGCAAAAATTACTGCCTGACTGAGAAAATAATTCTGAGATTCTGCATCAAAGAACCCCATAAGAAAATACACAAAAATATGAAAAAAAGCTCCAAAATAGTAGAATTCTCAGTTAACTTACTCAGCACCCAATCCTCAGGCCAACGTTGAAATGTCAATGGGATAAAAATATCGCACCACAACCATAAAAATTGTCACTTGAAAATAAAAGGGGGAACGAGTCCGCCGAAACAAAATTCTCTTGTACACATGACCTACCATTGAACTCAGAAAAGAAGGAAGCCAAACCCGCATGTCATCTTTCATTTCCAACTAAACTCTCACATGAGAGAAAGGAGAAGAAAGGCCTTTTGTCGCATCAAATAAACGCCTGGAAAAAACCCGGCCCATTGGCATAATTCGCAGAGCGAAAGTCAATAGGCCTAACAAAGATTGTAGCTCTTTTAAAGTGATTTTTGACTTAGAGAGAGACATGGACAGAGCATTATGTAATTTGAAGATTTTTTCCGACGGGAGCCTACATTCCATCCTTTCCGAGTCCAATGTGATGCCCAAAAATTCAATGCAAGTTGAAGGAAAACTGTTTTATCCTGAGCTATTGGTATGCCAAAGCTGACACATTTGCATAAATTTTTCAAGGGTGCTGAAACAAACTTGGGATTCAGGAGGGCCGACGAACAAGAAGTCGTCGAGGTAATGCAAAATACCTGAGTCCATACAGCTGGACTGAATAGTCCAGTGTAAAAAGGTTGAAAAACTCTCAAAATAAAAACATGAAAGGGAGAATCCCATTGGTAAACATTTGTCGAAAAAATATTTCTCTTCAAAATAAAAACCCAAGGAATTAAAACCCTCCGGATGTACCGGAAGAATTCTGAAAGCTGATTTGATGTCCGACTTTGCCATTAAACAATTCTTCCGAAATCTTCTCATAAGATCAACAGCTAAATCAAAAGAAGAATAGCAAACTGAGCATAATGATTTATCTACCTCATCATTCACCGAGGACCCTTTCGGGTACGAGAGATGATGATTTAGACGAAATGAACGCAATTCCTTTTTGGGAACAATACCCAAAGGGGAAATACGAAGATTGAAAAAAGGAGGAGATGAAAATGGACCCGCGACTCTACCCAACGCCACTTTGTTAAAAAATTTTCCCTAGCTACATCCGGATATAGAGATAAAGAAGCAAGATTTTTTGACAATTGAGAACCTTGACCTTTGAATGGAGGAACGAGAAAACCAAAAGAAAACCCGTTAAATAAAAGGTTACTAATCTCCTGATCTGGGTATTTGTTTAGCCATAATAACATTTTTTCCACTTTCACCGGAGTCCGGGTCTTTTGAAAAAGTATCCCTGGAAGCCGATTGTTGAGCAGCCTGTTTTTTATAACACTTGGAAACTGGATGTGAATTACCGCAAAAGGAACACTCATGTCGAAAACGACAGCTGTTGTTCCATTTACAAGTAGAATCGTTAAAAGCGAAACAGAAACCCCTTTTAACCGCAGGATTGGGATTTTGTTTATTCAAATACTGACGCTGCGGAAGCATAAGATTTAACCACAACCCTACGTCTTTAACTCCTCATTTTAATTCAGGGTGAACCGCAAGCTTTTGTCTGAAAGCTTCGTCATAACTTAACAAGGCGAAACCAATCAGAAACCGTTAAAAATGAGCGCCAAAAACTAGAAAAAACAGTTCAGACCTGCTCGTGGTCACCCACAGCTTACCAGAAAACCCTCAATTAAAAATTCAGGGATTATGCAGCCATGAGACCCCCCCTCTATTATATTCTTTGAATGTCAGGGGGGGCTAACAGTACCATAAATGTGAGCGATAATACATATGACTATGTAGCAGTACCGCAAATATTAATCATAGACATTAACAAATGAAAAACAATTAAAGGAAGGGAAGCAAGGAGGTAATTCTATCTCACTCCCTTACAACAGCAGCATCGGAGTAATACCAGCAACTCATTTTTTAGGGAGGGATAACGGCCTGCAGAACTCGTCTGCCAAATGTTAAATCCCTATTAAAAGTCAGTCTATAGGGCCTGGTGAACATATGCGTTCCCTCTCTGTACCCATGATGTTGATACTGAACGAGTAGAATGAGCCTTCAATGATGTAGGAGAAAGATTCTGCGACGAATATGCCAGACAGATGGCTTGATTGATCCAATTAACAATCGTAGTTTTTAGCCGCCTTCCTGCCTTTATTCCGTCCCGTGAACTGAATAAATAGGTTCTGGTCAATTCTCCAAATCTCGGTTTGCTGGAGGTAATACAGAACCACTCTACGATTATCAAGGGTGTGAAAGACTTCTTCCTTTGTATTGGAAGGGTTTGGGCAGAATAAGGGTAGCATAATATCCTGACCCCTATGGAAGTCCGAGACTACCTTAGGCATAAAGGAGGGATCTAAACGAAGGACAATGCTATCCGTAGTTGCAGACAAATTCAGATAGACTGTTTCAAAGGAGCGCCAGGCTGGCAGTAAAGGCAGATAAGATTAAGGTTGTTTGCTGCAGCTCCGGCCGGGTACCTCAAGAGGATCAGACAAAGTGATGATAAAGCAATCCGGTCATAAGGAGAGCGAGGGACGCAATTCAGCTGATATTAAAAAGTCTTCATTTATTGATTTCCACAACGCGTTTCAACGGAATAGCTCCGTATTCCTCAGGTGACAGTTATACATAGAATGGAATGGGAAAGGTATATAAAAGGTGGAGCAGCAAATGAAAATTAAAAGGCAATTAATCAGAACACCCATATGATTAAAAATGCAAATTATGACTACAAAAAAAGATAAATTGAATAAAACCAACCTAAAAATGACATAAAAACAATGTACACAATGAAAAATTAAATATAAAAAATATGAATATCTCAAAATGCATATATTACGTGACTTTTTCAATAGTGAGGTTTAACCCCTCAGGGGCCAGTGTACTAAGTTTAAAAATCCAGAAACTTTGCCTTCTTATTAGATTATTATACCGCTCAGGCATATCATGTGGTATCTGGTCAATAACAGTGAGTTTTAACGAATTCAAATTCTTTTGGTGCACTAGGGAGAAATGTTTTGAGAGACTGTAGCATGAACCCATTTCGGATATTTTGGACGGTGCTTGTTGAGCCTTGCATGCATCGTCTGTATTGTCCAACCGATGTACTGCAACCCACAACCGCACTCAAATAAATAACGTAGCACGATTGGCAATTGACATGACAGTTGATTTAAAACTGGTGCCTGTGGTACGAGATGCTATCCGTAGTGACCGATAAGTAGGGCTCCTGTACTGATAGGGCCTGCAACTCTCCTACACGTCTAGCAGTAGTGATTGCTACTAGAAAAATGGTTTTAAGGGTCAGGTTCTTTAAACTCGTGGATGCTAGGGGTTCAAATGGATCTCAGGTCAAACTATTAAGGACCAGATTTAGATCCCAGGGGGGACTTGGTTACGAAGTCTTGGATGAATCCTAGCTGCAGAGGTCTGAAACAGTTTAACCCAGCGATGGCTGGCTAAGTCCAGATCAAAAAAGTAACTAAGAGCTGACACCTGCACTTTCAGGGTACTAGATGTAAGCCCTAGATCGAACTCCTTTTGAAGAAAATCTTGAATTTGCACGATGTTAGGATGGAAGGGATCAGCAGTACTTGGGAAACACCAGGAAGAAAATTTCTTCCTAAACTTTGTCATAGATGGCATTGGTCACTGGCTTTCTACTCTTCTGGAAAGTATGTATTACCTCCTTTGAGAGGCTTTTAGGATCCTGGCTTCAGTAGCCAGGCTGCAAGGTTCAATCTGCCACAGAGTTCAGGTTTGTAGCGAGGGCCTGGATGAAGGGGTCGACCCCTGGTGAAGTAAGTGGATCTGCCTAGCCAAGGGCTATCAATAGCGCGTACCAGCTTGTTCCCGGCCACATGAAGCGATATAACATCGTGGTGACCATTCTGACCGAATTTTTCTGCAGAGATCTTGCTAGAATACAGGAAATGGGTAGGAAGGAGGTAGGCCAGTGAACTTCCAGCATGTAGAAAAGGCGTCTATGCCCTGCGCTCTGTACCGGGGACTAGAAAAGATAGTTCACCTTGGCGTTCCGGCCGATGCAAAACGTCTACATCTGGTACTCCCCGCCTTGATAGCCACGGTAACAAAAAGACCACTTGGTCCAGGAACATGCTCTGGAGGATTCTTTCCTGCAGAGGATAATCCGCCTGGATGTTCGTCTGATGAGCGGGCCAATTTGGTCGTACTCCTCTGAAACTGCGACATACATATGTTTTCGGCCAGATTATGATAACCCAGTTTCCTGAGGGTCTCTTCAAGGACAGGTGAGATATAGTGGCCCTTGCCCTCTCCGCTTGGTACACGAGTAGGATTACCTCAATTGGAGAAGACCTTCGATGATGATATCAAGGACTTCAGAAGGTATGGAGCTGTAGAGAGGTAACTCCAGGTTGAGGGAGTCTCTCGATTCTGTTCATCCCCTGTTTGGTACGGACCATGGCATATTGCCCTTTAGACCCCCGATCGAAGCTCTGCTTTCAAGGTGGCGGTGGAGAAAGATGTTTGCCTACACCCTTTGAATCAGCCACTGCCTCCCTGAATTCCTCTGAAGAGGAAAAGCATTTCCTAGCGTTTTTCTGCTCGGAAAGGGACTTTTTATCCATAGCTTTCTCTGGATTTCGTTGAGCTGGACCGAAGACATAATGCCCCTGAAAGGGATGACGCACAGCTTAGTCTTGGAGGTGAGGTCAACACCTCATGACTTTAGCCACAGTGCTCTCCTAGAAGAGTTGAGTTAGAGACGACTGCAGATCTTGCTGCTACCCGGACGGACTTAGCCGAAGCATCAGGGAGAAAACCCGTTGCTTTCTGGAGGGGAAGAGAGTTAAGTATCTCCTCCCTAGAAGTCCCCTGCATAAGGTGGTTCTCTAACGTACGCAACCAGCAGAATAGAGACCTGGCAACACATGTTGAGGCCACGTTCCTTTTAAGCAGATTGGTGGAGGTGTCCCAGGACTTTCTTAGCAAGGTCTCAATTTTACGATCCATGGGATCTTTGAGCTGGGACAAGTCTTTGAAAGGAAGAGCTGTCTTTTTGGCCACCCTGGACACCTGCACATCCACTTTAGGGGTATCCCATAAAGAGCAATCTCCCTCTAGGGGGAAGCGATTTTTTAACTCAGATCGGACACCAAGACCCTTCTCATGAAGGTCCCACTCATGAAGGATGACTGGAGAAACACAAAATTTGAAGCTAAGAGTTTTTTGCAGGAAAAACGTGGTTTATTTTCACAACTCTACAGTCATGGCCAAAAGTTTTGAAATGACACAAATATTATATTTTCACATGATCTGCTGCCCTCTGGTTTTTATGTGTGTTTGACAGATGTTTTTATCACAGACAGAAATATAATTGCAAACATATGAGTAACAAAAGCTTATATTGACTGTTAGAATGAGTTAATGCAGCAAGTCAGTATTTGCAGTGTTGACCCTTCTTCTTTAGGACCTCTGCAATTCTCCCTGGCATGCTCTCAATCAACTTCTGGACCAAATCCTGACTGATAGCAGTCCATTCTTGCACAATCAATGCTTTCATTTTGTCAGAATTTTTAGGTTTTTGTTTGTCCACCCGTCTCTTGATGATTGACCACAAGTTCTCAATGGGATTAAGATCTGGGGAGTTTCCAGGCCATGGACCCAAAATCTCTGTTTTGGTCCCTGAGCCATTTAGTTATCACCTTTGCTTTATGGCAAGGTGCTCCATTATGCTGGAAAAGGCATTGTTGATCGCCAAACTGCTCTTGGAGGGTTGGGAGAAGTTGCTCTTGGAGGACATTCTGGTATCATTCTTTATTCATGGCTGTGTTTTTAGGCAAGACTGTGAGAGATCAGATTCCCTTGGCTGAGAAGCAACCCCACACATGAATGGTTTCAGGATGCTAAACAGTTGGCATGAGACAAGACTGGTGGTAGCGCTCACCTTGTTTTCTCCGAATGAGGCGTTTTTCCTGATGTCCCAAACAATCGAAAAGGGGATTCATCAGAGAAAATAACTTTACCCCAGTCCTCAGCAGTCCACTGCCGGTACCTTTTGCAGAATATCAGTCTGTCCATGATGTTTTTCTGGAGAGAAGTGGCTTCTTTGCTGCCGTCCTTGAGACCAGGCCTTGCTCCAAGAGTCTCCGCCTCACAGTGCGTGCAGATGCACTCACACCTGCCTGCTGCCATTCCTGAGCAAGCTCTGCACTGCTGGTAGCCCGATCCCGCAGCTGAAAAACTTTTAAGAGACGGTCCTGGCGCTTGCTGGTCTTTCTTGGGTGCCCTGGAGCCTTTGGCAACAATGGAACCTCTCTCCTTGAAGTTCTTGATGATGCGATAGATTGTTGACTGAGGTGCAATCTTTCTAGCTGCGATACTCTTCCTGTTAGTCCATTGCAATGCACAAAAATGGCTGCACATGTTTCTTTAGAGATAACCATGGTTAAAGGGAATCTGTCACCCTAAATTGTCGGGATATTTAAATGATGGCAGTCAGGTCAGATGGGCGGTGTTTTGGGTACTTGCCTTAACATGTTGTTCGACGCTGTCTCCATTATTTCTGGGAATTGTAGTCGTTGCCCTCCATATACCGCACCTGTGCATTGCAATCTTGAATTGCGCACGCGCAGTATGCTTTGCACGCAGATTGCAATGCGCAGGCGCGTTATATGGAGGGCAACGACTACAATTCCCAGAAATAATGGAGACAGCGGCGAACAACATGTTAAGGCAAGTACCCAAAACACCGCCCATCTGACCTGACTGCCATCATTTAAATATCCCGCCAATTTAGGGTGACAGATTCCCTTTAACAGAAGAGAAACAGCCTCCTTTTAAAGTGTCCAGTGGTGTCATTCTTACTTAATCATGACAGATTGATCTCCAGCCATGTCCTCATCAACACCCACACCTGTGTTAATGGGGCAATCACTGAAAAGAGGTTATCTGGTCCTTTTAAGGCAGGGCTGCAATGATGTTGAAATGTGTTTTGGGGGATAAAGTTCATTTTCTAGCCAAATATTGACTTTGCAAGTAATTGCTGTTAAGCTGATCACTCTTTATAACATTCTGGAGTATATGCAAATTGCCATTAGAAAAAGTGAAGCAGTAGACTTTGTAAAAATTAATATTTGTGTCATTCTCAAAACTTTTGTCCATGACTGTACGTTATAAACTTCTGTGATGATCCTTTGCTAGGTGAAGAGAATGGGGAATCAGACTGCACTGCTCGCCTGTCAGGATAATGTACCAGAGGAATCAAAGCTGATGTAATAGAGAATAGACTTTATTTCTATGCGTTTCATGGTGATCACACCTCTTCCTCAAGACAGTCCATAGACTGTCTATTATCCTGACAGCTGAGCAGAGCAGTCTGATACCCCATTCTGTTCATCTAGCAAAGGATCATAACAATGGGGCTTGCAGCAGCCGCCAATGCTAAGTGCAGTGGTTGCGTCTCACACAACCATAATAGGCGAGTGAATTTGATTATCTCTCACGAATATTTCTTCTATCTCGGAAAGACCCCATGCACGCTCTATTCCTTCTAGCTACCTTATAAATGTCTGTGAAGCATTTGTGGGGTCAAGGTGCTCAATACACATCTAGATAAGTTCCCAAAGAGGTCTATTTTCCACTGTTTAGGCACATCAGGGGCTCTCCAAACACGACATGGCATTCGCTAAAGGTACTGCCACACTGAGCTATCCCGCTAGCGATCTCGTTAGCGTTGCATACTAATGAGATCGCTAGCGGGATTGTTTCTATATCGCTAATGCGGCACATTTAGCAATATAGATTAACGACGCTAATCGCCGTTACGATCTTCTAACGACTTTAGCGTACAAAGTACGCTAAATGCTAGAAAAAGGTTGCCACACAGCGATAAGATACTTACCCAGGGGAGCGCCGACGAAGAAATAGGGGTCCAACATTCCAGCGACAGCAAAGATCACAGCAGGAAGCTCGTCGCTGGAAGCTGCCGCACTGAACTATATCGCTAACGGGATCGGCTAAATAGTGACGTTTTTAAGCGATCCCGTTAGCGATATTGTTAGTGTGGCATCCCTTAACTATTCCAGCAAATTTTACATTCAAAAAAATCAAATGGCACTTCTTCCCTCCAAAGCCCTGCCACGCCCCCAAATGGTTATTTTCCTCCACATGTTGGGTATCGGCGCACTCAGGAGAAATTGCATGGTCCATTTTTTTGCAAATGATTTTGCAAATTTTGCTGTAAAAATGAGAAATTGCTGGTCAACATTTAACCCTTATAACTTCCTAACAACAAAAAAAAGTTTCCAAAATTGTGATGTAAAGTAGACATGTGGGAAATTGTATTTGTTAACTATTGTGGGATACGACTGATTTAAGGACATGAAAATTTTTTCAAAATTGTCACCAAATTTCAGTTTTGTTTTTTTTACAAATAAATGCAAGTCATAGCAAAGAAATTTTACCACTATCATGAAGTACAATATGTCACGATAAAACAATCTCAGAATGAATCAGTGGGATCTGATGAAGCGTTCCAGAGTTACCTGTTATAGTTATAAAGTAATAGTGGTCAGAATTATAAAAATTGGCCTGGTCAAGAAGGTGAAAACGGGCTTCAGGGTGAAGGAGTTTATAAACATAAATATGTACACTATGTTCCAAATTATTATGCAAATTATATTTTTTTCCCGATTTTCCTAAGTGGTCGGTGCAAATGACAGTCAGTCTAATAAAAAAAGTCATCACCCGTTAGAGTATACATCGAATTTTATTGAAGAAACCTCCCAATGCTAACAGTATAATCTCCAAAATGGAAAAAAACTCAAAATGCACTGTTCCAAATTATTAGGCACAGTAGAATTTCTGAACATTTGATCTGTTTTAAAGAACTGAAAATGCTCATTTGTGGAATTTGCAGCATTAGGAGGTCACATTCACTGAACAAAAAAGCTACTTAACTCCAAAACATCCTAACAGGCCAAGTTACATGTTAACATAGGAACCCTTCTTTGATATCACCTTCACAATTCTTTCATCCATTGAACTTGTGAGTTTTTTGAGAGTTTCTTCTTGTATTTCTTTGCATGAAGCCTCCCAGAGCTGCTGTTTTGAAGTGAACTGCCTCCCACCCTCATAGATATTTGCTTGATGATACTCCAAAGGTTCTCTATAGGGTTGAGGTCAGGGGAAGATGGTGGCCACACCATGAGTTTATCTCCTTTTATGCCCATAGCAGCCAATGACTCAGAGGTATTCTTTGCAGCATGAGATTGTGCATTGTCATGCATGAAGATGATTTTGCTCCTGAAGGCACGTTTCTGCTTTTTAGGGTATGTTTCCACTATCAGGAAACAGTCCGGATTAGCTGCGTGTTTGACGCTGTGCGTTGGCGCAGCGTCCAGATGTTACAGCATAGTGGAGGGGATTTCAAGAAATCCCGTCTCCACTATGCTGCAAAACACGCAGGCGGAAGACCTGAGTTTCCGGACATGCGGCGCGTCTTTTCAGAGCGCAGCATGTCCTACTCCCTTGCGGCGACGCTGCGTCGCCGCAAGGGAAATAACACAGGGCTATGCAGCCCTACGATCATTCCGGATGTGTTCCGGAGGTGTCCTGAACACATCCGGAATGAGCGCGTGTTCTCTAGGGGGCGGGGCGGAATATCCGCTCCGTCCAAAGCGCTGTGTTTCCTGACCATGGAAACACAGCCTTATACCATGGAAGAAAGTTGTCAGTCAGAAACTCTACATACTTTGCAGAAGTCATTTTCACACCTTCAGGAACCTTAAAGGGCCCTACCAGCTGTTTCCCTATGATTCCGGCCCAAAACATGATTCCTCCACCTCCTTAATTACGTCGCAGCCTTGTTGGGACATGGTGGCCATCCACCACTCCCTCCATCTGTACCATCCAGGGTTGCTCGACACTCATCAGTAAACAAGACTGTTTGAAAATTGGTCTTCATGTATGTCTGGGCCCACTGCAACCGTTTCTGTTTGTGAGCACTGATTAGGGGTGGCCGAATCGTAGGTTTATGCACCACAGCAAGCTTTTGAAGGATCCCACACCTTGTGGTTCGAGGGACTCCAGAGGCATCAGCAGCTTCAAATATCTGTTTGCTGGTTTGTAATGGCTTTTTAGCAGCTGCTCTCTTAATCCGATGAACTTGCCTGGCAGAAATCTTCCTCATTCTGCCTTTATCAGCATGAACACGTGTGTGCTCAGAATCAGCCACAAATCTCTTAACGGTACGATGATCATGCTTAAGTTTTTGGGAAATATGTAATGTTTTCATCCCTTGATCAAGGCATTGCACTATTTGATGCTTTTCAGCAGCAGAGAGATCCTTTTTCTTTCGCATTTTACTTGAAAACTCTGGCCTGCTTAATAGTGTGGAACATCCAGTTTTCCTTTTATTGGGCTCACATGGCAAACTAATTATCACAGGTATCTGAGATTGATTTCAGTGATCCAAAGAACCCTGAGACAATACCATCAATGGGTTTCATTTACAAAAAAACAAAACAAAACGCTATGACACTTAAAACCAATTTGCAAAATAATTTGGAACATAGTGTATGAGGAGCATAGGGTAATAGGCCAATAAGCACATACAAAGAAAAGCCTACAATGAACAAAAGTGCAAGGCACAAAATAAAAAAAAAAAAGTAAAATTTTATTGAAAATTTAATTAATCTTAATAGAATAACAATACTAAAATAGTAGAAGGTAGGTACATGCAGTAGTATAAGTATACAAAGTAATAATGAACACTGGTAGTTCTCTGTGATACCTATAACGCTAGGAGCGTCACTCTGTCCGAAGCCTTTATAGACTGCGCAAGCGCGACACGACACGCCTGCACAGTCTGGCTCCAGACAGTAGACGGCATCCAGTGGTGAGGATTGTGTATGGCGCCGGAGATCTCGGTACGCATAGACACTGGATGCATACCGCGATCTCTGGCGCCATACTTACCTGACCGGGAGGAGCGTTGCTGCGGCGCTTCTCTTCTCGTCGGGGCAGGAGACCAGGAGTGCGCGTCGGAATCGCGCATGCGCATAGCGCTATCCGGCGCCATTTTGCTGAAGACACATTTACAGTGTGTCTTCAGCAAAATGGCACCGACAGCGCGGTATGGGCATGCGCGTACTCCGGCACCGCTCTCCTCCCCCGGCCTACGGCAGAACGGGATGGCGCTGGAGCACAGGGAAAAAAGGCGAGTATACATGTTTTTTTTGGGTATGTGTGCAGTTTAATAGAGGTGAGGGGGACCATAGAAATCAAGAATGAGGTGGTGAGGGGGACCATACAAATCAAGATAGGGGGTGAGAGGACAATGCATACCAGGATAGAGGGGGGGGTGGAGAGGACAATGTATACCAGGATTGGGAGGGTGAGGGGACCATGCATACCAGTATTGGGGGGTGAGGGTGCCATGCATATCAGGATTGGGGGATGAGTAACATGCATACCAGGATAGGTGGGTGAGGGTACCATGCATACCAGGATGGGGGGTGTGAGGGGACCATGCATACCAGAATTGGGAGGTAAGGGTGCCATGTATACCAGGATTGGGGATGAGGGGACCATGCATCCTACGATATGGATGAGGGGGGACCATGCATCCCAAGATTGGGGTGTGAGGGGACCATGCATACCAGGATTGGGGGGTGAAGGGTACCATACATCCTACGATAGGGATGAGGGAGGACCATGCATACCAGGATAAGGATGAGCAGGTACCTTGCATACCAGGATTGGGGGGTGAGGGGACCATGCATACCAGGATGAGGAATGGGGTGCCATGCATACCAGATTTGGATGGAGGTGAGGGACCATACATACCAGGATAGGGATGAGGGGTGCCATGCATACCAGGATAGTGATGAGGGGTAGCACATACCAGGATGGGAGACTATATACCCATAAAAAATGCTTGCCACCTGGGCGTAGAACGGGTTCATAGCTAGTTAAGTATAACAAGTTATATTTGTGGAAGAAGCTCGGTGAGATACGATAAGGTATCCCATCATTGGCATCATGATACTTTCTTAATTCACTGAGCTCCTGCCACAAATATATCCTGTGATACTTATGTACACTGGTTGGCAATATTGAGAATACACTTGTACCATTGCATGTACCATACCTTCCACTCTTTTAGAATTGATACAGACTTAAGAGCATGATGAATATAACATGTTGTATACCTTAGTCCAGGGTGGATAAAAATCAATGATTTAAAAAAAAAAAAAAAAAAAAAAAAAATCGGATTTCTTTGATTTAAATCGGATTTTTTTCAATAAACTGCTTTTTGAGGAAAATATTTTACCATCCAAAGGTTCTTCCATCATGAGATAAAGCGGAGTTGTTTAACTCAGTAGAATAAAGGCTGTATATGTGCAACATTCACAATGCCATGCTCTTCCAGAGGTTTCTGTAGGATTAGTGGGCAGTTTCTCTCCTATATTATCACAGACGCTCGCTTTACTTACGCAGTTCTCAAAACTGAATTTGACTCCGCAGAGGTCCCAGCCTCTTCTTCACGGCAAAAAATGTTACAACATGTCATGAACAGAGTTGAGAAAAAGACCTTAATCCTATTGTTCTACAAACCTATGAATACAGAATCAACCCCTTTAGTGCCAAGTCCAAGAAGTTAGACAATATGTTTCTGATTGTTTGGAGTGGAATAGATCTGCACAACACAAGAAGAATGTGAATCTAAGTGTGAGGAGGAGGAAGGGCAAGCAGACAAGAAAATGAAAGTGAAACTTTGAGCACAATACTGCAGCATAGCCACAGACAGACATGTCTGGATCTGTTTGTGTGTACGATCTGAGGTTTATTACATTCTTTCCTTATAATGGCAGCAGGCCGTAAAAGAGACCCAGTTTGGGAATATTTTAATGAAGCTCCTTCGCCTATCGGTAAGGCAGGCATGCGTGCAAAATGCAAACGATGCAACAAAGAGATGCAAGTAAAGTAGCAAGAACTAGTTTAGGTAGAAACTTTGATTTAAATCACTGATTTAAATCAAGCCTTACTGACTAGTGATTTAAATCATGATTTAAAGCAGTTTGATTTAAATCAAATCCACCCTGCCTTAGTCTTATGCTAATCAGCTTTGATTCAATTTTCAATAAAAAATGTACCTTTTTACACACATCTTATTGCGCCTTGCACTTCTTTATTTTTTTTTAATTTTTTTACTAATTTTAAGTTACCGTAATAAACTATTTGACCTTCTAGTGATTTCATGCGGTGTCTCCTTTTCAGTTAAATTGATATCTTAAGTTTGAACGCTATCCCCATCAGAGTTATAGGGATAACTTTCCAATTGTTAGGGATGCGGTCACTGGTCCCCAGTGATCCTGGAGTACTTAAAACTGCCGGTAGAATGGCGCAGAGATCGATCATGTGTACCATCACTCCATTTATATATTTCATAGCCGAAGTTTGAGGATCGCTGTGCGTGGCAGATTTTGTTTGTACTCCCATTAGAATGAATGGAGTGGCATCAGACTCCCAGCGATTGGAAAGTTATTCCCTATCCAAAAGAAAGGGGACACTTTCAAATATGACAATACCCTTTTAAGATTGTGGAGGGTAGCATACAGTTGTGCTCAAAAGTTTACATACCATGGCAGAATTTTTGCATTCTTGGCCTTTTTTCAGAGAGTATAAATGATAACCAAAACTTTCTCCGCTCATGGTTAGTGGTTGGGTGAAGCCATTTATCATCTAACTATGGTTGTTTATCTTTCTAAAGTCATATTGACAACCCAAAACATCCAAATGACCCTGATCAAAAGTTTACATACCCTGGTGATTTGTCCTGATAACATGCACAGAAGTTGACACAAATGGGTTTGAATGGCTACTAAAGGCAACATCCTCACCTGTGGCCTGTAAAAAATGCCAGGAAAATCGTTCAGGATGCAAAGAAAAACCCATAAACATCAGCTGAAATACTGGACTCTCTGAAAACTAGCGGTGTGGCTGTTTCAAGATGCACAATAAGGAGGCACTTGAACAGCACAGAGACAAGCCTCAAAACTTCTGGAAGAAGGTAATTTGAAGTAATGAGACCAAAATTGAACTTTTTGGCCACAACCATAAACATTCATTTGGAGAGAGGTCAACAAGGCCTATGATGAAAGGAACACCATTCCTACTATAAAACACGAGGTGGATCGCTGGTATTTTGGGGATGTGTGAGCTACAAGGGCACAGGAAACTTGGTCAAAGTTGAATGCAGCACGTTATCAGCAAATACTGGAGGCAAATTAGCAATCATCAGCCCAGAAGATGCGAATGGGACGTACTTGGACGCTCCAACATGACAACGATCCAAGACACAAGGCCAAGTTGACCTGTCATTGGCTACAGCAGACCAAAGTGAAGGTTCTGGAGTGGCCATCTCAATCTCCTGACCTCAATATCATTGAGTCAATCTGGGAGATCTCAAGTGTGCAGTTCATGCTAGAGAGCCCAGGAATTTATAGGAACTGGAGGCTTTTTGCCAAGAAAAGTGGGCAGCTTTACCATCTGAGAACAAAGAACCTCATCCAAAACTACCACAAAAGACTTCAAGCTGTCATTGATGTTAGAGGGGGCAATACACAGTATTAAGAAATGGGGTATGAAATTTTGATCAGGGTCATTTGGCTTTCTTATGGCAACTCGACCATGCAGCCCATTTTTCTTCAAGTGCCTCCTTATTGTGCATCTTGAAACAGCCACACTGCTAGTTTTCAGAGAGTCCGTATTTTAGCTGATGTTATTTGAGGGTTTTTCTTTGCATCCTGAACAATTTTCCTGGCATTTGTTACAGGTCACAGGTGAGGATGTTACCTTTAGTAGCCATTCAAACCCATTTGTGTCAACTTCTGTGCATGTTATCAGGCCAAACTCACCAGTGTACTGTATGTGAATTTTGATCAGGGTCATTTGGATGTTTTGGGTTGTCATTATGATTTAAAAAAGAAGACAGTAGTTTTACAATAAATGGCTTAACTCAACCACTAACCATGAGTGGAGAGTTTTGAGGTTATCATTCAGATTCTCTGAAAAAATGCTAAGAAAGCAAAAATTCTGCCAGGGTATGTAAACTTGAGCACAACTGTATATATTAATTACCTGAGACTTACGTGAAGTGTCAGATTTAAAGACTTTCATACACAGATGGTGGGTATCCTGACTGCCCCCAGGAGGGCTGGCACTTCAAACAAAAAAAACAAAAAACCCCAACAACCTTGTTTTCTCCCCTGTGCTTCAGGAAAACACATGAGTGCTGTATTCTGCCGGCAGTCCCATAGTTTGGGAATCCTGAACTCTATTGATTGGTAACTTGTGATTTGGGGAAAACCCTTTTCATGTCAGATAACAGCCACAGATCATGGCACAGCAAATATTGGCTTATCTGTAAGTCAGTCTTTTTGAAAATTTGGTTTAATTGTTCAATGCAATGCAAAACACTTACATAACAGGTTAACAGAATTCTCTGAATTTAAAATATTGCTTGTGCTGTGTTCAAGATAAAAGGTCTTTAAATATATTAAATTTCTGTAAAATAATCCAGTGCTATATGTCATCATGACTGTATATGAATAATTACAAGGCAGAGAATGGACACCAGTCCTAGAGCTTGTAAGCCGAGAAACCAAAGCATGACTCCAAAAAACAACAGCAGCACAGGTTCCACAGTCCTTTCACCGAAGTACATCCGGGAGAAGCCAGTGTCAAGTAGAAGTTTGTTGATTGCACCAAAAAGTGTCCCCATTTTTTCATAGTCATCCCTTATGATTTGCTCTGGATGGTTGTTCTGAAGGGGTGAAGTCTGGGGAGACACAATGGTTTCGTTTTTACGATATAGTTATATAGTTGTAGACACATCAGTACATTGCATCACAATATAGTCTGAAGCCAAAAGCATTTCCAGGCAACTGCAAATGGTATTATTGAAAAGTGAAATTGTTAAGAACGAAAGAGACCACAAAGTTAGATTGGGGGTCACCATGTGCTAAATCCCATTGGGGCTAGTCTACAAAATTGTAAAAGCTTTGAAAAAGTTGCTAAATTTAATGTGCAGCTCTACATTGTGCAGAGTTTTGCAGCTCTAGGAGTTTTCCTCCCACCATCTTAACGCTCTTGAAATATGTCGGAAGCTGGGTACGGCCACACCCCGCCCATCAAATTAATAAAAAAAAAAAAAAAAAATGCCAGCACTCTGTACGCCAGAAATGCTACTCCAGTCTGATTGGAGTAGCATTACTGGCACAAACAGAGGCCCACCGCTCTTACTAGAGGTGCTGAATTCACAAGCATAGAGTCCCACACACTTCAAAGTATTATAGAAAGCTTTCCTAGAATAGTGGAATCTGTTTAAGCTTCAAAAAGGCGAGTCATCCTAATAACTATAAGGGAAAACATATGTGGTACTTCACTGAATCAGACAACAATGCGTTTGAGTACACGTGACCCATGTTTGCTAAAGCAACTCCACCGTAAAGGTGTATCTAGGCTTTATGGCACCCGGGGCAAGAATTCAGTTCGGCCCCCTCCCCCCTACCTCCAAGCACACATCAAGCTGCTCTTCCTAATGCGCTCAATGTTCAGTAAAAATCTGAGAGAAGCAGGAAGAGAAGCTGGTTGTCACAGGACCATAAGTATGAAAATCGCATATGAGTGAAGTGTCCATGTGATGACTGCTGGAACCTGCAGAGCTGAATCCTGACATTGCAGCTTCTGAATTCTCACAACTAATGCACTGCACACTTAGGATTCTCCCTTGCAGGTGGACAGTCCTGTCAGCACAAGCATGTGATTTATATACTTCTGGCCACATTCCAACTAGACGTGCCTGGCCTCGCTCTGTTCATTTTCATTGAGTGAGGCCACACATGACCGCATGTATGTAAATCACCAGCATGAGAGAATCCAAACAGCGTGCAGTGCGCACTGTGAGAATTCAGAAGACTGCAGTCACATAGAATGACTGCAGACTCATCACAAACCTGGACAACCCGTTCACAAATATTTACATCCAGGTATCTACGTCTCTGAAATAGTTCTCCTTTTCTTCATCTTGTCCAGACCCCATGATGAGTTTTCTCATCTACATCTCGACTCTGCAGACTTCTATCTTTAAGGGCGTCGTGTGGAGATTTGTGCAGAAGAGCAGAAAAGATGGAAGTGTCACTATAATGCTCCTGAATAAAAATATCTGCGGTACGCCGAGCCACTGAATATATAATTGCCCCTCACTATATTGTCTGCACAAAATATGTGCCCCACACTACCTCTTTTGGTACATGCTCTTCACAGTGACCTATCCTTTCCAGACAGGGATACCTTTTCACTGTCCCCTCACACTGTGTCCTCCCTATAGGGCTCAGTCTCTGTACTGTTCGCCTTCATCACACTCCCCCCCCCCCCTCCTTGGTATACTGAACCACCCTATGCTACCCCCCCACTACTCAGTCTCTACATTGTTCCCCACTCACTTTCCTCCCCCATATTGTCGCCTCACACTATTCCCCCTCCCTCCTCATACTGTCTCCACACATCCCCCCTGTTCACCATACTGTCTCCTCATATTGACCCCCTCACTCTCTATACTGTCTGCTCACACATACACCCGACTCCCCATACGGTGTCCACATACATTTTTCCCCATCAGTGTCCTTACTTTCACCCGTTCGATCCCCATACTGTCTGCACCCATCCCCCCCACTCACCATACTGTGTCTGCACCCATCTCCCCCAGTTTTCTCATTTTGTGCTCTCAAATCTCCCCACACATATTAAATCCCCCCATCCCCACTCCAAACCCCCACACACATTAAGTACCACCCCCATCCTCACTCCAAATCCCCCCTTCACACACACACACACACACATCTAAATCCCCCATCCCTACTCCAAATCTCCCCCTCCCTCCTTAATCTTCTGTGGTTTCTTCAGCTCCAGAGAGGAGCATTTACCATTACCACTGATGCTCTTTGCGCTTCTGGGTACCGGTGAGTGACGTCAGCAGCGTGATCATATGACCCGATCACGCTGCTGGCGTCGCTCTGACCCGGTGGGAATAGCTTCAATTGTACTCATATATGTACAGATGCGAGTAACATTGATCCCTGGGAGCCGGCGAGCTGCAGCTTCTCTGTGCCAGCTGTCAGCTTGACAGCCGGCACAGAGAAAGGCCAACTCACAGTCTGGGTGGGGCGGGCGCCGGCAGAATGCAGCAGCCGGGGGAAACCATGCAGACCGCCGCATTAGGCGGCCTGACTGCGTCCGGGGCACATGCCCCGGCTGCTCCCCCCCCCCAGAAACGCCTTTGCCACCATATAATAACAATAGGTCATTCATGAAAGTTACTGGAACAGCTATAGGAGCAAGAAATGCGTAGTGCAATTATTACTATTAGACTACTACAAGGTATAATGGAACACAATCTTCAGATAATGTACATTCATGATGATCTTGTATCCAGGGGTACTATATAGACCTTCTAAACCTCATGAGTCAAATATGACGGATGTGTTGAACCTTAAAGGGGTCGTCCAAAATACAAGGTAATTTTCATCCTTTATGCCCATCTAATGACATTAAGCAATTTTCTAATATGCTTTAAATAAAACTTCCCTAAGTGCTTCTTCCCCCCCCCCCTTGCTTTCGATGATGCTTCGTTTGAGAATCCCAGTGCATCGACAGCCTCTACCACTTCCCTGAAATGAAGAGTCAGTGACCTAAGCTTCAGGAGCAGGTACAGTCACTGCACAATGTGCACAAGACAGTTCACTCTTGCTGACTCAGACAAGTAGTAACAAACTGGCATTGTCACTTGTGGGGGCAGCACTGGTCTCTGCACACCGGGTATTTACATAGTAACAGTTATTAAGGTTGAAGGAAGACTTTAAGTCCATCTAGTTCAACCCATATCCTATCCTAACCTGCCCTAACATGTTGATCCAGAGGAAGGCAAAAAAAAAAAAACAAGTGGCAAACAGTAAGCTTCACATTGGGGAAAAAAAAAATTCCTTCCCGACTCCACATACGGCAATCAGACTAGCTCCCTGGATTAACGCAATATCTAGGAAACTAGTGAATATAGCCTGTAATATTATACTTTTCAAGAAAGGCATCCAGGCCCTTCTTAAATTTTAGTAGGGAATCACTCATTACAACATTAGACGGCAGAGAGTTCCATAGTCTCACTGCTCTTACAGTAAAGAATCTGCCTTACAATGCATACTGACAGTGCTCTCTGTTGCCAGCTCTTTACTACTGATCTGACAAGAGTGTACCGACTTTATGCACATTGTGCAGGGACTAGCCCAGCCCCTGAAATGTAGGTCACTGATGCTCATATGTCAATTCGTTTTATTCCCTGCAAAAAAGAAAATTAAACTGAATACATAATCTGGTAAGGAATCCCCTCACCCTTATATTAAATAAGCATATAAAATCTTTACGCAGCAGGACTATGTGTAAACCTTTTAATCTGGATTCTACATTTACTAAAGTGATATGCAACAGTGCCTTGGTGATGTAGTGCTTTACAAATTCAGAAACCTGTTCCTTTAACAAGAGAAAAATAAAGAAAAAAAAAAAAAATCAAAGCTGGCTGTGTTACATGTTTTGGAATGCGAAGGACAAAGTCAGGAAACAGCACTCACATCCAGACAGAGGGGGGAAAAAACAAAAAAAAAACAAAAAAAAAAAAAACACTGGTAACTTTACTAACCAGTTGGGACATACTAAAAGAAAAAAGAAAAAAAAAAAAAAGAAAAGAAAGGAATAAATAAAAAGAATGAACATAATTACTTAGTTCAAAAATCGAGCAGTATTATAGGTTTCTTCTGCAACTTGGCCATTGAATGAACATGAAATATATGTAGATAGAGGAATGAGCACATCTCATAAATAGGTGTATATTATATTCCATAAGCTTTATAGGTGGAGAATGAACATGATCTAAAAACACTTCCTTCTCACCCCTCACTGGGGGTGGTCTTTGTTGTCCTTTCTCATGCTCGAGGTCCTCTACAGGAGGCCTGGGAGTTTGAGGGTTCTGCGCAGGATCTTAGCCGTTTCCAGCATTGCGCTTTTCAGGATAGAGTTCAGATGTTGCTCTTGGGATCTTGCGCTTTTCAGGATAGAGTTCAGATGTTGCTCTTGGATCTGTTGTAGCCATTCTTCCAACTTAGGAGCACTTGGAGCAGTATCCCCTATAACCACTGGAATCACTGTTGCCTTCACCTTCCACACCTTCTCCAGTTCTCCTTTGAGGCTCTGGTATTTCTCCAGCTTCTCATATTCCTTCTTTCTGATGTTGCTGTCACTTGGCACTGCCACATCTATTATCATTGCAGTCTTCTGATCCTTGTCTACTATCACAATGTCAGGTTGGTTATATTAGGAGAATGAACACATCCCATATAAACAGGTATACATTATATTCCTTGTGCTTTATACGTGGGGAATGAACATGAGAGATATGTAGATAATAATGGAATGAACACATCCCATAGAAACAGGTGTATATTATAATCTCTGTGCTTGGTAAGTGGGGAATGAACATGAAATATATGTAGACAGCAGGAGAATGAACACATCCCATAGAAACAGGTGTATATTATATTTCCTGAGCTTTACAGGCAGGGAATGAACATATAATATATTATTTACAATAGAGGAATGAGCATGTTTATATGGGATGTGTTTATTCCTCTATTATCTACACATATTACATGTTCATTCCATGGCCAAGATGCATAAGAAATCTAGAATACCTCTATTTTTGGACCGATAAGTTATGTTCATTCTTTTTAGTATGTCCCTCCTTTTCCTGCAGATTACATCTGTGGAATAATACTCAGTAAAGATTGAACCAAATGTCTTACATGTGCAGAAACAAGCTACAATGTCATAAGCACAGGATTTATAACTCATTCAGATTATGTAGGTTATAGCCCCCCTTCCTCATTTTTTATTTTTTAATTTTTTTTATATTATTGTTTGCTTTAGAGAAGGAGTACTGAAGTCATCAATTATGAGCCATAAGCCATCTTTAGTGGCTACGGCAATGGCTGCCCTGTTACCTGAAGCCGATTCCCCTTATTAGAGTGTGACATTCTGACTAGAGCCATGTTATTAATACTTAAAGAAGCTATCAGTTTAGCGAATCTAATAAAGAGGAGTTCCCCAGCCAGGATCCTCAATAGGAGAGTACGGTATTTGTAATTCGTTTATTATTGTAGAGGCCCAGTGTTGGCTCAAAAACCACCATCAAAATTGCATATGCGATTCAAGCCTTAGGCCATGTTCACATATTGCAGTCATGCAGATTTGAAACTGCGTTTTACAGTACCAGCAAAAGTTATAAGATTTCAGAAATCTCATAGCTTTTATTTTTTACCTGATTCAGTGTTCAAGGAGCAAACCTGAATTTACCAGCATCAGATATGCCCATGAGGGTTTGGAATACAGGTCTGGAGACCAGCAGCTGCCTGCTAGATTTCCCCACAGATAACAGCTTATCTTAGTGTCACAGCTGAGGGACAGTTTATGATATAAGAATCTATGATCAATATCAAAGCATCAGAAAACCCTTGCAGGATAGGCCGTTAATGGTTTACCTGGCAGAGTGAATTTGTAGCATAGTGAATTTTGCAGCCAAGTCCAATATCTCAACAGCAATTAAGCCTCATTCAAGCAAATGGAACCTAGTGGCAATATTATGCCGTCACTACCAATTCTATGATGCTATGCATGGTACACACACACACACGTTAGAATGTCACAGCCTCGTCACCCTTAAGAAAGCTTGCCCCTACCAAAAAGGACGAGGGATTTTCTACTTTGAGGTATAGAAGAGCATGAGGCCTCTACTTTCCTGAAACAGATCATGTAGTCACCCTCCCCGGGTCCAGCACCATTGCTGCTGAAGTCCTGATATTTTGGCTGCAGCAGTGAAATTCCATTGACAACGTACTTCACCGCTTTCAGCCAATCACTGAGCTCATCTCCTACCGACTACATCGGCACAGCCGTTGAGCGCAGGGATTAGCTGCATGACGCAAGTGCCATGCTTTAAGGTGGTGGTAGTGGGGGAATTAAATACCAGCCCAACCACCTACATTCCCTAAATAAACAGACATGGCTCTTTAGCGTGAATACATGACAAAAAAAAAAAAAGTTTATGAAAATACTCAAAAGGTAGGTCGCATCCTCGGTAACAGTGGCTCACTCATTAACTACCAAACCACATAATTATGTAAGTCTACATGTATACGCCCATGAGCACATACATGCAGCGTTAGCCTCTACCATTAGCTGCTAAATATTCTGACCAGCTAAAGCAGGGGGGGGGAACCTTTTTTCTGCCGAGAGCCATTTGGAATTTTATGATAGCGTTCGGGGGCCGCATAAAATTAATAATGAGCGAGTATACTCGTTGCTCGGGTTTTCCCAAGCATGCACAGGTCCCCATTAGGCAGCACAGGTCCCCCATTAGGCAGCTCCTGTGTCCGCTGCTCCTTACTACCCACCTGGCCCCTGTAGCCGACCAGTGGCGCCCCTCACTGGATGCTGCTCCTACTTCCTGTGTAGCACGAATACACAAACAATCCGCTGTTCCCCCACCGCAGCCGGAGACACTGTAACACAGCACAGCACAAACACGTCAGAGACCCTGCACACACAGGAAGAGAAACGGACTACAGTTCCCACAATGCTTCACGCAGAGAGCAAAACTTTATTGAAAACGAAAACAAGAAAAAGTGTCAGCGAAAAGTGTGCATTGGGTGATAATGAGAGGTGTGAGGGTGTACACTGTATCGGCTGCCGGGCCGGATCAGGTGATATGGGCCGGACGTTCACCACCCCTGAGCTAAAGTGTTGTACAACAGCTCACACTTCCATGGCCACCAAGTCAGACCTCCCTCCCCAGGGTCCATACCCTTAGAGGAGATGGTTAAATAACAATTATCAAAATTGGTAAGTGCCAATAGGTATGAAATTTGAGCCCCTTCTTGTTACCAAGGATGGGCACAGTCTACAACACTTAACAGCTCTATGATTAAATGCCCTAACCTACTGAACTCTTACAACCTAAATTATCCCCTGGACCCAACAAACTCACTAGATGACAGGGACACCAATAGTCCTTGCTGTAAAATTGCATCTTAATCCAGGAAAATAATGTCCATGAACCCCTTATATTCCTTGCCCATGAACCTTTTACTACCCCATCCTCCATGCAGCTCAAAATCTAATCCCTCACAACCTCCCGTTCGAGAAAAAAAATAAAAAATGAATACCTCTTCCTGCCTTTGCTGTCACGAGTGCCCTAAGCTTTTCCTGTGTCAACTCCAGGCTGCCAGGAGTGATGCAAACTACTGATGTGACATCACAGCTACAGCCATACACAAAGTGCTGAGCAGCATCGGAGACCTAGTGCTGAACCAGACGAGTGCTGTTACTTGCACTGTTCATCATTTTAGAGTTAGACTGTTTGGGGTCCAAGTGGAAAACTCAGAGCACCGAGGGACCATGAGGCTAAAATACGGATACTGGGGCAGGTGGATCAGTGGCAACAACTCTAAGAACCTCAGAATTTGCTGTCAGTCAAAAGAGGTGCAGCATAATACGCTGACTCTTTTGGGACTATTTTTGCCTCCCCGACAAGCACTGGGAGCCACATATTCTGAACATGATTTCTAGGAGAAAACATCCAATATACATTACTTAGAGATCTTACTGTGCACAGTGCAGAGAGTGTCACAGCACGTTATAACTCAGCTAGTGTTTATTGGTATATGGTCTCCCATCCTGGCATGTGCTGCCCCCCTCCTATCCTGGTATGCATGTCACCTCTCATCCATATCCTGGTATGCATGGTTCCCTGACTCCCAACCAATCCTGGTATGCATGACACCCCATTCCTCATCCTGGTATGCATGGTCCCCTCACCCCACCAATCCAGGAATGCATGGTACCCCCTCATCCCTATCCTGGTATGATTGGTACCTGCTCATACATATCCTTTTATTCATGGTTCCCTCACTCCCCAAACCTGGTATGCATGTCCCCTTAACCACCCAATCCTGATATGCATGGTCCCCTCACCACCCCCAATCCTGATATGCATGGCCCCCTCACCACCCCTTATCCTGGTATGCATGGTCCTCTCACCCATCCTGGTATGTATGCTACCTCTCACCCCCCAATCCTGATATGCATGGTTCTCTCACCCCCTATCCTTGTATGCATGCCACCTCTCACCCCCCAATCCCGATATGCATGGTCCCCTCACCCCCTATCCTGGTATGCATGCTACCTCTCACCCCCCAATCCTGATATGCATGGTTCTCTCACCCCCCAATCCCGATATGCATGGTCCCCTCACCCCCTATCCTGGTGTGCATGCTACCCCTCACCCCCCAATCCCGATATGCATGCTATCTCTCACCCCCCTATCCTGATATGTATGGTCCCCCTCACCCCTATTAATCTGCACACCTACAAAAAAACAAACAAAAAAAAAAAAAAAAAAAAAAACACATTTATACTCACCTTTCTTCCCTGTGCTCCAGCGCTGTCCCGTTCTGCCGGAGGCTGGGGAAAGAGTGTGGCGCCGAGTACGCGAATGCCCATACCGTGCTGTCCGGCGCCATATTGCTGAAGACACACTGCAAATGTGTCTTCAGTAAAATGGCGTCAGATAGCACCATGCGCGTCCGCGATTCCAACACGTACTCCGGCCCCGGTCTCTGGCGAGAAGCGCCACGGCAACGCTCCTCCCGGTCAGGTAAGTATGCAAGTATGGCGCTGGAGATCGCGGTATGCATTCAGTGTCTACACGTACCGCAATCTCCGGCGCCATACACAATCCTCACCGCTGGATGCAGTCTTCTGTCTGGAGCCAGACTGCGCAGGCATGTCGCGCTCGGCATCTAAAGGCTCAGACAGAGTGCGCTTAACAGCGTTATTTATAGATAGCAGCTTACAGTGTCTGACGCTTCATGTAACATTTAGCAGATGCATAGTGCAAGATATTCAGGAAATAGTTTTTTTTTTTAGGACATGCTGAATACAGTGTATACCACATCAGAGCAATACTGCAAAATCTAGCGCAAGTACATACACGTCAGATTCGAGAACTTCCTGTTCCTCTGGGATGAAGGTTTTGAACTAGAAAGTAGCAAAAAAAAAAAAAAAAAAAAAAATAATAATATTTTACACAGTCAATACAGTCATGAGACTAGAGCTGTGCATAAGCCCTCCAAGAATGGGATCTTTATCAAAAATATGCAGGGATGTTTTGATGGCAACTAGACAATACCGGTCACTACAAACCCTTCATTCCAGAACCACCAGCAACAAGACTCAGAAGGTCTACACAAATGTATCACGTGATATTTGCTCTTGCATGCTGTGCTATTTAGTGAAACATTACATGATTAACAGCAGAAAAATGGAAATACTGATTTAGCCATAAGGCAAAGTGAAATATGGCTCTGTTTACCACACCTGTCAAACCAGGTCCCAGACTGTAACAGAATTGTGTAGAGTTTCTTGGGTCACCATAAGTTGCCAAGCAGAGGTAGTGTTTGGCCTTAGACTTCACAAATACAGCTTTGTGGCAACTTAGAGACTGCATGCCATAGTGATCACATATAGCTGCTAGCACCAGAAACAAAGAGGCGGATCCATCAAGACTTGCATTTTGTATACCAGTGGAGTATGATGCACCAACGTTTCTTCGAGGAGCATGCCTCTTCATGAATAAAGAATCTTTCAGCTACAGTGCAGCACCACAAGTGTACACAGGTCAGGGACTGGAGTACTTTGCCGTTGTTGATGCCACTTTGGAATAAGTCATGATCTATTATTTGGTCTCCTGGTAAAATGCCAACTACTTTTCAAAAAGTTGGCTGACAGGTATAAAACTGGCAAAAACTGATGAATCAAGGCCACAGCTCTTTGTATAGAAGATAACAAATGTATCATATGTTTGATGCTGCTTCATGTTAACATACCACATTCTGTAAGAAAAGTATGAACAAGTTAGGGCATCATCTTAATTTGGTTTTTAGAAGTGGGACAATGCTAGATTCTCACAAGGTCAAAGTTTACATTATAAAGATAGTATTTGACTTTCTCATTTGCATATACTTTTTTCTTCAAGTTGATAGCATTTCCAGAAAATGATTATTATAGTAGTTTGATTTTTCAGAGAGTATGACAGCACCATGTGAGAGTTAGTCTCCTGTAACAGGAAACTTTCAGAGCTTGCTTCAGTGTCCCTACCTTTGGAAAAAACATCAAGAGTGAGTCAAAGAGTAGCCGCAGCCCTGACTTCTATTGATTTCGATATATGAAGGCAGCCAGCCCTGATTGGGCACAGGGCTTGTGTGACGCCAAAACCTCAAGTGAGCCCCGGGAACGCTTTTATAAAATAACACGAACAGTTGCAAACATTCAGATTGAGAAAGGGTTGTCTTAGAAGTGGACAACTCATTTAAGGATTATCTAGTTAAGAACTGTATGAATCAAGTTCACCTCTTTCAGGCAATTAAAACTCCACTTCTGATCTTGAGCCATTCTGATAAGTAGCCTTCTTAAGGCTCATTCTCATCTGAGTATAAATCAGAAGAGTGCATTCCGATGGGGGGAAAAAAAAATACAGATCTGTACTCACTGAACAACATTAGTCTGAGAGAAATACAATTTTTTTTACAAGATTGTTCTATGATTTACAGTATTAGACAAGTGTGAGTGAGACCCAAGATGAAGCAAGCTTAGTTTTACACACACACTGCTTATTTGTAGTTTCGCAGCACCTTTTCTAGTCTGTCCTGCCGATCTGTGGGAAGAATACAAAGTTACTTAGTAGAATATGAACTTAACTTATACAAAAACTCACCCATGCTGCCAAAAATAACTAGAGGCTGATACTCAGCTTAGCCGCCCATCAATGACTGGGACACAGCCTGAACCCACCGTTTATCAGGGTAGCCGATCAATGGAAAGGCTGCAAAAAAACCTCCCCTCTGTAAAGGGATGAAGGAATAAGCATGTCAACTGGGTCTTTATTTTTATTAACTGATAGTGACTAAAATAAGACAAAATTAATATCATTTTCCATATCAAAAATGGTATCCATAGCCCTCTATATCTTTTTTATGTCATGTCATTTTCATCTCAAAAGATTTCATAAATGGAAATTTAGGGCTTGTGTCCCAAGATGCCAATACACTTATGAAAGTAGGCCAGATTTGGGTAACAGACTAATGTGAATGGGAGTTCCACCAAGTCTCCCCTTGATAGTAAGGGTATGTGCGCACATTGAGTATTTACTTGCAGAAATTTATGAGGCTCTTGGCAGCAAAAATCCACAGCGTTTTTGCATGCTTTTTTTCTTTGTGCATTCAATGGGTCAAAAACACAAAGAATTGACATGCTGCAGATTTAAACGCACAGCAAATCCTGAAAGGAAAAATACTGATCATGTGCACAACACGTCAGGATTCTCATAGACTTTCCTGGCATAAGGATTGCCTAGCGTCTTTGGGCCAATTCCATGCAGAAAAAAAAAAAAAAGCATCAGCCTGAGGGGAGAGTCGGTCGTGTTAGATTCCCATGACCTATAATTTTCTACCTTGTGAAGAAATACAGCAAGTTGCTGCCCAGAATTTATACTCTTCTGAAAAAAAAAAAACAAAAAAAAACGTGCACTGATTTTTAGAGGAATTAGGGAGGAAGAGCTGTCAGTGGATTTCAGTGAATGACTTCAGTGTTAATAAGGGAAACTTACTGAGTTGCATGTAATAAACAGCATGCGAGATAATAGACCACAATGACGATTGGATAAACCAGGGCTTTTATGGAGCACAGAGTGGGAACTTTTACTGTAAAGATAGCAATTAGGAGCATTGTTCATTGCAAAAGCATGTAATCTAGCCATTAGGTTTTGTACTAGAGGAAAAAACTATTCCAATTGTAAAAGGTTTTGCAACTGAACTGAAGAGAAATCAGACAGTTAATGGGAATTTTTTTTTAAATTAATTTGAATGAAAAGTTTACACAACCCGCTGACTATATTCTAGCATGATAGGAGTAATACAGATAAAAAGACATTAGAAGAGCTTTTTATGAAAGTACTAGCAGTGTAAGTTTTACAGGGAAAATAAATAAATATTTTCTTAACCGGTACCCATGTCCAGAAAAGGTGTACAACCATCATACCGGAGGTGAACAAGTGTTACACCGACAGGCAATGAGGCCATGACTTCTAGATTAATTGCTGCATTCAAGGCATCTTTACCGGGCACCTACTGTTGATCGTATGTCCATATTGGTGCCGGTGCAATACTATTACGCGAGTGTACAGCATGGAGCGTTAAAAGGATAGTGTACTGTATTATTGCTATTAACAGCAGTGTGACCTTTGCCTGCCCACTCAACAAGCGGATGTGGTGAAGCTGTAAATGTATGTTTAGCCTCAAGGAAAAGAAGGCAAGAGCAGACTTATCTAAATGCACCAGATTTAATAAGCATGCACTTTTTTTTTTTTATAGAATACTTTTCAATTTATTGATGCAAAGCACAATTAGCAATACATATGGGCAAAGGTCTTCTGTCTATAGCTAAATCAATTTATAGATATACATAGTCATTTAAATTTTCAGGACATATCTAAAAAGAAATGTGAGAAATGCACCTGTACATCTCCATAACAGCCATTACATAGGGAAATGTCACCCTGAGATGAGGAGGCAAAGTACATGCAAGAATAACAGCATGTAATATATGTAAAACATAACCAAATGAGTTTGGAAAGTACGTTAAGTAAATTCAGTGCTTTAATCAGGCACAAATATCCAATTCCCAAAAGCAATGAGCTGTCCATCATTCTGCTGTGTGCAAGTATTAGACAATGGTCCATACTGAAGTTCCAGAATCCATGTTATTCTCTTTATTAGAATCAGTGACTCTACAAAAAGATTTACAACAGTGTCTGCTACTTAACACCTTCATGTCATGGCAATTTTTCCTTCTTATTCCAAGAGTCATTACTTTATTTTTCCCCATCCATAAAGTAGTATGAGAGATTTGTTTTTGAGGAGTTGTACTTTTAAATGACAGCATTCATTCTACATAGTGTACTGGAAACATGAATGTCAAAGGTAGTGTCTCTGCTGTAGACGTCAGGCACTTTATGTGGTAGGTAACTCTGGAACGATTCAACATTTTTAGTGACATTGTCCTTTGTTAGTGGAAAACTTATGTCTCCTCATAATTTAATTAACATGGATGACGCCTTGTGCGTCATCCACATAGCTGGACTAAATCTCACGCCTGCACACTTTGCTCTTCCCTACTGTGGGCAGAGCCTGAAACACAAGGGTGCATGCACCCTATGTTTTAGGCTCTGCCCGCAATAAAGAATTGCAACAAGTATCCGCCTGGCCAAGGGATAGACACCAACTACGCACAACCGGACAAGCAGGATTTCAAGAGCGGGAGGGATGACTCAAGGGCTATCGCACAGGTCAGACGGACAGAGCAGGAATACACCAACTTATTCGAGTGCAGCACAGGTGCTGAGGTTAATATATGATGAATGCTTAAGTTTTTCAGGCATGAGAAAAACAAACAAAAAAAAAAAAAAAAAACACGATAAGGTATGCACACAAACAGCGTCGCTAACGAGATCCTAAATACGTCACTATCTAGCGATCTCGTCGTGACGCTAACGTGTGTGGCATGTAGCAACGACGTGGCCCTGCTGTGATCTCGCTGATCGTCACTAGAGTTCTGACCGATTAGATCGTTGGTCCCGCTGGTGAGCTATACGCTGTTCTGGCACCTTTGTGAGCGATGTGCGCTGTTTTTACATGCAATGACCGTTAAAGTCTTAATGAGATCGCTAACCGCTTTGAGTCGTAACAGATCACAATGGCAGCTACTAGAGACATTAAAACGATCACAAAACGATCTCATTAGCTGCGTCGTTATTGAGACGCTAACGATCACTAATGTGGCATACCTTCTTACCGTAATGCTCTTTATAGAGTCCCAACAGCACCACAAGAGAGGGGATCCACCCCTAGGAACAGAAACCTACAGAGCGATAAAAGGGGCGGTACCCCTCGCTCCCACAGTTGGATTACAGAGAATGAGAGGAACCGCCCACCAATTTTAGTAGGCTATTCAAATCTTTCTATCTGTATCTATTTAAACTTTTATAAACTTAAACTTTGAACCATCCACCACTACAAGTGAACTATGTATAACCACCATTAGGGAGGAAGTGAGTGGGTGCTGTCATGGACTCTATAAAAAAAAAGCATTACCGGTAAGTAATCTGTTTTTTTTTTCTCTTCGCCACAACAGCACCCACTGAGAGATTTGCAGAGACAATCACATGGGGGGGGGGAACACCGTGTCAAGAATTGATCTACCAAAAACCAAGTCGGTACAGGCAGATAAGTCCAGTCTATAGTGGCTATAAAAGGTGGAAGGTGAAGACCAGGTTGCGGCCTTACATATAAGCTCAATGGGGACCTCCACTCTTTCAACCCAGGATGATGCCACAGCTCTAGCGGAATGTGTTCACGCCTTGAGGTGGATTCTTCCCTTTCGCAGACTATGCCAGACTAACTGCGGCTCTAATCCATCGGGATAGCGTACCCTTCGTAATTCCAGATCCCTTCTTGTAGCCCTGAAAGGAGACAAAGAGAACCCTGCTCTTCCTCCAGGGTCTAGTCCTATCTAGATGTGTTATTATGGACCTTCTCACATCTAGTGTGTGAAATCTTTCTTCCTCCTGATTTGTGGGATTAATATAGAAGGAGGGAAAGAAAATCTCTTGTGACCTACGGAATCTAGTGGATACCTTAGGCAGGCAAGAAGAGTCTGTTTTTAGGACTATCCCATCTTGAAATATTGATAGAAAGGGGGGGGAATCTATTGTTAAGGCCTGGATGTCGCTTACCCTTCTTGCTGACACTAGGGCCACCACCACCAATAGGGCTGTTTTAAGGGAAACATTTTATTGTGGCCGAGTGGTGGTTCAAGTGGGTCTCATTAAAGCATCCAACACTAAGTTGAGATCCCAAGGCGATATTTGGGGAATATGCAGCAGGTCTTCTCTTTGACATGCTGAAATGAAGAAAGCTATCCATTTATCTCCTGCCACATTGTAACCATATAAGGCTCCCAGAGCCGATATTTGTACTTTCAAGGTGTTGACTGAAAGACCTAATTCACGCCCCTTCTGTTGGAATTCTAAAATAGCAGGAATAGATATTTCCTTAGAAAAGGGCCGCTGGATAGAAACTAAGAAATTTTTTCCACACTCTTACAGAAATTCTTGTGGTGGCCTCCTTCCTACGAGGGTATCAATTAATTTTTCTGAGAAACCTCTTAGTCTTAGTAATTGCCTATCAAATTCCAGGCCGTCAGCCGTAAGCTCTTCACCTAAGGATGGTAGAAGGGCCCCTGAGACAGCAGGTCTCTTGGGCCAAAATGGGGCTATTAGAATCAAGTTCGCCACTTCCTCTCTTATCTTCCTGATGACTACCGGCAAGATTATCATTGGAGGAAAAGTATTTGCCCGATTAAAAGTTCCATGAGGCCTGAAGGGAATCGAGAATATCTGAGTTGTCCGTCATGGATAACGAAGCGAACTATTCGACCTGCCTGTTTCTCGTTGCAAAAAGTTCTATCTCTGGTATGCCCCACAACTCAGTTATCATTTTGAAAATGTGATGGTCGAGTACCCATTCTCCTTGAAGTGTCTGGTGGCTGAGGAAATCCGCTCTCGAGTTGTCCACTCCTCTGATATGCAGAGCTGACAAGGATAGATGTTTTTCTGCCATTGTTAGGATTTTGTCCGCTATGGACACGAGACTTCCTGATCTTGTTCCTCCTTGATGATTTATATACGCCACGGATGTCATGTCTGATAGCACCCTTGTATGGGTCCCTCGCAACTGCAGAAGAAATTTACATATGGCATGGTAAATGGCTTTTAATTCCCTTACGTTTGATGAGTCATTTGCTTCGTTAAAAGACCATTGCCCCTGAACTACCTGTTCTCCAACCCCTAGGACTGGTGTCCGTAAAAATTATTTTGGAAGGTTTTGTTACCCAAGGGACCCCTCCTGAGAGATGATCTAATTCTAGCAACAAGGACAAGGATTGCAGTAGTTCTGTTGATCGTGACATAAAGGCCCCTAAATGACCCTGTAACCTCACTTCTTCCCATAATATAGTGTTCTGTAGTTGCCTAGTATGGAACTGGGCCCATGGACTGCAGGAATACATGATGTTAATGAACCAAGGAGAGACATACCCTGCTTGAGGGATATTGTGGGGTTGTTGATTACTGACTCTACTTTATTGATTATTCTTAGTTGTTTAGCTTCTGGGAGAAGGCACCTCTGACTTACAGAGTCTAGAGGAAGGCCCAGGAATGTCTGGCAGGTTATCGGGTGGAGTCTGGATTTTTCCTAATTGATTAGCCATCCCAAATCCTGTAAAGATGAAATTACGTTAACTAGACACTGCTGACATTGCGAAGCAGAGTTTCCTATCACCAGTAGGTTGTCTAGGTATGGGATTATAAGGGTGTCTTTCAATCTCAAATACAACATAACCTCTGACATCAATTTGGCGAAGACTCTGGAGCCACGGACAACACTAAGGGCATTGCTGTGTACTGGAGGTGACAAACTTGACCTTCCAACATGACCGCCACGCGAAGATATTTTTGATGCTCGATACATATTGGCAGATGGTAATACGCATCTTTGAGGTCAAAACCGACAAAGCATCTGGGAAACAAACGTTTTATGGCTGATTTAATGGACTATATTGAAGGTTTGGTTTTAAAAACAAAAAAAACAAAATACAAAACAAAAAAAAAAAAACATTCAATTTCTTCAGATTTATTATGGTCCTATATGAACCATCTGGTTTGGATACCAGAAATAGAGGGGAGTAGAACCCCTTCCCTCTCTGGTGTTCTGGAACTTCCACTAAGACCCCCTTGGATAATAGACTTCTTATTTCCAACTCCAAGACCCCCTGTTGAGATTGGGAGTTTAGAGAAGTCAATAGGAAGGTGTCCGGGGGACCCGGACGAATTTTAATTTTAGGCCAGATGTTACTAGGCTAATGGCCCACGAGTTGGATGTTATCCCCTTCCATTGTTGGCCGAAAAAAAAAAAAAAAAAAAAAAAGTCTGCCACCCACCAGCAGGTCAGAATTAACGTGGCTTCTTTTCAGGTCTGAAGGGACGCTTGCCGAACAAAGCACCCTTTTGTCTGGTTCCTTTATGAGCCCAGCGGTCCTGGTTTCTATAATCCTTCCTTCTGTTAAGTGCATGCTTTTGGAAGGCTGTCCTATAGGATGGAATATGTGTTAGGTAAACCTTTCTTTCACCCGCTTTGGTGAGAATTTCGTCCAATTTTTTGCCAAACAGGTACTCACCCTGACAAGGTAGGCTGCAGAGCTTAGATTTTGTCTGCGCATCGCCCCTCCATCCTTTTAACCAAAGTGCCCGACGTGCTGCATTGATTCGCTGACTTGGCGGCTAGGCGTATAGAATTGGCTGAGGCATCCAACAAGAATGCTGCCCTGCCTCTGACCAGAGGGAAGGAGGACATTAGTTTATCTCTAGACAGACCACCTTTTATGCCTTCTTTCAAATAATTTAACCACATCAGCATGGATCTTGCTGTATATGTAGCTGATATAGCGGGCTCGAATGCTCCTGTATGATTCCCATGATCTTTTTAAAAGCGAATCTGCTTTACGGTCTAGGGCAGGGTTCCCCAACTCCAGTCCTCAAGGCCCACCAACAGGTCATGTTTTCAGGATTTCCTTAGTATTGTTCAGGTTATAATTGCATCATCTGTGCAATACAAAGGAAATCCTGAAAACATGACCTGTTGGTGGGCCTTGAGGACTGGAGTTGGGAACACTGGTCTAGGGAGTCCTGTAGGGTCCCAGAGTCTTCTACCGGTAATGAGGATAGTTTTGATGTGGAGGCTACGGCTGAGTCCACTTTTGGGGCTTTTGCCCATAAAGACAGGTCCTCGTCAAAGGGATAATGTCTTTTGGATGTTGACGGAAGACCCTTTTGTCCCTGTTTTTCCCATTCCTTAATTAATTCTTTAATTGCTGGACTTACTGGGGAATGTCCGCCTCTTTTTCTCAGAGTCCTGCAAACATGTCCTGAGGGGTTTTGGGATCTTTAGCATCCGTAAGACCCATGATCTTCCGAACTGATCTAACAAGATTGACACTGTCAGTTGGAAAGCATGTATGCTGTTCTCCTTCCGAAGAAAGGGATTCTCGGGAGGAAACTGAGCCTCTATCATTCGTATCCGAGGAACGCTCTGATCTCGGGGAATCATATTCCCTATTGGCCCTTACTCCCATAATACTATCTGATCCCCTTAAGGCCTGTAATTCCTCCCTGATCAACAATCTGATGTCCTCTGTTCTTATAGAGGACTCTTCCTGTAGGGTATGTCCGATGCAGATCTGGCACATCCTCTTGGGTAGCTGTCCGGGAGGGGGTGGGAACACAGGGCGCATTGTCTATGTTTAGACTTTTCAGTTCTTTTTGCCTAGGGTATACAGATATACACAAAGAAGGGGGCCATCAGCTTGATAGGTGGGACAATAACTCACCCACTGAAGCCTCTCAACATGGTACCGGATGCGGATGTGAAGATACGGGGCTGTGATGTGGATCGACCAGCTTTGTCTTTCCCACTTTTAAATGAGAATCCGCTGCTTAGAGCGACCACTGCCACTTCTGCAGCTGCTGTGTGCTGACCCTGCTGCTTCCCTAAGGGGAGCACAGCGGTCTCTTTAGGCGATGCCATGTTGCACACAAGTGGGCATCTAGCCGATGTTTTTTATCTACTTCGAATTCATGCCCCCCCCCTTTTTTTTTCTTCCTTGTTACCCAGAAGTGCTTATCACTTCTGGGTCTCGGCCGCACTACACGCGCCTGCGTGGCCAAGCCGCTCATTACAGGTGTCCCTCCTGCTTGGTACCACCTCGGAAGTAAACGGAGGACTTCCGGGGGACAGCGCTTTTGGTGACTACCTGCACACGCCTGCCGAATCGCCCTGACGGCGCGCCCGTTTAGGACCATATTACCTCTGTGCATCCGTGCAGCCCTGAACCAGCGTCGACCCGTCCTGCCACGCTCTCTCCATGAGCCAGGTGACCCCCTGGATTCTGGCCTCATGGTGTCCTGAGGGGGAACTGGACACACGCAATCCCCGATGCCGCTTCTGGTGCCGGAGCCCCTGCCCCCGCAAGGGCGGCATGACAGCCCAGGTATCCTCTTCCTCCACAGGTTCCCTAGGAACAGGAAACCAACTACGGGAGCTAGGGGGACCGCCCCTTTTAGCTCTCCGTAGGTTTCCTGTTCCTAGGGGCAGATTCCCTCTCTCAGTGAGTGCTGTCGTGGCAAAGAGAAAAACAGATATTGCTGGATCACATGCCAGACGGCATCCATAGTGTCTCCATCTGCCCCATTATATGGGATCTTTAACCAGGGGTTCCATCTGAATCACGTATTTCAGAGATTTACACGTAAACACTGATGCAAGTGCTCAGCATTGCGCACAGGATAAATATGAGCCAAGCCTTACTGCAATCTTTGGGAAGCAGAATGAGAAAAAAAAAAAAAAAAAAAAGCAGGTGAAGAATTGGTTTAATTTTATTTTTTACGTTGTTCCTCTTGCGGTATAAGTGACTAGGCGACTTTATTCTTCGGGTCGGTGTGATTACAGCGATACCAGTTTTAGGGTATGTGCACACGTTGCGGATTGTGCTGCGGATCTGCAAGTGATGTACAGTACAATGTTAAGCTATGGAAATTAAAAACCGCTGTGCACATGCTGCGGATTATTCTGCGCAGATTTAAATCCGCAGCATGTCAATTCTTTGTGTGGAATCCACAGGTCATTTTACCTGCGGATTTGGAAAAATCCGCAATTGAATCCGCAACATGTGCACTCACCCTTATCAGGTTTTTATGTTTGGCTACTGTCATACTAAAAGGCTTTTTTTCCCCCCCCCGAAAGTCTAAGTTACTTACCGTTAACGGTATTTTTCGAAGTCCATGACAGCACTACAGAGAGAGGGGATCCGTCCCTTAGGAACAGGAAACCTACAGATACAAAAAGGGCGGCACCTCTCCCACGCAATCAGTTGGATTACAGAGCATAAGAGGACTACCAAGGTTAAATGGTATACAGCAAAAAAATTTATGCATCACACAGTAACATTAATCAATTGTTTATTACATGTGGACTATATAAGAGGAAGAAGTGCACATAGAACCCGGGTGGGAATGTAAGGGTGCTGTCATGGACTTCGAAAAATACCGTTAACGGTAAGTAACTTAGACTTTATTCGAACGTCCATGACAGCACTACAGAGAGAATTACAGAGAGTAATAACTACTTAGGGAGGGACTACTGCCTGCAGCACCCTTAGTCCGAAAGAAAGGTCTGAGGAAGCACCCAAATCTAATCTATAATGAGTGTAAAACGTGTGTGGAGAAGACCACGTAGCTGCCTTACATATCTGGTCAATGGAGACTTCTGCCCTCTCTGCCCATGAAGTCGCCACAGCTCGGGTGGAATGCGCCCTTAGCCGCTCAGGTGCCGGCTTGCCCCTCGAGGTGTATGCCAGAGAAATTGCTTCCCTAATCCATCTGGCCAATGAGCTCTTCGTTAAATCTACGGCCTTTGTTAATTCCTTGAAAAGAGACAAACAATGCATTGTCCCCTTTCCAGGGATCAGTGACTGCCAAATATTGCAGTAGACATCTTCTAACATCTAAAGTATGGAGTTTTATCTCTTTTTGATTAGATGGATTAGGGATGAACGAAGGGAGAACAATTTCCTGTGTTCTGTGGAAAGCGGAAGACACCTTAGGTAGGTATGCCGGATCAGGTCTAAGAATTATTCTGTCATTCAGGACCCGAGTGTAAGGAGACAGTCTAGATAGTGCCTGGATGTCACTTACCCTCCTAGCCGAGGTTAATGCTACCAGGAAAGCGGTTTTAAGGGAAAGAATTTTTATTGATGCTGCTGATATAGGTTCAAAGGGGGCTCTGTTAAAGCAGTGAGAACAAGGTTCAAGTCCCATGGCATGATTCTCACCTTCACTATGGGTCTCGACCTACCCGCAGCTTTAATGAATCTACTGACCCAGTAATTATTTGCGATGTTGCAACTGAAGAGTGCCCCCAAAGCTGAAACTTGCACCTTAAGGGTGCTTGTGGAGAGACCTAAGTCCAGACCCTTTTGTAGGAATTCTAGAATCTGGGTTATGGTGTTGGGTCCCCTGCTACCACCCCCGAGCTCTGGAGAAATTTCTTCCAAGTCCTAGCGTAGATTCTAGTTGTAACCCTTTTCTGCTTTTAAGGAGAGTATTAATTACATTAGCAGAAAACCCCTTATCTCTCAGCAGCGACCGTTCAAAATCCACGCCGTCAGGTGGAGGCCCGCTACTCGAGGATGGTAGACTGGACCCTGGGAGAGTAGATCGGAATATCCGGCAGGACCCACGGGTCGGCTATCGACATGTTTCTGAGACATGAAAACCATGCCCTCCTGGGCCAAAAAGGAGCGACTACTATTATCCTTGCCCTGTCCTCTGACCTTCCTCAATACTAGGGGGAGTAAGGACAGGGGAGGGAAGGCGTAGGCTAGATTGAAATCCCACTGTAATAGAAGAGCGTACACTGCCAGAGGGCGTTCTTTGGGATTCAGAGAGCAGAACTGTCTCACTTTCCTGTTGCTTTTGGTAGCAAAGAGATCTACCTCCGGTTGACCCCATTTCCGCACAATTAGGTTGAAGATAGAAGTCTTTAATGACCACTCTCCTTGACTCAGGAGATTGCGGCTTAAGAAGTCCGCCTTGGTATTTTCTTCTCCCCTTATATGTAGAGCCGTTAGAGAAAGTAAGTGTCGTTCTGCTATCTGGAGTAGGTGCCTTGCCACTTCCATGAGAGGACCGGAACGAGTACCACCCTGGTGGTTGATGTAAGCGACTGTGACACGATTGTCGGAGAACACTCGAACGTGGTGACCCTGTAGATGAGAAGGAGCTTTTTAATTGCTAGCTCTACCGCCGCTAACTCCTTCATATTATAAGACATTTGAATTTGATCCTGCTCCCATAAGCCCTGAACCATAACGTCCCCATATGAGCCCCCCACCCAGAGGGGCTAGCATCTGTTGTGACTATTCGGGATCTCATATTCCCAGGGAACCCCCTTAGACAGGTTCGTCTCATCCTTCCACCAATCCAGGGATCTTATAGCAGCCTGGGACAAGGATAGCTGGCCTTCCAGGTAACCACCTAGCAAATTTTGATACAGCAAGACCTCAGCTTGCAGCGTCCTTGTGTGAAATTGAGCCCACCGAACCGCGGGAATGCAGGATGAGAGGGAGCCCAAAAGAGACATGGCCTTCCTAAGCGACATGGAGGGGTTATTGGAAGCGTTTATTACTTGGTACCGTAAGCGAACCAGCTTATCTGACGGCAAACTACAGATCTGGTTCCGCGAATCCAGAATTAGCCCTAGAAACTGCTGGACCCTCATCGGATTCAAACGAGACTTTTTGGTATTTATTAGCCATCCCAGCCGCTCTAAAATAGACATTGCTCTTTGCAGTTGCTCTAGGCAATGCTCTGTCGTCTCCCCAATGATAAGAAAGTCGTCGAGGTAGGGGACTATAAGCATGTTGGATTCACGTAAGTGGGCCATGACCTCCGACATAACCTTAGTGAACACTCGTGGGGCAACCGCCAAGCCAAAAGGAAGGGCGCTATATTGAAAATGTCGCAGCGATTCCCCCATCTGGATTGCTACTCTGAGGAAACGCTGATGCTCCATATGGATCGGTATGTGGTAATAAGCGTCTTTCAGATCTAACACCACCATAAAGCAATTTTCAAACAGAAGCTTTATTGCTGAGCTGACCGTTTCCATTTTAAATGTGTGAATAATCAGGAACTTATTGAGGGCTTTCAAATTAATAATTGTTCTAAAAGACCCGTCCGGTTTACGGATCAAAAACAGAGGGGAGTAAAACCCCTTACCCCGCTCTGCTTCTGGCACCTCCACTAAGACTTTCTTAGCGCAAAGCTCCTGAACCTCCAACTCTAGAGCGGCCTGCTCCGATGGGGATGACCTGAGTGGGGTAATTTTAAAGTTATCCCAAGGTACCGAGGAGAATTCTAACCGCAGCCCTGTAGCTATGATGTTAAGGATCCAGCTACTGCTTGAGATTTCCGACCAGGCCGGGTAGAAGGCCCTCAATCTGCCTCCTACCGGCATTGCTAGTCATTGCGGGGGTTTTTTTGTTTCCCTAGGTGGACCCCTAAACATAAACCCTGTACCTCTTCGCCTCTTTTCATCCCATTTGGCTCGTTCCCTGGACGACCTTCTGCGGCTGAACCTCCTTCTGCTGAAAGGTCTTTTATAGAAAGGGGTTGATAGACTGGGAAACTTTTTCTTGTCGTCCCCTGCCTTTTCTAAAAGTTCGTCCAGGACCGGGCCAAAAAGATATTCGCCGTCACACGGAATGGAGCAGAGGCGAGATCTGGCTTGAATATCGCCCGGCCAACATTTCAGCCATAATGCCCTTCGTGCTGCATTAGACAGCCCTGCCGCTCTGGCAGCCATTCTTACTGAGTCCGCTGAGGAATCAGCCAGGAAAGCCGCCGCGTTCTGAATTATCGGCAAGGTCTTCCGAATTGACCCCCTGGAGGTTCCATCTGCTAACTGGGATGCTAACTGGTCTAGCCAGACCACATTGACCTGGCTGCACAAGTGGCTGCAACCGCCGGTCTCAGGGCACCTGCCGACATCTCCCATGTCCCTTTCAAGAAGGAGTCTGCCTTCTTGTCTAGTGGATCTTTCAAAGACCCCATATCATCGAATGGGATGGAGGATTTTTTAGAAGCCTTCGCCACTGCTGCATCCAGCTTCGGGGCCTTATCCCATCTACCTGTCAAGGGATCTTCAAAGGGATATCTCCGCTTAAACGCTTGGGGTAAGGAGCCTCTTTTTTCAGGCTTCTTCCACTCTTTGTCTATAAGGCCTTGGATGCTACTGTTTAGTGGAAAGTATCTCCTTTTTTTGGATCTGGACCACCGAACATCAGATCCTGTACTGAGAGCTCTGGTTTCGCCTCCTCTACACCCATGGTGGACCTAACTGATTTGACAAATTTGTCCATCTGGTCCAAGGGAAAACAAAAACGGGTAGCGTCTTCCGTAGAAGACGAGGAGGAAGCCGAAGAGGAAGGCGAGGAGGGTCCTGACACAACTTCACCCCTGTCATGGGCGCAGGTGAATCTGAATCAGATAAAACTGGTACAGTTCTACGCCTGGAAGATTCTCCGTGTCTTGAGGACGCTTTCATCTCTGCTCTTATTATCTCCTTCAGCTTTCGTGAAATCTGGAGTCTCCTCCGCTATCTAAAAAGGGAAGGGGCATGGGGGGGGGGGGTTACTATCTCATCCCAGGCCCCTGCCCTTCCCCCTCAAATGCCCTACCGTCCGTTGCATGCACGGCTGGCACAACCTTTTAGGGCAAGCGTCAGGCAGAGGGCAAGCACAAAAGGCACATTCCCTGTGCTTGCTTTTCACCGAACACTTCTTCCCCTAGTAACAGACACAGAATGGGGGAAAACTGCATTACTGGGTATTCTAAGTCTGACGATCTCTTACCCAGATTATACAGCAGTAGGTACCGGATCAGGGGAGGGGCCTTTTTCCCAGCTGCGGAACTTCTGCGGCTGGTGCTCCTGGCCATTGAAGAGGAGCGCTCTGTCTGCTGCTGCTGGCTCTCCTGTTGCAACCGAGGGAGCTTCTGCAGTGTCCATCGCGAAAATGGGGCAGAAGCGCTTTACCTCTTTCCTAGGCTCCTTATATCCTCCCCCGGATATCCGGGTCAGCAGGTCTGGCCAGGGGTCCACCCCCTCCTACTCCCCGCCCCACTGCACCTCCCGCGTCCCCACAGCAGGCGCCGTCTGATGATGCAGCCGCCAAAAATTTCAAAAACGCCGCCGGCGTCTCACTTCCGTTCCGTGGTGGAGACTCCGCCCCCTTTCCCCGCGCTCCTACAGACCCAGCCGTACCGAGGAGGCAATATAGTCCCTCCCCGCCCATCGCCCCTCTAGCCGGACACGAGCGGAGATCTCAACCAAACCCAGCCGCGCCTCGCAGAAGCGGCGCGCGGCTAAAATTTCAAAAAACCCCCGCCCGCCGTCCATAGCAGCGACGCGCGGCGGGAAATTAAAAAAAACCCCAGCCGCCCGTCCATAAGTGACGCGCGGCGGGAAATTTAAAAAAAAACCGCCCGCGCCCGTCCATAGCAGGACGCGCGGCGGGAAATTCAAATTTCAAAAAATATTTTTTTTTTTTAACCCCTCACCCCCAAGGGTGGTTTGCACGTTAATGACCGGGCCAATTTTTTTTTAAATTCTGACCACTGTCTCTTTATGAGGTTATTACTCTGGACACCTTCTAACGGATCTTCGCGATTCTGAATTGTTTTCTCGTGACATATTGTACTTCACGTTAGAAGTAAAATTTCTTCGATATAAACTTGCGTTTATTTTGAAAAAAATGCTAATATGGAAAATTTTTAAAATTTTGCAATTTTCAAACTTTGAATTTTTATTCCCTTAAAACAGAGAAATATTCACAAAATAGTTTAAGAAATAACATTTCCCACATGTCTACTTTACATCAGCACAATTTTGGAACCAAAATTTTTTTTTGTTAGGAAGTTATAAGGGTTAAAAGTTGACCACGATTCTCATTTTTACAACAAAATTTACAAAGCCATTTTTTTTTTAGGGACCACCTCTCATTTGAAGTCACTTTGAGGGGTCTAAATGCAGAAAAATACCCAAAAGTGACACCATTCTAAAACTGCAACCCCTCAAGGTACTCAAAACCACATTCAAGAAGATTATTAACCCTTCAGGTGCTTCACCGGAACTAAAGCAACGTGGAAGGAAAAAATGAATATTTAACTTTTTAGCCACAAAAATGAATCTTTTACAACTTTTTTTTTATTTTCACAAGGTAAAAAGGGAGAAAATGGACAATAAAGGTGTTATGAAATTTCTCCTGAGTACGCCAATCCCAATATGTGGGGGAAAACCACTGTTTGGCACACGGCAGAGCTCGTAGGGAAGGAGCGCCGTTTGACTTTTTCAAATAAAATTGGCTGAATTGAGATTGGACGCCATGTCGTGTTTGGAGAGCCCCTGATGCGCCTAAACAGTGGAAACCCCCACAAGTGACACCATTTTGGAAACTAGACCCCCTAAGGTAACTTATCTAGATCTGTTTTGAGCACTTTGACCCCAAATTGTTTCACAAAAGCTTATAATGCCTGGGTGTGAAAAAAAAAAAAAAAACAATTTTCCACAAAAATGATTTTTTAGTCCCAAATTTTTGAATTTCCCAAGGAAATTGGACCCAAAAGTGTTGTCCAATTTGTCCTGAGTACGCTGATACCCCATATGGGGGTGGGGGGGAACTGTTTGGGTGCACGGCAGGGCTTGGAAAGTGAAGTAGTAACGTTTTGGAATGCAGACGTTGATGGGGGTCATGTTCCGTTTTGCAGTGCCCCAGATGAGCCTAAACAGTGGAAACCCCCCACAAGTGACCCCATTTTGGAAACTAAACCCCCTAAGGAACTTATCTAGATCTTTGGTGAGCACTTTGAACCCCCAAGTGCTTCACACAAGTTTATAATGCCCGGCATGAAAATAAAAAATCCTATTTTTTTTCCCACAAAAATTATCTTTTAGTCACTAATTTTTTATTTTCTCAAGGGTAACAGGAGAAATTGGACCACAAAAGTTGTTGTCCAATTTGTCCTGAGTACGCTGAACCCCATATGTGGGTGGGAACCACTGTTGGGCGCACGCAAGCTCGGAATGGAAGGAGCACCATTTGACTTTTTCCAACCAAAATGGCTGGAATAGAGATTGGAATGCCATGTTGCATTTGGAGAGCCCCTATGTGCCTAAACATGGAACACCCCCAAAAGACCCATTTGGAAACTAGACCCCCTAAGGAACTTTCTGACTTTGGTGAGCAATTTGACCCCCAAGTGCTCAACAAGTTTATAACGTAGAGCCGTAAAATTTAAAAACATATTTACTTTCCACAAAAATGATCTTTTCACCCCAATTTTTATTTTTCCAAGGGTAACAAGACTCCAAAAGTTATTGTGCAATTTGTCCTAGTGCGCTGATACCCCATATGTGGGGGTAACCCTGATTGGGTGCATGGCAGAGTTTGGAAGGGAAGGAGCGCCGTCGACTTTTTCAACGCAGAATTGGCTGGACGCCATGTCGTGTTTGGAGAGCTCCGATCCGCCTAAACAGTGGAAACCCCCTAAATGACGCCATTTTGGAACTAGACCCTCAAGGACTTATCTAGATGTGTGGTGAGAACTTTAACCCCCAGGTGTTTCACTAAAAGTTTATAACGTACAGCGTAAAAAAAATCTTTTTTTTTTACAAAGATTTTTTCGTCCCAATATTTTATTTCACAGGAACAGAAAAAATTTGAAACCCAAAAGTTGATTGTCCAATTTTCCTGATTACGCTGATAACCCAAATGTTGGGAGAAAACTACTGTTATGGGCGCACGTCAGGGCTCGAAGGGAAGTAGTGACGTTTTGGATTGCAGACTTTGAGGAAATGGTTGGGGGCGTCATGTCGCATTTGGAGAGCCCCTGAGCGCCTAAACATGGAAAACCCCCCACAAGACCCCATTTGAAAAAGACCCCACAAGGAACGTCAGATTTGGGGAGCCTTTTAACCCCAGGTCTTCCCCAGAGTTTATAACGCACACCTAAAAATAAAAAACTTTTATTTTAAAAAATAAATTTTTTTCCCCAAATTTTTTTTTCAAGGGTAACAGAGAAATTTGGCCCCAAAGTTGTTGTCCCCCAAATTTTTCTGAGTACCGAAATCAAATGTGGGGGGCTATGATGGTAACACGTTGGGGCTCGGGAAGGGAATAGTGACTTTGATTGCAGACTTGATGGAAGGCTGGGGGGCAGTCCATTTGGAGAGCCCCTAGCGCCTAAACATTGGGAAAACCCCAACAAGTGACCCATTTGGAAAATAGACCCCACGGGAAATTATCTAGTGTAAGCCGCATAAGCCCAATTCCCCAAAGTTTTTTGTCAGCGTAAAAAAAAAAATATTTTTTTTTTTTACAAAAATGATATTTTCCCCCCCCCGTTTTTTTATTTTCCCAAGGACAGAAAAAAGGACAAATTGCACAAAACTTTTGGGGGTCCAGAGTAGCTAACCCCATATGGGGGGGAAAACCTTTTCGGCATGGCAGAGCTGAGAATGAAGGGGCCCTTTACTTTTTCACGCAGAATTGGTAAAAAGAGATCAGACGCCTTTCACTTTTGGGAGCCCCTATGTGCCTAAACACGAAACCCCCCAATTCAAACTCCAACCCTAACCCCATCCCAACCCTAACCCAAACCAACCCTAACACACCCTAACCCAACCCAACCCTAATCCAACCCTAAGGAAAAAAAAGGGGGAAAAAAAAACTTTTTTTTTAATTTAATTTTTTCCCTTACAAGGGGGATAAAGGGGGTTTGATTTACTAAAAATAGGGGTTTTTTTATGATTGGCACTGTCCCCGCTAAAAGACGCTTTTTATTAAAAAAATATTTTTTGCATCACACTTTTTGAGAGCTAAATTTTTGAATTTTGGCCCCAAAAGTCAGGGGGGTCTTTTTTTTTGGGGGGACGATTACGTTTTTTTGGGAAAACCTTTTGAGCACGTGACATTTTTTGATCGCTTTTTATTTCGTTTTTGGGAGTTAGAATGAACAAAAATCAGCAATTCATAATTTCTTTTGGGGAGGCTTTAAAAACCCCGTTCCCCCGGTGGTAAAATTAAAAAAGCATTTTTATTCTTGGCAGTACGATTATGGCGACCCCTCATTTAAACTTTTTTTTTAGTTTGGCTTTTTTATAGAATAAAAAAAATTTTTAAATAAAAAATAATTATTTTTCATCCTTTTTTTCTGCACTAAACTTTTTTATTTTTTCGCTGAGCTTTTTCGGCTGTTTTTTCGGGAAAGATGACTTTTCCGGGAACCAAAATTTTTTTATATTTTTTTTTTGACGCGTTTTATCCTTTTTTTGTTGGCGTATGATGAAAAAGTTGATTTTTTGCTTCGTTTTTTTTTTTTTTTTAAGGGTTCACTAAAGGGGTTAACTAGTGGACAATTTTTATAGGGGGGGTCTTACGGACGCGGCGATACCAATATGTGTACTTTTATTGCTTTTTTTTTTTATTTACAGGAAGAATAATTTATTGGGGAATTATATTATTTTTTTTATTTTTTGGATTTTTTTTTATAACACGTTTATTTTTATTTTTTTAACTTTTTTACTTTGTCCCGGGTGGGACATCACAGTATTTTATCAGATCGCTGGTGTGACAGTGTGCACACACTCTGTCACACCAGCGATTGCACAGGCAAATAGATGCAGGCTTCTCAGTGCCTCTCTCAGCGCACTGAGGAAGCCGCCTCCCTCCAGGACCCCGGCGCCATCTTGGATCCGGGTCCTGGGAGGGAGGAAGCCCTCAGAACAGCGCGATCACATCGCGCTGCTCTGAGGTCTCAGGGGGCGCGCAGGGAGCCCCCACCCGCGCGATCCTCCCTGTGCCCCCAGTACACCGCAATCATGTTTGATCGCGGTGTGCTAGGGGTAATGTGCCGGGAGCGTCCGTGACCGATCCTGACACACAGTCATGGGTATGTGATAATCAGCTGACACCCGGCGGCGATTAGCTGCGCTCCCCTCAGGAGCGCAGCTGATCGCCTATGACGTATAATCCCATCCCGGTCATACGGGCCCAGGTACCATGGACGGATAGTACTCCGATGGCAGTAAGGGGTTAAAAAACCACGGCTGCACCACCTTAAGAGGCCCCCCCATGACAGGACCACAGGAGAAGACAGGGAGAAGGCACGGGACCAGGAAGAGGGGGGAATACTTACCTACCAGCGCTGGCTGGGAGACAGGGATCCTCTGGAATACTGTCCACCTGCTCCGCACACTGTCCTGGAATCCTACCCGGACCCCCGTGGCGCTTCCAGGGGCTCCGCACCGGCCAGGTAGGAAATGCCCCCCGCTACCTGGGTCGACCGGCTGGCCTGGGTCCTCCTGAAGATCTTCATCTGTAGGAACCCGTCCTTTAGGAACGGAAACCAACTGATGCGTGGGAGGTGCCGCCCTTTTTGTATCTGTAGGTTTCTGTTCCTAAGGGGCGGATCCCCTCCTCTGTAGTGCTGTCATGGACGTTCGAATAAACAGTTTTTGCATTGCCATATTTTTGAGAGCTATAGTTTTAGGGCCTGTGCACACGTTGCGGATTCCTAGCGGTTTCGCCGCGGTTTTTCACAGCGGAAAAGCCGCGAAACCGCGGCAAAACCACTTACACAATACAACCATTATGGCCTATGGGATTCCACAAGCTGTGCATATGCTGCGGGTTTTTCCGCGGCGGAATCGCATCGCGGAAGAAACCGCAGCATGCTCATCTTTTTTGCGGAACCGCGGCGATACCGCCGCCATAGGAATGCAATGACCCGCTTCTTTCCGCATGTGGCTGTGCCCACCATGCGCAAAGAAGCGGTTTCATGTGCGGATGGTACCCAGGGTCTGGAGGAGAGGAGACTCCTCCAGGCCCTGGGTACCATATCCATGTAAAAACAATAATTAAAATAAAAAATAGTGATATTCTCACCACCCGGCGGCCCCGCAGCTTTCCCACCTCTCAGCGACGCTCCCGGCCAATCCCGTTCCCAGTAATGCATTGCGAGAATCACCCCAGATGACGTAGCGGTCTCACGCGATGCTACGTCATTGGGGTGATTGTCGCAAAGGACTCCTAGAATGGGATTGGCCGGAGCGTCGCTGAGAGGCGGGAAAGCTGCGGGGCCGCCGGAAGGTGAGAATACCATTATTTATAAATTTTTTTAAATTATTTTTAACATTAGATCTTTTTACTATTGATGCGACATAGGCGGCATCAATAGTAAAAAAGTTGGTCACACATGTCAAACACTTGTTTGACTCGTGTGACCAACCTGTCAGATCGCTTGTAAAACGCTAGCATATCTGCAAGCTAATTACGCTTTCAAAACGCTAGTTTTTAGCGGGAATACGCATACCTATAATATGCTATTTCCCGCGGCAGGGAGGTGCGGAATTGCCGCGGAAATATCCATGGCAATTCCGCAATGTGTGCACAGCCTTAATTTTTCTATATATCTGCTGACAGTCATGTGACAGCTTGTTTTTTTTATGGAATGAGTTGATGTTTTTATTGATATAATTTCAGACACATTACATTTTATAGCTTTCTAGTTAGATTTTTGGAAGGCAAAATGAACAAAAGCCAGCAATTCATGATTTTTTTTTTTTTTTAGGCGCTCATGGTTAAAGTAATAAGGCAATTTATTCTTTTGGCAAGCATGAATTACATATATCTCATATTTACATAATTTAGGTTTTTTAAGCTTTTACACAAAAAATTTTTCTAGAAAAAAAATTTGTTTTTGAACTTTTTATTCTTTTAATTCTGAGAGCTATCTTTTTTTATTTTCCCACTGATGGAGCGGTTATTGGCTTATTTTTTTTGCAGGACAAGATGTTTTTAGTGATACCATTTTTATTTAAATTTGACTGTTTGATCGCGTTTTTTTCAGCGTGTGATTAAAAAGCAGTTTTTTGGCACTTTTTTTAAACAATGTTTTATAAGTAAGGTTGGTTCTGGATGAGGCGACAAAGTGTAGTTTATTTTTGTTTTTTACACAAATATATGCATTTATTGGATTAATATTTTTGGTTCTTTTTTTAGTGATTTTTTTAAAACCTTTTTACCATAACAAAACTTTCCCTGCCCTGATCACTGATCTAATACTTTGCAATGCTTATGCATGGCATTAGATCTGTGAATTGCACAGAGCAGGAACTGACACTCCTCCTACTAAGCAGGAAATTACAGGCCACTACCTGGGTGACACTGCAGCTATCTTTCGGCCAGGATCACCATGGAGACCATTGACAGAATGAGATTACAATTGCTTGTGTCAATCGGAGCAGAGAGGGAGCTATTGACAGCAGCATTAAAGGGGTTAAATGCCCACGATTGGTGCTAGCAACGATTGTGGGCATTGCTGCAGGGTGCCAGTTCTCATAGTGCGCATTTACTTTTGATTGCGCTGGGAGTGAGCACGTACGATAGTTACGCCATACATGTATGGCTGATGTCGTTAAGGGGTTAAAAAAAAAAAAAAAAAAAAAAAAAAAAAACAACAACACAACCACACACTCCTACTGACCTGCAGAATCCTATTGCCAGGTCAGTTTTACCATAAAGCAAGCATGGTAAACAATTGTGGAATTGACCTCCCCCCCCATTTTCCAGTACACTATGTGGCAAAATGAACAGTGTCATTCAAAATTACAACTTGTCCCGCAAAAAAAAAAAAAAAAAACAAGCCCTCATATAGCTATATTAACCTCTTTCTGACATTTTACGTACTATCCAGTCCATGTGACCTGGGCCTTAATGCCCATGGACGGGATAGTACGTCATATGCGATCGGCTGCGCTCACAGCTGACACCCGGCACTAAGTGCCAGGAGCGGTCACAGACCGCTAGCGGAACTTTAACCCCGAACACTGATCAAACATGATTGCAGCGTTCCGAGCCGGCACGGGGGCTGACAGCCACTCTACCTTTATCGGAGACCCCGCGACACGCAGAACGGTGTAAACGCCCCCCCCCCAAAGAAATTAATGAACTGCTGGTTTTTGCTCATTCTCTCTCCCAAAAATCGGAATAGAGATTAGAAAAAAAAAAAAAAGTCATGTGCCCAAAAATGGTACCAATAAAAACGTCAACTCGTCCGGCAAAAAACAAGACCTGTGGGCCAAAATCTGGAAAAAATATAGCTCTCAAAATATGGTGATGCAAAATCTAATTCTTGCAATAAAAAGCGTTTTAGTGTGTGACAGCAGCCAAACATAAAAACCCACTATAAAAAGTAAATCAAACCCCCCTCCATCACTCCCTTAGTTAGGGAAAAATAAAATGTAAAAAAAATTTATTTCCGTGTTCGGGGTGTGTTGGGGTTAGAGTTAGAATTGGTGGGGGTTCTTCTGTTTAGCACATCAGGGCTCTCCAAAACGTGACATGGCCTCCGATCTCAATTCCAGCCAATTTTGCATTGAAAAGTCAAATGGCGCTCCTTCCCTCCGAGCTCTGCCATGCGCCCAAACAGTGGTTCCCCCCACATATGAGGTATCAGCGTACTCAGGACAAATTACACAACTTTTAGGGTCCAATTTCTCCTGTTACCCTTGGTAAAATAAAAAAATTGGATCTGAAGTAATTTTTTTGTGAAAAAGTGGTGTTTATTTTTTTTTTTTTAAACATTCCAAAAATTTCTGTGAAGCACCGGAAAGGTTAATAAACTTCTTGAATGTGGTTTTGAGACCTTCAGGGGTGCAGTTTTTAGAATAGTATCACCTTTGGGTATTTTCTATCATATGGACCCCTCAAAGTGACTTCAAATATGATGTGGTCCCAAAAAAAATAAAAATAAAACAACCCACAAAAACTCAGAATCGCCAAGATCCGTTGAAGTGTTCCAGAGTTAATACAACCTCACAAAGGGACAGTGGTCAGAATTGTAAAAGTTGGCCTGGTCATTAATGTGCAAACCACCCTCGGGGGTAAAGGGGATAATAGGGAAAAAAAAAAAAGCTTTGGCTCTTGTAAGAAGGGGGGGAATAAACGAAATTGGAAAACCAGGTGGTGAAGGGGTTAATTAAAACATGCATCATGAAGATGCCAGATTTTGGAGGAAAAAAAAAAAAAAAAACACCCCACAATAGCCAACTGTGTCATGGATGAAGAATAATTCATACAAGTCCATGGATCAGTGAAATCATGGAATTCCCATGGGTGGCAGTGTACATGCAGCCTGGGATTAACATTGCAATGTATAGGAAAAGCTTCGTTTTTTTACTTACTTTTTTTCATAGTGAAACACCAAACATTAAAAATCATATTAAACACTATTCACACTCAGACTTTTTGCTTGTGAGAAAAATCAAACATCTGAATGAGGCATAAGGCTGAGAGAGGGGGAACACCATATAATGCTAAGGCTGTGTGCCCATGATGAGGTTTAGGCAAGTTCTTGACACTGAGCATTTCCACTGAGGTGGAAACGCAGCATCTTAGGCTTCTTGCCCAAGATCATGATGTAGCAGCTCTTTGGATGTGTGGCACCCCAGGAGTTCGGTTGCCACAGTGACCTTGCCTCCCTCCAGGGGGGAGTGATGTCATGCCTGAAAGCAAGGAAGGATCCCTTTAACAGGTAACACAACACTTTTCCTACTCCAGACCAGAAGGGGGAGCTTTAACACCTGATTTCAGGAGAGCTTCTCTGGAATGTTCTGGCTGGGGGAGGAGTTAAGAGTTAGTGTCTGAGGAGTTTGGAGGAAAGACATGTAGCTAGGAGCTGGGGGACTGGAGCTAAAGCTGAGCTTACCCCTAGTCCTGAGCGCCAGAAACTGGACCCCGGATCAGTCTGAGTGGGTAAACTAAAGCCCAGCAGCAGAATCGGAGGGCAGAAGACACAGGTCCTCTGTCCCAACTAATACTCGACTACACAGCAGCACGTGAGCCGGAGACTCCATAGAGGAGCGATTCCTGAAGCAGGCTACAGCTGCCTGACATGAGAGTGAAGTTCTACTTAAGTCACAGAGAGAGAGAGGAACTTGAACAGAGTTTACAACAGCAAGTACCTCAGAGAATAGCGCTAGAAAGGAGACCTCACATCCCACCTGAATAGGAGATTCCAAATTGCTTTCAGGCTGACCGACTCCAGCACCATCTGTAACCTGATCAGTGCCTTAAGCGAGATCGCTGGCTAGGTCGCTGTTGCGTCACAAAATCGGTGACGCTTCAGTGATCTCGCTTAGTGTGACGGGGCTTAACAGCCTATGGCTATGAGGAAGTAGAAGCTTTTGATGCAGCGTATTTTCGCTGCATTCTAATCGCGCAGGTAAATCAGCATATGTTCACTGAACCATGCAGATTTACTGCATCCAATACATTATATTGTGGAAATTTCTGTTTCGCAGACGCTAGAGAAATTGACATGCTGCAGATCTGAAAGACATGCTGTACGTCAGTTTCCATGGGTGATCCGCAGCTGCATAGTGGACATGGGATATCTAGAAATCCATCCACTCTGCTGTAACAGTGTTGGTTTTTAAAAGATGTCAGTAAGAAGATTCCATTGGGATCCTTGATGATGAGGGTATCCAAAAATGGAATTTTGGTATTGTCCCACTTTTGTGTGAACTTGAGTACTGGTCTGATGGAATTAAGGTGTTCAGAGAACACGATGCTTATGTACTGTTGAAACCCTTACACGCATTTCCTTACTGCGCACGCGCCACAGCGCCTGCCTTCCTGACCTCCCTTTCATCCTTTCTGCTGCCTCTTATTGCGCAGGCGCCCGCCTTCCAAACCTCATCCACATTTCCGGACGCTGGGCTATTTTAACCCCCTCCTGTCCCCCCATAGAAGGTGGACGTTTTACAGGGCCCAGGGGATCGGCGGCTGGTCCAATCCTTCCCCCTGTCAAGTAGCCGGGGCTGAAACTCTCCTCAGCCACAAAGACCAGTGAGTGGATGAAGCTCGTGGGTAAGCCGCTTCCTCCACAGTGGAGGCTCTCAGCTCTGACGCTGGCCGGCATTCCAGCGCAAAATACCGGAAGTCGTGCGGGGGAGCCATGGCACTTCCGGTGACGTCAGGGCGCCGGAGCTAGAAGGCCAGCGTGCGTTCCACGGTTGAACGCGGAGGTGCAGAACAAGACAGGCAACAGGCTGGTTTCCTGGATCTCGTGGGGCACAGGAGAGGAAATCACTGGCAGTAATGCAGCATTCCTGGCGGGACGCCGCTTCCCTCCATGCTGGGCTCTCTGCGTTACCAGCTCCCCGTCTTTCTAGCAGGTATGGAGCCAGCACAGGTGAGTGCATGATGGAATGTGTTGATGGCCTAGGCCTCTGGACTGATGCTATTCTCATGCCTTTGTGCCGAAGCGAGCATAGTCAGGCCTTGGACCTCTAGGCTATGATAAGGCCATATGTCCAGGCTACATCTCATGATTTGAATTCAGTTAGTTTGCATGTCAGGACTGCACAGAGCCTTATGATCGGACTTCAGAGTGACTTTTTTGAAGCATGTTTTCCATTTTTTTGATTCAATAAACAAGTGTTTCACTTTTCTTTGCAACTTAACCACTCCATCCATAGAAGGACACATGGTGTTAATGCAGCACATAGTCTCCATGAAGACTGCCCTCCAGCCCGGGCTCATTAATTAGCTCCTTCGGGTGGGGTCAGTCTGACAATTGAGAAGTACTATTCAGACTTGAGGTTTATCTGGAACTCAGAGATTGCTCTCTTGGCTCTAACTGGGACCGGTCTCTTGTTTGGACACCTTCAAGCATGGTATAGCATTTGTACTGCAGCATAGTGCCTCTGTGCATCATATTGCATCAGAGTGCGGCATCATAGGGCTTCATAGTGCCTTGTGTCATGTTACATCATATATCATATTGCATCACGTGCCTCTATGCATCTTATTGAGTGCCTCTGTGCATTGTACTGCATCATAGTGTCTCTATTCATCATTTTGAGTGCCCCTGTGCATTGTACTGCATCATAGTGCCTCTATTCATCATATTGAGTGCCCCTATGCATTGTACGCAAATAGTGTTTATAGTGCCTTTGTTCAAATTTCATCAAAATCATTTGCATCATTTTTTCCTATGCATCATATTTATCTTTTTGCATTGTAATGCTCATATGCCTCTATGCATCATAAAGGCCTCTTACATCACTTTTGCATCATTCCCCATGCATAAATTTTGTTTTCCTCTGACATCACTTTGTACAAGTGCTCTATTACATTTTTATTCTCGTCACATTTTTGCATCAAGTCTTCATTACCTCAAATTCAAATAAATCTTTGCATCATGTGCCTCTAGCGTCATTTACATAAATAGGCTCATTCCCTCTATGCATTTATTACTCAAGTTCTACAAGACTTCATGCACATAGTTGCTTCACAGTGCCTTTGTGCCGATTGAAACAGGTGCTTTATATTGTCTCAGCATCAGATTCCATCAAAGCACTTTATAGTGCCCAGCACAGTTTGCATCAGGGTGCATCATACGCAGGGTGCTTTGTGCATTAGTGCATCATACACATAGTGTCTTTCTGCATTTTTGCATCAATTAATCCGTTCTTTGTGCACAAGGTGCAGCAAGTGTCTATATCCCTCATAGGCTTTCGCATACTTTGCTCATATGTCGGAAAAAACGCCATATCTTGGGTGCATTTATTCTCATACGCATCAAGTAAGTCCGCAAGACTGGTTTCTCCCTCTTACACTCGTCTTTGAAATTTTTTTTTATGTAAACTAAAATTATAACTTTGGTGACCCCTTCTCATGTACGCACCATGGGAAATTTAATGCTCAAATAAATTTTCATCATAGTGCTTCTGTGCATATTTCATCATAATGCTTCATAAAACCCTTTAGGGGTGCATTTGTGGTATGTACCTCAGTGCTCAAGTACCCGGGGATTGTGGGTTTTTTTGGCCTCGGGTTAGCCCTTTTGACTTTTGGGCCTTTTTGCGTTTGGGCCGCCATTTAGCCCCACCACTTTACATTTTTTCCCAGGCCAACTCCGTTATAGGGGTCCTCATGTTTTAGGACCCGGTCCAGTTTTTTTGCTTCTTCCTTTTCAACTGGCTTAGCCAACAACAGCTATGCCGGAATGGCCAGTAACTTACATTTCTTAGATTGGAACAGAACTCTCAAGTGAGTTACTCCTTTAGGACTAAAGGCAAGTCTCTTTTATAGTTGGGTTTTAAAGGGGGAAAGACCC
>JARQOD010000001.1:226643877-226754255 GCA_033576555.1 Oophaga sylvatica
CCAGAAGTCCTTTGCGACAAATCACCCCGATGACGTAGCATCACGCGAGACCGCTACGTCATCTGGGTGATTCTCGCAAAGGACTCCTGGGACCGGCAGTTGCCGGGAGCGTCGCTGAAGGCGGGAAAGCTGCGGGGGCCACCGGAAGGTGAGAATGTCATTATTTATTATTTTAATTGTTGTTTTACCAGGGATATGGTACCCAGGGCCTGAAGGAGAGTCTCCTCTCCTCCAGACCCTGGGTACCATCACACATGAACCGCTTACATTCCGCAAAATTAATGAACATGTTGCTATTTTTTCCGCGAAGTGTTTTTTTTTTCGCGGAAAAAAACGCAACATGTGGCCAAAACATGCAGAATCAATTAACATGTATAGGATGCTTAATGCTTGCGTTTTTACCACAGAAAAAAACGAAAATATTCCTGAACGTGTGCACTTAGACGTTGGGACGTCTATTCTGCACCAGTGCAGTTTTGCTCAGTATTCTGTTTGGACATGTAGGCTGGCGTTAATGGGGTTTCCACTACAATGACAGCAGTGACCGGTCCTTTGACTATTTTAGTGGGAGTGCAACCGACACCGGCACCCCACCAGTCTTTACCAGTATAAGGAGTGGAAGCACAGCTCAGCCAGTCACTTTATTGGTGTCCCCCTGTACTGCCCATCGGCTCTGAGCCATTTGTGACGGAAGAATATCGATTAAGTGATTATATTACAGTGTGTGAGCATTTTTATCAGGATATCCTCTTGTTTGGTGGCACTCAGCAGCCTCAGTCATACATATAGTGCAGGTATTCAGAAAGCCTAAGGACTAGGAAATTCCTGTCAACAGTTGTTATCCAGAACTTTACAAATGCAATATCTTACCTATAGATTATACCACCAATAAAACATCAGTGGGGTTTGACTCCGCACAATCGCCAGTTAGCCATTTGAGAGGGCTGGAAAGCTGGGTCCCAAGCCTGCTTACCAGACACTGTGCCACACTTTACTATCGGATGTGTGTCAGAGCAGCGAACTATGCCTCTATTCCTATAGATCAGGTTATGAATTTTGGTGACCCGTATTAAATGATTTTTTGGAGGGCAAAACATAGTACAAATTTCATTTACCGTATATATGGCACACATCAGTTAAAACCTGGCATTTTTTAGTACCGTAATTCTAATGGCCCATTTTATAAAGTGTGCCCTTCTTGGGCCCACAAAGGCAATATCATAAATGTCTCAAGCAGGAGCAAATAAAGTTGTCCTTGCCATGTTTATACTACAAATATGTCAGGACTCGTAGGCACAGTATAAATACACACAGCAACGGTTCTCAGATCAGCTTCTGGGAAATGTGTGATAAGTGAAAGGGAACTGATGCTTAACAGACCTCCAGGTCGTGCCATAAATAAGGCCCTTTAGTGCTCAATCAGCAAACTGTACACCATTTCCACAGCGGAGAATGGCGCAACAGGTGGAAAATGCATTTTGTACCCCATGGTGAGTAATATACAGAGATACTGAAGCTGTAGGGAGAGTGGAGAGTGCCACAGGCTTAGGTCATGGTATAACACTGAATACTAGAGGTCTATTGTTCCCCATGGGCAGTGCAGACTGGACACCAGGGCATATAATGTAATGGGCTCTTTACCAGCCACTATTGGCTTGGGTTATATTCTGGAAACAACTTTCCATGCCTTTCTCATTTTAGAGAATGCAGCAGCTGACCACAGGGCTGCGAGCCCCCAGTTTCTGTAATTTTTAGGATCTGTAGCACAAACACTTTTAAAAGAGAATTGTTACCAAGTCACAAGTGGCCAGTCTTTACTTATTTTTATTATTGATGCACCTGAGTATAAATTTATTTAAGCACTCAGTCTATATAGTTTTTTTTTTCTTTCCAGAGGAGCAGAGGGAATAAAAATAAGAGCAAAACTAGTCACTTAACCTGGTGACAAGTCCTCGTTAAAGGATGGGGCATTCTCTGTATAGAGGGAGAGCAGGTTATATACAGGCAGTGGCTGGGTCTTACATCTACTTTATCATTTCTTGCTTTCTGTTCCACTATAAGTACAAAACACAAAAATGACAGTGCTAAATTTATCACATAATGGGCAACAATTGTGCATGATGGACCCCAAGCTATAATTTATTTATACTCCCTTATATAGCACCATTAATTTCTCACCACTGTCCCCATTGGGGCTCACAATCAAAATTCCCCGTCTTTGGAGTGTGGGAGGAAACCCACACTGACATGGGGAGAACATACAAACTCTTTGCAGATGTTCTTTGTGGGATTTGAACCCAGAGCCCCTGCAATGTAAGGCTGCAGTGCTAATCACCGAGCTGGCCTCACGATGGGGTATGATAGTTTTGCTCATTGGTCATACATGGTGTGTTTCATTATAACAAACAATGATGCATGCCAGGATTTTAGTATAGAAGGCTTTATACAGCGATTTCTCCCATGGACCTCACACTATTCTCCCAACTATAAAAGTTTTAATATTGATGGCCTATCCTTAAGACAGGTCATTAATATCTGATCAGCTCAATCAACTGTAGAGAGGCCATGGCTGAGTATTACACTTACGTCCCCAGTCAAGTCAATGGGGGCGGATGCACAGTACCTGGTCACTATCCGTCACAATGCAGTTGACAAAGCTTTGTAGGTCTGCTCTGCAACTGATCACATCTGGCCGGCATTGGGAGCGGATGATCAGAGTGTCACACCTCAATGATCAGATATTGATGGTATAGGAGGATAGGTCAGCTGTCCCAGACTGTCCCATGTACTGTGCATCAGATTATGGTTAAACAGACATGTGACCTCTGCAGCCAATCACTGGCAGCAGCGCTCTGTTGTTCATGAGTGCAGTGATTGGCTGCAGCAGTCATGAGGGTCACTGTGAGATGAAGAGATCAGCAGGATTTTGTTGCAGATTTTGACTTCAATAGGGAGAGTCCACATCACACCCGCAACATATCGACACGCTATTTCTGAGGCCATGATGACATCACTCGGACCAATGTTATTTAATTGGGACGTTTTCTTCATTTAGATAAAATATCTGTACTGAAAAAAAAAAAAAAAAAACCCAGCATCCTGTAATCCATCCCATATTTTGGATGAGACTCGCCTACTCAAGTCTATGGGCATCAGGTCCCATAGAGACCAACTGTAGAGCAACTACTTTTTGCAGAGTTTCTTGTGTCAACAACTGCAGTGTATTTTGTTCTTGTAAATGTTACCACTTGCTGATAAATATAAATATCAGAAGAATCATCTTTTTTTTGTAATATTCTCATGTGAATATAGCTTTTTTTTTTATTTATTAGGGTCTGTGATGTCCAGTCCTTGTGCTCATTCAGTAACAGTTTGTTTTTGATTAGATAATAGGAAAAACTGGATAAACTTTTTTTTTTCCTAGCAACCAGTCCATGACAAACTAAGAGCAGACAAATGGCATCAGGGTGCAGTCAGATTTCTTTTCTCTTACATTAGGGATTCAGATCTGACACTGATGGGACGTGTGTGCAGCACCACTGACAGTCAGGAGTGTGAACAGCGCCATAGGACGTGTACCAGTATCACGAGAGAACGCGTACCTTATGTGCCGCCATGTGAACGAGCCCTATAGTGGTGTGTGTAGCCCTGGTGGTAGGCACACGCAGTACCCTGGGGAGTGTATGGCGAGACGGCGGCTTAATGCTCAATATGCATTCATTCTACACACACTGGACACACCCTTGGGTAGTGAAGTATACTCTAGGGAGTGGTCAAAGTAGTGGGTGTAGGGTGATTTTGAAAAGAGTCTAGTTCCTGTCTCTGGACAGAGAAGACGTGTGAGGTAGAGCTTAGACTTCTGTGGAAAGAGGAGAGAGGAGTCTAGCCTGCTTCATAACCAGTTCGAATAGTGGAGTCCGGTATAGGTTTTGAAATATACCTTAGTCTGGTCAGAGCTGGATTATCTCTCAGCACACATTGAAGAAAGTAAGGAGTATCAGCACAGAAAGACTTCAGCGTTCCTGTCTAAGGACAGTATCAGGTACAGAGACGTGCTCCTGCCTGTGACAACTGAGCATCTGTGGCTGGCTTCATTGGAAGGAGAAAGATTGGAAGTGACTGCTCGACCCCTGGCTAGTGAGAATGTTTATGTTACCAGCGTGGACAAGGCGAAAGGCAAGTGGATTGTAGAATTGGTGCTAAAGGATTGCTTAAGTCTAGCACCCTGTTTACCGGTCACTGGGGACCGAAGAGTCGCTGTTGTTTCAGGCACAGAGGCAGGAAAACCAGGAATCTACCGGACCCTAGGTCGCGGCAGACAAGCCCCTTATAGTCGGTACGTAGCTGGGGTCAGAGGGAGTGAAGACTTTGGCGTTCTGCAGGACAAACATAAGTATTCAGCTCCTTCACAGGAAGGCCCCTAACACTAAGCTGACTGGGCAGTTACAGCTAAGATTAGCTGGAATCATAGAGGGAACTACGCTTCAGGCTGGTTGTACTCGTTCATTGGAGTTAAAGGAGGCCCCTAACTTGTCCAGCTGCCGTCTCAAAATACACTCCCTTTGGATCAGCCTCCCCGGGACCTGCCTTGACATTCAGCAAGTAAAGGTATGGAAAGACATTGACTGTGTGAGACTGTGTTATTTACCGGCACCCGACTTCACCATCTTAACAGACTTTGAGGGAAGAGTCCCACCTGTAGGGGACCTGACATCTAGCTGCCTCACCATCCCCTCAGAGATCTACAGCAGCGCTGGTACCCATTACCAGAATACTACAGGTGGCGTCACGAACTGTATATAGTTATCCCCTGTAAATATCCCCCAACAACATACGCCAGACCGCCCGGGCCACAGACCGAGCCACAGCTACCTGTGACACAAATCCCATAGACTTCTACGGGCTCGGCTCTGAGTACCCCATTGCCCTGGTAATCCACAATTGTGGTGGCGGGTCGACACAACTAACTTGGCGTCACGAACAGGATACCAAACTCGCGAAATTGCGAGCCCTGCGTGCCTAAGGACTTGTTTTTGTAAAAAGGACTGTTTGCACTTTTGGCGCCAAAATCGCCATTTTTGTCGCCATATTCGCGCCCTCAGGCGCTGGAGAAGAAGGTGGGCGTACCTTCGTGGGCGTCTACCCCCCTGTGGCGCGAAGAAAATGCCTGTCCTCTCAAAGTGCTATTATAACATGCGGTCCTGCCCTACAGCAAAGGAGGTCCGCCTCCTCTTCACCTTCCCAGCGAGGAGGAGGAGACGCAAATCCCACCTCCACGGAAGAGACCGGATGTCTCCACAGAAAGAAAGAATCTTCTGGAGCGTGATGGAGGCAGGACGTGTGGAGCCGAGCGGAGCAGCGGAGGAAAGCAGGCCCCGTGCCCCAGCCAAGCTGCCACCAACTCCGGAGTTATCCGTGATCCTGCACCTGCAACAGGCGTTGTTAGAGGTGCGGGAGGAGAACTCACGCCTAAAGAAGTTGTTCCAACCTGGCCTGGAGGAGATAGAGAGACGCCGCTGTAACCTGCAGAAATGGCGGATGACGAACACGGCGTCTCCTCCCCTCAACGAACCCCCACGATTCAAAGTACCGAAAAGTCTGCTGCCCAAGGCGGAGGAGCAACCGGAGGCTGCCCCCGAAAGTACCGTTCCCGATCCCACTGGTGAAGCGGTGGATGCGGAGGAGGTTGAGGAGGTACAGCCAATCCCGGAACGCCCGCCCGGCCAGGAGGCCGCAGCAGATTATCAATCCCCGGCAGGGACACCGGAGGGGTCCTGTCCGTCACTACCAGATGTGGACTGGGACGAGATGGCGCGCCTGGATGACGTCGCCTACACCGCCCAGTGGGAGCAAGAATGGCGGAGTCGTGAGGAGACGAAGAGGCGCCAGCAGGAGGAAGCGCGGGAAATCAAGAAGAACCGCCAGCGACAGTTTGCCGAGCTGATTGCTGATAAGGAGACTGTCCGTCGCGACAAAGGTACCTTACGGGAACCGCGGCGGCAGGGGTGTGTGACTGAGTTCCAGCTCCGGAAGGGCTGGGGCTTTATTCGTGAACCGGGCCTCTACCCAGCGGTCTTCGTCAGCAGGCGTGACGTGGAATCTCACCTGCCACAAGGCCATCCCGGGAGGGACTTAGTGAACGGCGACATAGTCACCTATACGCGGCATTGGGGAATGAAGGGGTGGTATGCCCTGAACGTCGCCATCGTCCACGACCCCGTCCCAGACGCAGGTATCGTCACCATTACCGCAGCGTCCCCGTATCCAGCTTCAGCAGCATCCGGCTGTGCCCCAGCATCGCCCCCGTCAAAGTCATCGCAACATGCGACCCAAAGTCTATCGCAAGTGAAAGCCATTTCCATATCGCCAGATGCGACCCAGTCTAGATCGCAAACCCTGACGCGGTCTATATCATTGACAGTAATTGAGACGCAATCGGTGTCGTGTGAAGAAAGTGTACCGGTTGCGCCCCTAGAGGTTCAAACCAGAGATGTCGCAACCCAAACCCTGATCGCAGCACATGACTTGCTGGTCTTAGGATCTAGGGCCCATTGCGTTGTTCCAGCCCCCGGGGTGGAAAGCGTACTATTTGTTGAATAAATATATAGAAAGAATTGGTAAGGTCCATAAAGGATCTACCATCAGTCAAAGTTTGAAAAATGTTTATAAAGTTTTTGCACAAGTTTATATATAATGTATATATATATAGTCCTAATTATAGAATGCCCGGCTGGGTAAATGGTGAAAAGAACCATAAAAAGTTATTGCACTTTATCATAATGTGATTTGATATATGCCTTTGGTTTACAATGGACTCGTAGGTTGAGGACTGAGACAGCCTAAAAACTTTCTTGTACATAGTTGCGCTCCGGCGCCCTATCTTGGTTTTACATAAGCCATACATATCTACCTCTGAAAAACAAAACCCGTGTGGTGTGGCACTGAGTGAGGTCTGCACTTGGATGTCCTGCAGCCCACCCAGGACCCACGTTGAAGGTTTGGTGCGGGTCCTTCACAAGTATCTTGTAAATTTATTTATTGAAAATGACATTTGATACTATTTGTATTAAAGTTTGTAACGTTCAAAGTATTCTTACCTCCCGGATGGGAAGATGTTATTGTTCCAAATGTTATTGCATAAACAAAATTTTTCTGTCTTTTGTATTTCACAGCCCGGGAGTGCTGTCATTTACCATGGGGGAATGTGTAGCCCTGGTGGTAGGCACACGCAGTACCCTGGGGAGTGTATGGCGAGACGGCGGCTTAATGCTCAATATGCATTCATTCTACACACACTGGACACACCCTTGGGGTAGTGAAGTATACTCTAGGGAGTGGTCAAAGTAGTGGGTGTAGGGTGATTTTGAAAAGAGTCTAGTTCCTGTCTCTGGACAGAGAAGACGTGTGAGGTAGAGCTTAGACTTCTGTGGAAAGAGGAGAGAGGAGTCTAGCCTGCTTCATAACCAGTTCGAATAGTGGAGTCCGGTATAGGTTTTGAAATATACCTTAGTCTGGTCAGAGCTGGATTATCTCTCAGCACACATTGAAGAAAGTAAGGAGTATCAGCACAGAAAGACTTCAGCGTTCCTGTCTAAGGACAGTATCAGGTACAGAGACGTGCTCCTGCCTGTGACAACTGAGCATCTGTGGCTGGCTTCATTGGAAGGAGAAAGATTGGAAGTGACTGCTCGACCCCTGGCTAGTGAGAATGTTTATGTTACCAGCGTGGACAAGGCGAAAGGCAAGTGGATTGTAGAATTGGTGCTAAAGGATTGCTTAAGTCTAGCACCCTGTTTACCGGTCACTGGGGACCGAAGAGTCGCTGTTGTTTCAGGCACAGAGGCAGGAAAACCAGGAATCTACCGGACCCTAGGTCGCGGCAGACAAGCCCCTTATAGTCGGTACGTAGCTGGGGTCAGAGGGAGTGAAGACTTTGGCGTTCTGCAGGACAAACATAAGTATTCAGCTCCTTCACAGGAAGGCCCCTAACACTAAGCTGACTGGGCAGTTACAGCTAAGATTAGCTGGAATCATAGAGGGAACTACGCTTCAGGCTGGTTGTACTCGTTCATTGGAGTTAAAGGAGGCCCCTAACTTGTCCAGCTGCCGTCTCAAAATACACTCCCTTTGGATCAGCCTCCCCGGGACCTGCCTTGACATTCAGCAAGTAAAGGTATGGAAAGACATTGACTGTGTGAGACTGTGTTATTTACCGGCACCCGACTTCACCATCTTAACAGACTTTGAGGGAAGAGTCCCACCTGTAGGGGACCTGACATCTAGCTGCCTCACCATCCCCTCAGAGATCTACAGCAGCGCTGGTACCCATTACCAGAATACTACAGGTGGCGTCACGAACTGTATATAGTTATCCCCTGTAAATATCCCCCAACAACATACGCCAGACCGCCCGGGCCACAGACCGAGCCACAGCTACCTGTGACACAAATCCCATAGACTTCTACGGGCTCGGCTCTGAGTACCCCATTGCCCTGGTAATCCACAATTGTGGTGGCGGGTCGACACAGGTGCTGTGCCCGGGACATAGTGAGGGAGCAGCTGTCACCCTCCGCCTGCCCTCCGGAGTGCGGACAGGGCCAGAAAACACAGAACTTTCTCGGAAACTTCTATAACGGTGACAGCTGAGCCTCACTGTATATAGAGCCTCCTACACAGCGGAGCTCGCCGGGCACGCTGGGACTTGTGGTGCCGCCGGGTACAGACACTACTGCACCGACTTGTGGCTCACCTGCGCCTGTGCCGTGTGGCCGCTCCGGTGTCCGCGCTGCTCCGGCCGCTCGTCCTGCTGCCCGCTGACCGGGCTGGGCTGCTCCAGCGCGGACCTTCTCGTTGGCTCCATGCCGCCTGTACACCCAGAGCCGCGCCCGGCCGCAATCAGCTGAGGCTCCCGGCCGGCGGCAGCTCGTCCTCCCCGCTCGGCTGCAGGCTGCGCGTCACTCCGGGGCATGGACCTGACTGCTTCCTGCACAGGGCGCGACTGTCACTGAGCCGTGGCGGTTGTCACTCTGACTATATGTAGTGTGGGCTCGTCCTGCCGGTGACATCATCACATGACGTCATGACGTCGTCCTCCTGCTGTAAACAGAGACTGCGGAGTAGTGAGGGGCTGCTGTATACGGCGCTGGCCATAGAAGCCTCGTGCTGGGCTGTGCGCACAGTCACATGGGGCAGGGAGGGCTGCAATGAAATCAATGCCCCCTGTGTGATCGCTAGGTGTGACGTCACCTGAGGCCTCCGATAGGCTGCAGTCATCAGGTGACTAGAAGGGGAATTGGAGGCAAATCACCCTGGGGCCGAATGCTACACTTGCCCTCCTCAGACCCCACAGCTACATGTGACCCAGTGGCGTAGCAACTGTTTGTGGCGCCCGGGGCGGCAAATTTTAGGCCACACCCTAGCCACACCCATTTCACTGGTCACACCCATATCCACGCCCTGACCACACCCACTTAGCACTGCTGATCACACTGTTTCATAAACAATAATTATAAACACATACCACTCAACCGTCCCGGTTTCAGCGGGACAGTCCCGACTTCGGGACCCTGTCCGCTGTCCCGGCCAGGCGGTTTACTTTCCGCATTAGAATCGTCCCGGGGACCTCCCACACATTCTGGCAGCCACAAGTCACGTTCCATCGCTGACCTCATTTCCCCAGGATGTGGGGATCTCACCAGCTATGAGGCGCTCCATTCAATACCCGGCTCTCACTGAGCGAGACAGGCAGGATCTGGGGATCTCTTCATCTGTTGAACAGATCCCATGTTGAGATCCCCACATCCTGCTTGTCTCGCTTAGTGAGAGTCGGGTATTGTATGCAGCGGTCCGTACAATACCCGGCTCTCACTCCAACAGATCCAGCGGCTTGATGCGTCGCCGTTCTGAAGACTCTCCCAAGAACGAGTTACAGTACCTGCTGCTGTAAGCTGACCGTCGGAAATTAGGTCAGCGGTCATTTCCAGCGTTCAGCTGACTTACAGCACGTCACCTCCGGACGGTGGAACGTGACATGTGGCTGCCAGAACGTGTGGGAGGTCCCCGGGTTTCCGCATGTACGATTCTAATGCGGGAAAGTAAACCTCCCGGCCAGGACAGCGGGACAGGGACCCAGCCCTACACAGATAACAGCATTCGCTCCGTCCCCACGCAGACCCATGCACATAATGGCACCCCTCCTTCCCCCCTGCAGCCCCCAAGCACACAGATCCCGCAAGTAACAGGACCCTTGTACATGCGCGGCTTCGCTCTTTGTGGCCCTGTACACACACGGCTCCGCTCCACACACCTCACACGCACAAGGCTCCGCTCCGTACACCTCGTACACACACGGCTTCGCTCCGTACACCTCGTACACACGGCTCCGCTCCGTACACCTCGTACACACGGCTCCGCTCCGTACACCTCGTACACACGGCTCCGCTCCGTACACCTCGTACACACACGGCTCCGCTCCGTACACCTCGTACACACACGGCTTCGCTCCGTACACCTCGTACACACACGGCTTTGCTCCGTACACCTCGTACACACACGGCTCCGCTCCGTACACTTCGTACACACGGCTCGCTCCGTACACCTCGTACACACGGCTCGCTGTACACCTCGTACACACACGGCTTTGCTCCGTACACCTCGTACACACACGGCTCCGCTCCGTACACCTCCGCTCCGTACACCTTGTACACACACGGCTTTGCTTCGTACACCTCGTACACATACGGCTTTGCTCCGTACACCTCGTACACACACGGCTCCGCTCCGTACACCTCGTACACACACGGCTCCGCTCCGTACACCTCGTACACACACGGCTTTGCTCCGTACACCTCGTACACACACGGCTCCGCTCCGTACACCTCGTACACACACGGCTTTGCTCCGTACACCTCGTACACACACGGCTCCGCTCCGTACACCTCGTACACACACGGCTCCGCTCCGTACACCTCGTACACACACGGCTTTGCTTCGTACACCTTGTACACACACGGCTCCGCTCCGTACACCTCGTACACACACGGCTTCGCTCCGTACACTCGTACACACACGCTCCGCTCGTACACCTCGTACACACACGGCTCCGCTCCGTACACCTCGTACACACACGGCTTCGCTCCGTACACCTCGTACACACACGGCTTCGCTCCGTACACCTCGTACACACGGCTCCGCTTCGTACACACGGCTCCGCTCCGTACACCTCATGCACACACAGTTCAGCTACATCCACACTGTAAACCCCTTATGATCCCACATATAAACTTACCATCATCCAGCACCATGACGATGATGACGACCAGTACAGCAGCAGCTTCCTGCACACAGGGGCCTGATCATGTGACACCTAACTCCTCCCCTCCTGTGACCTCATCACAGGTCCTGCTAGCATCTTTACAAAGCACAGCACAGCAATGGTAAATGCTGGCTGTGCGAAGTTGGGAGGCCAAGGAAGGGTGCGCCGCCCCCACACACAGGTGCCGCCCCCACACACAGGTGCCGCCCCCCACACACAGGTGCCGCCTGGGGCGGACCGCCCCCCCCCACGCTACGCCACTGATGTGACCCCTCTTAGTTTTCAACATTTTTGTTTTCCAATGCATTATATGGTCACCACTCCGGGGTCCTGTGACTCTGATCTCTTTCCATTCTCTTGGTGGGAGCTGAATATAAAGCAGTGACTCTGACATTTTGTAAGTGGGGAACTGTCGGACACGTATACCTGCGCCCTAAACCCCTTACATTGGGGTCCCTGGGTGTGCGCGGTCGTGTTTCTGCTGCGGACTCCTTCAGGTTCAGTTCTGCCACAATTTGCGCAGCACCAGACCTCGTTAACGTCCCTATGAAGTAATCAGACCTGTTTGCACACATAAAGTCTTGTTTACTAGCAGTGAAATATTTAAAGAGAGTAGCGGGATAAAGCTTGCTGCTTCCTCTGCCATGTACAGCCGCGCATTCTTCATGGTTTTGTCCGGCGGCGCGTTACCTGTGAACAACAGGACAAATTGGGTAACGCCGTCTTCCTGGTACCGGGCCACACGGGTCGAAGTGTTTCGCTGCGATCACTGTACTCTAATCGTTGCCTTCTGCAGCAATCCAGGACCTATAACAAAGAGGTAAATTTTCGCTTTAAAACACTCGGACTGAAGTCTTAATGTCTCAAAAGTCAAAACATCTTCCTTACGGTTGCCGGCATCACCATGGCATCTGTCATTCTTGGTTAAGGACCCCAGAACAATACACAACATAGTCCTGCACAATGTCCAAGTCTGTAAAACACATGAGACCCGGTCCTTCTTCGTAAGGATCCTGGAACACATAAAAGAGTCCCTAAAAATCACAGACCCTTTTACTGAGGATATCGGACCCTCCAAGATGCACCAACGCCTGAAGACCAGCAATAAAAGGCGCAACAGGTACAACAAAACAAACATAAAAGTTCAGCTTACCCGGCTCTCCCAGGTTTATCTTCAGCCACGAGGATATGGAACAGACAGTCCCTCTGACTCTCAGGAACACAATACACACATGGCTTCTCAGCCACAAGGGTACCAACAGTTCTCACAACAAAGGTGCTTTTGACTTGAACTCTTTTTTGACACTTCCCAAAACCCGACTGGTCTGCAGCCTGCTACCAGGGTTACCCCTAACTCAACTCCTTAACATGACCTACTTCAGCAAATAGGATCAATGTCTTTGGAGAGCTCTTTGGCCCACCTTATTTCATGGCCTTCCAGAGGGCTTTGAACGGCCTGACCTGAATGTCTCATAGGTCACCGGGGAGTGTGGCCTCTCCCATTTCCACGGTTGGTCTGGATCTCTGACCTGTCCTGGATCCACTTTTGCCTGTAGGTTGGGGCAGTAGCTGATCACATAAATATTCTGTTGAACTGGCCTGATTTATGACCCAGTCGCTCCAACTTCTTTCTCTTTTGAGCCCGTTCAGGTGGTTCCAATTTTATGTCCACAACCTGCCTCTGTGGCGGCTGAACAGCTCCCTCAAGAGTTGCCTTCTTTCTTTGGAAGCCTAACTGGGCCTGTTTAGCCTACTCCTATTGGGCCAGGCTCGGGGCAACTTCCTCCTCCCACCCTTCAATGTCACTGGCTGTGGTGGGTCATTTCACCCCCACCACATACCAGGCCTTGCGACACCAGATTTCTATGAAGTCCAACTACTTCAACAGGGGACAGGTTATGGTGCCATGGAGGTAGGTATTTCTGCTTTACCACACTGCTATTTACGTATACCTGATCTACAGTACATTCCTCCTCCAAGAACCCGAAGGAGGAGGACAAAATTGATGACACGCCCCTAAGGTCTGCGCATCTTCCACAGAAAAGCAGCGGGTTCTGTTCAACCATCCCCTCGCATAACTGTTTGTCCATTTTCACTCCTCTACCATGTCTTCTTCCTCATATGCTCCTCAGACTTCTTACCAGAGATCCAGGAGGCCCTTCACCAGGCCGTTGTCACTCAGAGCTTTGGGACTGTGGGTGCTAACCAGGTCTCTAGGACTAAGGGTGCCCTAGTCTATCCTTGTCTTGCAGATTACTCATGAAGGTGGAGATGCCAGGTTCACGTGACTCTGATCTGTCATCCACCTAGGAAGGTGGGATGCCGAAGTGTATAGGATGACATTAACCAGACAAACAAGGGAAGACGGACAGGGATGAATGAAAATACAATAAGGCTGTGTTTCCACCATCAGGATCTCGTTAACGACTCAAAAGCGGTTAGCGATCTCATTAACGACTTTAACGGTCATTGTGATGTAAAAAACAGCGCACATCGCTCACAAAAGGTGCCAGACAGCGATATAGGCTCACCAGCGGGACGCCAACGATCTAAATACGGTCCAGAACTCTAGTGAACGATCAGCGAGATCACAGCAGGGGCCACGTCGTTGCTACATGCTACACACGTTAGCGTCACGAACGAGATCGCTAAATAGTGACGTATTTTAGCGATCTCGTTAGCGACGCTGTTTAGTGTGGCATACCCTTTAGAGGTGAGTATATATAGCAGAGCAGAGCTCAACTGAATAGATTAACCCTTGCACTGCCAGCAGGGAGAAAAATGCACTGTTTAATAACATGGTGAAGTACTTCTAATCAGTGCAGGAGTTGTGAAACCAGATGCTGTGATCTTCTGGCTCTTCTCTGTCATGGTATCCCTGTGACAACAGTGAGAGAAGTGTAGCCTCTCCCAATCCACCTTGACCTCCAGGCGATCCTGGGTGGAGCTGATTCCTGCTGTCAGGATCAATCAATACAACAATGGTTTTCAGAGGGAATGTTAGCCATTTTCTCCACCTTTACATTTTTTTCTTTTAGTGTCCATTGTTATGATATTGTATTAGATTTGAAAGCTATGCACAGGACAATAACCAAATATGTTATTTTTTTTACTTTCTAGGTTTTATGTATGTTCCGAGAAAAAAATGTTAAAATATTTTTCTTCTCAACATCTTTAATGTTCTCCTGAGGGGAGTTGAACCTGCAGTCATGTGATCACTTGTACTGCAATACTCTGATAATGCAGTGTATAATACAAATACCCATCTCTTTTGCAGCTGAGGCTGGACTTCACAGGAAAACAAACATGGAGACACAGAAACTTTCAGTAGGCGCCAAGCTGCACTGATAAAGCTGTCAGCACACCACTATGTGTTACGGGGGGGGTTGATTGGTGTCACCTTGGCCCATTTCAGCCTCTTAAAGAGCACGGCCATCAACATTTTTATTCTCGTAACATATTGCAATCATATTATATAGCACGGTGTACTAACAATTGCTCATTTTGCCTTTCTATCTACCGCATTTTCCGGCATATAAGACGACTTTTTAACCCCTGAAAATCTTCTTAAAAGTCGGGAGCGGTGTATGCTCAGATTCAGATCTTGTCCTGAGATCTCGTTGTCGAGATCTGAATCTGAGCATGCGCCGCTCCCAGCGGCCATTTTCCTGGAGGCCACCGCATCGCAGCAATGGAGCTGCAGGGGCCTCCAGGCTTTGAGGAAATGCCGGCGGAGCCCCCACGCTGCACAAAGAGCCGCCGGCGGAGCCCCCCACGCTGCATAAAGAGCCGCCGCTGCTGCCGCCACCCCCCCAGCACAAGGCGGCGCACAGAGCACTGCTGCCTCAAAGAGGTAATAGGGATACTGCATTTACGCCTCGTCATCGGGACTACTCCTCCACACCGCCCTATAAGACGACTCCCGCGTATAAGAAGACCTCCGACTTTTTAGAAGATTTTATATTTTAACTGGAAAAGTTGGGGGTCGTCTTATACGCAGGAAAATACGGTAGTTAATTTCTATCCTATTTCCATTAGGTCTATGACATCACGTGATTAAAAACGGAGTAGCTGAATCCTTCCAAGCTCTATGTATAAACAGGAAGTCAGTTTTCCTGTATGAGTCATAAGTACCTGCAAAAGTCCCTGGCAGGGGGGCGTGACGGAGGGGAGGATGCAGCAGTTGGGTCAGGAGTTGAGGGGAATGAAAAATGTAGGGATAAGAGACTTCCTGTTTCTACATAGAGCAGAGAAAAGAGAAGAATTAACTAGACAGAAAGGCAAAATGAGCAATTGTAAGTACACAATATGATGACTGCAATATGCACTGCTCAAAAAAATAAAGGGAACACTCAAATAACACATCCTAGATCTGAATGAATGAAATATTCTCATTGAATACTTTGTTCTGTACAAAGTTGAATGTGCTGACAACAAAATCACACAAATATCATCAATGGAAATCAAATTTATTTACCAATTGAGGCCTGGATTTGGAGTCACCCGCAAAATTAAAGTGGAATGTAATGTCCTTAAAACAAGTCAAAATGATGCTCAGTAGTGTGTGTGGCCTCCACGTGCCTGTATGACCTCCCTGTGCCTGTATGACCTCCCTACAATGCTTGGGCATGCTGCTGATGAGGCGGTGGATGGTCTCCTGAGGGATCTCCTCCCAGACCTGGACTAAAGCATCCGTCGACTCCTGGACAGTCTGTGGTGCAACGTGACGATGGTGGATGGAGCGAGACATGATGTCCCAGATGTGTTCAATTGGATTCAGGTCTGGGGAACAGGCGGGCCAGTCCATAGCTTCAATGCCTTCACCTTGCAGGAACTGCTGACACACTCCAGCCACATGAGGTCTGGCTTTGTCCTGCATTAGGAGGAACCCAGGGCTAACTAATTCCTCATAGGCAGCATAATCCCCATAGCCAGCATAATCCCCCATAGCCAGCATAATCCCACAATAGCCAGCATAATCCCCCAATAGCCAGCATAATCCCCAATAGCCAGCATAATCCCCCATAGCCAGCATAATCCCCCATAGCCAGCATAATCCCCCAATAGCCAGCATAATCCCCCAATAGCCAGCATAATCCCCCATAGCCAGCATAATCCCACAATAGCCAGCATAATCCCCCATAGCCAGCATAATCCCCCAATAGCCAGCATAATCCCACAATAGCCAGCATAATCCCCCATAGGCAGCATAATCCCCCAATAGCCAGCATAATCCCCCATAGTCAGCATAATCCCCCATAGGCAGCATAATCCCCCATAGCCAGCATAATCCCACAATAGCCAGCATAATCCCCCAATAGCCAGCATAATCCCCCATAGCCAGCATAATCCCCAATAGCCAGCATAATCCCCCATAGCCAGCATAATCCCCAATAGCCAGCATAATCCCCCATAGCCAGCATAATCCCCCATAGCCAGCATAATCCCCCAATAGCCAGCATAATCCCCCAATAGCCAGCATAATCCCCATAGCCAGCATAATCCCACAATAGCCAGCATAATCCCCCATAGGCAGCATAATCCCCATAGCCAGCATAATCCACCATAGGCAACATAATCCCCCAATAGCCAGCATAATCCCCCATAGTCAGCATAATCCCCCATAGGCAGCATAATCCCCCATAGCCAGCATAATCCCACAATAGCCAGCATAATCCCCCAATAGCCAGTATAATCCCCCATAGCCAGCATAATCCCCATAGCCATCATAATCCACAATAGCCAGCATAATCCCCCAATAGCCAGCATAATCCCACAATAGCCAGCATAATCCCTCATAGCCAGCATAATCCCCCATAGCCAGCATAATCCCCCATAGCCAGCATAATACCCCATAGCCAGCATAATACCCCATAGGCCGGGCCCGGCGTAAAAAAAAAAAAAAATGGCAGTACTCACCTATCTCCCCCGCTGCTCTGAAGAAGCGCGCGCTGGACTCCGTCTTCTCATGGCACAGGCGGCGTGACGTCATCAGGGCGCGCAGGCGGTGTGATGACGATCACGTCGCCTGTGCTGCATATGGAAGGCCGCAAGGCCTTCCTCACCACATTCCGCCCGCGATTAAAGGTGCCGCCGGCACTGAACTGTCAGTTCAATGTCGGCGGCCGACGCCCCGGTTCAGCACTGTGCGCCACTGCTTCTAGGGAGGGCAGCTGCCCCCGCCCCGGTGGGTTACGCCCATTTAGTAAGTACTGTTCCAAGAAAGCAAAGGCTGGTCCGTCAGCCTTGTGTGAGTGTTACTGAATGTGTGTATGATTTGTATGAGCGAAAGTGGTGGCCAGCAGGTGACGATGTTCCAATGTGTGTCAGTTTGTGTGTGTCAATGAGTGAGTCAGTTTGGTGTGTCTAAGCGCTCATGGATCCTTAGCAGTAAAATGGTAAAACCTACAAAAATCTGTTGTAAAATCCAAAAGAGAGAAAAAAAACTTATGGCATGCTGCAGATTCTTATTTATAAGAAAATATTTTTGCATCGCTTTATTCTGAGAGCTATAACTTTTTTTTATTTGTCCACTGACAGAGCTGTGTGTTTTTTGCGGGACAAGATGTTATTTTTAGCTATACCATTTTTATTTACATTTTTCTTTTTGATCACATTTTATTCCCCTATTTGTTCGGCCATATAATGAAAAATCATTGTTTTTGCTTCTTTTTTATTCCTATGGTGTTCAGTGAAGGAGTTAACTAGTGTGACAGTTTTATGGGACGGGTCATTCCAGACCTGGTGATATCAATCATGTGTACTTTTTTTTTTACATAAAAATACAATTTTATCTGTACAATATATATATATTTTTTTTTAATTATTATTTACTGATTTTTTTAAAAATATATATATTTTTTTTAACTTTTTTACTTAGTCCCTCCATGGGACTTAGACTTTCAGCAGCCTGATCGCTGTTATAAACCAGTGCAATGCATGAGCATTGCAATGGTTTATAACTGTCAGTGCTGCACTGACACAAGCCCCTTAGACCATGCTCTGAGCATGGTCTAAGGGTCTTGCTGTGCCTGGTGACCTGGATGTCGTCATGGCGAAAATTTCCCACGGTGCTCACTCTGACGTTACATAGTTGAAGTGAGTTTATTGGCTGTGAATTGGCAGGACCTGTCTGACAGCACCGCGAGCAGAACTTTCTCACGCTTGCGGTGCCCTCAGACAGGGAATAGGAGTTCACAGGCAGACACTGAGCACGCGGTGCTCAGTGTCTACTGGATGACAGGCTGTATGGTCACATCATGCAACCATACAGCCTGCCATCTAGATGTAGCAGAGCTAGACCTGTCGTGGGACAAATGGATTAGCAGCATCTCTGCAGAAAGGTGAGGAATATTGTTTTTTTTTTAAACTCTTTTGCAGATGACGAGGGCATCAGGGAAATGGGCAAGGTCGTAAGTATGGTTTAATTAAGATTATTAAAGGAGTCTGTGTCATTCTTTCAATTAAAGGACTTTTTTCTTGGTGTCTGTGTTTTCATGCAATGTGACTATGGGGTTAGTAATGATGGCGTCTTATTGACACCTCTCCGTTACTAACCTCTGGGCTTGATGTCACCTGACAATGCAAAGGTGACATCAACCCCCCCACTTGCTATCGCTACAGGGCAAGTGGGAAGAGCGAGGATAAGTGCCAGAATTGGCACATCTTGGGATGCGCCTTTTCTGGGGTGGCTGAGAGCTAATGTTTTTGGCTGAGAGCTAATGGCCCCTTCCTAGGCTATTAATATCAGCCCACAGCTGTCTGCATAGCCTTTGTTGGTTATTAATTATAGGGGAACTCCACATCATTTTTTTTAGGGTAAAGGCTACATATACAGTTGTGAGGTGATATTAATAGCTTGGGAAGCTCCATGGGTATTACCCCCTTCCCAGGCTATAAACATCGGCCCCCAGCCATTGGCTTTGCCTCTGATGGTTATGAAAATTACATGGGAGCCCAGACCATTTTTTTCAGAAAAATAATCTTTTATTAATTAAATACATGTACAGGAATTTGCACACACACTGCACTAATTGTATTTGTCACTGACATCTATATACAGTATATATATATATATATAATATGCTGTACCCCAGAAATTAATAAGAATTTACATTTTGACACCTGATATAAATTATACTATCCATTGCACGCCTGAAAAAAATGATAATATACTCTTTGTCCCCTGAAATACAATTATATGCACTAGATTCTTCAAATGAATTATATATACAATGGGTATGGAAAGTATTCAGACCCCTTTAAATTTTTCACTTTTTGTTTCATTGCAGCCATTTGGTAAATTTAAAATAGTTAATTTTTTTTCTCATTAATGTACACTCTGCACCTCATCTTGACTGGAAAAAAAAACAGAAATGTAGAAATTTTTGCAAATTTATTAAAAACAAAAAACTGAAATATCACATGGTCATAAGTATTCAGACCCTTTGTTCAGTATTTAGTAGAAGCACCTGATGAGTCGCCCGCCAGGGCCGTGGGGTACTCGTCCACTGATGTAGTTGCAGGCACGTCCCGGGATGCTGGCCGGGTGGAGGATGCACGTCCAGTATTCCCACTGAGTAGGTGTAGGCCTCCTTACTCCTGTAGTGTGAGTTTCTGACCTGTATGAAACGAAGTCTAACTCTGTCTTCACTTATACGCCCGGCTGACTTTGTGGTGGAGCCTTCTCTTGGATAGAACAGTGTCTCTGTATGCAGCGTCCTGCTAGACCCCGTCTTCCTGACCCCGGTGCACTCCTGGGCCCCTGCGACCTGTAGTCCAGCAGGGTCTCCGGTATCTCCTACTAGTCGTGTAGATGCTAGCAAGCTCGGACCCGGTGTCCGGTGTTCAGAGTAGAGGTAAGCTATCAATGCGGTTTCAACCTCCGTTACTCTCTTCTTCTCTTCCACTCGCCTTTCGTCCTACTCCGACCCTTAACATAAGCACACTAGCAGTAGATGGCTGATTCTTCTCTCTCTTCACCGCTCTCAAAGCGTCGGCACGCTTGCTCCCTGAACTGCACTCAGTTGACTCAGTTCTGACCAGGCTGAAGTGGCTATCTTTCTCCACTTGTACTAGCCTCCACACATTGAACTAAGCTCAAAGCTGCAGTCTTCAGGTTCTTTCAATAACTGCTGTTCTCTTTCCTTCTTTCTTTCTAATGCTCTGTCTGAAGTAGCTATCAGGATTTCCGTCTGACCTGCACCTGGCTTTGCAGACTCACTGATCTGTGCACACTTCTAGAGCTAACTCTCCAACACTCCAAGAGAACTAACAGCTTCTCAACTTTCTGAGGTAACAGCAACAACGAACTACGCTTGTTCTGAACTCTCTGCTGTCTAAGTGTAGTCTGATCTAGTCTTAGCTCGTCTCCTCTATCTGCTGTGGCTTCACCATCCTTATATACTCTATGTAGGGCTCCCTCTGGTGGCTCTAGGGATTGGTGAAGCTGTGAATGAATATCAGGTCACTTGTGGGTGTTACCTTTGGTGCATCCTCCTGGGAAATGTGACTCCAAGCGCAGCTGGGCTACACACACCCTTTTGAGCTAGTACAGCCATGAGTCTTCTTGGGAATGATGCAACAAGTTTTTCACACCTGGATTTGGGGATCCTCTGCCTTTCTTCCTTGCAGATCCTCTCTAGTTCCGTCAGGTTGGATGGTGAACGTTGGTGGATAGTCTCTCCAGAGATGCTTAATTGGGTGTAGGTCAGGGCTCTGGCTGTGCCAGTCAAAAATGGTCACAGAGTTGTTCTGAAGCCACTCCTTTGTTATTTTAGCTGTGTTCTTATGGTCATTGTCTTGTTGGAAGGTGAACCTTTGGCCAAGTGTGAGGTCCAGAGCACTCTGGAAGAGATCTTCATCCAGGATATCTCTGTACTTGGCCGCATTCATGTCAAAGGAGTTTAAAAGAAAAGTCTTGAGTGAGGAAAAGAAGAGCTCAATTCTGGCTTTACTAGCAGAAGCTACATTAGTTAAGGTGCAGAGTGTACATTAGAAGCAGTAAAAGTATATGGGGTGCACCTAATGTCTATCAATATATGCGGGTGCAGAACCTTGCATGGAAAAGAACCATGTGAAGAACCATAAGAAAAAAGACCAAGCAATGATAGGTCAGCACACCTGAACAATATTTAAAGTACAAAACATGTGATAAACTTTATTTGAAAAAGTAGGACAAACAGGAGATAAAAACACTTAATAATACATGAAATGCCATGAACAACCACGCACCAGGGCTCTATTACATGTGTGGTAATACAATAAAGATTCTTAAATGCATGAACACATATAAAATGTATAGCATATAGCCATGCATCATGCAATGAATATGAATAAAGATATATATCATATACCAACACAATCCGTCGATAAATTTGAACAAGAATGTGTAAAAAACCTAACACATGTTATTTAACCAATGCACACATGGAGACCTAAAGATAAACTTGGGACCGGAAATGGAGTATGAGTATCCACATGTCGTTGTAATAATATATATATGCCACCTTGCTAAGGCTAGATGAATGGTATCCTGTCCCTAAATACTGGGAAAACAGGCAAAGCCCTAAAGATGGAGAAAGGGGTAATCCGATACTCTACCAATATCCAGGAACCGCAAGACTGATCCCCATGCTGGAGTCAAAGTGCCATGAATGGCAAAGGGTGCCAAGAGCCAATGATCAGGTGCGTGGGAAGGCCCCACGCGTATTGCTGCCGCTCAGCAGCTTCGTCAGGGAAGTGAACTTACTTTTTCAATAGCCTACATATTTATATACTCACAAATTAGCTGTATCACATACCGGTGTGCTTTACCCAAATGTCCGCAGACATGGAGCAAGTATCGTACCGCAAATGGTAATCATAGTCGCCATGATGGGGAGGAAAATCCCATGTGATGACGTCAATGTGTAAAGTAACTGTAAAGCAGCTGAAATGCAGGCCAGTGTGCTCAGGACAAGCCTGCACTGCAGCAGCCAAAACCACCACCAGGTGGCAGCAAAAACATCCAAAGCTGTGTTAGGAATAATCAGTCATACAAGAACCAGAGGTCTCAGCAAGCCCGTGGTCAGAAACAAGCCAATAGGTCAAAACCAGATGGGAGCTGTCAGACTACTGCTGTGTAGCGCAGCCTTCCCAGAGGGAGCTAGGGAGGGCCGTGAGACTGAGTACACAGAGAAGCTATACAAATCAGAAGTACAGGCACCACTAAGTGGTGGGAGCGTGGTCAGGCAAGCCGAGTCAAAACCGTACAGAGGCAGAAGTACCAGAAGGAGCAGCAATACACGTAGTCAGTATACCAAGCCGTGGGTCAAATAGCCAGACAGAGAACGTAGCAGCAGAGACGGATACCAAGAGACGGGGTCAGAGTCAGTCCGGATCATACATGAGTAAACAAGTCAAAGGCAGGAGGATCACCAGGTAACAGGGGTCAGAGGCTCTAAACTGGAAGCTTGACCTATCACTAACACTGGTAAGCCGGCTGTGACAGACTGAAATAGCCCAGCCCGCTCCAGAACGAGGCCAAGGAAACCTAACCCCCGCATGACCAGTCCTGAGAGAGGACAGCAGCGCACAAACTCCGGACTGGACCATGACAGTAACATCTCGCGAGATGTCGGAAAACAATGCGCATGCGCAATGGGATAGACCAGTCTATCCAAGCAACAATTAGTTGCCGGATCGCTTAAACGTAGTTCCTATATTGATGATGCCAACTTCACATCAAATACCACCTCAAGGGGCAGGGATGGGGGGAGAAAGAAAAAATTATATAATAAATAAAAATAAAAAAATGAAAAAAGGAAGAAAATAAAAAATATAAAAAATAATGAACAAAAAATATATTTGTAAATATAAAGAAAAAAAAGGAGAAGAAAACAACAGCAATAGAATGTGAAAAATAATAAAATAATAAAAAATGTATGTATATAAATCCCCAGCGGGGTCTTAAAGATACATGTCACAATGTTGTTCCAGAGTTCCAAATTGTCCCTCCAGAGATGGCAAAGTATAGTATACCAGCATCAACCTGAATGAGTATCAAAATTCATCAGTCATGGGATCCCCAGAATGGAAGTGTAGAGAAAATGGGTTATTCCATTCTCTTCAAAGGCAAGTCCCAGAGGCCATAGGGCAGCCGATCCATGAAGCTATATCCTTATCTATTGATTATTTAGGGACAGGATACCATTCATCTAGCCTTTGCAAGGTGGCATATATATATTATTACATCGACATGTGGATACTCATACTCCATTTCCGGTCCCAAGTTTATCTTTAGGTCCCCATGTGTGCATTGGTTAAATAACATGTGTTAGGTTTTTTACACATTCTTGTTCAAATTTATCGACGGATTGTGTTGGTATATGATATATATCTTTATTCATATTCATTGCATGATGCATGGCTATATGCTATACATTTTATATGTGTTCATGCATTTAAGAATCTTTATTGTATTACCACACATGTAATAGAGCCCGGTGCGTGGTTGTTCATGGCATTTCATGTATTATTTAGTGTTTTTATCTCCTGTTTGTCCTACTTTTTCAAATAAAGTTTGTCACATTTTTTGTACTTTAAATATTGTTCAGGTGTGCGGACCTATCATTGCTTGGTCTTTTTTCTTATGGTTCTTCACAGAGTGTACATTAATGACAAAAAAATGAACTTTTTTAAATTTACCAAATGGCGCAATGAAACCAAAAGTGAAAAATTTAAAGTGGTCTGAATACTTTCTGTACCCACTGTACTATCCCATCTATTGCATTATTCCTGTGTCCTCTTGTGCATAAATATGTGACTCTTCAGATTTTGTATTAGTCTAGCCTGATGAAGAGACCTGAGTAGTCTGGAAAGTTTGCCATTTGTTACCATCTTTTCAGTTAGCCATTTAAAGATATCAACCACTGAGGACTCTCAAGTCTAAATATTTTTCATATCCTAAATGGACTTTAGAAATACTTTTTCTAAAGATCTGTTTATGAGTTTAATGTAATAAAGGGACTGTTAGGGTATATATATATGCAGACACAGCTCCTGGCGGCATGGGGGACCTGATAGGTTCCCTTTACCTAGCAAGTGGGGGTTAGTAGCACTCAATATTAAAGTAGTTGTCCGGTCTAAATTGATATGTCTGCAGTCACTCTGTGTGACTTATGAATCCCCCAGTGCATGCACTGTGCTCTCCGAGGATTCGCCGGTTTCTGAGCCGGCACCGGCGGGTACGTATACGGTATGCATACTCCCGACCACAGACCATTTAGTGGGTGCGGCCTCACTTAATACATTTGTCGCGTCACTAGAGACCATTGCTGAACAAAAAGCATATTCATGCACGTTTACTGTTTGCTCAACAACATTTAGACAAACCTGTGAAATACTGGGAGAATATAGTTGTCATGACTCAGGACGTGGTTGTTCTAGCTCCATCCTGGTCAGGTCAGGGTTAAGGGAGTTCTGGGGCAGCTATTTAATGCTGGTAGTCCCTGGGTTCTGTGTCGGTGATACTTCCGTGTACTCAGAGAAAGCTGACCCAGGTGACTCATCTGTAATCGTTGTGCCTCTGTGCGTGTGAGCTTTGCTGTGTATGACCCGGTTTGTCCCCTGACTTCTACCTCTGTTTTCTGCTCGGTACTGTTTTGCCCTTCCTGGTTCTCTGACCCTCGGCTTGTCTCTGTTTACTCTTTTGTCTTGCCCCTGGGTACCTCGCTCTCAGCTGGCTTCTGACCCTCGGCTTACCACTGACTACGTTATCGCTTTTGCCCAGTACTCTGTGCTCTCGGCGTGTCCCCGGTCCTCACGCGTGGTGGCTCCGCCCCCATCATCTCTCCTGCGATCACGTGACTTCTTAGTCTCAGGTCCTGTGCACACTGCCTTAATCTTTATGCTCCCTGCGCGCGGACCTGTGCCCCCTGCTAGCACCCCCTAGGTTTTCTTCAGTGACACTACCCGGTGTCATTACATTAGTTTGGTCAGATGAGACCAAAATTGAACTCTTTGGATGCCACAATACACACAATGTTTGTAGGTCAAAAGGCACTGCATATCACCCCCAAAACACCACACCAACAGTGAAGTTTGGAAGTGGAAACATCACGGTGTGTGGTTGTTTTTCAACATAAGGCACTGGCAAAATTCATGTAATTGAAGGAAGGATGAATGGACAAATGTACTAAGACATTCTTGCTAAAAATCTGCTGTCATCTACCAGGATGATGAAGATGAAACAAGGTGGACATTTCAGCAAGACAATCATCCCAAAAACACAGTCTTTAATTGGTTTCAAAGAAAGAAAATAAAGCTGCTAGAATGGTCCAGTCAATGACCTGACCTGAATCCAATAGAAAACTTATGGATGGAACTAAATGTCAGAGTTCATAGAAGGAGCCCACGGAACAATCAGGATATGAAGAGTGTTCGTGTGGAAGAAAAGGCCAAAATATTTGAACCCATCAGTTACTACATTCAAACCACAACCTTGTTTCCTTCTCATATCTGTGCATTCATTCACCATCAGACAATTATTCTAATTCTAGACAACTCTTAAAAATATTTCTGCTGTATTTTTATTACACCTGAATAGGCAGTGAGGTTTATGGATAATAATGTATGTGTAGTTTGTATTTTTTACATTTTTGTTGATCAATGCATCTATGCAGTTTGAATCCCTCTTGTACTGAGAAGTTTTAACTTGAAGTTGGCTTTTTCTTCTACTTGACATTTGACCAAGTGACTAACTACTTGATGGTATAAGTAGAAATAATAAATGTTGAAATTAGAGACTTAGGTAACAAGTGTATGTGGAAATGGTTGACATAAAGCACAGGACAACACCTAAAAATTATATAAATCACAAATGTCATTCTATAGAGCCAGGATTACAGTGTTTAAAGGGCTTATGACACTCATGATGCATTATACACCCAATAATTTCCTCTACCTGCAGTGTGCAAGTATTATTTACACAGCAAATAGATTTTTTTAACCCCTTAGTGACAGAGCCATTTTGCAGCTTAATGACAGGGCCAATTTTTACAATTCTGACCACTGTCACTTTATGAGGTTATAACTCTGGAACGCTTTAACGAATCCGCTGATTCTGAGATTGTTTTTTTCGTGACATAATGTACTTCACGTTAGTGGTAAAATTTCTTTGATATGACTTGTGTTTATTTATGAAAAAAACGGAAACATGGCAAAAATTTTGAAAATGTAACAACTTTCAAACTTTAAATTTTTATGTCCTTAAATCAGAGAGATATGTCACACAAATATCTTAATAAATAACATTTCCCACATGTCTACTTTACATCAGCACAATTTTGGGACCAAAATTTTTTTTTGTTACGAAGTTATAAGGGTTAAAAGTTGACCAGCGATTTCTCATTTTTACAACACCATTTTTATTTTAGGGACCACATCACATTTGAAGTCACTTTGAGGGGTCTATACGATAGAAAATACCCAAAAGTGACACCATTCTAAAAAACTGCACCCCTCAAGGTGCTCAAAACCACATTCAAGAAGTTTATTAACCCTTTATGTGCTTCACAGGAACTGAAGCAATGTGGAAGGAAAAAATTAACATTTAACTTTTTTTGCAAAAACTTTAATTCGGAACCTATTTTTTTTATTTTCACAACTGTTAAAAGAAAAAATGAACCACAAAATTTGTTGTGCAATTTCTCCTGAATAAGCCGATACCCCATATGTGGGGATAAACCACTTTTTGGGCGCACGGCAGAGGTCGCAAGGGAAGGAGCGACATTTGACTTTTTCAACGCAGAATTGGCTGGACGCCATGTCGCGTTTGTAGAGGCCCTGATGTGTCTAAACAGTGGAAACCCATCAAAAGTGACCCCATTTTGGAAACTAGACCCCCTAAGGAACTTATCTAGATGTGTGGTGAGCACTTTGAACCTCCAAGTGCTTCACAGAAGTTTATAACATAGAACCGTGAAAATAAAAAATCATATTTTTTCCACAAAAAACGATCTGTTCACCCCAATTTTTATTTTCCCAAGGGTAACAAGACCCCAAAAGTTTTTGTGCAATTTGTCCTGAGCATGCTGATACCCCATATGTGGGGGTAAACCACTGTTTGGGTGCATGGCAGAGCTTGGAAGGGAAGGAGCACTGTTTGACTTTTTCAACTCAGAATTGGCTGGACGCCATGTCTCGTTTGTAGAGGCCCTAATGTGTCTAAACAGTGGAAACCCCCCACAAGTGACACCATTTTGGAAACTAGACCCCTAAGGAACTTATATAGATGTATGGTGAGCACTTTGAACCCCCAAGTGCTTCACAGAAGTTTATAACTCCCGGGCATGAAAAAAAAAATCACATTTTTTCCACAAACCTGATCGTTTAGTCCCCAATTTTTTATTTTCCCAAGGGTAACAGGAGAAATTAGACCACAAAAGTTGTTGTCCAATTTGTCCTGAGTACGCTGATACCCCATATGTGGGGTGGGATCACTGTTTGGGCGCACGGCAGGGCTTTGAAGGGAAGTAGCGCCGTATTTTTTTTTCAAACCAAAATTGGCTGGAATTGAAATTGGACGCCATGTCGCGTTTGGAGAGCCCATGATACGCCTAAACAGTCGAAACCCCCCACAAATCACACCATTTTGGAAACTAGACCCCTTAAGGAACTTATCTAGATGTGTGGTGAGCACTTTGAACCCCCAAGTGCTTCACAGAAATTAATAAACGTAGAGCCGTGAAAATAAAAAATCATTTTTTTCCTCAAAAATTATTCTTTAGCCCGCTATTTTTTTATTTTCCCAAGGGTAACAGGAGAAATTGGACCCAAAAAGTTGTTGTGCAATTTTTCCTGTGTACGCTGATACCCCATATGTGGGGTGAAACCACTGTTTGGGCGCATGGGAGTGCTTGTAAGGGAAGGAGCGCCATTTTGTAATGCAGACTTTGATGGAATGTTCTGCGGGCGTCATGTTGTGTTTGCAGAGCCCTTGATGTACCTAAACAGTAGAAACCCCCTGCAAGTGACACCATTTTGGAAACTAGACCCCCAAGGAGCTTATCTAGATGTGTGGTGAGCACTTTGAACCCCAAGTGTTTCACAGAAATTTATAAACGCAGAGCCGTGAAAATGAAAAATCTTTTTTTTTCTCAAAAATGATTTTTTTAGCCAGCTATTTTTTATTTTCCCAAGGGTAACAGGAGAAATTAGAACCCCAAAATTGGTGTGCAATTTGTCCTGAGTATGCTGATACCCCATATGTTGGGGTAAACCACTGTTTGGGCGCACGGCAGGGCTCGGAAGGGAGGGAGCGCCATTTGAATTTTTGAACGCCACGTCATGTTTGGAGACCCCCTGATGTGCCTAAATAGTGGAAATCCCTCAATTCTAGCTCCAACCCTAACCCCAACAACTCCTAACCCCAATCCCAACCCTAATCCTAACCTAAATCCCAACCCTAATTCCAACCCTAATTGTAACCCTAACCTTAATTGTAACCCTAACTCTAATTGTAACCCTAACCCTAATTTTAACCCTAACCCTAATTGTAACCCTAACCCTAATTCTAACCCTAATTATAACCCTAACCCTAAGGCTAGGTTCATTTTGCGTTTTACCAGCCCATTCAACACATGGCGTTGACGGGCTGGTAACGGTATAGCATAACGCGATCGCGTTATGCTATACCCGCTAGCGCAGAGGAATCAGCAGATGATTCATCTGCGCTAGCGGTGACGGAGCCCAGACGCTGCAGCCCGCGTCCGAGGCTCCGTCACTGAATGATGGCACATCGCAAACGCATGCCGCTTTACGGCATGCGTCGCGATGCGCCCTCAAATGAGGGTGAATGGCAGCGTTAACGGACTGCGTTACACCGCGTTATACCGCGGTGTAACGCAGTCCGTCTAACGGACTGCCATAACGAAGTATGAACCCAGCTTAACCCTAACGCTAATTATAACCCTAACCCTAATGCTAACCCTAACCCTAATGCTAACCCTAACCCTAATGCTAACCCTAACCCTAATTATAACCCTAACCCTAATTATAACCCTAATCCTAACGGAAAAATGAAAATAAATATAATTTCTATTTTTTATTATATGTCCCTAACTAAGGGGGTGATAAATGGGGGGGTTATGTACTGTTTTTTTTATTTTGATCACTGTGATAGTTTATCACAGTGATCAAAATGCACTTTCTGGAGAATGAATGAAAAAAATTTGAATCTGCCGCCAAGCACTGCTTATGCGCCCGCCATTTTTTTTGTGCAGGAAGAAGACCGGGAGGATCGGAGGCCAGGGGGACCTGCCGGAGGACACCGGCAGGTACAGGGGGGGTTCAGGGGGACATGGGGACCCTCATTTTCTCCCCTCTGATGTGCGATCACATCAGAAGGGAGAGAAATCATTTTTTTTTTTTTTTTGCGATCGCCGTTATGCTTGTATAGCGGCGATCGCAACACCGGGATCGGTGAATACCGACCCGGATCATGTTCTCTGGGGTCTCGGCTACCCCCGGTAGCCGAGACCCCAGAGAACATTGCCCATCCCCCCCAGCACATAGCGGCGGGCGCACTGAGCATGCGCCCGCCATTTTCTTCATAGCGCCGGCACCGGGGGACACCGGAGGGCCCTGGGGCCACATGCAGGGGGTCGGGGGCCACATGGGGGTCCTGGGGACCCTTTTTCTCTGTCCTCTGATGTCCGATGACATCAGAGGACAGAGAAATTAAATGGCACAACTTTTTTTTGGTTGCGATCGCCGTTGTAGGGTTAATAAGGGCGATCGCAACATTGGTGTCGGTAAAAACCGACCCGATTCATGTTCTCTGGGGTCTCGGCTACCCCCGGTAGCCGAGACCCCGGAGAAAATGCGCCTCTGGGGGGCGCTATTCACTTTTTCCACAGCGTCGTTAATTAACGGCGCTGTGGTTTAAATACCCTTAATGACCGCCGTTAAAAGGCGTATCGGCGGTTGTTAAGGGGTTAAATGTGTTTTTATAACTGCTATAACAGGTATTACCTTGAGATGGACTGAAATTGTTAACTTTTGTGTAAGGTTGACTACAGCTAGCTCATTTGGACATAATACAAAGGATAAAACCCAAGAAAACAAAAATAAAAAAACTGAGCATACACCCTACAGCAGGGGTCGACAAAGTTGTTCAGAATCTAGGAGCCAGCCAAAAAATTTAGGAGCCAGAATTTTTTTTTAACAAACTTGGTTATAATGCACTCCCCATAGGCAGCCTTATTTATAATGCACCCCATAGGCAGCCTTATTTATAATGCAACCCCATAGGTAGCCTTATTTATAATGCAACCCCATAAGTAGCCTTATTTATAATGCAACCCCATAAGTAGCCTTATTTATAATGCAACCCCATAGGTAGCCTTATTTATAATGCAAACCCCATAGGTAGCCTTATTTATAATGTACCCCCATATGGAGCCTCTGCTCTGTAATATAATGCAGCCCCTTTACAAAAATAATAAATTCTGTACTCACCTCTCTTGCTCCTGGCTCCTGCGCTGCTCACTGCTCTCCCTCTCAGCGTCTGACTGCCGGCGCCGGGCAGTGACGTCATCGCGGCCGCTGTCAGACGCTGAGAGGGGGATTATGGGAGAGGAGGAGCACTCGCCGGGCCCCCCACCGCCTGCTCAGGCCCCATAGCGGCCAGCGGCAGAGCAGGGAGAGCGTTTCTACCTGCTCTGCCGCAGAATGTAACTGTATCAGTGCGCTGTGCACGCCGATACAGTTACAGTAGCGTAGCTCCGGGTGGGCCCCCTCCGAGCGCGGGGCCCGGGGCCACCGCCCCTCGGTAGCTACGCTACTGCCCGGGCGCCAGGCATGATTTTCTAGGCGCCACTGGCGACCTGGCACTAGAGTTTGTCGAACCCTGCCCTACAGAAAGTAAATAAGTAAATTGTAATAGTACAGTACAGACCAAAAGTTTGGACACACCTTCTCATTTATAGATTTTTCTGTATTTTCATGACTATGAAAATTGTAAATTCACACTGAAGGCACCAAAACTATGAATTAACACATGTGGATTTATATACTTAACAAAAAAGTGTGTAACAACTGAAATTATGTCTTATATTCTAGGTTCTTCAAAGTAGCCACCTTTTGGTTTGATGACTGCTTTGCACACTTCCGGGCATTCTCTTGATGAGCTTCAAGAGGTAGTCACCGGGAATGGTTTTCACTTCACAGGTGTGCCCTGTCAGGTTTAATAAGTGGGATTTCTGGCCTTATAAATGGGGTTGGGACCATCAGTTGTGTTGTGCAGAAGTCTGGTGGATACACAGCTGATAGTCCTACTGAATAGACTGTTAGAATTTGTATTACGGCAAGGAAAAGCAGCTAAGTAAAGAAAAACGAGTGGCCATCATTACTTTAAGAAATGAAGGTCAGTCAGTCCGAAAAATTGGGAAAACTTTGAAAGTGTCCCCAAGTGCACTTGCAAAAACCATTAAGCACTACAAAGAAACTGCCTCACATGAGGACCGCCCCAGGAAATGAAGGCCAAGAGTCACCTCTGCTTCTGAGGATAAGTTTATCCCAGTCACCAGTCTCAGAAATCGCAGGTTTACAGCAGCTCAGATTAGAGACCAGGTCAATGCCACACAGAGTTCTAGCAGCAGACACATCTCTACAACAACTGTTAAGAGGAGGCTTTGTGCAGCAGGCCTTCATGGTAAAATAGGTGCTAGGAAACCACTGCTAAGGACAGACAACAAGCAGAAGAGACTTGTTTGGGCTAAAGAACACTAGGAATGGACATTAGACCAGTGGAAATCAGTGCTTTGGTCTGATGAGTCTAAATTTGAGATCTTTGGTTCCAACCACCGTGTCTTTGTGCGACGCAGAAAAGGTGAACGGATGGACTCTACATGCCTGGTTCCCACCGTGAAGCATGGAGGAGGAGGTGTGATGGTGTGGGGGTGCTTTACTGGTGACACTGTTGGGGATTTATTCAAAATTGAAGGCATACTGAACCAGCATGGCTACCACAGCATCTTGCAGCGGCATGCTATTCCATCCGTTTTGCGTTTAGTTGGACCATCATTTATTTTTCAACAGGACAATGACCCCAAATACACCTCCAGGCTGTGTAAGGGCTATTTGACCAAGAAGGAGAGTGATGAGGTGCTACTGTTATGTTTCGGTAACTGAGGAGAAATGGCAAAAAATAGCAAAAACGGTAATACACCAGAGAGGCTGGAACCTATTGGATTGCAGTAACCTGAACTAACCACACAACTAGAGGTAGCCGTGGAGCGTTCCTACGTTGATCCTAGACGCCTCGTCACAGCCTGAGACATAACTACACCTAAAGGCGGAAAGATGAAAGCTATCTGCCCCGGAGCAGATCCCCAAAGAAAATAGGAAGCCCCCAAACATGTAATGGCGGTTAGACAAGAAGAAAGCACGGACACAGACATAAAATAGAATGAGCAAACGCTGGGGCCCAATCTGTCTAGACAGAAAAGTACAGGAAAGAATTCTGACTGCAATCCAACAAAAACCCTAACAAAAATACCAACACTTCTGATTGCCAAAAAACCTGAGATCACACGACCTCTTCCACCTAAATCAGATCTCTGGTGTAACAAAACGCTATTCAGCAAATTAAAAGTAACAAAAGAGCAAAGCAATAGTGCAGACACAAACGGAGCACAATTGCAGCGCCAGACCCCCAAAAGGGGGCAGGCTGCAGTCCACTGCAGGCAGCAAACCAGCAGAGAAAATCAAACAGAGAAATAAACAACAGCAAACACTTATCTGAATGAGAGCAGGAAACTAGCAGTGCTTCAAGCAAGACCAGAAGAACAATTGATAACCGGCAAGGCTGCTGGGAACTCAGGCCACTTATATCCTACCATTCAGCGCCAGCTGAAGGCCATTCATTAATCAGTTCATTACTCTCAGCAACCACCGGAGGGAGCCTCAGCTCAGAAGTCGCCTCCAGCATATTCACAACAGCTACGCTAGATGACCTGGCCTCCACAGTCACCAGACCTGAACCCAATCAAGATGGTTTGGGGTGAGCTGGACCGCAGAAGGCAAAAGGGCCAACAAGTGCTAAGCATCTCTGGGAACTCTTTCAAGATTGTTGGAAGACCATTTCCGGTGACTACTTCTTGAAGCTCATCAAGAGAATGCCAAGAGTGTGCAAAGCAGTCATCAAAGCAAAAAGTGGCTACTTTGAAGAACCTAGAATATAAGACATATTTTCAGTTGTTTTACACTTTTTTGTTAAGTATATAATTCAACATGTAATAATTCATAGTTTTGATGCCTCCAGTGTGAATGTACAATTTTCATAGTCATGAAAATACAGAAAAATCTTTAAATGAGAAGGTGTGTCTAAACTTTTGGTCTGTACTGTACATGTAAACTACATGTGGTTCTTAGTTAACCCTATTTTAATAAAAAAAATCATAAAAAAGCCATCCCACCACGAGAAGATGATCGGGGCAGTCCTAACCTACCTCTAATATTAGAGACAGGTTAGGGCCTGTGTCAGTGGATGGATGTCTCAGTCCACTGTCTGTCGTCTGTTTGAACCAGCGGTGGACACCACGTTGAACGCTTCCTAGTCGACCCAGGGGATAACATGCAATCTGATAGCTTTTCAATTCAACAGTAGGCACACTGAGGAAGGTCTAATGTAGACTGAAACATTTGTGAACCTTTGCTGTTGGATTGCATATTAAATCATTTATTTAATCTCATCTATTCTGAGTGCCAAATTTTCTTACGTATAATAGAATTCTGTCCTGCTCTGCCCTTATTCACATTGACATCATTTGACAAATAATATGGTTTCAATACTATAGACAGGTTAGGACCATTCCGATGGGTACATGTCACGGATCCTAGAATGGACCCACTTGATTGCGGTACCGACCGAGCCCGGGCGAGCTGACCAGGTGAAACCGACCCCTATACAGGGAGCATTGGGGCAGGCCCGGGGGGAGGGTATACCTCAATGGCTAGTACCAGGGACCAGCTCGTAGGAGACAGAGAGACCAAGATGGTGCAGATTGCACACTGGGAAATGCACAGGGGACCAGAGCTGAGCAGAGCGGGCACTGGGTAATGTACAGGGAACCAGGGCAAAGTGGAGCGCACACTGGGTAATGTACAGGGGACCAGGGCAGAGCGGAGCGCGCAATGGGTAAGGTACAGGAGACGAGGGCAGAGCAGAGCGCGCACTGGGTAATGTATAGTAGAACAGGGCAGAGCGAGCACCGGATAATGTACAAGAGATTAGGGCAGAGCAGAGCGCGCACTGGGTAATGTACAAGAGATTCAAGGTTAGACAAAGCATGCACCCTGGGAAGAGTGCTTGGACCTGAGACACACTAGTACAGCACATGCACAAGAGTGAATCACCAGGCGCCAATGTGAGGGAGAGAGCGCCAGAAATACTGACGCTGGACACAGAGTAGGAGGACACCCGGAAACTGAAACCGAATAAAGGAATCCAGCGTGCGCGCCCGCAGCCTAAAGAGGCACACAGTGCAGGCGTGGACTGCTGACACCTCGGGAGGCACGCAAACCCAGGGACACCTGGCACTTCCCCACACCACCAGCACAGGAGGCCCGAGGATTGGTTGTAGAGCGGCCGGCCGTGGCGGTAACAGTACCCCCTCCCTTACGCCCCTCCTTCTTAAGACTGGCAAGGAACTTTCCGAGGATGAGAGGAGCATGAATGTTTTCTTGGGGCTCCCTTGACCTCTCCTCAGGACCAAAACACTTCCAATCAATCAAAAAGAAAGTTCTCCCTCTAACCTTCTTCATGGCAAGATTATCTCTTACCTCAAAGATATCTCCAGTGTTAATGGATGGCGGTGTATGACTGGATGTAGTATGGAAGCGGTTGAGCACCACGGGTTTAAGAAGCGATATATGGAAGGCGTTGGGGATACGGAGCGAGGCAGGCAACTTCAACTTGTAGGTAACCTCATTGAGTCGCTTCAAAATTTCAAAGGGACCGATGTATCGGGGACCCAGCTTGTAGGATGGAATCTTGAGTCTGATATATTTGGATGCAAGCCACATTTTTCACCTGGAAGATATTTAGGAGAATCCAAGCGCCTCTTGTCTGCATGTCTTTTCATCTTGTAAGATGCTTTTTCAAGTGAACTATTGGTCTCTTTCCAGGGCAGCACGGTGGCTCAGTGGATAGCACTACAGCCTTGCAGCGCTGGAGTCCTGGGTTCGAATCCCACCAAGGACAACATCTGCAAGGAGTTTGTATGTTCTCCCTGTGTTTGCGTGGTTTTCCTCCTGGTACTCCGGTTTCCTCCCACATTCCAAAAAAAAAAACATACTGATAGGGATGACCCAATCATCCTGATCAACATTACAGAAGTGCTGAAGATAAGAAGTCAGGACCCGGTTGACTCGTTCTACCTGGCCGTTAGTTTGGGGGTGATAGGCCGAGGAAAAAGCTAGGGTCACCTTCATGAGTTTGCACAGAGCTCTCCAGAAGCAGGACGTAAATTGCACACCTCTATCAGATATTATGTGTAGAGGGAAGCCATGGTACTTGAAGATATGGCTAATGAAGATTTTCGCCAATTCAGGGGCCGAAGGCAGGCCGGGTAACAGAACAAAGTGCCATTTTAGAAAACCGGTCCAGAACTACAGAAAGAACCGTACAATCCGATGAAGACGGTAGATCAGTAATAAAATCCATGGCTATATGCTGCCAGGGATCTGAGGGCGCAGGAAGAGGTTGCAGAAGCCTGGAAGGAAGTTGCCTAGGGATCTTGTTCTTGGCACAGGATGGGCAAGAAGTCGTAAAGTCTTCCACATCTTGATGGAGAGAAGCCACCAATAGTAGTGAGAGATGAGGGCTATAGTCTTCCTAACAACCACATGGCCGGCTAATTTAGAGGAGTGACCCCAGGGGAGAATCCTTATTCTGTAGGCCTCTGCCACAAATGTCTTACCCGGTGGAGGGTTAGAAAGTCTGATCGGAGCTACGGTGATAACTCTGGTGGGGTCGATAATATGAGAGGGTTCTTCCTCAGTATCCTCCGACAGGAAGGATCTAGACAATACGACTGCTTTGGCATTCTTAATGACTGGCCGGAAGCGGAGTTCAAAGTCAAACCGAGCAAAAAACAAGGACCACCTGGCTTGCCTTTGAGCGGACTGAATGTACGATAGATTTTTGTGGTCAGTGTAGATGAGAAAAGGATGTACTGCTCCCTCCAGGAGATACCGCCATTCCTCCAATGCCAACTTAATGGCCAATAACACCCTGTCTCCGATGGAATAGTTGCGTTCGGAGGTAGAGAATCCTCTGGAGAAAAAACCACAGGGAACTAAACGACCAGAAGGAGACTTCTGAGAGAGTACAGCACCAGCTCCCGTGGATGAAGCATCCACCACGAGAATGAATGGCTTACTGGCTTCTGGACGATGTCATACTGGAGCTTTTGCAAACGCCTGGTGTAAGGTTACAAAGGCACTCTCCGCTGCTGACGACCAGACCTTGGGATTGGACCCCTTACGGATGAGGGACGAGATTGGCTGAGGTAAAGCAGAGAAATGAGGGATGAGTTGTCAGCAGTAATTCGCAAAGCCAAGGAAACGTATGGCTTTAATTCCCTGAGGTCGTGGCCAGTTGAGGATGGCGGACACCTTCTCTGGATTCATCATAAGACCAGAATCGGAGATAATATATCCCAAAAAAGGCAACAAGGTCTGTTCAAAGATGCACTTCTCAAATTTGGCGTAGAGCTGATTCTCTCGTAGACGTAGCAATACCTGGCAAACATTCCTTCTGTGAGTAGGAAGACCCGGAGAAAAAACCAAGATGTAGTCCAGGTAAACCACAACACAAGAGTATAAGAGGTCCCGGAAAATGTCATTAACCAACGCCTAAAAAACTGCAGGAGCATTGCAGAGGCCGAAGGGCATAACCAGGTACTCGTAATGGCCTTCCCGGGTATTAAATGTGGTCTTCCACTCGACCCCGGCACAAATCCAGACCAGATTGTAAGCCCGCGAAGATCGAGCTTAGTGAAGATTCAGGCTCCCCGTAGTCGATCAAAAAGCTCAGGGATGAGCGGCAGAGGGTACTTATTCTTGATGGCAATGTCATTAAGACCTCTGTAATCGATGCAGGGACGAAGGGAGCCATCTTTCTTTTGACAAAAAAGAATCCGGCACCAGCAGGAGAAGTAGACTTCTGTATAAAGCCTTTGGCCAAATTTTCCTGGATATAATCCGACTTAGCCCGGATTTTGGCTAGAGAGAGAGGGTAGATTCTACCTCTGGGAGGAGTAGAACCAGGAATAAGGTCAATTGGGCAGTCGTAGGCACGATGTGGAGTAAGGGTCTCTGCCTCCTTCTTGCAGAAGACATTGGCGAAGGACCAATAGGCGGCTGGTAATCCGACTGGAAAGGAAGCGGGTCGAGAACCTCCGACAGGACGAACAGATGGTAGACAGCGATCCTGGCAGTCCTGACCCCAGCGCAGAATGTCCCCGGACTGCCAATCAAGGATCGGTTTGTGTGCCCTTAACCAGGGAAGACCGAGAAGAATGGCATGAGATAAGTGACGCAATACGTAGAATGCAATTTTCTCGCGATGCAAGGCTCCAATCTGCAGCTCTACCTCTTCAGTAACCTTAGTTACAGTCTCTTGCAGGGGTCTACCGTCCACGAAGGAAGAAATCAATCGTGGGTTCGCCAGATCCTTGACCGGAATGTGGTATTTGTTGACCTCTTCGAGACCTATGAAGTTCCCTGCCGCACCCGAATCCACGTAAGCCACCTCCGAGTATCGCTTAGGGCCTAAATTAATCTGGACCGATAGGAACAGAGGCAGAGAGGAATCATGTTCATCTAGGGAGGCCTCTCCTACCAGACCTAGGTGGAAGAGTTTCCCGGACGCAAGAGCGAAGTAAATGAGAGGCGCTGCCACAGTAGAAGCATAGACCTTGCATGACTCTTTCTCTCCGGCACTGCTCCGACATATTGACCTAATCCACTTGCATAGGTTCAGGCGTGGATGCAGGAGACGACAGAGTTTGTGGCAGACTGGGAGGCCTATAGGTGCTAGGAGAGGAGCGATTAAACGTACGCTCTCAGAAGCCTCGCGCGAACGCTCTTAAAAACGTAAGTCAATACGCGTGGCCAGAGAGATTAAATCCTCTAAAGAGGTAGGAGTATCTTGACCAGCAAGTTCATCCTTGATACGACCCGACAAGCCTCTCCAAAAAGCCCCAACCAGCTCCTCGTTATTCCAACCCAACTATGAGGATAGCGTGCAGAAACTAATGGCTTATTGCCCAACCGAAAGGGAGCCTTGGTGGAGATTAAAAAGAGATTCTGTAGCCGAAGCTACGCAACCTGGTTCGTCAAATACCTTACGAAAGGTCTCCCATAAAGTAGACAATCAATTGAGAGGTTATGGGTGAGCTGACCAGGTGAAACCGACCCTTATAGGGGGAGGCCTGGGGGGAGGGTATACCGCAGTGGCTAGTACCAGGGACCGGCTCGTAGGAGATAGAGAGACCAAGACGGCGCAGATTGCGCGCTGGGAAGTGCACAGCGGACCAGAGCTGAGAAGAGCGCGCATTGGGTAATGTACAGGGGACCAGGGCAGAGTGGAGCGTGCACTGGGTAAAGTACAGGAGACCAGGGCAGGGCAGCGCGCGCATCGGGTAATGTACAGGGGACAAGGGTAGATCAGAGCGCGAACTGAGTAAGGTACAGGAGACCTGAGGAGAGCGCACACTGGGTAATGTATAGGAGAACAGGGCAGAGCAGAGCGCGCACTGGGTAATGTACAGGAGATTCAAGGTTAGACAAAGCATGCACCCTGGGGAGAGTGCTGGGACCTGAGACACACCAGTACAGAGCATGCACAAGAGGGAATCACCAGGCGCCGATGTGAGGGAGAGAGCACCAGAAATACTGATGCCAGACACAGAGGAGGAGGGCACTTCCGGGTCTGGACACCTGGAAAGTGAATGAAGGAATCCAGCTAGCGCACGCCCGCAGCCTAAGGAGGCACACGGTGCAGGCACGGGCCGCGGATGCCTCGGGAGACACGCAAGCCCGAGGACACCCAGCGCGACCCCACACCGCCAGCACAGGAGGCCCGAGGAGCGGCGGCAGAGTGGCCGGCCGCGGCGGTAACAGTACACCTTGTCGTTGTGGTATTGCTTTTATGCTTTTTTTTAATCAAAATCACATTAAGTACCCTATGTTATTTACATGTATTATTACTATTTACTTCCTGTAGGGTATATGCTCATTTTTTTTCTCTCTCGAGTTTTGTCTGTGAAATGGCCACAGTGTGAATGTATTCTTATATTTTGCATGCATACCAGGTTATAGTCTGGCTAATTTATTTGGTTATGCTAAAAAGAATGAAAAAAAGAGTGAAAAAAACAAAAAGTGGCTGAACAGTTTAACAACTATCTTGTGGAAATAAAAAGACAGTAGCTTATCAGATAGGGAATATACTAATATGCAGTTTGTAGAGTAATGAACACATATTCTGTACAAAGATTTGTATATTGAATTCTCTGATCTAGGTCTATAAAGGGGCTGTCTGGGTCTTTTATATTGATGGCGTATCCTTAGGATAGTTGTTCAATATCTGATCGGTGGGGTGCGACACTTGGCACCCCCGCTGATCAGCTGATCCCTGTGTCAGCAGATGTTCTGAGTTGCTGAGCTGCACAGCACAGCTGCATCAGATGCATAGTGGCTGCGGCCAGGTACTGCACTTCCGCCCCTTATTGATACGAGGTGGATCTGCAGTAACGGCCATAGCCACTATCCACTGATGGAGCTGTGCAGCTGAGCAGCTCTGCAACTCAGCATATCCACCCGCTAACACCGGGAACAGCTGAAAGGTAGGGGACGCCGGGAGTTGCAGGCCACCGATGAAATATTGAAGACCTATTAAAGGGATAGGCCATGAATATAAAATACCTGGACAATCCAGCTAAAGGGTTTGTATAGAGACTTTCTTTTCTACCTTATATGACATGAGTTACAGAAAAATTCTACAGGAAAGTGAAGCAATCATTTGTTGTAACAAGTTAAAAGTACTAGTGCAGGATACCTGTTGGATGATGGCCATTTACCTCTGTAACTGCCCTGTTTGGTGTTCAGCCAATTATTTCTACATGTTCTGCAGAAATGCCTTACTCTTTTAACAAAATGTCCAGTGCTATTTAATTGGCGATTCAGAGGTAAGTGATGTCAATGAGATAGCGCCCCCACATACCTGTTGGGATGTGTTCACTATTGGCAAGTATCATGCACAAGTCCTATGTTAGAATACTACACATGCATGGTATCTGCCAATCACATACCCATCCCTGCAAGTATAAAAATATGGTGCCAGGCTAGGATACCACTCCATGTAACAAGTGAAGAAAAAATACAGTACTACTGAGTTGCAGAAAAACAATATCAGATTGATGTACTATATACATACAGTATTGTTGTGAATAAGCTGGATGCGGCTTCTGAGCTGGGGCTCCCTCCGGTGGTTGCTGAGGGTAATGAACTGATTACTGAATGGCCTTCAGCTGGCGCTGAATGGTAGGATATAAGTGGCCTGAGTTCCCAGCAGCCTTGCCGGTTATCAATTGTTCCTTCTGGTCTTACTTGAAGCACTGCTAGTTTCCTGCTCTGCTTCAGATAAGTGTTTGTTGTTTTTTTTTCTCTGTTTGATTTTCATTGCTGGTTTGCTGCTTGCAGTGGACTGCAGCCTGTCCCCTTTTGGGGGTCTGGAGCTGCAATTGTGCTCCGTTTTTGTCTGCACTTTTGCTTTGCTCCTTTGTTACTTTTTATTTGCTGAATAGCGTTTGTTACACCAGAGATCTGATTTAGGTGGATGAGATCGTGTGATCTCAGGTTTTTTGGCAATCAGAAGTGTTGGTATTTTTGTTAGGGTTTTTGTTGGATTGCAGTCAGAATTCTTTCTTGTACTTTTCTGTCAAGACAGATTGGGCCCCAGCATTTGCTCATTCTATTTTCTGTCTGTGTCCGTGCTTTCTTCTTGTCTAACCGCCATTACATGTTTGGGAGCTTCCTATTTTCTTTGGGGTTCTGCTCCGGGGCAGATAGCTTTCATCTTTCTGCCTTTAGGTGTAGTTATCTCTCAGGCTGTGACGAGGCGTCTAGGATCAACGTAGGAACGCTCCACGGCTGCCTCCAGTTGTGTGGTTAGTTCAGGTTACTGCAATCCAATAGGTTCCAGCCTCTCTGGTGCATTACCATTTTTGCTATTTCTCCTCAGTTACCGAAACATAACAGTATGACCGGCCCAAAAAACTGAAAATTGTATGGTACTCACAGAAGGGGAAAATAGTAATAAGGAAACTCTGTTTGTTGCATTTTTTTTCCCCTCTTTTCTCTGGGTGCTGAGGAGGAATTTTTTTTCGCAATGGAGTTTGCACAGTTGTCTGGCCGTGTGGATCAGCTTGCCACTGAGGTTCGGAGTATTGCTACCTATCTTGCTAGGTTGCCAGTTGTGGAACCTAGGATCCCATGCCAGATTTGTTTTTGGGGGATTGATCTAAATTTCTGAATTTCAAAAATAACTGTAAGTTGTTTTTTGCCTTAAAGCCTAAGTCCTCAGGGAACGCGGCACAGCAGGTTCAAATTGTCATCTCCCTGCTGCGCGGCGACCCTCAGGATTGGGCTTTTTCCCTGACACCTGGGGATCCTGTTTTGAATGATATTGATGTATTTTTTCAGGCTCTGGGGTTATTGTACGATGAAGCTAATGTCACTAATCAAGCTGAAAAGATCTTGTTGGCATTAAATCAGGGTTTTGAAGACGCTGAGTTGTACTGTCAGAAATTTTGAAAGTCGGCAGTCCTGACCAAATGGAATGATGATGCTTTGGCAGCCCTTTTTCGAAAGGGTCTGTCAGAAAAAGAAAAGGACGTTATGGTGGGATTCCCTGTTCCCTCTGGTCTCAATGATTCTATGTCTTTGGCTATTCAAATTGACAGACGTTTGCGTGAGCGCAGAGGTATGCGTGAGATAGTGTTGCCTTGTGAGCCAGCTTCTGAGCCCATGCAGTGTGATGGAGTGACTTCTGGGGCTCAGCGTCATGAGTTTCGCAAGCGCAATGTGTTATGTTTCTACTGTGGTGACGCTTCCCATGCTATTTCTGTCTGCCATAAGCGGAGAAGACGTTTTGCGCGCTCAGTTGTCTTGGGTAGTGTTCAGACTAAATTTCTGTTGACTGTTACCCTGATTTGCTCCCTGTCCACATTTTCTGCTCATGCTTTTGTTGATTCAGGAGCAGCTATTAACCTGATGGATTTTGACTTTGCCAAACGTTGTGGGTTTCCCATGGTACCCCTGCGGAAGTCTATTCCCCTGCTGGGTATTGATTCTACCCCTTTGGCAGAGAATAAACCCCAGTTTTCTAATCAGGTGATAATGAGGTTTGAATCAGATCATTAGGAGAGTTGCAAATTTCTGGTGCTGCATAATCTGCATGACATTATTGTACTAGGTTTCCCTTGGTTACAGTCTCATAATCCTGTTTTGGATTGGTAATCTGTGTATGTGACCAGTTGGGGCTGCAAATGTGTTAATACTGACACTCCTGTTTTTTCTGCCTCTTCCCAGTCTCAGGATGTCCCTGACTTTTTGACTGATTTTTCTGATGTGTTTAGTGAAAGTAAATCTGCATCCTTGCCCCCTCACAGGAGCTATGATTGCGCTATTGAATTAGTGCCTGGTGGTAAATTTCCTAAAGGTCGCCTTTCTAATTTATCTGTACCTGAACACGATGCTATGCGATCTTATATCAAGGAGTCATTGGAGAAGGTTCATATCAGACCATCCTCTTCACCCTTGGGCGCCGGTTTTTTCTTTGTAGTCAAAAAGAATGGTTCATTGAGGCTGTGTATTGATTATCGCCTCCTGAATAAGATCACTGTTAAATATCAATATCCGTTACCTTTGATTTCTGACCTGTTTTCCAGGGAGAAAAGTGCTAGTTGGTTTACCAAGCTTGACCTCAGGGGGGCGTATAATCTTATTCGCATTAAGCACGGGGATGAATGGAAGACGGCGTTTAATACCCCAGAGGGGCATTTTGAATACCTAGTGATGCCTTTTGGGCTCACTAATGCCCCTTCCATCTTTCAATCCTTCATGAATGCTATTTTCAGGGATTTTGTGGATAAATTTCTGATTGTTTATTTGGATGATATCTTGATTTTTTCCAATGAATGGGACTCTCATGTGAAACATGTTCAGACTGTGTTCCAGATTTTGAGAGAGAATGCACTGTATGTGAAGGGATCAAAGTGTCTTTTTGGCGTACAGAAGATCTCATTTCTGGGATTCATGTTGTCTCCGTTTGTTATTGAAATGGACCCGGTCAAGGTTCAGGCCATCTGTCATTGGGTTCAACCTACCTCATTGAAGGCTCTTCAGAGATTTTTGGGTTTTGCCAATTTTTATCGTAAATTTATTGGTAATTTTTCTGGTATTGTTAAACCATTGACTGATTTGACCAAAAAGGGTTCCGATGTGGTGAACGATGTGGTGAATTGACCTCCTGAGGCAATTTCTGCGTTTCAGGAACTTAAGCAGAGATTCTTTTCTGCTCCTGTTCTACGGCAGCCTGATGTTTCTCTGCCGTTTCAGGTGGAGGTTGATGCCTCTGAGATTGGGGCAGGTGCCTTTTTGTCCCAAAGGGATCCAGAGACCTCTAAGAGTAACCCTTGTGCCTTTTTCTTTCGAAATTTTTTTTCAACTGAACGTAATTATGACGTGGGTAATCGGGAGTTATTGGCCATCAAGTGGGTCTTTGAAGAGTGGAGACATTGGCTGGAAGGAGCCAAACATCAGGTGGTGGTCCTCACGGACCATAAGAACCTGATTTATCTCGAATCAGCCAAGCGACTTAATACTAGACAGGCCAGGTGGGCCTTGTTTTTCACACGTTTTAATTTTGTGATTTCTTTTCTTCCTGGCACTAAGAATGTCAAAGCGGATGCCCTCTCGAGGAGTTTCTTTACAGATTCTCCTGAGTTATCTGATCCTGCTGTTATTTTGAAAAAGGGTGTGGTTCTTTCCGCCATTTCGCCCAATTTGAGACTGGCTCTGGAAGGGTGTCAGGAGGATAAACCTGAGCGCTGCCCTGTTGGGAAGTTGTTTGTTCCAGACCAGTGGAAAAAGAGTGTGATGTCTGAGATTCATTGTTCCACGTTGGCTTGTCATCCCGGGATTTTTGGTACCAGAGACTTGGTGAGTCGCTCCTTTTGGTGGCCTACCTTGTCTCGTGACGTCACGGACTTTGTGCAGTCTGTGGGACTTGCTCTCGTTCCAAGCCTTGATCACGTTCTAGTGGTTTGTTAATGCCATTACCTGTACCCAAGAGGCCATGGACCCATATTTCTATGGATTTTATTTCTGACCTTCCTGTCTCTCAGAGAATGACCGTTATCTGGGTAATCTGTGATAGGTTTTCCAAGATGATACATCTGGTGCCATTACCTAAGTTGCCTTCCTCCTCCAAGTTGGTGCCTTTGTTCTTTCAGCATGTGGTTCGGTTACATGGCATTCCGGAGAACATTGTGTCTGACAGAGGAGTCCAGTTTGTTTCCAGATTTAGGAGGACATTTTGTTCTAAACTTGGTGTTCAGTTGTCTTTCTCCTCTGCATTTCACCCTCAGACCAATGGACAAACCGAGAGAACAAACCAGACCTTGGAGACTTATTTGAGATGTTTTGGGTCTGCTGATCAAGATGACTGCGTCTCTTTTTTGCCTTTGGCTGAGTTTGCTCTTAATAATAGAGCTAGCTCTGCCACCTTGATGTCTCCATTTTTTTGCAATTCCGGGTTTCACCCTCGATTTTCTTCAGGACAGGCGGAGGCTTCTGTCTGTCCGGGGGTTGACTCCATTGTGCAGCATATGCAGCAGATTTGGGACCAAGTGGTGGAAAGGTTGTCTCTCTCTCAGGAGAAGGCCCAGCGGTTTGCCAACCGGCATAGGACTGATGGTCCTCTTTTTAAAGTGGGGGACTTGGTTTGGTTGTCCTCAAGGAATATCCCTATGAAGGTTGCATCTCCAAAATTTAAGCCAAGGTTCATTGGACCTTATAAGATCATGGAAATTATTAATCCGGTTTCCTTCCGTTTGCTTCTTCCAGGGACATTTAAGATCCATAACGTGTTCCACAAGTCCTTATTAAAGAGGTTTGTCGAACCAGTGGTTCCTATGGCTGCACCTCCCGACCCTGTTTTGGTTGAGGGCAATTTGGAGTATGTGGTTGAGAAGATATTGGATTCTCGTTTTGCAAGACGGAAACTCCAGTATTTGGTTAAGTTGGGAGGTTTTGGTCAGGAGGACAATTCTTGGGTGTTTGCTTCGGACATTCATGCTGGGAGACTTATCCGTGCCTATCAATGAGCCCATCCTGATCGGCCTGGTTGCGCAGGTGAGGGTTCTGTAACCCCTCCTCAAGGGGGGGGTACTGTTGTGAATATGCTGGATGCGGTTTCTGAGCTGGGGCTCTCTCCGGTGGTTGCTGAGCGTAATGAACTGATTAATGAATTGCCTTCAGCTGGCGCTGAATGGTAGGATATAAGTGGCCTGAGTTCCCAGCAGCCTTGCCGGTTATCAATTGTTCCTTCTGGTCTTGCTTGAAGCACTGCTAGGTTCCTGCTCTCCTTCAGATAAGTGTTTGCTGTTTTTTTTCTCTGTTTGATTTTCATTGCTGGTTTGCTGCTTGCAGTGGACTGCAGCCTGTCCCCTTTTGGGGTTCTGGCGCTGCAATTGTGCTCCGTTTTTGTCTGCACTTTTGCTTTGCTCCTTTACTTTTTATTTGCTGAATAGCGTTTGTTACACCAGAGATCTGATTTAGGTGGATGAGATCGTGTGATCTCAGGTTTTTTTGGCAATCAGAAGTGTTGGTATTTTTTAGGGTTTTTGTTGGATTGCAGTCAGAATTCTTTCCTGTACTTTTCTGTCTAGACAGATTGGGCCCCAGCGTTTGCTCATTCTATTTTCTGTCTGTGTCCGTGCTTTCTTCTTGTCTAACCGCCATTACATGTTTGGGGGCTTCCTATTTTCTTTGGGGATCTGCTCCGGAGCATATAGCTTTCATCTTTCTGCCTTTAGGTGTAGTTATCTCTCAGGCTGTGACGAGGCGTCTAGGATCAACGTAGGAATGCTCCACGGCTGCCTCTAGTTGTGTGATTAGTTCAGGTTACTGCAATCCAATAGGTTCCAGCCTCTCTGGTGTATTACCGTTTTTGCTATTTCTCCTCAGTTACCGAAACATAACACAGTATGTACATAATAATGGTTGAGGCCACCTTGTATGGGAGGAAAAACAGCATGTAGGAAAACTTACTTAACGCAAACATCTGTTTAAGAATTGATGTCATGTTTGCAAAAATTAGAAAATGACTAAAAGTATGTATTGGTCTCTGAAAATATGCACCCAGCATTTCAATGGGTGTGTACAGAAAGTAATTATCAGAAGGATCATTGAAAAGTGAAAGAAACCCCTAGTATATAGTAACATAGGTGGGGATTTAGAAAAGGGGTCTTTTGAAGACCTAAATGCAATAGATAGCTATGGTGCACTTAGATAATGACTGTGAAGTAGTAACGGACAAATCCACAAGAAGGGGCTGAAGGTCACTGATGGTGATTCTCACGGTAACCTCTCTGTGAGAACCGCTGTCAGTGACCATGAGAAACTTCCATGGCCCCTTTCCCAGGCTATTAAGATCATCCTTTAGCTGTCTGTTTAGCGTTTGCTGGTTATTAAAATTGGGGAGACTGTTGTGTTTCGGTAGCTGAGGAGGACAGGAACAACAGCAGGGCAGCAGAACACCTGAGATGTTGGTAACTGATGGGTTGCAGATTCCTAAACTAACGACACAACTAGAGGTAGCTGTGGTGCGTTCCTACGTTGATTCTAGACGCCTCCTCACAGCCTGAGAGATAACTACACCTAAAGGCAGAAAGATGAAAGCTATCTGCCCCGTAGCAGATCCCCAAAGAAAATAGGAAGCCCCCAAACATATAATGGCGGTTAGACAAGATGAAAACACAAACATAGGCAGAAAATAGATTGAGCAAACACTGGGGCCACAAGCTGACTAAATAGGATAGGAAAGGAGAAATTACTTTCTGCAACCCAGAAAACCCTACAAAAATCCAACCATTCTGATTAAAAAAATACTGAGATCACACGATCTCGCCACCCGCTAAATCAGATCCCAGTGTGAACAAAACCAAGCTGCAGCCGCTGAAAAAACAGGAAAAAGCAAATGAGCAAATAACAGTGGCTGCAGATAAACTGTGAGTAGTACAGGTCCCAGGAGGGGACCTGGCTGACCTCCACAAAAGTGCAGAAAACAATGCAAAAAGCAAGCACAAAAAGAAAAGCAAAAAATATCTTATCTGAAAGCAGGAGATGCAGGCAAGACTCCAGCTAACTTCCAAATGAACCAGGAACCACAATTGAGACAAGAACAATTGATCACCGGCAACCATCATGGGAGGGAACCTCCCTTATATCAGACCAGTCAGTGAACCCAGATTGCCATTCCTCGCTGAAAGGTTCAGTACTGTCTGTAACCACCAGAGGGAGCCTCTGCACAGAAACCATCTCTAGCACATTCATAACAGTACCCCCCCTTGAGGAGGGGTCATCGAACCCTCACTTGTGCAACCAGGCCGATCAGGATGAGCTCGGTGATAGGCACGGATCAGTCTCCTAGCATGGATGTCTGAAGCAAACACCCAAGAATTGTCCTCCTGACCATAACCTCTCCACTTATCCAAATACTGGAGTTTCTGTCTAGAAAAACGAGAATCCAATATTTTCTCAACCACATACTCCAGATTGCCCTCAACCAAAACAAGGTCAGGAGGCGCAGCCATAGGAACCACTGGCTCGACAAACCTCTTCAATAAGGACTTGTGGAACACGTTATGGATCTTAAATGTCCCTGAAAGAAGCAAACGGAAGGAAACAGGATTAAGAATCTCCATGATCTTATAAGGTCCAATGAACCTGGGCTTAAACTTTGGAGATGCAACCCTCATAGGGATATTTCTTGAGGACAACCAAACCAAGTCCCCCACTTTAAACCGAGGACCATCAGTCCTATACCGGTTGGCAAACCATTGGGCCTTCTCCTGAGAGAGAGACAACCTCTCCACTACCTGGTCCCAAATCTGCTGCATTCGCTCCACAACAGAGTCAACACCCAGACAGACAGAAGCCTCCGCCTGTCCCAAAGAAAATCGAGGGTGAAACCAAAATTGCAGAAAAATGGAGACATCAAGGTGGCAGAGCTAGCTCTATTATTAAGAGCAAACTCAGCCAAAGGCAAAAAAGAGACCCAGTCATCTTGATCAGCAGACACAAAGCATCTCAAATAAGTCTCCAAGGTCTGGTTTGTTCTCTCGGTTTGTCCATTGGTCTGAGGATGAAAAGCAGAGGAGAAAGATAATTGAACACCAAGTTTAGAACAAAATGTCCTCCAAAATCTGGAAACAAACTGGACTCCTCTGTCAGACACAATGTTCTCCGGAATGCCATGTAACCGAACCACGTGCTGAAGGAACAAAGGCACCAATTCGGAGGAGGAAGGTAACTTAGGTAATGGCACAAGATGTATCATCTTGGAAAACCTATCACAGATTACCCAGATAACGGTCATTCTCTGAGAAACAGGGAGGTCGGAAATAAAATCCATAGAGATATGGGTCCATGGCCTATTGGGCACAGGTAATGGCATTAACAAATCACTAGAGCGAGAGCAAGGCTTGGAGCGAGAGCAAGTCCCACAGGACTGCACAAATTCCCTGATGTCACGAGACAAAATAGGCCACCAAAAGGACCGACTCACCAAGTCTCTGGTACCAAAAATCCCGGATGACCAGCCAACGCGGAACAATGAATCTCAGACATCACACTCTTCTTCCACTGGTCTGGGACAAACAATTTCCCAATAGGGCAGCGCTCAGGTTTATCCTCCTGACACCCTTCCAAGGCCAGTCTCAAATTGGGCGAGATGGCGTAAAGAACTACACCCTCTTTCAAAATAACTGTAGGATCAGATAACTCAGGAGAGTCCGCAAAGAAACTCCTCGAGAGGGCATCCGCCTTAACATTCTTAGTGCCAGGAAGAAAAGAAACCACAAAATTAAAACGTGTGAAAAACAAGGCCCACCTGGCCTGTCTAGGATTAAGTCGCTTGGCTGATTCGAGATAAACCATATTCTTATGGTCCGTCAGGACCACCACCTGATGTTTGACTCCTTCCAGCCAATGTCTCCACTCTTCAAAGGCCCACTTCATGGCCAATAACTCCCGATTACCCACATCATAATTCCGTTCAGTTGGAGAAAATTTTCGAGAGAAAAAGGCACAAGGGTTACTCTTAGAGGTCTCTGGATCTCTTTGGGACAAAACGGCACCTGCCCCAATTTCAGAGGCTTCAAACTCCACCTGAAATGGTAGAGAAACATCAGGCTGCCGTAGAACAGGAGCAGAAGTGAATCTCTGCTTAAGTTCCTGAAACGCAGAGACTGCCTCAGGAGGCCAATTCACCACATCAGAACCCTCTTTGGTCAAATCAGTCAATGGTTTAACAATACCGGAGAAATTACCAATAAATTTACGATAAAAATTGGCAAAACCCAAAAATCTCTGAAGAACCTTTAATGAAGTAGGTTGGACCCAATCACAGATGGCCTGAACCTTGACCGGGTCCATTTCAATAACAGACGGAGACAAAATGAATCCCAGAAATGAGACCTTCTGTATGCCAAAAAGACACTTTGATCACTTCACATACAGTGCATTCTCTCTCAAAATCTGGAACACAGTCCGAACATGTTTCACATGAGAGTCCCAGTCATTGGAAAAAATCAAGATTTCATCCAAATAAACAATCAGAAATTTATCCACAAAATCCCTGAAAATATTCATGAAGGATTGGAAGACGGAAGGAGCATTAGTGAGCCCAAAGGGCATCACTAGGTACTCAAAATGCCCCTCTGGGGTATTAAACGCCGTCTTCCATTCATCCCCGTGCTTAATGTGAATAAGGTTATACGCCCCCCTGAGGTCAAGCTTGGTAAACCGACTAGCACTTTTCACCCTGGAAAACAGGTCAGAAATCAAGGGTAACGGATATTGATACTTCACAGTGATCTTATTCAAGAAACGATAATCAATACACGGCCTCAATGAACCATCCTTTTTGGCCACAAAGAAAAAACTGGCACCCAAGGGTGAAGAGGATGGTCTGATATGACCCTTCTCCAATGACTCCTTGATATAAGTTCGCATAGCATCGTGTTCAGGTACAGACAAGTTAAAAAGGCGACCTTTAGGAAATTTACCACCAGGCACTAATTCAATAGCGCAATCGTAGCTCCTGTGAGGGGGCAAAGATGCAGATTTACTTTCACTAAATACATCCGAAAAATCAGTCAAAAAGTCAGGAACATCCTGAGACTTGGGAGAGGCAGAAAAAACAGGAGTGTCGGCATTAACACATTGGCAGCCCCAACTGGTCACAGACACAGATTTCCAATCCAAAACAGGATTATGAGACTGTAACCAAGGGAAACCTAGTACAATAATGTCATGCAGATTATACAGCACCAGAAATTTGCAACTCTCCTAATGATCTGGTTCAACCCTCATTATCACCTGAGTAGAAAACTGGGGTTTATTCTCCACCAAAGGGGTAGAATCAATGCCCAGTAGGGGAATAGACTTCCGCAGGGGTATCATGGGAAACCCTCAACGTTTAGCAAAGTCAAAATCCATCAGGTTAATAGCTGCTCCTGAATCAACAAAAGCCTGAGCAGAAAATGTGGACAGGGAGCTGTCACGGGTGTGTCGCGGCGGAGATCGTCGCGATTGCACACCCTGACTTCGCACAGCTGAGTTTCTGGTGCTGGGTGTTTTTCGGCACTGAGGGAGTTAATTCTTTCTCTCTCGGTGCTGGGCTGACCAGCCTCGCCCAGCTGCGATTGATGTTTTGTTAATTAGCTTCCTTCATATACCTGCTGGTCTGCTGGGAAGTTGCCGGTGAAAGCATTCATTCAGACCAGCAGAGCGGATCGTCTCTGAGAAGACTTAAGCTAAGAGTGCCTGTTGTGGTTTTTCCTCTCCTCGCTTATTGTTTATCTCCTTAACCTTTTGTGTTCCTCTGTAGTGGAAGTGTTGTATGCAAGGCTGTGTTTTCTTTACCCCTTGTCTGTCTCGTTTGTCTTAGACTGTGTGTAAGCTGTGACCTGCCCATTCCCTGTGGTGGTAATCAGGGTCCTTCTCAGGACTAGATTACAGTGGTCAGGGATCTACAGGAGACAGGGTTACGCTGGCGGCCTGGACCTCTGTACCATTAACAGTACCTCCAGGTAGAGGGACTAGTCAGGACCCCAGTTCAGGGTCAGCATAGACCCCGGTCCACCTCTATCCAGAGACAGCGTGACACGTACACAGTATTGACCCACAATACATAGGATATTATGTCAGGTAAGACATTGCTGGCAGATACTATGTATACATGTTGATTTTCTCTATTATATGAAATTTAGAATGATGTCACATTAGATATAGGTTGCTATCTTTGAATATATCTGTTATACGTCGTGACATTTTCACCGGCCACTCTAAAGATTCTCCCCAGCCACCATGGATCCAGTAGCCCATTTAGCTCAGCAGTTGCAGAGTTTGTCCATGGAGCTGACGGACGTTAAATCCAAGGTTTTGTACCCCCGGGAGCAAACCAGATTTGAACCTAAAGTAGCTCTCCCGGACAGGTTCACTGGTGGGCGGGACAAGTTTTTTACTTTCCGGGAAGCATGTAAATTGTATTTTCGGCTGCGGCCGCAGTCGTCGGGGAGTGAGGATCAGAGGGTGGGAATTGTCATCTCGCTCTTACAAGGGGACCCTCAATCCTGGGCGTTCTCTCTCCTCCCGGGCTCCCCGGCTCTCCAGTCAGTGGACCGATTTTTTACAGCCCTGGGTCTGGTATATGATGACCCGGATCGGGTCTCCCTTGCTGAAATGAAGTTACGTAGGATACAGCAGGGAGATCGTCCGGCGGAGGAATTTTCTTCAGAGTTCCGTAGGTGGGCCACGGATACTCAGTGGAATGACCCGGCTCTTAAGAGCCAGTTTGTCAAGGTTTATCTGACAAATTAAAAGATGTGTTGGCTCAGTATGATTCTCCCCCGTCACTGGAGGCCGCTATGGCTCTTGCTATTCGCATTGATAGACGGCTTCGGGAGAGGTGTGGGGTAACTCCGCCCCCTGTGATGACTCCACCTCCTTCTAAAGTCCCTAATATTGAGGATCCCTGGTTTGTTCCGAGGAACCTATGCAGTTGGGAGGGACATCATTCCGAGGGAGGGGATCGGCTGTGCGCCGCAAAACAAGAAGGTGTTTCTTCTGCGGGAGAGAGGGACATTTTATTGAGGGGTGTCCATCCCGTACTGTACTGAGCAAGAAGTCGCCGGAAAACTATTAATCCCAGGTTGTGTGGTGGACGACAATCTGGGAGTAAAGCAACTGTAGATCTCGTTTCTCGCCGGTTTTGGTGGCCTAACTTAAATAAAGAGGTGGTAACTTTTGTCGCGTCCTGTGGGGTATGTGCGCGCTCTAAGACCCCACATACCCGTCCATCTGGGGCCCTTTTACCGTTGAAAATCCCGGAGCGTCCATGGACCCATCTGTCTATGGACTTCATTACGGACCTTCCTCCGTCTTCAGGTAAAACTGTCATACTAGTTGTAGTTGACAGGTTCAGCAAAATGGCACATTTTATTGCTCTTCCTGCTCTTCCTAATGCTAAAACTCTGGCGCAGGTGTTCATTGGGGAGATTGTGAGACTTCACGGGTTGCCTTCCGATGTGGTGTCGGATCGGGGGTCTCAGTTTGTGTCCAAATTCTGGAAGGCATTTTGTTCTCGTCGGGGGATGCAGTTGTCATTTTCTTCGGCTTTTCATCCGCAGACCAATGGTCAGACAGAGCGTCTGAATCAGAGCTTAGAGACATATCTCCGGTGTTTTTGTCTCAGAGAACCAAGAGGACTGGTCTTCTTTCTTGCCTCTGGCAGAGTTCGCTCTTAACAATAGGCGGAGCGAGTCCACTGGTAAGTCCCCGTTTTTTGGGGCATATGGTTTTCACCCCCAGTTTTGTACTTTCAATGGGGGGGGGCTCTTCTGGAGTTCCTGAGGAGGAACGATTTTCGTCGTCACTTGCTTCAGTGTGGAGAGGAGTGCTTAATAATCTGAGCACTATGGGGAACCGATACAAACGTATGGCTGATAGGAGGAGAGTGTCTGGTCCGGACCTAAGTGTGAACGATCTGGTATGGTTGTCTACCAAGAATATAAAACTTAAGGTTCCCTCCTGGAAACTCGGTCCCAGATTCATCGGGCCATACAGGATCAGTTCAATAGTTAATCCGGTGGCTTTCCGTCTTGACCTCCCTCCTACATTTAAAATCCACAATGTGTTCCAACAAATCGTTGCTTAAGAGGTACGTGGCACCAGTTTACCGTCACCTCTACCTCCTCCTCCAGTGGTGGTCAATGGTAATTTGGAGTTTCAGGTATCGAAGATCATTGACTCACGTCTGAATCGCTGGTCCCTTCAGTACCTTTTTCATTGGAGGGGGTATGGTCCTGAGGAGAGGATGTGGGTTTCTGCGTTGGATATTAACGCAGACCGTTTGGTTCCGGCCTTCCACACTACTCACCCAGATAGACCAGGCCCTGAGGGTCCAGAGGCCCCTCGTAGAAGGGGGGGTACTGTCACGGGTGTGTCGCGGCGGAGATCGTCGCGATTGCACACCCTGACTTCGCACAGCTGAGTTTCTGGTGCTGGGTGTTTTTCGGCACTGAGGGAGTTAATTCTTTCTCTCGGTGCTGGGCTGACCAGCCTCGCCCAGCTGCGATTGATGTTTTGTTAATTAGCTTCCTTCATATACCTGCTGGTCTGCTGGGGAAGTTGCCGGTGAAAGCATTCATTCAGACCAGCAGAGCGGATCGTTTCTGAGAAGACTTAAGCTAAGAGTGCCTGTTGTGGTTTTTCCTCTCCTCGCTTATTGTTTATCTCCTTAACCTTTTGTGTTCCTCTGTAGTGGAAGTGTTGTATGCAAGGCTGTGTTTTCTTTACCCCTTGTCTGTCTCGTTTGTCTTAGACTGTGTGTAAGCTGTGACCTGCCCATTCCCTGTGGTGGTAATCAGGGTCCTTCTCAGGACTAGATTACAGTGGTCAGGGATCTACAGGAGACAGGGTTACGCTGGTGGCCTGGACCTCTGTACCATTAACAGTACCTCCAGGTAGAGGGACTAGTCAGGACCCAAGTTCAGGGTCAGCATAGACCCCGGTCCACCTCTATCCAGAGACAGCGTGACACGTACACAGTATTGACCCACAATACATAGGATATTATGTCAGGTAAGACATTGCTGGCAGATACTATGTATACATGTTGATTTTCTCTATTATATGAAATTTAGAATGATGTCACATTAGATATAGGTTGCTATCTTTGAATATATCTGTTATACGTCGTGACAGGAGCAAATCAGGGTAACAGTCAACAGAAATTTAGTCTGAACACTACCCAAGACAACTGAGCGTGCAAAACGTCTTCCCCGCTTAGGGCAGACTGAAATAGCATGAGAGGCATCACCACAGTAGAAACATAACCCTTTGCGCTTTCGAAACTCATGACGCTGAGCCCCAGAAGTCACTCTGTCACACTGCATAGGCTCAGAAGCTGGCTCACAAGGCAACACTATCTCACACATACCTCTGCGCTCACGCAAACGTCTGTCAATTTAAATAGCCAGTGACATAGAATCATTGAGACCAGAGGGAGCAGGGAATCCCACCATAATATCCTTTACATTCTCTGACAGCCCCTTCCGAAAAAGAGCTGCAAAAGCATCATCATTCCATTTGGTCAGGACTGCCCACTTTCGGAATTTCTGACAGTAAAACTCAGCGTCTTCAAGACCCTGATTTAATGCCAACAAGGTTTTTTCAGCTTGATCAGTGACATTAGGTTCATCGTACAATAACCCCAGAGCCAGAAAAAATGCATCAATATCATTCAAAACAGGATCCCCAGGTGTAAGGGAAAAAGCCCAATCCTGAGGATCGCCGCGGAGGAGAGGGATGACAATTTGAACCTGCTGTACTGCGTTACCTGAGGACTTAGGCTTTAAGGCAAAAAACAACTTACAGTTATTTTTGAAATTCAGAAATTTAGCCCGATCCCCCAAAAACAAATCTGGCATGGGAATCCTAGGTTCCACAACCGGCAACCTAGCAAGATAGGTAGCAATACTCCGAACCTCAGTGGCAAGCTGATCCACACGGCCAGACAACTGTGCAAACTCCATTGAAAGAAAAAAAAATCCTCCTCAGCACCCAGAGAAAAAGAGCGAAAAAATGCAACAGACAGAAAAAAAAAAAAAAAATCTCTGACAACTTTTTTCTTTTCACACTATTTTTCCCTTCTGTGAGTACCATATGATTTTCAGTTGTGGCCGGTGATACTGTTGTGTTTCGGTAGCTGAGGAGGACAGGAACAACAGCAGGGCAGCAGAACACCTGAGATGTTGGTAACTGATGGGTTGCAGATTCCTAAACTAACGACTCAACTAGAGGTATGTTGTGAATGTTTTAGAAATGAATTCCGAGCAGAAGCTCCCTCTGGTGGTTACAAACAGTATTGAACCATTCAATGAGGATTGGCAATCAGGATTCACAGACTGGCTTGATATAAGGGAGGTTCCCTCCCATCACGGTTGACGGTGATCAATTGTTCTTGTCTCAACTGTGGTTCATGGTTCTGTTGGAAGCTTGCTGAGTCTTGCCTCTTCTTCTGCTTTCAGATAAGATATTTTCTTTTTTGTTTTTGTGCTACCATTTGCATATTTCTCTGCATTTCTGTGAGGTTAGCCAGGTCCACCCCCGGGGGGCTTGGGCTCCTCTCAGTTCCGCTGGAGCCACTGTTATTTGTTCATTTGCCTTTTCCAGTTTTTTCAATGGCTGAGGCTTGGTTCTGTTACACCAGAGAACTGATTTAGGTGGTAGAGGTCGTGTAATCTCAGGTGTTTTTGCAATCAGTAGCATTGGCATTTTTTAGGGTTTTTCTGGATTGCAGTGAGTATCCTTTCTATCCTTTTCTGTCTAGGCAGATTGGGCCCCAGCGTTTGCTCATACTATTTTCTGTCTGTGTCTGTATTTCCTCTTGTCTAACCGCCATTACATGTTTGGGGGCTTCCTATGTTCTTTGGGGATCTGCTCCGGGGCAGATAGCTTTCCTCTTTCTATCTTTAAGGTACTGCCACACTAAACAATCCCGCTAGCGATCACGATAACGACGCATACTAATGCGATCGCTAGCGGGATTGTTTCTATATCGCTAAATGCTGCCACATTTAGCGATATAGTTAACGACGCTATCGCCGTTAGCGATCTTCTTAACGACTTTAGCGGTACAAAAGTACCGCTAAATCGCTAAGAAAAGGTGCCACACAGCGATTAAATACTTACCCAGCGGGAGCGCCGACGAGAAAATAGGGTCCGGAGCGATTCCAGCGACGAGCGAGATCACAGCAGGAAGCTCGTCGCTGGAAGCTGCCGCACTGAACAATATCGCTAACGGGATTGCTAAATAGTGACGTTTTTTAGCGATCCCGTTAGCGATATTGTTTAGTGTGGCATACCCTTTAGGTGTAGTTAATCTCTCAGGCTGTGACGAGGCGTCTAGGACCAACGTAGGAACGCTCCATGGCTGCCTTTAGTTGTGGTGGTTAGTCAGGGTACTGCAATCCAATAGATTCCAACCTCTTTGGTGTATTGACGTTTTTGCCTGCTCTCCTCAGCTACCAAAACATAACAGTATCACCGGCCATAACTGAAAATTATATGGTACTCACAGAAGGGAAAAATAGTGTGGAAAGAAAAAAGTTGTCAGAGTTGTCAGCGATTTTTTTTTTTTCTGTTTCTTGCATTTTTTCCCTCTTTTTCTCTGGGTGCTGAGGAGGATTTTTTTTTTCTCTCAATGGAGCTTGCACAGCTGTCTGGCCGTGTGGATCAGCTTGCCACTGAGGTTCGGAGTATTGCTGTCTATCTTGCTGGGTTGCCGGTTGTGGAACCTAGGATTCCCATGCCAGATTTGTTTTTGGGAGATCGGGCCAAATTTCTGAATTTCAAAAATAACAGTAAGTTGTTTTTTGCCTTAAAACCTAAGTCCTCAGGGAACGCAGCACAGCAGGTTCAAATTGTCATCTCTCTCCTGCACGGCGATACTCAGGATTGGGCTTTTTCCCTGACACCTGGGGACCCTGTTTTGAGTGATGTTGATGCATTTTTTCTGGCTCTGGGGTTATTGTACGATGAGCCTAATGTCACTGATCAAGCTGAAAGAACCTTGTTGGCATTAAATCAGGGGCTTGAGGACGCTGAGTTGTACTGTCAGAAATTCCGAAAATGGGCAGTCCTAACCAAATGGAATGATGATGCTTTGGCAGCCCTTTTTCGGAAGGGTCTGTCAGAGAATGTAAAAGATGTTATGGTGGGTTTCCCTGCTCCCTCTGGTTTCAATGATTCTATCCTTTCTATCCTTTTCTGTCTAGGCAGATTGGGTCCCAGCGTTTGCTCATACTATTTTCTGTCTGTGTCTGTATTTCCTCTTGTCTAACCGCCATTACATGTTTGGGGGCTTCCTATGTTCTTTGGGGATCTGCTCCGGGGCAGATAGCTTTCCTCTTTCTATCTTTAGGTGTAGTTAATCTCTCAGGCTGCAATCCAATAGATTCCAACCTCTCTGGTGTATTGCCGTTTTTGCCTGCTCTCCTCAGCTACCAAAACATAACAGAGGTAGCCGTGGAGCGTTCCTACGTTGATCCTAGACGCCTCGTCACAGCCTGAGAGATAACTACATCTGAAGGCAGAAAGATGAAAGCTATCTGCCCCGGAGCAGATCCCTAAAGAATATAGGAAGCCCCCAAACATATAATGGCGGTTAGACAAGATGAAAACACAAACATAGGCAGAAAATAGATTGAGCAAACGGTGGGGCCACAAGCTGACTAAATAGGATAGGAAAGGAGAAATTACTTTCTGCAACCCAGAAAACCCTACAAAAATCCAACCATTCTGATTACAAAAATACTGAGATCACACGATCTCGCCACCCGCTAAATCAGATCCCAGTGTGAACAAAACCAAGCTGCAGCCGCTGAAAAACAGGAAAAAGCAAATGAGCAAATAACAGTGGCTGCAGATAAACTGTGAGGAGCTCAGGCTCCAGGAGGGGACCTGGCTGACCTCCACAAAAGTGCAGAAAACAATGCAAAAAACAAGCACAAAAAGAAAAGCAAAAAATATCTTATCTGAAAGCAGGAGATGCAGGCAAGACTCCAGCAAACTTTCAAATGAACCAGGAACCACAATTGAGACAAGAACAATTGAACACCGGCAACCATCATGGGAGGGAACCTCCCTTATATCAGACCAGTCAGTGAACCCAGATTGCCATTCCTCGCTGAAAGGTTCAGTACTGTCTATAACCACCAGAGGGAGCCTCTGCTCAGAAACCATCTCTAGCACATTCATAACAGGGGACTCCACATCATCTTTTTGGGTCCCCTTTTTACTAACAAGTAAAGGCTAAGCAGACAGTTGTCAATATATTAAAAGGCTGGCAACCTCCATGGATGTTGGTCTCTTCCCAGAATAATAACACCAAACCCCAGCTGTCTGCTTTCCCTCAGCTGGTTATTAAAAATGAGTGTGACCCCACATAATTTTTTAAATTTATTTATTTACTTAATGAGCAATATTCCCAGACAGCTGTCATCAGTGTCGCCTGGTCTCGCTGATCGCAGGCAAGGATGATGACAGTTGTAGTCAGCACCTGAAGCCTATAAAACAGCTATAACTGTATTGCTTTTCCCAGCCACCGGAGCATGTCACCACGGATGAAATAAGTATCATCAGTGTGCACGTGCATGGCACACATTTTCCTTGTGGTGCCAGAAAAAAGAGACCTGAACAAAAAAACCTGACATATGCATACCACCATTAAATACAATGGGTGTGCGTGTGTCCGTATTTGTGGTCCTTAAAAAAACGCATACGGACCAAAAAATGGACGTGTGAAGGAGCCTAGGAAAGTAGTGTGGCACCCCAGAGTCCGGTTGCCACAGTGACATTGCCTCCCTCTACAGGGTGGTGATGTCATGTCTGGAAGCAGGAAAAGGTCCCCATGCAAGGTAATACACAGCATCCAACACTTGTTCTAACTCCAGACCAAAAGGGGCGGAGCTTAAGGGTTGACAGTTGGTGGGAGGAGCTAGTGCTGAGGTAAGGAGATTTTTCTCTAAAGAGTCAGTTGGTCTGAGGTGAGGGAAGAGAGAGGAGGGAAGAAAAGGGCTCTGGGAATAGCAGCTGCGTCAGAGCTGATCCCGTAACAGAGCGCTGATAAAAAGGACGCCAGAGTCCTGGGCTGTGCTGGTGCTGTACGCCCCGACAGCTGAATCTTGAGGGCAGGGGACTGCAAGCTCCCTGACCACACCGAACACCTGGAGGCACCGCAGCAGACCAAGAGCCCAGGGCTGCCAGTGAACAGACAGTACCTGTGATAGGCTTACGCTGTTTGCCATACAGGTTAAAGCCAACACTCTGGAGCGGGTCGCAGCTTAGCTACAGGCAGCAGGAACCAGAAAATAGAGTGCAGCAGGAAGGCTTCTAACCCCACCTGACAGAGTGGACCTCCTGAATGCTTCCAGGCTGGCCAGACTCCTGCTATCATCTGTAACTAGTACCCGGACTGCATTTTCACTTGCCAAAAAGTAAAAAAGTAAACAAAAGTGCACTTTTCTGTGTCCCTTGCTTATTCTCTGCACCTCAACGTTCGCCATCACCTGAACAGACTGTTATATATGCCCTGTGGCCCCGCTCTACCTGTGGGGAGCTGTACCATCTTTGCTGCATTACCAACTGCCCCAGTGGATCTGATTTGCAGCGTCGGCCATCTTATTGCCGAATACCACGGGTGGTGTCACAAACTAATTCCCCTACAAACTATCCCCTATATCTTTACTTTTCACATTTTTATTGGACGCCCAGGGCCACGGACTGGGTCATTGGTGCCGTGACTAATTGGAGCTCCCGCCAGGGCAGTAGAGGGCCCAACGGTTTGCCAACCGGCATAAGACTGATGGTCCTCGGTTTAAAGTAGGTGACATGGTTTGGTTGTCCTCAGAAAATATCCCTATGAAGGTGGCGTCTCCAAAATTTAAGCCAAGGTTCATTGAACCTTATAAGATTTTGGAAATCCTTAATCCCGTTTCTTTCCATTTGGCTCTTCCAGGGACGTTTAAGATTCACAACGTCTTCCATAAATTTTTATTGAAAAGATTTGTTGAGCCAGTAGTTCCTATGGCCATGTCCCCTGAGCCTGTTTTGGTTGAGGGCAATCTGGAGTATGAAGTAGAGAAGATATTGGATTCTTGTCTGGCTAGACGGAGACTCCAGTACTTGGTCAAGTGGAAAGGTTATGGTCAGGAGGACAATTCTTGGGTGTTTGCTTCTGACATTCATGCTGAGAGACTGGTTCGCACCTTTCACCGGGCTCATCCTGATCGGCCTGGTGGCGCAGGTGAGGGTTCGGTGACCCCTCCTCAAGGGGGGGGTACTGTTGTGAACGCTCTGGATCTGACTCCTGAGTATGGGCTCCCTCTTGTGGCTGCTGATAGTAATGAAGCTGCTTTGGTTAACAGAGGTTCATCAGCTGGGAGCGATGATTGGCAATCTGGTGTTGATGACTGGGGAGATTTAAGTGAGTAACCTTCCCATGATCCTCGCTGGTGATTAGTTGCTTCCTGGTCTCTTTTGAAAGTCAGCTTGCTTCCTGCTCTGTCCTGCAACTTTCAGATAAGTTATTTGCTGTTTGTTTCTATGGCTTTAGTTTTTGTCTGTCTCAGTTTTCTTCCCTTTTGGATTATACAGCCAGGTTCCCCTGTGGGGGCCTGTGCTGGACCCTGTTTCTCATTTACCACTGTTTAAGCATTTTCAGTTTCCTGTTATTTCTGCATTCGCTGAATTGCTACCAGTTCACACTAGAGACAGTTTATGTATTTTCATTTCTCTGTTATTTCAGTGTCTGCTGTTTTGTTACCAGTGCACACCAGAGTCTGATCTAGCGGGGGAGAGATCGTGTGGTCTCAGTATTTTTATATATTAGAAGTGTTGGAGTTTTTCCTACTGTTTTTTCTGGATTGCAGACAGTATTCCTTCCTGTCCTTTTCTATATAGACAGTTTGGGCCCCAGCATTTGCTTGTGCTATTTTCTTCCTGCATCTGTATTTCATCTTGTCTCACCGCCAATATATGTTGGGGGCTACCTATTCCTTTGGGGGTCTACTCTGGGGCAGATAGCTTTCCCCTTTCTCTCTTTAGGCTTAGTTATCTCTCCGGCTGTGATGAGGCATCTAGGGCACCGTAGGCATGTCCCACGGCTACTTCTAGTTGTGCTGCCAGTTTAGGGGTCTGCAATCCGTTGGTTACCAACCTCTCTGGGTGCCTGGTTGTTAAGCCTATTTTTTGCTACCGTCCTCCTCGGCTACCAAATCATAACACCACCGGAAAGCTGCGATCTTGTCTTCTGGGTGTTAAATTGTCGGAAGCGGTCCATGATTGCTCCTGACACATAGTGCCGGGTGTCAGCCGTGATAATCAGCTGACACCCGGCCGTGATCGGCCGCGCTCCCCCCGTGAGTGCCGCTGATCGAGTATGACGTACTTTCCTGTCCTTGGAATTAAGTCCCAGGGCACATGGACGGGACAGTATGTCAAATGGTAGAAAGGGGTTAAGGGGAACTCTGAAGAGCCTTTGAAAGATGGTGCAATCGCCACCTGGCCCACTACTGGAAAAAATGACCGACATATTAACGAACAGCAGGTCAAAAAACAAATGTACTACAGGATACAATAGGCCTTCATAATAAGGATGTTTTTTTTCTATGTTTTTTGATTTTGTGTACTTTTGCTATGTTTTGTTTTTAACTTTAGTGTAGTGACTCGCAAGACAATGAGGACTCTTGACGTGAGCTTGCCTATCAAAACAATGCCTCATTCTTTTTATTGATCTTATTGCATATTTTTTCATTTCTATGCAGGATCCTGCCAGGCCCTTTAGTGTTGGCTTTGTTAATCAGGGTAACTGTCTATTTGGGTGCACTTATATATTGCCCGCCTGACCTAAGCGTATGAATGTCATCAATAGGCCGTAAGCTAGACACTGTGCACAATCTGTGTGACTGTCCTCATATACAAGCCTAATCTGTGTGCATTTATAATCCTAGGCAGAAACCCCCTCATGAATTGTAGGTGTGTGAGAGGCTGTTTCCTCAGAATATTGCACTTGTGCTGTCCCCACCTTTATCATGGGGGTCTACCGCATCCTGTAGTGCATTCATATTGTGACTTCTTGTGGGTTAATGTGGCTGCTTTTGTTCTGCTATGTTTTATACATTTTCTGTCCTTTTGGTGTGTATTTTTTTTTTTACTTATTAAGTTAATAAAAGGAGACTTACATAATCAAGTGAACATTCAACAGCCAATGAATAGAAACTTTGCAACAAAATGGGTACAATGGATCATATAAATCCCATTCACGTGCTAGGGGGGAAAACCACAGATTTCACTCTGCGCACTGCATTGCTATTCTGGCTGCACAGGCAGGTGGGAGTTTGTTTAGTATAGAAATTTATTCCTACACAGTACTAGAAATATGAAAACAGGGTATGGACATATTATAATGAGAGCACTAGCCAAGAATTATGGAGCATGATGAAGGTATATCAAAGTGAGGCTATTACCAGAATGCTGTGTTTTTTATTTTAATTGATATTTTAATAATTACTGTACATTAGTGGAGCTAATCTGGCCTGCAAATGGGTTTGTACGTTATGGACTGCACCTCATGTCTGACTGTGGCATCTAGAAAGATTTTATTTCCATTAGTCACTGAAAGCATTGCACAGGGGTTTCAATTAACTTTTCTGAACACCCGACATACATTATGTCTCATTAAAAAAATAAATATTTTGAATAGATATTAAAAATGATTTATTTTTCTTATTGACTGAATGCATGTATTCCATACACTCATAAGTCTACATTTATTATATGTATTTATCTGACATATGACTAAAGCCCCCGTCACACTAAGCGAGATCGCTGCTGAGTCACAAGTTTTGTGACGCAATAGCGATCTCACTAGCGATCTTGCTAAGTTTGACACGTACCAGCGATCAGGCCCTGCTGTGAGATCGCTGGTCGTGTCGGAAGTGCCTGGACCTTTCTTTGATGGTTGAGATCCCGCTGGGTAGCATGCATCGGTGTGTTTGACACCTTTTACCAACGATCTAGCTAGCGACTCAGCACTGAGACACATAGGAGTCACATCGTTACACAGGTCGCTACGGGTCGCCGATCGTTGCTGCGTCCTTGGGAAGATCTGACTGTTTGGCATCTCACCAGCGACCACAAAGCGACGCAGCAACGATGCCTGCCAGGTCGTATCCCCTTAATAGAGGGGAGTATAATTCCAAGACATCATCTAGTTTATAGTATCTAATATTCTATATGAGGGCTCCATCTAGTGGTCATCTTTGGTACTACTTTATTTTAGGGGATTTTTCAGTGAAAGACTAAAAGGCAGATTGGTGGTGCTTCAACTATTTGGACCCAAAAGTCTGTACAATTGTAGTGTCCAGTAACTAATCCATACAAGTTATATCACTTAATTATATTCTGTAAATACAGTGCTCTTATTCATTCTGATGTTATATCTCCTTGACCATATGAGCTGACTGCACGATTGCTGACTTCTTTGCAAAAGGCTAGTGCTACACCTGGATTTTCTGTCTCAAGGCTGTTTTTGCTAATGGGTAATCAAAACTTAGACAAGCATTTTTTTATGAAGATTGTTAAGCCACTTTTATCAGCAATTATTTTTTGTATTGAGTGGTTTAAAAAGTTTAGCTGTCACCCAACCAAAACAAGAATCATGATTTTTTGACCTCCCAAGTACAATCTTTGGAACGTGATGCTTGTATGAGGTTGTCTTGTCTCATCTTCTTAAATGCGTAAAAGTGATAAGTGCTTGTAAAAGCTAGCAACTTTGCAATTTACCTCTTATTAAAAATCAAGAACAAATTGATTTTTAACCCCTTCACCCCCAAGGGTGGTTTGCACGTTTATGACCGGGCCAATTTTTACAATTCTGACCACTGTCCCTTTATGAGGTTATAACTCTGGAACGTTTCAACGGATCTTGGCGATTCTGAGAATTGTTTTCTCGTGACAAATTGTACTTCACGTTAGTGGTAAAATTTATTCGCTATAACTTGCGTTTATTTTTGAAAAAAAATGCAAATATAGCAAAAATTTTGAAAATTTTGTAATTTTCAAACTTTGAATTTTTATTCCCTTAAAACAGAGAAATATATCACACAAAATAGTTAATAAATAACATTTCCTACATGTCTACTTTACATCAGCACAATTTTGGAACCAAATTTTTTTTGTTTGTTAGGAAATTATAAGGGTTTAAAGTTGCCCAGCGATTTCTCATTTTTACAAGAAAATTTACAAAGCCATTTTTTTAGGGACCACCTCACATTTGAAGTCACTTTGAGGGGTCTATATGGCAGAAAATACCCAAAAGTGACACCATTCTAAAAACTGCACCCCTCAAGGTACTCAAAACCACATTCAAGAAGTTTATTAACCCTTCACAGGAGCTGAAGCAACGTGGAAGGAAAAAATTAATATTTAACTTTTTAGTCACAAAAATGATCTTTTACAAACTTTTTTTTATTTTCACAAGGGTAAGAGGAGAAAATGGACAGAAAAAGTTGTTGTGCAATTTCTCCTGAGTACGCTGATACCCCATATGTTGGGGAAAACCACTGTTTGGGCACACGGCAGAGCTCGTAAGGGAAGGAGCGCCGTTTGACTTTTTCAAACCAAAATTGGCTGGAATTGAGATTGGATGCCATGTCGCATTTGGAGAGCCTCTGATGCACCTAAACAGTGGAAACCCCCCACAAGTGACACCATTTTGGAAACTAGACCCCCTACGAAACTTAGCTAGATCTGTTGTGAGCACTTTGAAACCCCAAGTGTTTCACAAAAGTTTATAATGCCTGAGTGTGAAAAAAAACAAACAATTTTCCACAAAAATGATGTTTTAGTCCCAAATTTTTGATTTTTCCCAAGGAAATTGAACCCCAAAAGTTGTTGTCCAATTTGTCCTAAGTACACTGATACCCCATATATGGGGGGGGGGAACTGTTTGGGCGCACAGCAGGGCTTGGAAAGGAAGTAATAACGTTTTGGAATGCAGATGTTGATGGGGGTCATGTTCCGTTTGTAGTGCCCCAGATGAGCCTAAACAGTGGAAACCCCCCACAAGTGACCCCATTTTGGAAACTAGACCCCCTAAGGAACTTATCTAGATCTGTGGTGAGCATTTTGAACCCCCAAGTGTTTCACACAAGTTTATAATGCCCGGGCATGAAAATAAAAAATCCTATTTTTTCCCCACAAAATTATCTATTAGTCACCAATTTTTTATTTTCCCAAGGGTAACAGGAGAGATTGGACCACAAAAGTTGTTGTACAATTTGTTCTGAGTACGCTGATACCCCATATGTGGGGGGAAACCACTGTTTGGGCGCACGGCAGAGCTCTGAATGGAAGGAGCACCATTTGACTTTTTCCAACCAAAATTGGCTGGAATTGAGATTGGACACCATATTGCATTTGGAGAGCCCCTGATGTGCCTAAACAGTGGAAATCCCCCACACGTGACCCCATTTTGGAAACTAGACCCCTAAGGAACTTATCTAGATCTGTGGTGAGCAATTTGAAGCCCCAAGTGCTTCACACAAGTTTATATCGTAGAGCCGTAAAATTAAAAAATCATATTTTTTCCCCAAAAATTATCTTTTCACCCCAATTTTTATTTTACCAAGGGTAACAAGACTCCAAAAGTTATTGTGCAATTTGTCCTGAGTACGCTGATAACCCATATGTGGGGGTAAACCACTGTTTGGGTGCATGGCAGAGCTTGGAAGGAAAGGACTTTGACTTTTTCAACGCAGAATTGGCTGGACGCCATGTCGTGTTTGGAGAGCTCCTGATCTGCCTAAACAATGGAAACCCCCGACAAATGACACCATTTTGGAAACTAAACCCCTCTAGGAACTTATCTAGATGTGTGGTGAGAACTTTGAACCCCAGGTGTTTCACTAAAGTTTATAACGCCCGAGCATGAGAATAATAAAATCATATTTTTTCCACAAACATGATCTTTTAGTCCCCAACTTTTTATTTTCCCAATGGTAACAGGAGAAACTGGACCCCAAAAGTTGTTGTCCAATTTGTCCTGAGTACACTGATACCCAATATGTGGGAGAAAACTATTGTATGGGCACACGTCGGGGCTCGGAAGGAAGTAGTGACGTTTTGGATTGCAGACTTTGATGGAATGGTCTGCGGGTGTCATGTCGCATTTGGAGAGCCCCTGATGTGCCTAAACAGTGGAAACCCCCCACAAGTGACCCCATTTTGGAAAATAGACCCCACAAGGAACTAATGTAGATGTGTGGTGAGTGCTATGAACCCCAAGTGCTTCACAGAAGTTTATAACGTACAGCAGTAAAAACAAAAAAGTCATTTTTTTTTACAAAAGTGATATTTTCGCCCCAAATTTTTTATTTTCCCATGGGTAACAGAAGAAATTGGACTCCAAGAGTTTTTGTGCAATTTGTCCTGAGTACGCTGATACCCCATATGTGGGGGTATACTACTGTTTAGGCGCATGGCAGAGCTCAGAAGTGAAGGAGCACCGTTTGACTTTTTCAACGCAGAATTGGCTGGAATTGAGATCAGACACCATGTCACATTTGGAGAGCCACTGATGTGCCTAAACCGTGGAAACCCCCAATTCTAACTCCAATCCTAACCCCAACACACCCCTAACCCTAGTCCCAACACTAACCTTAACCCTAACTGTTGTGAATGGGTTTGAGATGAGTTCTGAGCAGAGGCTCCCTCTGGTGGTTACAAGCGGTGCTAGTGAAGATTGTGAGGACTGGGAATCAGGTGTTACTGACTGGTCTTATATAAGGGAGTCATTTTCCCATCAGGGTTGCCGGTGATCAATTGTTCTGGTCTGAATCCTTCATTCCAGTTTCCCTTGTAGCCTGCTGTGTCGTGTCTGCATCTCCTGCTTACAGATAAGACTTTTGCTTCTTTTGTGTTTGTGCTATATTTTTGCATTTTGTACTGCACTTCTTTGGGGGCCTTCAGGGTCCCCTCCGGGGGCTTCTGCCCTCTCAGTTTAGTTCAGCCACTGAGTTTTGTTCTTTTGCTTTTTCCAGTTTTTTCAGTGGCTGCTGTTTTGATTTTGTTACACCAGAGAACTAATTTAGGTGGTAGAGGTCGTGTGATCTCAGGTGATTTTGAAATTAGTAGAGTTGGTGCTTTTCAGGGTTTTCTGGGATTGCAGTAAGTACCCTTCCTATCCTTTTCTATTTAGATAGTTTGGGCCCCAGCGTTTGCTCATACTATTTTCTTTCTGTGTCAGTATTTCCTCTTGTCTAACCGCCATTACATGTTTGGGGGCTTTCTATTATCTTTGGGGTTCTGCTCCGGGGCAGATAGCTTTCCTGTTTCTGTCTTTAGGTGTAGTTAGTTTCTCAGGCTGTGACGAGGCGTCTAGGACCAACGTAGGAACGCTCCACGGCTGCCTCTAGTTGTGGTGGTTAGTCAGGGTACTGCAATCTCATAGATTCCAACTGCTCTGGTGTATTGCCTTTTTGCCTGCTCTCCTCAGCTACCGAAACATAACAGTATCACCGGCCAAAAAAATTGAAAATTGTATGGTACTCACAGAAGGGAAAAATATTGTGAAAGAAAAAAGGTTGTCAGAGTTGTCAGAGATATTTTTCTGTTTGTGGTTTTTTTTTTTTTTTCCCTCTGTATCTCTGGGTGCTGGGGAGGATCTTTTCTCTCAATGGAGTTTGCACAGTTGTCTGGCCGTGTGGATCAGCTTGCCGCTGAGGTTCGGAGTATTGCTATCTATCTTGCTGGGTTGCCTGTTGTGGAACCTAGGATTCCCATGCCAGATTTGTTTTTAGGGGATCGAGCTAAGTTTCAGAATTTCAAAAATAATTGTAAATTGTTTTTTGCCTTAAAATCTAAGTCCTCAGGAAACGCAGCGCAGCAGGTTCAAATTATCATCTCTCTCCTGCGCGGCGATCCTCAGGATTGGGCTTTTTCCCTGATACCTGGGGATCCTGTTTTGAGTGATGTTGATGCGTTTTTTCAGGCTTTGGGGTTATTGTACGATGAGCCTAATGTCACTGATCAAGCTGAAAAAACCTTGTTGGCATTAAATCAGGGGCTTGATGACGCTGAGTTATACTGTCAGAGATTCCGTAGGTGGGCAGTCCTGACCAAATGGAATGACGACGCTTTGGCGGCCCTTTTCCGGAAGGGTCTGTCAGATAATGTAAAGGATGTTATGGTGGGATTCCCTGTCCCCTCTGGTCTCAATGATTCTATGTCATTAGCGATTCAAATTGACAGACGTTTGCGTGAGCGGAGAAGTATGCGTGGAATGGTGTTGCCTTGTGAACCAGCTTCTGAACCCATGCAGTGTGATAGAGTGGTGTCTGGGGCACAGCGTCATGAGTTTCGAAAGCGCAATGGGTTATGTTTCTACTGTGGTGATGCCTCTCATACTATTTCAGTCTGCCCTAAGCGGGGAAGACGTTTTGCACGCTCAGTTGTCTTGGGTAGTGTTCAGACTAAGTTTTTATTAACTGTCACTCTGATATGCTCTCTGTCCTCATTTTCTGCTCAGGCTTTCGTTGATTCTGGAGCAGCTATTAACCTGATGGATTATGATTTTGCTAAACGTTGTGGGTTTCCCTTGATACCCCTACAGAAGTCTATTCCCCTACTGGGGATCGATTCTACCCCTTTGGCTGAGAATAAACCCAGTTTTCTACTCAGGTGATAATGAGGGTTGAACCTGATCACCAGGAGTGCTGCAAATTTTTGGTTCTATATAATCTGCATGACATTATCGTGCTGGGTTTCCCTTGGTTACAGTCTCATAATCCTGTTTTGGATTGGAAATCTGTGTCTGTAACCAGTTGGGGCTGCCAATGTGTTAATACCAACACTCCTGTTTTTTCTGCCTCCCCCCAGGCTCAGGATGTTCCTGACTTTTTGTTTGATTTTTCTGATGTGTTTAGCGAAAGTAAATCTGCATCCTTGCCTCCCCATAGGAGCTATGACTGCGCTATTGAATTAGTGCCGGGTAGTAAATTCCCTAAAGGTCGCCTTTTTAACTTGTCTGTACCTGAACATGACGCTATGCGGTCTTATATCAAGGAATCATTGGAGAAGGGTCATATCAGACCATCCTCTTCACCCTTAGGTGCCGGTTTTTTCTTTGTGGCCAAAAAAGATGGTTCATTAAGGCCGTGTATTGATTATCGTCTCTTGAACAATATTACTGTGAAATATCAATACCCGTTACCCTTGATTTCTGACCTGTTTTCCAGGGTGAAAAACGCTACTTGGTTTACCAAGCTTGACCTCAGGGGGGCGTATAACCTTATTCGCATTAAGCACGGGGATGAATGGAAGACGGCATTCAATACCCCTGAAGGGCATTTTGAGTACCTAGTGATGCCCTTTGGGCTCACTAATGCTCCTTCTGTCTTCCAGTCCTTCATGAATGACATTTTCAGGGATTTTGTGGATAAATTTCTGATTGTTTATTTGGATGATATCTTGATTTTTTCTAATGACTGGGACTCTCATGTGAAACATGTTCGAACTGTATTCCAGATTTTGAGAGAGAATGCTCTGTATGTGAAGGGATCAAAGTGTCTTTTTGGCGTACAGAGGATCTCATTTCTGGGATTCATTTTGTCCCCATCTGTTATTGAAATGGACCCGGTCAAGGTTCAGGCCATCTGTGATTGGGTCCAACCTACTTCATTAAAGGCTCTTCAGAGATTTTTGGGTTTCGCCAATTTTTATCGTAAATTTATTGGTAATTTCTCGGTTATTGTTAAACCATTAACTGATTTGACCAGAAAGGGTTCTGATGTGGTGAATTGGCCTCCTGAGGCAGTCTCTGCATTTCAGGAACTTAAGCAGAGATTCACTTCTGCTCCTGTTCTACGGCAGCCTGATGTTTCTCTGCCATTTCAGGTGGAGGTTGATGCCTCTGAAATTGGGGCAGGTGCCGTTTTGTCCCAAAAAGATCCAGAGACCTCTAAAAGTAACCCTTGTGCCTTTTTCTCTCGAAAATTTTCTCCTACTGAACGTAATTATGACGTGGGTAATCGGGAGTTGTTGGCCATGAAGTGGGCTTTTGAAGAGTGGAGACATTGGCTGGAGGGAGCCAAACATCAGGTGGTGGTCCTTACGGACCATAAGAATCTGGTCTATCTGGAATCTGCCAAGCGACTCAATCCTAGACAGGCCAGGTGGGCCTTGTTTTTCACACGTTTTAATTTTGTGGTTTCCTTTCTTCCTGGCACTAAGAATGTTAAGGCGGATGCCCTCTCGAGGAGTTTCTTTGCGGACTCTCCTGAGTTATCTGATCCTTCTGTTATTTTGAAAGAGGGTGTAGTTCTTTCCGCCATCTCGCCCAATTTGAGACTTGCTCTGGAGGGGTGTCAGGAGGATAGGCCCGAGCGCTGCCCTGTTGGAAAATTGTTTGTCCCGGACCAATGGAAAAAGAGTGTGATGTCTGAGATTCATTGTTCCGCATTGGCTGGGCATCCCGGAATTTTTGGTACCAGAGACTTGGTTAGTCGGTCCTTTTGGTGGCCTACCTTGTCTCGTGATGTCAGGGAATTTGTGCAGTCCTGCGGGACTTGCTCTCGCTCCAAGCCTTGCTCTCGCTCTAGTGGTTTGTTGATGCCATTGCCTGTGCCCAAGAGACCATGGACCCATATCTCTATGGATTTCATTTCCGATCTTCCTGTTTCTCAGAGAATGACCACCATCTGGGTAATTTGTGATAGGTTTTCCAAAATGATACATCTTGTGCCATTACCTAAGTTGCCTTCCTCCTCTGAATTGGTGCCGTTGTTCCTTCAGCACGTGGTTCGTTTACACGGCATTCCTGAGAACATTGTGTCTGACAGAGGAGTCCAGTTTGTTTCCAGATTTTGGAGGACTTTTTGTTCTAAACTGGGTGTTCAATTGTCTTTCTCCTCGGCATTTCATCCTCAGACCAATGGTCAAACTGAGAGAACAAACCAGACATTGGAGACTTATCTAAGATGCTTTGTGTCTGCTGATCAGGATGACTGGGTCTCTTTTTTGCCTTTGGCTGAGTTTGCTCTTAATAATAGGGCTAAGCTCTGCCACTTTGATGTCTCCGTTTTTCTGTAATTCTGGGTTTCACCCTCGATTTTCTTCAGGACAGACGAAGGCTTCTGTCTGTCCAGGTGTTGACTCTGTTGTGGAGCGTATGCAACAGATTTGGGACCAGGTAGTAGAGAGGTTGTCCCTCTCTCAGGAGAAGGCCCAGCGGTTTGCTAACCGGCATAGGACTGATGGTCCTCGGTTTAAAGTGGGGGACTTGGTCTGGTTGTCCTCAAAGAATATTCCTATGAGAGTAGCATCTCCTAAATTTAAGCCTAGGTTCATTGGACCTTATAAGATCATGGAGATTATTAATCCTGTTTCTTTTCGTTTGCTTCTTCCAGGGACATTTAAGATCCATAACGTGTTCCACAAGTCCTTGTTGAAGAGGTTTGTTGAGCCAGTGGTTCCTGCTGCTGTGCCTCCTGACCCTGTTTTGGTTGAGGGCAATCTGGAGTATGTGGTTGAGAAAATATTGGATTCTCGTTTTTCTAGACGGAAACTCCAGTATTTGGTTAAGTGGAGAGGTTATGGTCAGGAGGACAATTCTTGGGTGTTTGCTTCGGACATCCATGCTAGGAGACTGATCCGTGCGTATCATAGAACTCATCCTGACCGACCTGGTTGCTCAAATGAGGGTTCGGTGACCCCTCCTCAAGGGGGGGGTACTGTTGTGAATGGGTTTGAGATGAGTTCTGAGCAGAGGCTCCCTCTGGTGGTTACAAGCGGTGCTAGTGAAGATTGTGAGGACTGGGAATCAGGTGTTACTGACTGGTCTTATATAAGGGAGTCATTTTCCCATCAGGGTTGCCGGTGATCAATTGTTCTGGTCTGAATCCTTCATTCCAGTTTCCCTTGTAGCCTGCTGTGTCGTGTCTGCATCTCCTGCTTACAGATAAGACTTTTGCTTCTTTTGTGTTTGTGCTATATTTTTGCATTTTGTACTGCACTTCTTTGGGGGCCTTCAGGGTCCCCTCCGGGGGCTTCTGCCCTCTCAGTTTAGTTCAGCCACTGAGTTTTGTTCTTTTGCTTTTTCCAGTTTTTTCAGTGGCTGCTGTTTTGATTTTGTTACACCAGAGAACTAATTTAGGTGGTAGAGGTCGTGTGATCTCAGGTGATTTTGAAATTAGTAGAGTTGGTGCTTTTCAGGGTTTTCTGGGATTGCAGTAAGTACCCTTCCTATCCTTTTCTATTTAGATAGTTTGGGCCCCAGCGTTTGCTCATACTATTTTCTTTCTGTGTCAGTATTTCCTCTTGTCTAACCGCCATTACATGTTTGGGGGCTTTCTATTATCTTTGGGGTTCTGCTCCGGGGCAGATAGCTTTCCTGTTTCTGTCTTTAGGTGTAGTTAGTTTCTCAGGCTGTGACGAGGCGTCTAGGACCAACGTAGGAACGCTCCACGGCTGCCTCTAGTTGTGGTGGTTAGTCAGGGTACTGCAATCTCATAGATTCCAACTGCTCTGGTGTATTGCCTTTTTGCCTGCTCTCCTCAGCTACCGAAACATAACACCTAACCACAAACCTAACCCTAACACACCCCTAACAATAATCCCAACCCTAACCCTAATCCTAACTATAGGCGCAACCCTAACCCTAACTTTAGGCGCAACCCTAACCCTAACCATAATGGGAAAATGGAAATAAATACATTTTTTTAATTTTATCATTTTTCCCTAACTAAGGGGGTGATAAAGGGGGTTTGATTTACTATTTATAGCGGGTTTTTATGATTGGCAGCTGTCATGCTAAAAGACGCTTTTTATTGCAAAAAATAGTTTTTGCATCACCACATTTTGAGAGCTGTAATTTTTGCATGTTTTGGCCCACAGAGTCATGTGAGGTCTTATTTTTGCGGTACGAGTTGACGTTTTTATTGGTACCATTTTTGAGCACGTGACATTTTTTGATCGCTTTTTATTTCGATTTTTGGGAGGTTAGAATGAACAAAAATCAGCAATTCATGAATTTCTTTGGGGGGGGGGGGGCATTTATACCGTTCCACGTGTGATACAATTGATAAAGCAGTTTTATTCTTCGGGTCAGTACGATTACGGTGATACCTCATTTATATAATTTTTTTAGGTTTTGGCGCTTTTATACAATAAAAACAATTTTATATAAAAAATAATTATTTTTGCATCGCTTTATTCTGCGAGCTATAACTTTTTTATTTTTTTGCTGATGATGCTGTGTGGCAGCTCGTTTTTTGCGGGACAAGATGACGTTTTCAGCAGTACCATGTTTATTTATATCGGTCTTTTTGATCGGGTGTTATTCCACTTTTTGTTCGGCGGTATGATGATAAAGCATTGATTTTTTGCTTTTTTTTTTTTTAAGGGTTCACTAAAGGGGTTAACTAGTGGGACAGATTTATAGGGGGCGTTGTTACGGATGCGGCGATACCAAATATGTGTACTTTTATTGTTTTGTTTTTTTTATTTACAGGAAGAAATGAATTTATTGGGGAATATTTTTTTTTTTTCTTGATTTTGAAATTTTTTTTTTACTCTTGTGACTTTGATTTTTTTCACTTTTTTACTTTGTCCCAGGGTGGGACATCACTGTATTTTATCAGATCGCTGGTGTGACAGGGTGCACAGCACGCTGTCACACCAGCGATCGCTCTGGCATTGCTGCAGGCTTCTCAGTGCCTGCTCGCAGCAGGCACTGAGGAAGCTGCCTCCCTGCAGGACCCGGCGGCCATCTTGGATCCGGGGTCCTGCAGGGAAGAGGCCTTCAGAACAGCGCGGTCACATCGCGCTGTTCTGAGGGTCTCAGGGGAGCGCGCAGTGAGCCCCCTCCCTGCGCGATGCTCCCCTGTGCCCCTGGTACACCGTGATCATGTTTGATCTCGGTGTGCCAGGGGTTAATGTGCCGGGAGCGGTCCGTGACCGCTCCTGGCACATAGTCCTGGGTGTCAGCTGTGATAGTCAGCTGACACCCAGCGGCGATCAGCTGCGCTCCCCCCGGAGCTGATCGCCTTGGACGTACTATCCCGTCCATGGGCAGATTGGCACGGGTTTTATGGATGGGATAGTACGTCCGATGGCAGAAATGGGTTAATTTTATAGCTTACTATTTTTTCCTAGGTTATTGGACTCCTCTGCAGCCTATAAGAAATAGCCATATTCCTAGACATGGAGCGCAGTGCTTGGAAGCTCCTCAGCCCCAAGTGCTCTTCTGATGCTGTATAGAGACAAAGGTTACTTTGCTTGCAGCATGGGAAAGAGCCCAATAGGGGTTCGTAGCCAGTATCAGACTGGAGTGTCAAGGGCCCACTAGTAATCTTGACTCTGGGGGCCCATTGTCCAGCTACATGCAAATATAACATTATCCAAATTAACCTCTGTTTCTATATATATTAATAAACTGGATAGTTTGTTTGATGAATGAGAAGATGCTTTTGTCTGTACATAGAAAATCAAATGTATTGGGCCAACTATTGCTAATATTGTGGGTCAGTCCGAGCGTGTTTAGACTCCAAGTTGGGTCTTCTTCACTTGTGTTGCCTGAATTTGGCAGGGCTCTCAGACCACCAGGCCTACACCTGTCACTCATCCACCTGTTACTGATCAATGTTTAAGCTAGAAATGCTGGTCCAAGCACTGTTCCAGGCCCTGTCCCATGCATCTATGCTGCGCAATTATACTATTTGTAATCTGGATCAATTGATGCCACTTTTCCTGGTGTCGGACGCTAATTTGAGCTGTTTTGGCAGCTTTTGTGCCCCCTGAAAGTGTTGTCTATGCATTTGGTTTTGCCTCCCATTGAATTCAATGGGGTTCAGATAAGGGCAGAGAACTGTCCGGCGAACTGTCCGGTGAACATTGGGAAATTCGCCGATCCGAGCTGAACCTTAAGGCTGTGTTTCCATGGTCAGGAAACACAGCGCATTTGACGGAGCGGAAATTCCGCTCCGTCCTAAGCCCCGCCCCCTTTCTGACACGCGTTCTTTCCGGAGGTGTTCAGGACACCTCCGGAACACCTCCGGAAAGAGCGCAGGGCTACATAGCCCTGTGTTAAATTCCGTTGCGGCGACGCAGCGTCGCCGCAATACGCTAGGACATGCTGCGGTCTGAAAAGACGCGCAGCATGTCCGGATACGCAGGTCTTCCGCCTGCGTGTTGTTACACATAGTGGAGACGGGATTTCTTGAAATCCCCTCCACTATGCTGTAACATCTGGACGCTGCGTGTTTGGCGCTGCGCCAACGCACAGCGCCAAACACGCAGCAATTCCTGATGGAATACTGATCGTGGAAACTCACCCTAAAAGGTTCGCTCATATCTATTTGTGATTTAGCGGGTCCTTTCTTAATCATGGCCCCAGTTGGAACAAACAAGAAAATAGAAACAGAGTACAATTCCATTATCCCTAGCTGAAGTGTTCAGGCATAGTTGCCTGCTTTGAACATTAATTTTTTCAAGGGAAACACTTCGGGTGCCTGGAACCCTTAGGCAAGAGCATTAGGAAATTTGTGAGCTGCTAATGTAGAGGAACCCTGCTCTACCATGTATCATGCTCTATGGTTACCCGCAATGTCGCTTGTACTGATCGCTGCCTGAGCAGCCTGTTTGGCAGCTCAGCAGCGATCATGTAGCGACACACCAGCAATCCTGACAAGTTCATATCGTTGTCGGGATCGCTACTGCGTCGCTATGTGAGACGGGGCCCTAATCACTTCACGTCAGCCGGGGACACCGCACAGCATTAGTAATGTCAGAGGGAGTCCTGGCTGACCTGAAGTGAACTGATTACCGTGGGAAGCAATCAATTAAGCTTCCCACAGTAATCACTTCCTCTCCTATCGCCCTGAAGATAAGCTCATTCATTCGTGGGCTTACAGCTGAGCAGGCAGCATTAGCTGCACTGCTTGGCTGTAAGGCAGTTAACCCTTTGTGAAGGATTACAGTGTGGGACCTGACAGAGCGGCAGATAGGTAAGAATAATGTTGTTTTATTATTTTTTATTACAGGAGAACAAGGGCTTCGCACGGATTACCAGTTAAATAAAAGATGGTCAAAAAATGTGTGTTTATTTCATTAAAATTATTTATTATTAATGTGTGTGTGTTTTTAATTTCCTTCAATAGGATTAATAATTGATAGTTGTCTAATTGACAACTCTCAATTATTAACCTGGCTTAAAGTCAGCTTTCAATAGCAAGGTGGCTTTAACCCATTATTAACCCATTAACCACTGCTACAGGGCAATGGGAATAGACGGGCAAAGTGCCAGAAAGGGCGCATCTAATTATAGATTTGCCTTTTCTGGGGTGATTGGGGGCAGATGTTAGTAGCCAGGGGGGCACAAAATAAATGCACCCTCCCTAGGCTAATATTATCTGCCCCCACTTGCTGGCTTTGTCTGTCTGGTTGAGAAAATAGTGCGGGAGCCCACACATTTTTTTTTCAACGAATTTACACCTTAAATTAACCCCTACATGTGTGAAATTTTGCACACATACACTCATGTAATTGTTAGTGAAAACCATATATAAAACTACATGAAATGACATGGTTAACTGTATGTAAACCATGTGTCATTTCATGTCGGGTCTGTAATTTCACAAAAGCCGGCAATTGAATTAGCGGCTATTATACTATGTAGAAGTGTATGAACTATAAATATATATATGTGTCACAATGACATGTATATATATATATATATATATGTATTATATGTGTATATATCTAGTGTTTTGTGAGCTGTCAGTGTGATTTTACAGTAGCCGGGGATGATTTGCCGGCTTTTCAAAGGACACTGGTGCGTATAAATCGGACGGCACTCGCATGGTGCGAGTGCTATCAGATTTTTTATCGCATTCATTGAATTGCATTAGCGATTATCATGCCAAAATCGCTGCATGCTGCGATTTTTTTCTCAGACCGATTTCAGCTGAGAAAAAAAATCGCAAATGAGAAGTCCCCTATTGAATAACATTGGTCCGATTGCAATTCGATTTTTTATCGGCTTGCAATCGTCCGTTTTTTTTGTCTCCTAGTGAATATGAGCCCTTTAAGTCATTTTCTTATCAAAATTGTTTGTTTGTAGGGTAGTTGTCCTGCTATTACCCTCATTTAGCTTCCTTCTGCATCCCCATAGCCCTGACTATAACCATTTTACAGCTACTTTAAAGCACCGAATTTCGTGTCCCCATTGATTTGTTCTGGTGAACACGAACCTCCATGAGTTCGATCATTTCTACTTGTGATAGATACTGTCAAACTTGGTTCGTGGGAAATTTTGTTGATTTGCAATAAAAAAACAAAATTGTCCTGGTACAGGTGTAAAAATTTGTTTGTTTCTAATTAAACCAAAAATTGTCCTTCAACTGTGTCGAAATTTGGTTGTTCCAAAATTGACTATTCTCATATATACTCTATAACTTGGTTTGTATGAAATTGTCTCTTTAACCCCTTTCTGATATGTGATCGCGCTGTTCCGAGGGCCTTATCCCTGCAGGACCTCGGATCCAAGATGGCTGTGGGGTTCTTCCGGGAGGTGGCTTTTCAGTGCATGCTGAGAGCAGGCGCTGAGAAGCCTTCTGTACTGCCAGTCAGATCGATGATCTGACAGAGTGCTGTGCAAACTGTCAGATCCTCGATCTGACACTATATAGTGATGTCCCACCCTGGGACAAAGTAAAAAAGTATAAAAAAAATAAATAAACATGTGTAAAAATAATAAAAAAAAAAATCCTAAATAAAGAAAAAAAAATATTCCCCAATAAATTCATTTCTTTATGTAAATAAAAAACAAAACAATAAAAGTACACATATTTAGTATCGCTGCATCCATAACGACCCGCCCTATAAAACTTTCCTACTAGTTAACCCCTTAAGTGAACCCCTTAAAAAAAAAAAGGCAAAAAAACAATGCTTTATCATCATACCGCCGAACAAAAAGTGGAATAACACGTGATCAAAAGGTAGGATATAAACATGGTACTGCTGAAAACGTCATCTTTTCCCGCAAAAAAACGACCCGCCATACAGCATCATCAGCAAAAAAATAAAAAAGTTATAGCTCGCAGAATAAAGTGATGCAAAAATAATTATTTTTTATATAAAATTGTTTTTATTGTATAAAAAAATGATATAAATGAGTTATCGCTGTAATCGTATTAACCCAAAGAATAAAACTGCTTTATCAATTTTACCACACACAGAACGGTATAAACGCCCCCCCCAAAAAATTCATGAATTGCTGGTTTTTGTTTATTCTGCCTCCCAAAAATCGTAATAAAAAGCGATTAAAAAATGTTATGTGCCCAAAAATGGTACCAATAAAAATGTCAAAAAAATAAGATCTCACATGACTTTGTGGGCCAAAATATGGAAAAATTATAGCTCTCAAAATGTGGTGATGCAAAAACTATTTTTTGCAATAAAAAGCATCTTTTAGCGTGTGACAGCTGCCAAACATAAAAACTCACTATAAATAGTAAATAAAACCCCCCTTTATCACCCCCTTAGTTAGGGAAAAATAATAAATTTTAAAAAATGTATTAATTTCCATTTTCCCATTAGGGTTAGGGTTAGGGTTGCGTCTAAATTTAGGGTTAGTGTTGGGGCTAAAGTTAGGATTAGGGTTAGGGTTGGGATTAGTGTTAGGGGTGTGTTAGGGTTAGGTTTGTGGTTAGGGTTAGAGTTGGGACTAGGGTTAGGGTGTGTTGGGGTTAGGGTTAGAGTTAGAATTGGGGATTTCCACTATTTAGGCACATCAGTGGCTCTCCAAATGTGACATGGCATCTTATCTCAATTCCAGCCAATTCTGCATTGAAAAAGTCAAACGGTGCTCCTTCCCTTCTGAGCTATGCCATGCGCCCAAACAGTAGTTTACCCCCACATATAGGGTATCAGTGTACTCAGGACAAATTGCACAATAACTCGTCGGGTACAATTTCTTTGTTACTCTTGTAAAAATAAAATATTAGTGGCGAAAATATCATTTTTGTGGAAAAAATATGATTTTTTATTTTTATGGCTCTATGTTATAAACTTCTGTGAAGCACTTGGGTTCAAAGTTCTCACCACACATCTAGAAAAGTTCCTTGGGGGGGTCTAGTTTCCAAAATAAGGTCACTTGTGGGGGTTTCCACTGTTTAGGCACATCAGGGGCTCTCCAAACGTGACATGACGCCCACAGACCATTCCATCAAAGTCTGCAATCCAAAATGTCACTACTTCCCTCCCAAGCCCCGATGTGTGCCCAAACAGTAGTTTTCTCCCACATATGGGGTATTGGCGTACTCAAGACAAATTGAACAATAACTTTTGGTGTCCAATTTCTCCTGTTATCCTTGGGAAAATAAAAAACTGGGGACTAAAAGATCATGTTTGTAGAAAAAATATGATTTTTTTTATTTTCACGCACGGGCGTTATAAACTTCTGTGAAGCACTTGGGGGTTCAAAGTGCTCACCACACATCTAGATAAGTTCCTTTCGGGGACTAGTTTCCAAAATGGTGTTATTTGTGGGGGTTTCTACTGTTTAGGCACATGACACCCGCAGACCATTCCATCAAAGTCTGCATTACAAAACGTCACTACTCTTCTGACCCCTGACATGTGCCCACAAAGTAGTTTTCTCCCACTTACTGGGTATCAGTGTACTCAGGACAAATTGAACAACAACTTTGGGGTCCAATTTCTCCTTTCACCCTTGGGGACTAAAAGATCATGTTTGTGGAAAAAATATGATTTTTTTATTTTCACGCTCGGGCGTTCTAAACTTTAGTGAAACACCTGGGGGTTTAAAGTTCTCACCACACATCTAGATAAGTTTCTTGAGGGTCTAGTTTCCAAAATGGGGTCATTTGTGTGGGGGTTTCCACTGTTTAGGCACATCAGGGGCTCTCCAAATGCGACATGGCGTCCAGCCAATTCTGCGTTGAAAAAGTCAAATGGTGCTCCTTCCCTTCCGAGCTCTGCCATGCACCAAAACAGTGGTTTACCCCCACGTATGTGGTATCAGCGTACTCAGGACAAATTGCACAACAACTTTTGTGGTCTTGTTACCCTTGGGAAATAAAAATTGGGGTGAAAAGATCACTTTTGTGGAAAATATTAATTTTTAATTTTACGGCTCTACGTTATAAACTTGTGTGAAGAACTTGGGGGGTTCAAAATGCTCACCACAGATCTAGATAAGTTCCTCAGGGGTCTAGTTTCCAAAATGGTGTCACTTCTTGGGGGTTTCCACTGTTTAGGCACATTAGGGGCTCTCCAAACGCGACAAGGCATCCAATCTCGATTCCAGCCAAATGGCGCTCCTTCCCTTCTGAGCTCTGCCGTGCGCCCAAACAGTGGTTCCCCCCACATATGGGATATCAGCGTAGTCAGGACAAATTGGACAACAACTTTTGTGGTCCAATTTCTCCTGTTTCCTTTGGGAAAATAAAAAATTGGTGACTAAAAGATTTATTTTGTGTGAAAAAAAATAGGATTTTTTATTTTCATGCCCGGGCATTATAAACTTCTGTGAAGCACTTGGGGGTTCAAAGTGCTCATCACAGATTTAGATAAGTTCCTTAGGGGGTCTAGTTTCCAAAATGGGATCACTTGTGGGGGGTTTCCACTGTTAAGGCACATCAGGGGCTTTGCAAACTGAACTTGACACCCATCAAAGTCTGCATTCCAAAACGTCATTACTTCCTTTCCGAGCCCTGCCGTGCGCCTAAACAGTTTTTACCCCCACATATGGGGTATCAGCGTACTCAGAACAAATTGGACAACAACTTTTGGGGTCCAATTTCCTTGGGAAAAATCAAAAATTGGGTCTAAAAAAATTATTTTTGTGGAATTTTTTTTTTCACACCCAGGCATTAAAACTTTAGTGAAACACTTGGGGGTTCAAAGTGCTCACAACAGATCTAGATAAGCTCCTTAGGGGGTCTAGTTTCCAAAATGGTGTCACTTGTTGGGGGTTTCCACTGTTTAGGCACATCAGGGGCTCTCCAAACGCGACATGGCGTCCAATCTCATTTCCAGCCAATTTTGGTTTGAAAAAGTCAAATGGCTCTCCTTCCCTTCCGAGCCCTGCCTTGCGCCCAGACAGTGGTTTTCCCCCACATATGTGGTATCGGTGTACTCAGGAGAAATTTCACAACAACGTTATCTGTCCATTTTTTCCTTTTGCCCTTGTGAAAATTAAAAAAATGTTTGTAAATGATAATTTTTGTGACTAAAAAGTTAAATGTTCATTTTTCCTTCCATGTTGCTTCAGCTCCTGTGAAGAACCTGAAGGGTTAATAAACTTCTTGAATGTGGCTTTGAGTACCTTGAAGGGTGCAGTTTTTAGAATGGTGTCACTTTTTGGTATTTTCTGCCATATAGATCCCTCAAAGTGACTTCAAATGTGATGTGGTCCCTAAAAAAAAATGGTGTTGTAAAAATTAGAAATTGCTGCTCAACTTTTAACCCTTATAACTTCCTAACAAAAAAAATTTTGGTTCCAAAATTGTGCTGATGTAAAGTAGACATGTGGGAAATGTTATTTAGTAACTATTTTGTGTGACATATTTCTCTGTTTTAAGGGAATAAAAATTCAAAGTTTGAAAATTGCAAAATTTTCAAAATTTCCGCTATATTTCTATTTTCTTCATAAATAAACGTAAGTTATATTGAAGAAATTTTACCACTATCATGAAGTACCATATGTCATGAGAAAACATTCTCAGAATCGCGAAGACCTGTTTAAGCGTTCCAGAGTTATAACCTCATAAAGAGACAGTGGTCAGAATTGTAAAAATTGACCCGGTCATTAACGTGCAGACCACCCTTGGGGGTTAAGGGGTTAAAATAAAATAAAATTTGGCCTGGTAAATGTGTGTTCCCTCTGTACTTGGTCCCCAGCCACCATTATTTTTCCCGTTGTGGCGTCCCCGTCTTGTACCAACATGTGTCCAGGAACATCACCCTTGCCTTTACAAACGCGATTACTGGGATTGTACACTTAACGACTGACACGTGGACAAATGCTTGTGGCCAGGGATGCTACATTTTCCTGACGGCAAACTGTGTGAACATTGTGCAGGCCAGGGTAAGTCCCACCCTGGCACTTCACATGTTCTACCGACAGTTCCTGCTCCTACTTCTGTAAGGGCTTCCTCTATCTCCTATACCAGTACCTGCAGCTGCCCCTCATTCACCTTCTACAATGTGCTCTCTCAGAGCACGGTGTCCACATCAGCTGGAAGCTCTGCAGCACTGCCTCAGCGAAGAGGCAATAGTCTCTGCTGAAGATAATTTGTCTAGGCGACAAATTGTACACCACAGCAGAGTTTCTTAAAGGAATAACAGACTAAACAGATATGTGTTTTTTGCCGTTGAGCCTCCAACCAGGCACGGTCGTGTGTAATAATGTGTGTAACATGGTGGCGGCAGTGAAGCTTGGCAAGCTCACACATATATCATGGTTGACACGTGCTCATCTTGGTAGTTCAGTGGTTTCTGAAAACCTACCCAGATTTGACAGAGATTCTAGTCAAGGTACGCCCATTTCGGCAAGTTGCCTAAAGCTGCCACCAATCTGTCACTGTTGCAGCAGCGCATGCAAGTGCCAGCTCACCGACTAGTGGGCAACGTGCCCACGTGCTGAGACTACACACTGCACATGCTGGCAAGGCTTTGTGAGCAGCAGAGGCCAGTTGTGGAATAACAGCTCCAACATGCCCATCGGTATTCTGGTCAGCCTCGGCACAAAACAGCTGAAGAGTTGGCATGGATATCTGACATTTGTGCTATTCTCCATGGCTTTGAGGACGCTATAAAGATGGTGAGCGTCGAAGACGCTATAATCAGTGTGGAGTGCCCCGAGGGCCGTGGGGTACTCGGCACTGGACCAGCGATTCTTAAAGGGGAAGTGTCACGGCAGTAGTGACCCGGTCCATGGCCCTGGGCGTCCAATAAAAATGAAAATAAAAGTTTAAGGGGATAGTTTTTAAGGGAATAGTTTGTGACACCACCCGTGGTATTTGAAATAAAGGTGTTAGCTGACTTTGCTTAAGAGATCGCTGGGGCTGCCCTATAGACCCCTCAAAGTGACTTCAAATGTGAGGTGGTCCCTAAAAAAATGATTTTGTATAATTTGTTGTAAAAATGAGAAATCACTGGTCAACTTTTAACCTTAATAACTTTGTAACAAAAAAAAAAATTTTGTTCCAAAATTGTGCTGATGTAAAGTAGACATGTGGGAAATGTTATTTAGTAACTATTTTGTGTAACGTATTTCTCTGTTTTAAGGGAATAAAAATTCAAACTTTGAAAATTGCAAAATTTTCTAAATTTTCGTCATATTTCCGTTTTTTCAGAAAGAAATTTTACCACTATCATGAAGTACAATATGTCACGAGAAAACATTCTCAGAATCGCTAAGATTCGTTGAAGCGTTCCAGAGTTATAGCCTCATAAAGAGACAGTGGTCAGAATTGTAAAAATTGGCCGGTCATTAACGTGCAAACCACCCTTGGGGGTTAAGGGGTTAAAAACCTTACCTTAGGTCAGGGTTGACCTCAATGTGTGAATAAGGACAGACAAAAGGACTGGGCCCCACCAGTGAATACCAGTCTAGGGAAGCCTTATAAACAATTTCCAGCTCAGGAGAGGGAGGTCACACCTCAGCTTGCACAGAATACAATAATACAAAGAAAAAAAACACAAAAATTGAGCTTAACTTAAGTTTGTACACGTGCAGCACATAAAAGCATGTTTACATTGGCCATAAAACATATAAACCTACAAAAGAAAAAGTGAGCATAAACCCTGCTGTAACTAAGTAAATAAAAGGCAAAAAGTGCACTCAAATAACAGAGTTTTTAGCAATACTGTTTTTGATCAAAAATAGCATAAAAAGCCATCCCACAGTTCTTTGGATTAACTTATCATGTTGGTATGTAGAAAAAACCACGGCACTCAACTGAAGTGAGAATAGGTGCACAAGTCAGGTATCCAGCCTGGTAAATGTAGTTAAAAAAACTTGGCACTCAAATTGTGACGCGAAAAATCATTTAATGAAGATTCATCCAGACATGAAACAATTAAACGTTTTCGGTCCAATAATGGGACCTTCATCAAAATAAATGTCAAAGGAACGTTGGACTAATGAAGTATAACCTTCAGTGATTGCTGGATGTATAATACCCTGGGTAAATGGGAGAAGACCTGGAGCTGTGGATCAGGGACCAGGGACTCACAACAGAAAATTGAAACAGGGAGTCGAGGTAGAAAGCGCTTGGAAAAAAAGGCAAAGCTTGCCACTGGGAGGCACTGGGAGTCCGGGTCCAAGGCCACGCTGTGAGGAGAAGAAAAAGCAGGAACCTGCTGAGGTTCTGATGATGGCCCCGACAGTTCCGGACCCTGCATAGAACAGGTACCCACAGCCCTGTCCTCCTCCTTACACTCCCCCTCTTCTTTAGCTCACCATTCCACGGGTGAGAGTTCCTGCAGTAAGCGTTGACGCTCCTCCATCTCTTGGATGATTGCCAAATAAATTGGTCTTGTTCGCTGTGGTTCATTACAGTTGGGTGGTATGCCAGCTGTTGTCCGTTCTGTGCAGCGTAAGTCAGGTTGGGTAGTCGAGTCAGGTTGAGTGCTGGAGTCAAGTTGAGTGGGCGAGGAAGGGGACGTGCCCAGGTTCAATGGAGCAGCCATCTCGGGAGTTTCAGGCTCCTGTACCTCTTCTGGCCAATAAGTGGCGGGTCAGAGAATTCTTCTTCCTCACAGTCACAAGCTGTAGAAGGGAGTGTTTCAGGAACGATTTGCACCTTCTCCGGTTGATCTGGGTCTCGTTACAAGCAAGGATGTAACATGTTTCAATGGACCACTCGAGTGGGGGCGTCTTCTTCTCCTTCAGATTGAATCTCATAGACCGGACCATGGGGTCCAATTGGGTGTTTCACCAGGTACGGAGTCTTTTCCCACCGATACTCCAACTTGCCTCAAGGTTGTTTGTCTCAAACCAGTACTCGGTCTCCGTTTTTGAGAGCTGTTTCTTACAGGGGCATCGTCTCATGATGCTCAAGCTCCCGAAACTTGGTCTGTACCATTCAATGCAGGATCTGTAAACGATGTTGATGTTCACGGACCCAGGTGGACATCCTCGTCCGCGGGTAGTCCTCCTCTGGGTCTAAATCCAGCTCAGTGATTTCTCACCCTTTTCGGCCGAATAGAAGGGTGTATGTGTATCCAGTTGTACTGTGCACCCAATTGTTGTACACCCAGACTAAGTCAGCTACATACTCAGGCCAACAGACTTTCCTGTCTTCCTCCAGCGTTCTCAGCATCTGAATCAGCGTCCGATTGAAACGCTTGCAGGCCCCATTTCCTTGTGGATGTTAAGGCGTTGTCCTGGATTTCTTAATCTGATACAGAGATTCAGTTCTTCCATCACTCGTCCTTGGAAACAGGCACCTTGGTCAGAGTGAATTCTCTTCAGACAACCGTACACTCGTATGAAGTCTCTGCAAATGGCCAGTGCCACCAGTTCAGCAGTCTGATCCCGGGTCCGAGTCACCACAGCGAATTTAGTAAAATGATCGGTCATCACCAGACAGTGTTCATATCCAAGGTGAGCTGGACCCACGGTCAAATATTCGATCATTAACACCTCTAGGGGAGCAGAAGTCACGATGGTCTGTGTAGGGGCCCTCTGTTCGAGGGGCTTAGCTAGTTCACAGCTCCTGCATCGCTGACAAGCTTCATCTACTGCAGACTTCAACACCAGGGATGGTAGACCAACTTCTGCAGCTACTGGAACATCTTCTCTGGGCCAAAGTGGGCCCCTCTCTCATGAGCTTCTGTGGCTACCTCGCTGATCAACTTTTCTGGGAGCACCACTTGCCAGGTGACACCCAACTCTCGTGCCAAGTGCACTTTCCAATACAGCAAACCATCTTCCAGTTGGAGTCTTTCCCACTGCCAGAGGATCTACAGTGTTCCCGGGGACAGAGCGTCTCTCTCACTTTGGCTGGGAAGTTGCTTAAAGCCACCCACTGCCTCAACTGAGTGAGTTCCCTATCTTCCTGCTGAAGCCGCACCCAGTCTTCACGGGGTTGTCCCAGTGTGTGTTCTCCGGATAAAAAGAGAAGCCAGCGTCGCACATGATCAGCATGAAATACATTAAGTGCATCTGCACATATTAGTTTCTAACTGTTTTCTTAAAAATGAGACATTTGGCAAATAATTGATAAATTTTTTGAGCCACCCCGCCACGACAAGGCATTCTCATATGGGGCAGTCCTACTCTACGTTTTTTATTTTCGCTGTGCCATTACGGCCTCCTGAATATATTAAAAGCAAGACTGCAACAAAAAAAAAAAACTGCAAAAATACTGCAAAAGTACCTGAAGCATTGCTGAATCACTCCCATGGTGCCAGTAAGGCAAGCGCAGATAAAAACCGACCAGGTCCAGAGATGGACATTTCAGGTCTGACCTCCACACTTGCCAAACCAGCAACCACAGATAAAGGGTGTATTTTTGCCTTTTTTTTTTTGCAGTCTTGCTTTTAATATATTCAGGAGGCCGTAATGGCACAGCGAAAATAAAAAACGTAGAGTAGGACTGCCCCATATGAGAATGCCTTGTCGTGGCGGGGTGGCTCAAAAAATTGATCAATTATTTGCCAAATGTCTCATTTTTAAGAAAACAGTTAGAAACTAATATGTGCAGATGCACTTAATGTATTTCATGCTGATCATGTGCGGCGCTGGCTTCTCTTTTTTTCTTTGTTATTGGTACGTGGCTGACCACCACTTGTTGCCGTGCGCGCCGGGTTATGCATGCCATTTCATCTGTTTTTTTTCTTTTGGTGATTGACCCAGGCTGCTGTACACACATACAGCAGCCTTGCCCTGCCCCAGGCTCTGCGTAATTGTGCACCTGTGTCTGGGCCTGTTTCACCCTTTATCTGTGGTTGCTGGTTTGGCAAGTGTGGAGGTCAGACCTGAAATGTCCATCTCTGGACCTGGTCAGTTTTTATCTGCGCTTGCCTTACTGGCACCATGGGAGTGATTCAGCAATGCTTCGGGTACTTTTGCAGTATTTTTGCAGTTTTTTTTTGCAGTCTTGCTTTTAATATATTCAGGAGGCCGTAATGGCACAGCGAAAATAAAAAACGTAGAGTAGGACTGCCCCATATGAGAATGCCTTGTCGTGGCGGGGTGGCTCAAAAAATTGATCAATTATTTGCCAAATGTCTCATTTTTAAAAAAACAGTTAGAAACTAATATGTGCAGATGCACTTAATGTATTTCATGCTGATCATGTGCGGCGCTGGCTTCTCTTTTTTTCTTTGTTATTGGTACGTGGCTGACCACCACTTGTTGCCGTGCGCGCCGGGTTATGCATGCCATTTCATCTGTTTTTTTTCTTTTGGTGATTGACCCAGGCTGCTGTACACACATACAGCAGCCTTGCCCTGCCCCAGGCTCTGCGTAATTGTGCACCTGTGTCTGGGCCTGTTTCACCCTTTATCTGTGGTTGCTGGTTTGGCAAGTGTGGAGGTCAGACCTGAAATGTCCATCTCTGGACCTGGTCGGTTTTTATCTGCGCTTGCCTTACTGGCACCATGGGAGTGATTCAGCAATGCTTCGGGTACTTTTGCAGTATTTTTGCAGTTTTTTTTTGCAGTCTTGCTTTTAATATATTCAGGAGGCCGTAATGGCACAGCGAAAATAAAAAACGTAGAGTAGGACTGCCCCATATGAGAATGCCTTGTCGTGGCGGGGTGGCTCAAAAAATTTATCAATTATTTGCCAAATGTCTCATTTTTAAGAAAACAGTTAGAAACTAATATGTGCAGATGCACTTAATGTATTTCATGCTGATCATGTGCGGCGCTGGCTTCTCTTTTTTCTTTGTTATTGGTACGTGGCTGACCACCACTTGTTGCCGTGCGCGCCAGGTTATGCATGCCATTTCATCTGTTTTTTTTCTTTTGGTGATTGACCCAGGCTGCTGTACACACATACAGCAGCCTTGCCCTGCCCCAGGCTCTGCGTAATTGTGCACCTGTGTCTGGGCCTGTTTCACCCTTTATCTGTGGTTGCTGGTTTGGCAAGTGTGGAGGTCAGACCTGAAATGTCCATCTCTGGACCTGGTCGGTTTTTATCTGCGCTTGCCTTACTGGCACCATGGGAGTGATTCAGCAATGCTTCGGGTACTTTTGCAGTATTTTTGCAGTTTTTTTTGCAGTCTTGCTTTTAATATATTCAGGAGGCCGTAATGGCACAGCGAAAATAAAAAACGTAGAGTAGGACTGCCCCATATGAGAATGCCTTGTCGTGGCGGGGTGGCTCAAAAAATTGATCAATTATTTGCCAAATGTTTCATTTTTAAGAAAACAGTTAGAAACTAATATGTGCAGATGCACTTAATGTATTTCATGCTGATCATGTGCGGCGCTGGCTTCTCTTTTTTTCTTTGTTCTCCGGATGCCTCCCTGATCTGTCCCTGTGTTGCCGCCAACGTCCTGACGGGGTTCCGAAATCCAGGGATCTCTTTAGCCTCCAGCTCTTCATCCGAGTCACGTCCAGTTTGTTAATGAGTCACTCTGAATAGAGCATCGGCATGTGTATTCTCAGCTCCTCTCCAATATGCGATCTTGTATCGGTACTTGGCCATACGTACCACCCATCTCTGCTTCAGGGCCCCAGTTTTGCATTTTCTAGGTGAGCCAGAGGATTGTTATCGGTGCGTACCAAGACTTCAGACTTGGACAGGTACTCGGCGAACTTCTTGGTCATGGCCCACACTAACGCCAGTAGTTCCAGTTAGAAAAAGCTGTAATTATCTGAATTTCGTTAGGAGTCATGGAGAGACCAGCTTGCACAAGCAATCACCAGCTCTTTTCTGTCCTGCATCTGCATCTGTGACAGTACAGCTCCTAGTCCATGTAGGCTTCAATCGGTGTAAAGGATGAAAGGTTGAGAGAAGTCTGCATAGGCCAGTACGGGTGCTTCAATCAGGGCCATCTTTAGTGCTCGGAAAGCTTCTTCCTGGCTCTCTCCCCACTGGATGGTCCGATTCTTCGCAACGGATGGTACTCCCTTCAACAACTCCAGTACCGGATTAGCAATACGAGTGAAGTTTTTCACGAACTGTTGATAGTACCTAGTAAATCCCATAAAGGCCCGGACATCCTTCATGGTCTTCGGAGTGGGCCAGTCCTGCACTGCTGCTATATTCTCACGTGCTGGTCTCACTCCCTTGGCGGATACGACATGTCCCAGGTATTCAATCTGCTTGTGGAAGAGGTGGCACTTCCGGAGCTTCACTTTCAGGCCGTGCTTCTGCAGTTGACTCAGCCGTTGCAGGTGCTCCTCAAAGGTGGCTGCATAAACGATAATGTCATCCACATAGTCCATAGTTTGATGCAGCTGGGACAGAGAAGGCCACAGGACTATTCAGGTCCAACGTAGACTAGCAAGTATATACTGGCAACTCAGGGTGTAAACGTCTGTCCCGTACCCGGTTTCTCTTAGGCCTCTTTCACACATCCGTTGTGTGCCTGACGGCGCCCCCGGCATTTTGCCGCAGCTCCGCATCCGGCATCCAGTATGAAAACCGGATGCGCCGCATCCGGTTTTTCGCCGGATCCGGTTCACGGATCCGTTCAAAAACCGGATCCGTCTCATCCGGTGTATCCGGTTTGGCATCCGTTGACGCCGTAATGTGCCGGATCCGGTTTTTAAAAACGCCCCTTTTTGGTGTTCCAAACATGATTGGCTACTGTAATCCTATATATAAACTGCTCCTACATCCCATCTTTGACAGGTTGTAGAGGAGCAAGTGCAGGTTGGAGAGAAGAGCAAGTAGCAAGTGATTGGCGAACATGGATGTCATTATCGGCAATATCTTCAGGAATCTTGTTGATTTTACTGCGGAGATGAATCGATTGAGGTTTATAGTTCTGGAGAAGGAGCGAAAGTTTGAGGAGCAGCGCATTATGCGTCAGCGCCAGCGAAGACGACGACGTATGTGGATCCACCCCATCACGGCACAGAGATTAACTCGTGGTGTCTATTCAACACTGAACATGGAGCTTCGACAAAATCCAGAGAAGTTTTTTGCCTATCTGCGGATGAACAAAGAAAACTTTGATGATTTGCTGGAGCGTGTTGGAGACCAAATTAAAAAATCGGACACCTACTGTCGGTTCTCGATATCTCCGGCGGAGCGTCTCATGGTGACTATAAGGTAAGCTATATGTATTGGATCTGTTTGCTTGAGCACACTTGTAATTTTATCATTAATTTAACATCACAGGCCAACTAGGAAACCATATCAGCAGGCCAAAATTTAGTTATAATACAGTGTTTTTCATTGATGTTATTATTTTTGATATCTCCAATAGTTATAGCTGAGTTCTGGTATGTAATGCTGTGTTTCTGAAATAATTAGTATTTTCTATTTTTTTTCAGATTTCTGGCAACTGGCAAAACTCTGTCATCGCTCCATTTTCAATATCGACTGGGAATCTCCACATTATCCGGGATAATAAAGTATACTTGTCGTGCTCTGTGGGATAGTTTGGTTGGAGAATTTATTCCAGAGCCAACAACAGAGCGGTGGCTTCAAATAGCGGACCAGTTTTTATGCATCTGCCAGTTCCCCAATTGCCTGGGCGCCGTTGATGGAAAGCACATCCGCATTCAAAAGCCTTCAGGAACTGGATCAGAATTCTTTAACTATAAAAAATATTTCTCAGTCGTCCTGATGGCTATTGCAGATGCGGACTACAAATTTATCGCGGTGGACATTGGGTCTTATGGACGGTCAAATGACTCCCAAGTCTTTAAACTATCTGCCATGGGCCGTAAACTGTATGGAAACAGTTTTCAGTTTCCCACCCCTAGGCCACTGCCTCAAACCTCAGGCCCACCGATGCCATTCGTTTGTGTAGGTGATGAGGCATTCCAGCTGTCCGAACACCTATTGAAGCCGTACGCCAGCAGAGGATTAACACATACAAAGCGGATATTTAACTACCGCCTCACAAGAGCCAGACGGATGGTGGAGTGTGCCTTTGGCATTATGACAGCAAAATGGCGTGTCCTTTTTACTGCAATTAACTTGAAGACCGAGACTGTTGATGATGTTGTTAAAGCGTGCGTGGTCCTACATAATTTTGTCCTAACCAAAGAACCAATTTCTATGGAGGACCACAATCAAGAAACAACTTTGCACGACTACACCAACATTACCACTCGCAGTACAGTCGCGGTTTCAAGAATGAGGGACCAGTTTGCTCAATACTTTGTGTCACCGGAAGGTAGTGTTGACTGGCAGGATGACAGAGTGTGATAAATGTATTGTTTATTTTAAAAATTTTCTTTACCCACAATAAACCTTTAAAAGTTTACTTGTCTACCTTCTTGTGTGTTTTCTACTGTAACCTTTTTGCCATAGTTGTGTCCATGGCTGTTTGTTTTAACAAAAGTATTTCACATTTTCTCCCAAAAAAGTGTACATTGTAGGCCATGGTTCCCCAAATCCAGTCCTCAAGGCCCACCAACAGGTCTTGTTTTCAGTATTTCCTTTGTATTGCTCAGGTGATAATTGCCTCACCTGTGCAATACAAAGGAAATCCTGAAAACCTGATATGTTTTTGGTGGGCCTTGAGGACTGGAGTTGGGGAACCCTGGGCTACAATGTACCCTTTTTTTGGACAAAAGGCGAAATTATTAAAAGTATTTCACATTTTCTCCCAAAAAAGTGTACATTGTAGGCCATGGTTCCCCAAATCCAGTCCTCAAGGCCCACCAACAGGTCTTGTTTTCAGTATTTCCTTTATATTGCTCGGGTGATAATTGCCTCACCTGTGCAATACAAAGGAAATCCTGAAAACCTGATATGTTTTTGGTGGGCCTTGAGGACTGGAGTTGGGGAACCCTGGGCTACAATGTACCCTTTTTTTGGACAAAAGGCGAAATTGTTAAAAGTATTTCACATTTTCTCCCAAAAAAGTGTACATTGTAGGCCATGGTTCCCCAAATCCAGTCCTCAAGGCCCACCAACAGGTCTTGTTTTCAGTATTTCCTTTGTATTGCTCGGGTGATAATTGCCTCACATGTGCAATACAAAGGAAATCCTGAAAACCTGATATGTTTTTGGTGGGCCTTGAGGACTGGAGTTGGGGAACCCTGGGCTACAATGTACCCTTTTTTTGGACAAAAGGCGAAATTGTTAAAAGTATTTCACATTTTCTCCCAAAAAAGTGTACATTGTAGGCCATGGTTCCCCAAATCCAGTCCTTAAGGCCCACCAACAGGTCTTGTTTTCAGTATTTCCTTAGTATTGCTCGGGTGATAATTGCCTCACCTGTGCAATACAAAGGAAATCCTGAAAACCTGATATGTTTTTGGTGGGCCTTGAGGACTGGAGTAGGGGAACTCTGTTGTAGGGGATAACCTAACAAAGTACACAATTTTGTGAAAAATATAATATACTTTGCATACTACACAACCCGGGACACAACTTTGGGAAAAAGGTTGCATTTATGAACCTTTTAGCCAAAGTTAGGTGTACCTGTATAACAAATGTAAAACTTAACATCCTATAAATAAAAGACAGTCAACAATGTTCCAAAAATTAACAATTTATTGAACCAAGTTTTTTTAATATAAATTTTATCAAATGAGGCCTTTTTGACCAATTTTTCAAGTTTAAATAAACTATTTTTAATAAACTTTATTATTTTTTTAAACTTTATTTCTTAATCAACGTATTTTTTTAGACTTTATTTTTAAACTTTTTTTTTTTTCAAACTTTAATTTTTAAAATAAATATTTATGTATACACAAACTACAGGTCAGTGTAGTGTGGGGTGGAAATACTGCTGGAGGGGCTGCGGGACACTTCGAGCGTGGGAGTGTGGAGGGACGACCGGGATGGTGGTGTGGAAGGAACAGGAAGAGGTGAAGGGGTGGAAAGAGTAAAAGAATGGGAAGACAAGGCAGAAGAGGTGGGTGGTGGTGGAGTGGAGGGTTAGGCAGGAGGAGCAGGTGACATGGTAGGCAATTGGAAGGGGGAAGGAGATTGGTACGAGGTAGGAGTGTGGTATGGGGTAGGTGGCTGGTAGTGGGTAGGTTGCTGGTACTGGGGAGGTGACTGCAGTTGGGGTGGTGGTTGGTCCTGGGGAGGTGGTTGGAATTGGGGAGGTTGATGGACCTGGGGAGGTGGGTGGTATTGAATAGGAGGGGGAGGAGGGATAGCAGGTGGAGGGGGGGGAAGATGTACGGCGGCTGTAGGGGGGGAGGTGGAGGAACGACTGGGGTGGATTGAGGATGGGAGAGAACCTGCACTAGAGCAGTGTGGCACGTGTGCATCACATACATCTGCTGGTCAGAAGATAGCGGATCTATGCGCTCCGCAACCGACCTAAAAAAACTTTGGTTTGGTGATGCTCTTGCCTCTGACCGCACAGTTTCCAGAAGTGTCTTCACCTCACCAACTAGGGAGGCTATCTGATGAACGCCTGCGGCAACTTGTTCAGATAACACCTTAAGACAGTTCTGGAAAGATGCATTCATATGCAAGAACTCGGGCGCATAGTTCTTTTCCTGACCCCTCTGACGCTGCCGCCCAGTACCCGCAGCTGTACTAGAGGTGGCAGGGTCAGAAGGGTGGGGTAAAGGGAAGGCTATATCCTGACCAGCAGATTCATGTAATGCAGCCGGCCACGCTGCTCCAGCGCTGGTGGAGGGGACTGCGGGATCAACTGTGTGGGAAAGTGCAGATGTGGAGGGTTGGTCGAAGTGTCCCTCGGTGTCGGTCTCGTGAGGGATCGCTCTAGAAGGCGCCAACTCTGCGGGCGCCCGAGTGCTGGTCACCGTGCTGTGGAAGAAAGAAAAACATAAAATGAATATACAGATGTGGAATGGCCCTGGCTGCAAAAAAAAACATTGGATACATGTTAACATTTGATGGTAATATTTACCTTCTGGTGACCATGGTTTCACGCAGGAACGCCAGAGCTCGTGCGTACTTGTACTTGCTCTGGCATCCTGAAGAACCACTCGGGGCCGCATCTCCTTGTTGAACTCCTTCTTAAAGCGATCCCTCACAGACCGCCACCGCTTCACAATTCTCTCCCCTGAAACGAGAAAGCACACATTGGTTAGTATACAACATCAGGGTTTCCCAAACTTCAGTCTTCGTGTCCCCCAGAGGTCATGTTTTCATTATTTCCATAGTGTTTCACAAAAGGAAATCATGAAAACATGAAGCGTGGGTGACACGAGGACAGAAGTTTTGGAAACACACCTTTACAGTTAGCAACATGAACTATACTTACGGAATTTAGTCTGGGACCTAACATCGAGGTCCTCCCAGCGTTGCACCATTGCCGCTGCCACTTCCTCCCAGAGCCGTCGTGTAACAATTTGATCAGAATGCCGGCGGTCCCCCATGTTCCACAGCGGCTCCCTTTCTCGGTCAAGATCGATCATGAGCTCGACATCCAGGCCCTCCTCCGAGTCCGAGTCGGGAGCACGCTGTGAAGCCTGTGAAATTAAATAAAAAAAACAGAAAATTACCATACACATAATTTGAACATGTAAAAATTATACATGTTAAACTGTAAAAATTACTGCAAAAAAAATTGGAGATAACACGTTTTGTAAAAATTAAAAATTTTAGAAAATGCTACCAAAAATGGTAGATCGGTAAAAAATTATTTTTAAAAAAAATACATTTTAATAAAACGGCACCCAAAAAAAAATTTACGTTTCAAAAATAAAAAATATGAAGTAAAAAAAAAAAAAAAACCTTACACGTTGAGAACCGCCGACAGTCTCACGACGACGACTCTGGGAGGCGCTGGGAGGAACCCTCTGTTGGCTCCCAGATCCGAGAGACTAAAATGAAAATAAAAATTAGGATATTGGCAGTTGTTGGCCGCTGTGTCAAGTATGTAATAAATGGTTTTCTATGTGTTGTGTGTAGTGTGATGTTGTGTTTCTGCGATTGATGCAGGATACTTACGAATTGTGAGCCCACTCCGGGTATCTCTCCACCCCGTCCTTCTTCCTCTGGGAGCTCCTCGTCATCTTGCGATTCCTGTTATTAAAAAAAGACAATCAAGACATATATCCCACAGATGGATTGTGGAGAGAAAAAAAAAATAGATATTTTTACCGCCAATTGCTGACGATGGGTAGGAGGGCTCCAGAAGAAGATGTGTCACGCTCTGGCTCAAGTGGCTGGGAGGGAGGAAATGGCGATGCTGCTGCCGCCGCCGCTGCTGCTGACGCCGCCGCTTCTTCGGCCAACGCCGCCATTGCGGCAGCTGCAGCAGCTGTTTGACGGTCTCTGCTGTGGAAGAAAGAAACAAAAAGGGACAGTGAATATATTTCTATATTCCTTGTCCCTGGCTGAAAGAGAAAAACATGTAATTTTTTCGGGAAATGGGGGATGTAATATTTACTTTCTGCTGGCTTCCCTCCTAGCCCGCCTCTCCTCCTCTCATCTCTCTGCCGCCGCCTCCGCCGCCGCCTGTTGTTGCCGTCTTCTGCTGTTGAGTAAAAAGGGACTGTGAATTTACTATTCCTTGTCCATGGCTGAAAGAAAAACAAACATGTAATTTATAGCAAAATGGGGGATGTAATAGTTACTTTCTGCAGGCTATCCTCCTAGCTTGGAGGTCCTCTCCTCCCCTCTGTTCAAGTAGTGCTTCAGCCGCCGCCGCCTCTCGTTGACGTCTTCTGCTGTTGAGTAAGGACACAAAAAGGGACAGTGAATATATGTGGATTCATTGTCCCTGGCTGAAAGAGAAAAACAAACATGTAATTTTTAGGGAAATGGGGGATGTCATATTTACTTTCTACTGGCTTGCCTCCTAGCATCCAGGATCTCCTGCGCCCTTTCATCTGCAGCATCAATTCTTCTGCTGTGGAATAAACAGACAAAAAGGAACTGTGTTTATATGTATTGATTGTCCCTGTTTTAAAATATAAGATTCAAACATGGACAGTATTGAGCTTTATGTTTTACGGAACACAACATGCCGTCATTAATTGTAGCCATAAACAGTACCAGGGGGAAACACTATCCCTGCCAAAAAACCCCAAAACAATACAGTACCAGGGGGAACCACCCGATCCCCAAAAAAAAAATTAAAAACAATGAAACACTAGATCAACATTATGATACTAAAAACATGCACATTTCAGATAGTAGCATGAGGAGAAAAACCGTCACAGGCCGAAAAAAAAAAACATTGAAAAAAAAAACCACTAGATCAACGTTAGGATACTAAACACATGCAAATTTCAGATAGCAGCATGCGGAGAAAAACCATCACAGGCCGAAAAAAACATTGAAAAAAAAAAAACACTAGATCAACATTAGGATACTAAACACATGCAAATTTCAGATAGCAGCATGAGGAGAAAAAACATCACAGGCCGAAAAAAAACATTGAAAAAAAGAAAACCACTAGATCAACATTAGGATACTAAACACATGCAAATTTCAGATAGCAGCATGAGGAGAAAAACCGTCACAGGCCCCAAAAAAAAAATGTAAAAAAAAAAACACTAGATCAACATTATGATACTAAACACATGCACATTTCAGATAGCAGCATGAGGAGCAAAAGCATCACAGGGCCAAAAAAAAAAAGGTTAAAAAAAAAATACATCATCATTATAACAAAAAAATGCACATTTCAGATAGCAGCATGAGGAGAAAAACCGTCACAGGACCCCAAAAAAAAATTAAAAACAATGAAACACTAGATCAACATTATGATACTAAAAACATGCAAATTTCAGATAGTAGCATGAGGAGAAAAACCGTCACAGGCTACAAAAAAAAATATTTAAAAAAAAAATACACTAGATCAACATTATGATACTAAACACAATGCACATTTCAGATAGCAGCATGAGGAGCAAAAGCATCACAGGGCCAAAAAAAATAATTAAAAGAAAACCACTACATCATCATTATGATAACAAAAAAATGCAAATTTCAGATAGCAGCATGAGGAGATAAACCGTCACAGGCCGAAAAAAAACATTGAAAAAAAAGAAAACACTAGATCAACATTAGGATACTAAACACATGCAAATTTCAGATAGCAGCATGAGGAGAAAAACCGTCACAGGCCCCAAAAAAAAAATGTAAAAAAAAACACTAGATCAACATTATGATACTAAACACATTCACATTTCAGATAGCAGCATGAGGAGCAAAAGCATCACAGGGCCAAAAAAAAAAAGGTTAAAAAAAAAAAATACATCATCATTATGATAAAAAAAATGCACATTTCACATAGCAGCATGAGGAGAAAAACCGTCACAGGACCCAAAAATTTTTTTAAAAAATAAAATACACTACATCAACATAATACACTACATCAACATTATGATACTAAACACATGCACATTTCAGATAGCAGCATGAGGAGCAAAAGCATCACAGGGCCAAAAAAAAATTAAAAAAAAAACACTACATCATCATTATGATACAAAAAAATGCACACTTCGCATAGCAGCATGAGGAGAAAAACCGTCACAGGCCCCAAAAAAAAATTAAAAACAATGAAACACTAGATCAACATTATGATACTAAAAACATGCACATTTCTGATAGTAGCAGGACAAGCAACCACATAACAGGCCCAAAATAAAAAAACAGTAAATCAACATTATGATACACAAATAAATCCACATTTCATATTGTCGCAGGGAGACCAAGCACATCACAGCAAAAAAACAGTACCAGTAGATGCACATTATCAATTAAACACATTCACAACAGTAGCAGGGGATACACAATATAACTTCCCAAACATGCGTATTTTAAACACTACCAGGGGGACCCACCCCATCATCTGAAATTAAATTTCGTACAGTACCAGGGGAACCAACCCCATCACAGAAAAAACATGAATTTGAAAATGTACCAGGGTGCCAAAATGCAGTAGCTCACACAGCATTGGTGACATATGCATTGTAAATTTTGGGTTGGGGGGTCTCATATTTACCGTCTGTTTTCCTGGCGCTCCATGCTGCGGATCCTGGCTGCGTCTCTCTGGTGGCTGCGTCTCTCTGGTGGCTTCGTCTCTCTGGTGGCTGCGTCTCTCTGGTGGCTGCGTCTCTCTGTTTGTGGCTCTGGCTCTTGGTCATGTGAATGTGTCTGATGTCCCACTGCATGCTTTTTTATATGTTTGCTGAGGGCTGGTATCTGTTTGCTGTGGGCTGGTATCTCAATTAAAAAACTGGATCCGGTCATTGTAAAAAAAGCCGGAAGCGCCGTGACATGCAACGGTTTTTCCAGACGCCGGACGGCGACCAGACACTGCATCCAGCAAAAACCGGACGCGCCGCAGGGACATGCGGCGCCATCCGGCACTAATGTTAATCAATGGAAAAAAAAATGTAATGCCGGATGCGGTTGGACAAAAAAATGCCGGAGGGCGCCGTCAGGCGCACAACGGATGTGTGAAAGAGGCCTTAGGCGGCACACGCGCTGTACCCACAGACATGGAGTATGCGGCACCTTGCTCTCTGGTAGTCACTTGGGTACACAGCACTCCTGTCTCTTAAGTCCCCGCTGGTGGTGGCGGGGGTAAACAGACGCAGGCCTGCGCAGTTTGGTGCTTGAGGGACAGAGCACTCCTTTCTCCCTTCTGCGCACTGCCTACTCCCGCCAAAACTGACTGCTTCCGCACGCGCTGTGGCTGCTGTCACTTAGCCACGCCCCCTGCTTCCTGGTGCAAAGGGTTGTCCGGTCTCTTATTCTTTCCCCCGGACAACAGAGAAGACAGCCCCGACAGTTCCGGACCCGTTACAGAACAGGTACCCACGACCCGGTCCTCCTCCTTACATTTATTCCCATAGGGTATATACTGTGCACAGGTCCTATTCAGGATGCTAATAAACTTCTATTTTCTTTGTGTATTTTTATGTCTCAGGATATCGTCCCAATTTATTGCACCAAGATTATCTCTCAACCGTTGGAAATTTGCCTTCCTGAAGTTTAGTGTCCTTGTAACCCCTCGACTACACATCTTATTAACCCCTTCACCCCCAAGGGTGGTTTGCACGTTAATGACCGGGCCAATTTTTACAATTCTGACCACTGTCTCTTTATGAGGTTATAACTCTGGAACGCTTCAACGGATCTTCGCGATTCTGAGATTGTTTTCTCGTGACATATTGTACTTCACGTTAGAAGTAAAATTTCTTCGATATAACTTGCGTTTATTTTTGAAAAAAACGCAAATATGGCAAAAATTTTTAAAATTTTGCAATTTTCAAACTTTGAATTTTTATTCCCTTAAAACAGAGAAATATGTCGCACAAAATAGTTAATAAATAAGAAATTTTTTTTGTTAGGAAGTTATAAGGGTTAAAAGTTGACCAGCGATTTCTCATTTTTACAACAAAATTTACAAAGCCATTTTTTTTAGGGACCACCTCTCATTTGAAGTCACTTTGAGGGGTCTATATGGCAGAAAATACCCAAAAGTGACACCATTCTAAAAACTGCACCCCTCAAGGTACTCAAAACCACATTCAAGAAGATTATTAACCCTTCAGGTGCTTCACAGGAACTAAAGCAACGTGGAAGGAAAAAATGAATATTTAACTTTTTAGCCACAAAAATGATCTTTTACAAACTTTTTTTTATTTTCACAAGGGTAAAAGGAGAAAATGGGCAGATAAGGTTGTTATGCAATTTCTCCTGAGTACGCCAATACCCAATATGTGGGGGAAAACCACTGTTTGGGCACACGGCAGAGCTCGTAAGGGAAGGAGCGCCGTTTGACTTTTTCAAACTAAAATTGGCTGGAATTGAGATTGGACGCCATGTCGTGTTTGGAGAGCCCCTGATGCGCCTAAACAGTGGAAACCCCCACAAGTGACACCATTTTGGAAACTAGACCCCCTAAGGTACTTATCTAGATCTGTTGTGAGCACTTTGAACTCCCAAGTGTTTCACAAAAGCTTATAATGCCTGGGTGTGAAAAAAAAAAAAACAATTTTCCACAAAAATGATTTTTTAGTCCTAAATTTTTGATTTTTCCCAAGGAATTTGGACCCCAAAAGTTGTTGTCCAATTTGTCCTGAGTACACTGATACCCCATATGTGGGGGGGAAACTGTTCGGGTGCACGACAGGGCTTGGAAAGGAAGTAGTAACGTTTTGGAATGCAGACGTTGATGGGGTCATGTTCCGTTTGCAGTGCCCCAGATGAGCCTAAACAGTGGAAACTCCCCACAAGTGACCACATTTTGGAAACTATACCCCTAAGGAACTTATCTAGATCTTTGGTGAGCACTTTGAACCCCCAAGTGCTTCACACAAGTTTATAATACCCGGGCATGAAAATAAAAAATCCTATTTTTTTCCCACAAAAATTATATTTTAGTCACTAATTTTTTATTTTCTCAAGGGTAACAGGAGAAATTGGACCACATAAGTTGTTGTCCAATTTGTCCTGAGTACGCTGATACCCCATATGTGGGTGGGAACCACTGTTTGGGCGCACGGCAGAGCTCGGAATGGAAGGAGCACCATTTGACTTTTTCCAACCAAAATTGGCTGGAATTGAGATTGGATGCCATGTTGCATTTGGAGAGCCCCTGATGTGCCTAAACAGTGGAAACCCCCCACAAATGACCCCATTTTGGAAACTAAACCCCCTAAGGAACTTTTCTAGATCTTTGGTGAGCAATTTGAACCCCCAAGTGCTTCACACAAGTTTATAACGTAGAGCCGTAAAATTTAAAAATCATATTTTTTCCACAAAAATGATCTTTTCACCCCAATTTTTATTTTTCCAAGGGTAACAAGACTCCAAAAGTTATTGTGCAATTTGTCCTGAGTGCGCTGATACCCCATATGTGGGGGTAAACCACTGTTTGGGTGCATGGCAGAGTTTGGAAGGGAAGGAGCGCCGTCTGACTTTTTCAACGCAGAATTGGCTGGACGCCATGTCGTGTTTGGAGAGCTCCTGATCTGCCTAAACAGTGGAAACCCCCATAAATGACGCCATTTTGGAAACTAGACCCCTCAAGGAACTTATCTAGATGTGTGGTGAGAACTTTTAACCCCCAGGTGTTTCACTAAAGTTTATAACGTACAGCCGTAAAATAAAAAAACTTTTTTTTTTTTACAAAAATGAATTTTTCGTCCCCAATATTTTATTTTCACAAGGGTAACAGAAGAAATTGGAACCCAAAAGTTGTTGTCCAATTTGTCCTGAGTACGCTGATACCCAATATGTGGGAGAAAACTACTGTATGGGCGCACGTCAGGGCTCGGAAGGGAAGTAGTGACGTTTTGGATTGCAGACTTTGATGGAATGGTCTGGGGGCGTCATGTCGCATTTGGAGAGCCCCTGATGCGCCTAAACAGTGGAAACCCCCCACAAGTGACCCCATTTTGGAAAATAGACCCCACAAGGAACTTGTCTAGATGTGTGGTGAGCACTTTGAACCCCGAAGTGCTTCACAGAAATTTATAACGCACAGCCGTAAAAATAAAAAATCCTTTTTTTTTTTTGCAAAAATGATTTTTTTGCCCCAATATTTTATTTTTACAAGGGTAACAGGAGAAATTGGACCCCAAAAGTTGTTGTCCAATTTGTCCTGAGTACGCTGATATCCAATATGTGGGAGAAAACTACTGTATGGGTACACGTCGGGGCTCGGAAGGGAAGTAGTGACGTTTTGGATTGCAGACTTTGATGGAATGGTCTGGGGGCGTCATGTCGCATTTGGAGAGCCCCTGACGCGCCTAAACAGTGGAAATCCCCAACAAGTGACCCCATTTTGGAAAATAGACCCCACAAGGAACTTATCTAGATGTGTGGTGAGCGCTATGAAGCCCCAAGTGCTTCACAGAAGTTTATAATGTACAGCCGTAAAAACAAAAAAATATTTTTTTTTGTACAAAAATGATATTTTCGCCCCCAGTTTTTTATTTTCCCAAGGGTAGCAGAAGAAATAGGACAAATTGCACAATAACTCTTGGGGTCCAGAGTACGCTGATACCCCATATGTGGGGATAAACTACTGTTTGGACGCATGGCAGAACTGAGAAGTGAAGGAGCACCGTTTGACTTTTTCAACGCAGAATTGGCTGGAATTGAGATCAGACGCCATGTCACATTTGGAGAGCCCCTGATGTGCCTAAACAGCTGAAACCCCCCAATTCTAACTCCAACCCTAACCCCAACACACCCCTAACCCTAGTCCCAACCCTAACCACAAACCTAACCCTAACACACCCCTAATCCCAACCCTAACCCTAATCCTAACTTTAGCGCCAACCCTAACCCTAACTTTAGCCGCAACCCTAACCCTAACCCTAATGGGAAAATGGAAATAAATACTTTTTTTTTAATTTTATTATTTTTCCCTTACTAAGGGGGTGATAAAGGGGGGTTTGATTTACTATTTATAGCGGGTTTTTATGATTGGCAGCTGTCACGCTAAAAGACGCTTTTTATTGCAAAAATAGTTTTTTGCATCATCACATTTTGAGAGCTATAATTTTTGCATATTTTGGCCCACAGAGTCATGTGAGGTCTTATTTTTTGCGGGACGAGTTGACGTTTTTATTGGTACCATTTTTGAGCACGTGACGTTTTTTGATCGCTTTTTATTTCGATTTTTGGGAGGTTAGAATGAACAAAAATCAGCAATTCATGAATTTCTTTTGGGGAGGCGTTTATACCGTTCCGCGTGTGGTAAAATTGATAAAGCAGTTTTATTCTTCGGGTCAGTACGATTATGGCGATACCTCATTTATATCATTTTTTCATGTTTTGGCGCTTTTATAGAATAAAAACAATTTTATATAAAAAATAATTATTTTTGCATCGCTTTATTCTGCGAGCTATAACTTTTTTATTTTTTCGCTGATGATGCTTTATGACAGCTCGTTTTTTGCGGGAAAGATGACGTTTTCAGCAGTACCATGTTTTTTTATATCGGTCATTTTGATCGCGCGTTATTCCACTTTTTGTTCGGCGGTATGATGATAAAGCATTGATTTTTTGCTTCGTTTTTTTTTTTTTTTTTAAGGGGTTCACTAAAGGGGTTAACTAGTGGGACAATTTTATAGGGGGGGTCGTTACGGACGCGGCGATACCAAATATGTGTACTTTTTTTTTTTTTTTTTTTATTTACAGGAAGAAGTGAATTTATTGGGGAATATTTTTTTTTTTTTTATTTATTTTGGATTTTTTTTTTACACATGTTTATTTTTACTTTTTTAACTTTTTTACTTTGTCCCAGGGTGGGACATCACAGTATTTTATCAGATCGCTGGTGTGACAGTGTGCACAGCACTCTGTCACACCAGCGATCGCACAGGCATAGATGCAGGCTTCTCAGTGCCTGCTCTCGGCAGGCACTGAGGTAGCCGCCTCCCTCCAGGACCCCGGCGCCATCTTGGATCCGGGTCCTGGGAGGGAGGAAGCCCTCAGAACAGCGCGATCACATCGCGCTGCTCTGAGGGTCTCAGGGGGGCGCGCAGGGAGCCCCCACCCTGCGCGATCCTCCCCTGTGCCCCCAGTACACCGCGATCATGTTTGATCGCGGTGTGCAAGGGGTTAATGTGCCGGGAGCGGTCCGTGACCGCTCCTGACACACAGTCATGGGTGTCAGCTGTGATAATCAGCTGACACCCGGCGGCGATTAGCTGCGCTCCCCTCAGGAGCGCAGCTGATCGCCTATGACGTACTATCCCGTCCCCGGTCATACGGGCCCAGGTACCATGGACGGGATAGTACGTCCGATGGCAGTAAGGGGTTAAAGGATACATGAAAGCTTATTATTTTGTGATCACTATTACCCAAGTGACCCCCAACCCTTATATTTGATATGCGGTCTGGCCTGTTGGTTAAAATTAGGTCTAGCAGTGCCCCCCCTCTTGTTGGGTCCTGAACTAGTTGTGAAAGGTAATTGTCTCTCATAGTTGCCAAAAACTTATTACCTTTGCTGGAACTGCAGGTTTCTGTTCCCCAATGTATTTCAGGGTAGTTGAAGTTCCCCATAATAATGGAAAACCACACAGCTGGCATAAGCTTGTGGTTGCATGATGTCACAGACCTGGCAGTTTATTAATTAGAGTTTGGTTTATCAGGGGTTAATTTTCCTGGAGGCTTAGCAACAGCTTAAATGAGTTTGTGTTGTTTGATTGGTTCTTTTCTCTCCTCATGAATAGGTCTGATATGATTGGGCCAGAGAAAGGGCGCCAAATGTAAGCTAAAAATAGACCTGCATTCCTGTCACAGCTGCAGAGCAGCTAAAGAATTCTTTAACCCCTTAACGACCGCCGATACGCCTTTTAACGGCGGTCATTAAGGGTACTTAAACCACAGCGCCGTTAATTAACGGCGCTGTGGAAAAAGTGAATAGCGCCCCCCAGAGGCGCATTTTCTCCGGGGTCTCGGCTACCAGGGGTAGCCGAGACCCCAGAGAACATGAATCGGGTCGGTTTTTACCGACACCGATGTTGCGATCGCCGTTATTAACCCTATAACGGCGACCGCAAAAAAAAAAAAAAGTTGTGCCATTTAATTTCTCTGTCCTCTGATGTCATCGGACATCAGAGGACAGAGAAAAAGGGTCCCCAGGACCCCCATGTGACCCCCGATCCCCTGCATGTGGCTCCAGGGCCCTCGATCGAGGGGAGAAAATGAGGGTCCCCAGGTCCCCCGATCGCCCCCCCCTATACTTACCGGTGTCCCCGTCCTCCAGGCCCCAGGATCCCGGCGTCTTCTTCCTGCACAAAAAAAATGGCGGGCGCATGCGCAGTGCGCCCGCCGATCTGCTTGGCGGCAGATTCCAATTTTTTTTCATTCATTCCCCAGAAAGTGCATTTTGATCACTGTGATAAACTATCACAGTGATCAAAATAAAAAAAACAGTACATAACCCCCCATTTATCACCCCCTTAGTTAGGGACATATAATAAAAAATAGAAATTATATTTATTTTCATTTTTCTGTTAGGGTTAGGGTTATAATTAGGGTTAGGGTTATAATTAGGGTTAGGGTTAGCATTAGGGTTAGGGTTAGCATTAGGGTTAGGGTTATAATTAGCGTTAGGGTTAAGCCGGGTTCATACTGCGTTATGGAAGTCCGTTAGACAGACTGCGTTACACCGCGGTATAACGCGGTGTAACGCAATCCGTTAACGCTGCCATTCACCCCCATTTGAGGGCGCATCGCGACGCATGCCGTAAAGCGGCATGCGTTTGCGACGTACCATCATTCAGTGACGGAGCCTCGGACGCGGGCTGCAGCGTCTGGGCTCCGTCACCGCTAGCACAGATGAATCATCTGCTGATTCCTCTGCGCTAGCAGGTATAGCATAACGCGATCGCGTTATGCTATACCGTTACCAGCCTGTCAACGCTATGTGTTGAACGGGCTGGTAAAACGCAAAATGAACCTAGCCTTAGGGTTAGGGTTATAATTAGGGTTACAATTAGGGTTAGGGTTAAAATTAGGGTTAGGGTTACAATTAGAGTTAGGGTTACAATTAAGGTTAGGGTTACAATTAGAGTTGGGATTTAGGTTAGGATTAGGGTTGGGATTAGGGTTAGGGGTGTGTTGGGATTAGGGTTGGAGCTAGAATTGAGGGATTTCCACTATTTAGGCACATCAGGGGGTCTCCAAACGTGGCGTTCAAAAAGTCAAATGGCGCTCCCTCCCTTCCGAGCCCTGCCGTGTGCCCAAACAGTGGTTTACCCCAACATATGGGGTATCAGCGTACTCAGGACAAATTGCACACCAATTTTGGGGTTCTAATTTCTCCTGTTACCCTTGGGAAAATAAAAAATAGCTGGCTAAAAAAAAATCATTTTTGAGAAAAAAATGATGTTTTATTTTCACAGCTCAGCGTTTATAAATTTCTGTGAAACACTTGGGGGTTCAAAGTGCTCACCACACATCTAGATAAGTTCCTTAAGGGGTCTAGTTTCCAAAATGGGGTCACTTGTGGGGGGTTTCCACTGTTTAGACACATCAGGGGGTCTCCAAACACGACGTGGCTTTCAAAAAGTCAAATGGCGCTCCCTCCCTTCCGAGCCCTGCCGTGTGCCCAAACAGTGGTTTACCCCAACATATGGGGTATCAGCGTACTCAGGACAAATTGCACACCAATTTTGGGGTTCTAATTTCTCCTGTTACCCTTGGGAAAATAAAAAATAGCTGGCTAAAAAAAAAATCATTTTTGAGAAAAAAAATGATTTTTCATTTTCACGGCTCTGCGTTTATAAATTTCTGTGAAGCACTTGGGAGTTCAAAGTGCTCACCACACATCTAGATAAGCTCCTTGGGGGGTCTAGTTTCCAAAATGGTGTCACTTGCAGGGGTTTCTACTGTTTAGGTACATCAAGGTCTCTGAAAACACAACATGACGCCCGCAGAACATTCCATCAAAGTCTGCATTACAAAATGGCGCTCCTTCCCTTCCAAGCACTCCCATGCGCCCAAACAGTGGTTTCACCCCACATATGGGGTATCAGCGTACACAGGAAAAATTACACAACAACTTTTTGGGTCCAATTTCTCCTGTTACCCTTGGGAAAATAAAAAAATAGCGGGCTAAAGAATCATTTTTGAGGAAAAAAATGATTTTTTATTTTCACGGCTCTACGTTTATTAATTTCTGTGAAGCACTTTGGGGTTCAAAGTGCTCACCACACATATAGATAAGTTCCTTAAGGGGTCTAGTTTCCAAAATGGTGTGATTTGTGGGGGTTTTCGACTGTTTAGGCGTATCAGGGGCTCTCCAAACGCGACATGGCGTCCAATTTCAATTCCAGCCAATTTTGGTTTGAAAAAGTCAAACGGCGCTCCTTCCCTTCCAAGCCCTGCCATGCGCCCAAACTAGTTTCCAAAATGGGGTCACTTGTGATGGGTTTCCACTGTTTAGACACATCAGGGCCTCTACAAACGCGACATGGCGTCCAGCCAATTCTGCGTTGAAAAAGTCAAATGTCGCTCCTTCCCTTGCGACCTCTGCCGTGCGCCCAAAAGTGGTTTACCCCCACATATGGGGTATCGGCTTATTCAGGAGAAATTGCACAACAAATTTTGTGGCTCATTTTTTCTTTTAACAGTTGTGAAAATAAAAAAAATAGGTTCTGAAGTAAAGTTTTTGCAAAAAAAGTTAAATGTTAATTTTTTCCTTCCACATTGCTTCAGTTCCTGTGAAGCACGTAAAGGGTTAATAAACTTCTTGAATGTGGTTTTGAGCACCTTGAGGGGTGCAGTTTTTAGAATAGTGTCACTTTTGGGTATTTTCTATCGTATAGACCCCTCAAAGTGACTTCAAATGTGATGTGGTCCCTAAAATAAAAATGGTGTTGTAAAAATGAGAAATCGCTGGTCAAATTTTAACCCTTATAACTTCGTAACAAAATAAAATTTTGGTCCCAAAATTGTGCTGATGTAAAGTAGACATGTGGGAAATGTTATTTATTAAGAAATTTGTGTGACATATCTCTCTGATTTAAGGGCATAAAAATTTAAAGTTTGAAAATTGTTAAATTTTCAAAATTTTCACCATATTTCCATTTTTTTCATAAATAAACACAAGTCATATCAAAGAAATTTTACCACTAACGTGAAGTACAATATGTCACGAAAAAACAATCTCAGAATCAGCGGGATTCGTTAAAGCGTTACAGAGTTATAACCTCATAAAGTGACAGTGGTCAGAATTGTAAAAATTGGCCCTGTCATTAAGCTGCAAAATGGCTCTGTCACTAAGGGGTTAAGTTACCGCCCGCCCTCCATGACTTTTATGGACTTTGTTATTGAATACTGTTGAGGTCCTTTATTAAGGCACTGCCACACTTAGCGATCACACCAGCGATCACGACAACGACTTAACCTGGCGAGATCGCCAGTGCGAATGAGTCGCCTTTCAAAGGTCGACAAGTTTCTGGTTTGTTGCTGTTTACAGGTAAAATCGCCCAGTAGTCTGGGCGGATTGGTTCTGGTATTTTATTAAATTGATTATTTAATTATTATTTATTCTATTTATGGATTGATGCATTAAAACTCATAATGATTTTTATTCAGGAAATCTCTTAATAAAGGCACCGCCAATTTTTTGACACCACAGTAGTTGTCGCGTGTCTTATTTCTCAGTCGAGTTAAGTGGTGTTGGTGCAATAGGTTTTGTGTCATCATGACTTCTCCTTGAGTCGCTGCTTCATCTATTTGCTTTACAAGGATATGCTCCATTGCTTCCATTATTTTTGGAGACTTATAACAAACTCCTATCAATAATTTATTATTTTTTCCCCCTCCCCTTATCTCCACCCACAGAGACTCTACATTTTCATTAGATTCACAATATTCAAGCAGGATGGGTTTTAAGGATGCTTTTACATATAAACACACACCCCCACCTCGCTTATTTTTACGGTCATTTCTGAACAGACTATAGCCCTGTAAATTAACCGCCCAGTCGTGGCTCTCATCCAGCCAAGTCTCAGATATCCCCACCATGTCATAATTATGTTCCAACAAAATTAATTCTATTTCCTGCATTTTGTTGGACCTCAGCGGTTGATACCTTTTAATGGCTAACTGAAAAGATGGTAACAAATTGCAAGTTACCATCTTTTCAGTTAGCCATTAAAAGGTATCAACCACTGAGGACTCTCAACTCTAAATATTTTTCTATCTACTGGCTAATACGGTACGAAGATATACATCTTTCCTGCATTTTGTTGGTGAGGCTTCTGGCATCAGTGTACATGCACTTTATGTATCTCTCTGTACCTCTATTCTTTCTAAACCCCTTAGTGACAGAGCCAATTTGCAGCTTAATGACCGGGCCAATTTTTACAATTCTGACCACTGTCACTTTATGAGGTTATAACTCTGGAACGCTTTAACGAATCCAGCTGATTCTGAGATTGTTTTTTCGTGACATATTGTACTTCACGTTAGTGGTAAAAAATTTTTTATATGACTTACTTTTATTTATGAAAAAAACGGAAATATGGCGAAAATTTTGAAAATTTAGCAATTTTCAAACTTTAAATTTTTATGCCCTTAAATCAGAGAGATATGTCACACAAATTTCTTAATAAATAACATTTCCCACATGTCTACTTTACATCAGCACAATTTTGGAACCAAAATTTTTTTTTGTTAGGAAGTTATAAGGGTTAAAAGTTGACCAGCGATTTCTCATTTTTACAACACCATTTTTTTTTAGGGACCACATCTCATTTGAAGTCACTTTGAGGGGTCTGTTATGTTTCGGTAGCTGAGGAGAGATTGCAAAAATAGCCAAAGAAGCAATACACCAGAGAGGCTGGAAACTATTGGATTGCAGGACCCTAAACTAACCGCAACACTAGAAGTAGCCGTGGAGCATACCTACGGTGATCCTAGACGCCTCGTCACAGCCGGAGAGATAGCTACACCTAAAGGCAGAAAGATGAATACTATCTGCCCCGTAGCAGAATCCCCAAAGAAATAGGAAGCCCCCAAACATGTAATGGCGGTTAGACCAGAAGAAAATACGAACACAGACA